>CP139509.1:150816768-151419980 GCA_021014915.2 Artemisia tridentata subsp. tridentata
TGGGGTGGCGTACATACTTCCCCAACTCTACAAGCTCCTACTTCACTCCTATGTCAAGCCGGCTAGGAAGCTCCTAACATGGGATAACTAGAATTCGCTCATGCATTAAATACAACCATAAAAACCTTGTACGCATTGGTTCATGTTTCTTAAGACGTTCAAGCAAGTTACCGAATAGGAGGTTAGCCAGTTTTCTTAAGCCTAACATAGATAAACAATCATCCAATACAACTAATAACACACTAATAACCAATAATCAATAGCTAGGTTTCATTAGATCTAAGCAAACACAAGATAAATCTAGCCTAGCATGTTAATCAAAAGACAAGAACAAGACATAATCAAACAACACATAGACATATTGATTGATTAAACGATTACTTATCTTCAATTAAACATGGGAGATCCAAGGGTATGAAAACCCTTAAAAATGGCAGAAATTCGTCTTTAGGGTTTCTCCTCACAAAGTTGCACACTAATGACAAAAAATTACAAAACTATATATAGAGTTTAAGGGCTGACGGCGTCACGTTATAAGACTTGACGCCGTCACCTCGCCGTGTCTAGGGTTCCCGGATGGCCTTCCTGACGTCGTCCCTCTTTAGACATCCAAAATCCGCTCTGGCTTATTAAGGCTTGACGCCGTCAGAATATGGCTTGACGCCGTCCCTCTTTAAGTTAAACCGTGATGGCCTTGATCACATTAAAGGGTGACGCCGTCAGACTTTCCATTGTAAAATTCTCTGGCTTATCATGAGTAATTTTCATATCCACCTTTTTTTTTGCCAAGCCGTGACGCCGTCTGGACCAATCCCTGACGCCGTCAAAGGTACTTTTCAGCATAATTTTGAGACTTTGTCGTTTTCTTCAATTTTATGCTCCAAAAACGTTCAAAATGCTTCCTTTTCCAGATTTCTTCTCCAAAGAACCTAAAATGACAAAAGGAACGATTTAGGGCAATATTTGATCAAATAAACACGATTTAGGGCTTAAATGACCCCCCAAAAGCGGTACACTTTTCGCTTCATCACAGCTAGTAGTCTCATGTAAATCTGTGTGTTTAATTAGTATTTGAATAATTTGGAATTGTAAGACAATTTTTATTTTCTGATAAATAAAGATACGAGGTATTTGTTATTATTTATATAACCTGTTATTCCATATTTGCATGTTTAATCCATGAAATGATTCATCATTCTAAATATGTCCATTGTCGGTTAACAATATGAGAATATTGTTATGCAAGGCAAATGTGAGTGTTGGTTATATTCTATGAGAATGTGGACTGTTCCAGCCAAACTCATATGTATTCACAAGGGATGCATATTGGATACCCCAACTTTCAAACATTTACTTTTGGATCCTTGTCATGAGTAAAATGTTGAAATGGTTTGTTAAGTCATCCTTAGACTTGAGATACATGCAAGTTCTGTTATGTGTGGATATCACTTTTGTAATTATATGCCAAACGCTGTCCTGAATAAGGTAGTTATAAAAGCTATTGTTCGGAGTGATGTGAAGCAGCATCCACAACACTTGTAGTCAACAAAGGATTTGTTACTCCACTTGATATGTGCAGAAAGATACCATGAGCCCTCTCCAGAATTAATCAGATAATTGTTCGGCCGAACCCAAAGGGTAATGCAAGATGATTCTTGATTACATTTGGTATATCTAATTAAAATTATATAACGAGAATCTAAATGGTTAAACTATATGGAATGAGTTAGGATCCATATCCATGGTTTAACGGTATCTATAACAAAGGATGATAAAAGCAAGACATAAATGACCATGCTACTGAGAATGATTTATGAAACTATATCTCAGACACTTCTAGTTTAATAACGATTGTGAGTGTTGCTAGACGTTTCCGTCGTTGATATATGTGCTAAATGCTACTCCAATTACCAAGTGGGAGCTGTTGGATTGTGGTCATTGGATTAGACATATATAGCTAGAAGTGTGTGAGCCTATTGGGGGCACACACGTTAAACACTTAGAGTATGTTAAATTCTTCACGTATACTTCGAAATGTAAACCAAAAGGACATGAAATGAACTAGACAAGACTCCTTACTTGTCCTAACCTTTGTGGCCGGCCTATGAAGGATCTAGAAGGGGTTTTGGAGTGTCTAGGTTCATTGAGGATTAGAAGGAATGAGAGAGTTGTGATAAGGCTTAAAGAGAAAGAGTTCTATGCTTATCATGAAGTGTTTTTAAGGCTTATCATGAGTGAGAATGAGAGGCTATATATAGACCTCATATCTCAGCTCACAACTGACGAAAAATCACAGTTAATAATCACAGGAAACTCTCTCATATTCCATCTTCATCTTCATCGAAACCCTAAACCTTTTATTAGGGTTCATAACTTTCAAATAGCTCGTTAGATCTTCTTGTTAAGATTCGTGGGTTATTCAAGTGTTTACTAAGTCCCATAAGCTTAGTAATTACTTCTGGTACTTTGGTTTACAGGATCACAAGCCACGCTAAGCTGCAAAATCTTTTGGAGTACTTCTGATCGTTCTCGGACAGGGAGGGAGTTCTTGGGCAGTTTAGTCTTGTCCGATATCGGACGACACATAGATCAGATCTTGGGTAGCCTTCTGGATCTCAGACATAACGCAGTTTGCTGCTGTTTTGGTTTTGACAGTCGACACTTGGTGTTTGGTTGATCGTGATACTCGGCTAGCTTTCCGGGCATACTTGGTTGACGTGTTTGTGTGAGCAACCGTAGAGGTAGTATATATTTACTACTTAGTTTCATTTGCGGGTGACTACAAGGGTTAGTTTTCGATTTAGTTTTCCTGTCCCTTTTAGTTGTTTTGTTTGTTATTATTTGTGTTAATTCTAATAGCCAAACTAGATCCAATATTCCGCTGCGTACTCGTAGTTAATTGGTTAACATATTAATAAATCCCAACACTAAATGCGCGTGGTAATGGAAGATATGAGTAGCTCATCACCTTGGACATATAAAAGGCTCAAACATACCATAATCTAGCGATGAAAACGAGTTGTCACACTTTGTGATTCTAATGATGCAGGTGCGATTAATGAATATCTCAAATAAATCTTTCTGGCAACTTGGGTAACCTGAACTATCAAGCACGGTAAAAGGTTTGTTACTTTTGTGCAATTGTGTAATAACCATGCTCTTTGTTTCATGATTGGAATTAGCCACCACAAATATAGCTATTACCCTTTGTCATTAATTCAAGAGATATTTGCATATATGAGTATTTGTTGAAATTTTGTTGGTATGATATGCTTATTTTTTAAGAACATGATGAAATCATGTTGGGTTAATTGATTATGAAGAAGTTAAAAGCAACTTCTTAAATGTATTCACATAAGGGAACCAATTAAGATTTTCTGCAATCGCACGATTTACTAATGAGAAAAACACACCGTACGTAATGGTGGTTTGTTTCCCATGCCTCTTTAACATATTACCTCTTTCACGTCTTAGCATGAGTGTATTCATTTTATTATCATGTATGGATTATAACTTGTGTATTATTTTTAGAAAGTCAAAGTCACACATACACTTACATATATATTCTGAGAAATGCTAGAATCACTTACAAAATCCGCATAAAAAATTCACTCGCTGATGTGTCAGCGGGTGATTAGTTTAATAAGAGAGAGGAGAGAGAAACTGCCAGAAAATACACCAATCACCCAATAACATGTCAGCTAGTGGATTTTTTGTACGAATTTTGTGAGTGGGTCTAGCATTGCTCATATATTCTCACACAAATACATAACCACATAATCTCACTTTTTTCATTCACATAATTTGAACCTACAACCTCTAGTTTATGACATAATTTATTATGGACACTGTAGAAAACTAGAAGGGGGGTTGAATAGTTTTACCGATTAAAACTTCTTTTTAAAACTTATAGATCGACTTATGTCAATCTAGTTTTAACATGTTGGATATTGATAGTAGTAAAGCATATAAAAACTATACTACGAGAAAGAGATAGAAAGACACAACCATAACACAAGTATTTATGGTGGTTCGGCTACAATGTCACCTTCCTTGCCCTACTCCACTCCTCGAGTCTCCTACTCGAGAGTTCGTAAACACTTCACAACACAAACTCCTTTCACTTGGCGGAGAAGCCTTCAAAATGTCGCTTAAACTTTATCCGGTACAAAGCTAGATACCGTGCTTTTCCACGAGGTAAAGCCAAACCTTCGTCGCCTAAACTTTATCCGGTACAAGGCTAGATGCCGGTTCCTTAGCACGACGTACCAAACCAACATAACTAGCACAACATGACTAAAGGATCCAACGTCCTTTTACACCTAACAACTCAACATATCTACAACACCCTTTTGAGAAGAAGAAAGAACAAGATGCACTTCTGTGATCTTGGAGGAGAAGAATCGTAGCAACTCATATCACGAGCTTGCAAATCTTCAAAAGGTCGTGATCTCGCCTTTTAGAAGGAACCTAGAGAATCACAAAGAAAGACTACATAGAAAGATCCTTTGATCTGTGGTTAGAGAGTTTGGAACATAGAGAGAAGGTATGTCTAAAAGGGGTGAAGAGCAAGAGAGAAATGACTCACTATTTATAGGAAAACTGTCCACTGTTCACCCAGATCCGGCGGATCCCATCCCAAAGGGATCCGGCCAGGGTAATCCAAGGGATCCGGCTATCTGGTATCAACAGTTCGGATTTTGGGTTACATTTTCGGGTTTTGGGTTATGGGTTATGATCCATGGATAGATGATTTCATGCCTGATGTCAAAGACATCTTTGGGTCATGGGTCATGGGTTTACCCGTTTTGGATGTCATGCATGATGTCATGCAATGGGTCATGGGTTATGGGTCAAGCTTCATGTGTTATGGTTTATGGGCTTGGTTTTTGGGTCATGGATAGTCCAAGTCTTTCCTAGTTAATTTACAAGTAACATGTATTTTATAAAATGTAAGTAACTAGTTTACTTAAGTGATTTTATAAAATGGTTTTGATTTTATGTAAACTTGTTTAACTAAATATGTTTAAGGTTTATTTGTTTAATGAAATGAGTTAGTAAGCTTTTGGCTCAAAGCGTTACGTATTTTATCTATCTCGTTAAAATGATTTTACG
The DNA here is from genome assembly GCA_021014915.2 of Artemisia tridentata subsp. tridentata. Lineage (NCBI taxonomy): Eukaryota > Viridiplantae > Streptophyta > Magnoliopsida > Asterales > Asteraceae > Artemisia > Artemisia tridentata. The sequence goes on from CP139509.1 coordinate 150,821,884, forward strand.
TTTGTTATCGACAAAACATTGGTAGATCGTAAAATATAAATAAACGTTTTTAAGGTTTATTTGTATTAACAGACACTACTAGAAATTAGACTCTTGAATTGATGATTACAACATGTCTAATAACCTGGATCTACTAGCTTGTAATGACATGTTTGAAAAGAAACACAATTTAACATGTATAAAACCATTATTAAACCACAAAACCAAAGATTACAACTGAAACTGATCTTAATCAGTATACAACCAAGTAACAAATGAATCTGATCTCAATCAGATAACAAGAACAATCAACACAATGAAACAACCTGATCAAGATGATCAGTTATCATAAATTAGGGTTTACAACTTTTAGGGATAACAATCATTTTTAGAGAGAGAGGGGTGAGCAGAATAATGAGGAGAGACTTTGTCTTTTCTCCTTTTATAGCTCCTTCACCGACTATGTTCCAACTTGTCAACTTTAGCCTTCCATCTTTCACTCCTTTGCTATCTACTTTCCAAACAATCATCACATCTATATCTAAGAATGAAACAATAGCACAATTAGCCCCTCTAATATTTCTAGGCCAGATTACCTTTTTAACATCCCCTTAATCTTGGCCTGGAAAACATCATACAAACCCTGTTTTGAAAATAGTTTATTGTGTTGATTTTTATCAAACCATTTTGTAAAAATGTTAGCAGTTTGATCTGCTGTACTAATTTTTCAGTTTCAATAACACGAGTTAATAGTTTCTCTCTTACAAAATGAAGATAAATTTCCAAATGCTTAGTCCCTTCATGAAAGACTGGATTTGCAGCAATCTTAATTGTTGCTTGACTATCACAAGTTTTTTTGATAGGAATAAAATGTTCCCAGTTTAGATCCTTCAAAATCTTGAGGATCCAAACAATCTCAGAAGTTACTATTTTTTGCTTTTCGATGAAACCATAGAACCATTAAGACTGATGCAAAAACGGGTAACAGATTTTCTAGTGATAACACACTTTGCCCAATCAGCATCAACAAATGCCTCTAAAGAATTACCATAATTTTTAACAATATGCAGACTCATACCTGGAGAGCCTTTTAAATACCTTAACACCTTTAAAGCAATCTTTAAATGAGACTTTAAAGAGGAATGCATAAATTGACTCAAACAGTGTACTGCATAGGATATGTCAGGCCTAGACTAGGCCTGACATATCCTATGCAGTACACTGTTTGAGTGTGTGTCAAGTAAATCAACTTACCAATTAGCTTTTGAAACTCAGTTATATTATCAAAAATTGGATCTTTATCAGTAGGTTCAGAGGTAATGGTGAAATTTTGTTCAAGTGGAATAGGAGAAGGTTTGCAGGCAAGTAACCCAAACTCAAACAAAATATCTAAACAATACTTTCTCTGGGATAAACATAAACCTTTTTTAGTTTCAAGAACTTCAATTCCCAAAATATATTTCAACTTTCCCAAATCCTTAATCTGAAACTTAGTTTTTAAAAACTCTTTAAAACTTTCAATTTCTTTTATGTAGTTATCAGTTATGATGATATCATCAACATAAACTAGGTAAATGATGAAGCGAAAAGTGTACCGCTTTTAAGGGGTCATTTAAGCCCTAAATCGTATTTATTTGATCAAATATCGCCCTAAATCGTTCCTTTTGTCATTTTAGGTACTTTTGAGGAGAAATCTGGAAAAGGAGGCATTTTGGACGTTTTTGGAGCATAAAAGTGAAGAAAACGACAAAGTCTCAAAAATCGGCTAAAAGTTACCTTTGACGGCGTCACAATTTACTCTAGACGGCGTCATGCCTTGGCAAGAAAAAGTGGACGTGAAATTTACTCATGATAAGCCAGTGAAAATAACATGTAAATTCTGACGGCGTCACGCTTTAACTTGATCAAGGGCGTCACGGCTTAAATTAAAAGGGGACGGCGTCACGTTCAAGGTTCGACGGCGTCAAGCCTTGATAAGCCAGAATGGATTTTTGAAGAGCTAAAGAGGGACGGCGTCAAGAAGGTCATCCAGGAACCCTAGAAGCGGCGAGGTGACGGCGTCACAATCCATAAGGTGACGCCGTCAGATCCAAAAATCTATATATAGTTTTCTAATTTTTTGTCATTAGTGGAGAGCTTAGTGTGTGGAATTTTGGAGAAAACCCTAAGACGAATTCAGCTTCTTTTTCAAGGCTTTTTGCCTTGAGATCTTCCATGTTACATTGAAGATAAGTTATCAATTAATCATTCAATATGTCTATGTGTTGTTTGATTTTATCTTATTCTTGTCTTTTGATTAACATGTCAGGCTAAATTTATCTTGTGTTTGCTTAGATCTAATGAAACCTAGCTATTGATTATTGGTTATTAGTGTGTTATTAGTTGTATTGGATGATTGTTTATCTATGTTAGGCTTAAGAAAACTGGCTAACTTCCTATTCGGTAACTTGCTTGAACGTCTTAAGAAACATGAACCAAATGCGTACTAAAGGTTTTTATGGTTGTATTTAATGCACAAGCGAATTCTAGTGATCCCATGTTAGGAGCTTCCTAGCCGGCTCGACATAGGAGTGAAGTAGGAGCTTGTAGAGTTGGGGAAGTAAGTACGCCACCCCACGAATGGTATTAAGGAATACACCCGTCATCCACGCGACTAATACACACTAATTAACCGGTAAAAGATAGTTAGGGAGTAAGGAAATCTAAGTAAACACATTTCTCTACACATAAGTTTCTCACCACATTTTCATTTTTGTTATTTTATTTTATTTGCATCCGTAGTAATTTTGGGTTAGTTGACTAGCAACTAATTCCGCCCACTCTTTCAAAACCGAGATTTTACTTGCTTTCATAAAAATATAAAAACATAAAAAGAATCTTCCTCAACCCTTAGACCTAATTAGAGTAGTCTTTCACACCTAACGAACACTATTCCCTGTGGAGAACGATCAATCCCCCGTACTTACCACTACACTATACTACATCGGTCAGGTACACTGCCTGGTGGGGTTGTAAGCCTCTTGAGATCCCTCGAGAGGTAAAACCTGTTGTAAGGTTGCAAAACCCACGCATCAAGTTTTTGGCGCCGCTGCCGGGGAATAGTTATTGTTTAGGTTGAATTTTTATTTCTATTAGGTCTACTCACTAGATTCCTTTCTAGTGAGATTTTTATTTTCTTTTTCTAGATATTCTTTAGTCTATCTATTTTCTTTGTGCTTTTGTTCGTAACAGATTTTCATTGACTATTCAGTTTGCCATTATGGAAAACGCGAATCCACCCCTTACACCTGGCGAAGTGGCTTTGTTGCGTAGCCAACTTGAGAATGAGATTGGTGAGCTCAGGGAGCTCAGTAGAATGATTGATATAGAGCTTGATTATGCCTTGAACAACTTAGGGACCGCCATATACTCAGATAATTACTTAGAACGTAATAATCTTACGGTTGATAAGTTGATTGAGAAAATTGAGGAAGTGAAGGTAGATCCTAGGTTGGATGATTGTTTCAATGAATACCCCACTAAGAAGGAGATTGCTTACTATAACAACCTAGTTGATAACCCTCGACCACCTTTTGTTAGAATTGACCCAAAGATTAAGAGAGGTGATCCCGGGAATGTGAAGATACCATGTATGATTGGGTACCAATACGTTGAGCATGCTTACATTGACTGTGAATCCCCAATCAACGTTATGTCCTCAGGCCTTTATAGCCAAATCATAAACACACCACTTGAGCCTAGGATGGACCCCAAGTGTCCAGGCGGAGTTTGCAACTTCGTTGGAAGGATTAAGGATATACATATCCTTGTTGGGAACTTTACCTTTGTCACCAACTTCATGATTTTAGAAGATATGGCAAGTGTTGTTGACTGCCGCCTATCTCGCGTTGTGTTAGGTAAGCCATTTATCGAAGCATCCAATTTAAGGTATGACCGTTTGAAAGGCACGGTTCAGTTTTCTAATCACATAGATAGGATCACATATAGGATGCCTTATCGGGTTAATGAATTTCGTTTTGTGCCTCGATTTGACATGGACAACATTGGTGCGATTGAGGACATCAATGAAGAGGATAAAAAAAAAGGCATGGACCATGTTTGGAATAAGAGAAGCCTTTATTATAAAGATTGCTTAAACCTTGGACCTAAATACAAAATTGATATGGAGGTTGTTAGGATGATTAGAGGGGCAATTGAGAAGCAAAACGGAAAAACGTAGACCCCGTGACTTTGAGTCTAGCTACAAGACTCGTTAATAAAGAAAAGCGCTTCTTGGGAGGCAACCCAAGCTTTATTTGTTTTATTTGCTTTGTGTGTTTATTTATTTGCTTGTTTGATTTTATTTTCCGTATGTGTGTTTAATTTTTATTAGTATTGATTCATGTTCAAAAGTAATTTGTGAAAATGCTTTATTTTGTTTTTAACTTCGTCTTAACTACATATAAAGGTATTTTGCAAAAGTTAAGTGTAAGGGAAATCTAAATCGGTTTATTAGAACACAAATGAACATGAATCGTAATAATAATAAAATAGCATACATATTCGTATTTGTTTGAGTCAAATGCTTGTATCGAGTCATAATGATGTTTTGCAGGATTTCCAGGAAGTAAGGTAAAGGTTTTTCCAGAAATTTTCCGGAAACTTAAAATGAAAATTTTTGTCAGGTCATTTCTGACGGCGTCAGGGTTTATAACCAGACGGCGTCAGATTTAATTTTCAGAAATTTTTGAAAGTTTTGTTTTCATAAAAAGTTTTTACTAAAATCTCCAACTTATAATCTCCAGGAATCTGCAAAGTTATCATTCCACAAGCATTATATCCTTATATATAGATTTTATCCCGCCGATGTTATGCAGGTTTTCGTGTTTGTTTTCTCAGGTTTAACAGGTTATTTTGGACAAGGAAATGTTTTGAATCAAGCTTGTGGCGATGCTTTAGTCATGGAGCTTCTACATTACTTTGGAGGAAGATCTAACCGTGTAATTTCATTATCCACCGAGCGAATCAGGGGAGTATTTGATTTCATTCTTTTACCTTATTTACTTTTACATCTTGTTATTTGAACATTGGGGACAATGTTCATCTTAAGTGTAAGGGGGGGGTAAAAGTACGATTTTAGAGAATGCCATTGCGCTTGATTTTTGTTTGTTTAATAATAGATGTGTAATAAAACTGAGATAAATACCTGTTAGGGTAATTTTAGTGCCAAATTTAAAATTTTTTACAACATATAGGAGTGAAACTTTGATCTTAATGAGCGTCTCACGGATAGGAGTTATATGACTAGCACAAAAACCGTACCACTAAAAAAATTTTCCACCCCAAATATGTGAGGTTCGCCCCTAGAATTGGTAGGAAAAGCATTTATGCTATGATGTGTGTACCGGTAGCACTTAGATTCTAGAACTTGCGTTAGGACCATTCCAAGGCCACAAGTGAGACTACATTCGTGTAGTTAGATTGACTACATGATAAGAGGCATTAGGATTAACCCATTGTTTTACACCTGTGTTTTTGTTATAATTACATTGGCTACATTGGTCAAGTAATTCTCCCACACCCTTTGCGTTGTACTCATTCTTAGTACACGATACCCCTAGTACACCCCTCAGAGCCTATCTTTTCGTTTCGACCTTTAAGCATTTTACTTAAAGGAAGAATTTGTTACACCCCACTAAAATGTACACCCAAATCGCCTTAGCCTACCTTGTATGCACTCATTTTTAGTGCATTATTGTTACAACATTTGTTTAAACCCAAGTTAATTATCTAGTTGATTACATGGTTGCTAAGTCGAGTCATATCCTTGTACATATTGTTTTGGGACGATTGGGACTCATGGGTAAAGTACTAGTGTAATGGACTAATGGGGAAGAACATCATTTATTACCCCCATATGTGCTAAATGTTTTAAAAGTACTCCAAGTTTTTCAATTATCTTAATTCGAGTCATTAGATTAGTATTTGTAAAGTTATGTAAAAGTTCAAGTGTAAGGGGGATGCAATGCCCCTATGATGTATTATTTTGGATGGTAGGGCAAAAGTGTATGCAAAAAAAAAAAAAAAAAAAAAAAAAAAAAAAAAAAAAAAAAAAAAAATCGAAAAATCAAGAAAAATACAAAAAAAAAAAAAAAAAATGAGAAAATGAAAAAAAAAAAAAAAAAAACATACGGACTACCATCCCGTTTTATTTTATGTTTATTTTATGTTTTTGTTATTTTCTTTCATTAGCTTAAATCGAGTCGAGTCTTGGCTTAGCAACATTGTATAGTACATGTAATTAATCAAGATCTTTAACTCGCCACCAGTAAAATATCCTTTATCCAACAAAACCGTGTTTTCCTTTTCCCTACACCTAACGTTATAACCCATTTAAAAGCCCTCTTTGATAGTTTATCTTTGGTGCTTACGCCTAGTGGAGGAGGTTTTCGATCCTTTCCCAAGCCTATGGTAATCTATTTGCTATGACAGGTAGTGAGAGATATTATCCGTTTTCATTTATGAGATTTATTTTGATGACACTTGAGAGATGTGAGTATCTAAACACTACTTGTGAGGTGCTAGTATGTAATCTCCGTGCTTATTATGATTGAAGTGGAACGATTATTTGTTGTAATTACTTTTATGTTTGCATTAAATGACCCCTAACTTGTATTTTGATTAGAATAAAAGCGCATTTGCTTGAGGACAAGCAAATCTCAAGTGTAAGGGTATTTGATGAAGCGAAAAGTGTACCGCTTTTAAGGGGTCATTTAAGCCCTAAATCGTATTTATTTGATCAAATATCGCCCTAAATCGTTCCTTTTGTCATTTTAGGTACTTTTGAGGAGAAATCTGGAAAAGGAGGCATTTTGGACGTTTTTGGAGCATAAAAGTGAAGAAAACGACAAAGTCTCAAAAATCGGCTAAAAGTTACCTTTGACGGCGTCACAATTTACTCTAGACGGCGTCATGCCTTGGCAAGAAAAAGTGGACGTGAAATTTACTCATGATAAGCCAGTGAAAATAGCATGTAAATTCTGACGGCGTCACGCTTTAACTTGATCAAGGGCGTCACGGCTTAAATTAAAAGGGGACGGCGTCACGTTCAAGGTTCGACGGCGTCAAGCCTTGATAAGCCAGAATGGATTTTTGAAGAGCTAAAGAGGGACGGCGTCAAGAAGGTCATCCAGGAACCCTAGAAGCGGCGAGGTGACGGCGTCACAATCCATAAGGTGACGCCGTCAGATCCAAAAATCTATATATAGTTTTCTAATTTTTTGTCATTAGTGGAGAGCTTAGTGTGTGGAATTTTGGGAGAAAACCCTAAGACGAATTCAGCTTCTTTTTCAAGGCTTTTTGCCTTGAGATCTTCCATGTTACATTGAAGATAAGTTATCAATTAATCATTCAATATGTCTATGTGTTGTTTGATTTTATCTATATTCTTGTCTTTTGATTAACATGTCAGGCTAAATTTATCTTGTGTTTGCTTAGATCTAATGAAACCTAGCTATTGATTATTGGTTATTAGTGTGTTATTAGTTGTATTGGATGATTGTTTATCTATGTTAGGCTTAAGAAAACTGGCTAACTTCCTATTCGGTAACTTGCTTGAACGTCTTAAGAAACATGAACCAAATGCGTACTAAAGGTTTTTATGGTTGTATTTAATGCACAAGCGAATTCTAGTGATCCCATGTTAGGAGCTTCCTAGCCGGCTCGACATAGGAGTGAAGTAGGAGCTTGTAGAGTTGGGGAAGTAAGTACGCCACCCCACGAATGGTATTAAGGAATACACCCGTCATCCACGCGACTAATACACACTAATTAACCGGTAAAAGATAGTTAGGGAGTAAGGAAATCTAAGTAAACACATTTCTCTACACATAAGTTTCTCACCACATTTTCATTTTTTGTTATTTTATTTTATTTGCATCCGTAGTAATTTTGGGTTAGTTGACTAGCAACTAATTCCGCCCACTCTTTCAAAACCGAGATTTTACTTGCTTTCATAAAATATATAAAAACATAAAAAGAATCTTCCTCAACCCTTAGACCTAATTAGAGTAGTCTTTCACACCTAACGAACACTATTCCCTGTGGAGAACGATCAATCCCCCGTACTTACCACTACACTATACTACATCGGTCAGGTACACTGCCTGGTGGGGTTGTAAGCCTCTTGAGATCCCTCGAGAGGTAAAACCTGTTGTAAGGTTGCAAAACCCACGCATCAACTAGTAAAACAATAAAAATTCCACATTCACTTTTACTTTGAGAAAATCCATTTTCAAAAAGAACTTGAGTAAGTTTGGCATTCCATTGCCTGGGTGCCTATTTTAATCCATACAAAGACTTCTTAAGTCTGTGCACCCTTTTATCACCCACATCAAAATACCCTTCTGGTAAAGTCATATAAACAGTTTCATTAAGATCACCATACAGAAAAGCATTATTAATGTCAAGTTGAAAAATAGGCCAATCTTGCTGAACTGCAAGATTGATCACGCATCTTATAGTAACAATTTTGACAACAGGTGAAAAAGTTTCATCAAATTCTACACCTTTTTTTTTTGTGATAGCCTTTAGCTACTAATCTAGCTTTAAATCTATAAATATCTCCACTAGACTTATACTTAATCTTAAAGACCCACTTGGATCCAATGGGTTTTCTACCACTAGGGAGTTTAATGATTTCAAAAGTATCATTTTCATATAAGGCATTCATTTCTTTGTTCATTGCCTCTTTCTAGTGCTGCTCCTTACAAGCTTCCCAATAGTTTTTAGGTTCACCGGCCTTGTGTTGGCTCCAATGGATATGGGTTGGTTGTATAACCTGGAGCTCACACGTTTGAGGCACGGTATTGGTGTTAGTTGGCAATACCTAAAAAATAGTTTTTAGGTTCAGAAATTTTATTTAACTTTTTTACAAAACAAAAGTGTGGAAAACTAGAAGGGGGGTTGAATAGTTTTACCGTTTTTAAAATTGATTTAAATCTTTGCTTTATGAAAAACTTAGATTCGGACTTCTGTGAGATCAATCAATTGCAATATGAACACTATACTAAATAAGCTACAACTACTAAAATGTAAATTGCAAGACAAAGAGTAAGAGATGGAAAGATCAAACCGAGACAAGAGATTTATAGTGGTTCGGTAACGAAGCTCCTCTTCGCCCCTACTCCACTCCTCGAGTACCCAACTCGAGAGTTCTAAGCACTATGTCAACAAACTCCCTTTAGGTGGAGAAAACCATACAACGTCGCTTATCACTATTTCCAACACTAAGCTAAATGTCGAGTACTAATCTAGCTAGTACCATTCTCACTCACGATCTACTTGATCCTCACAATTCATACAATCTACAAAATCCTCACGATCTTCCCTCAATCCACTCGATCTACAAACTTTCTTGACAATCTACACACTATCAACACAAGATCTCCACGATCTCTACATGATCACAATGATCCACACAAGCTAACTAAACAAGACTCTAGACAACTTGATGTATATCAAGATACAACAAGTATGTAACAAGTGCACTACACTATCACTACACACTTTGTATCTTCTTGATATAATGTGTTCTTCTCTTGCACTAGTAGAGGAATGAAGGTGATCACTTGGTTGGATGATTGGATCACTCTTAAACAAAAAACAAACTAACTAAATGATCAAAGAAAGGTGATTAGAGAGTATGGATTTAACTCAGAAAGTTTTGTGTGAAAATTGGAGAATAAAAACCGTGAAATGGTCAGGTATTTATAGGCAAGAAAAAATTAGCCGTTATAGAGGGGAAGGCACCACTAAAGTTCAGACGGCAACACTAAATTTAATGGTGCCATCAGTCCTTTAACGGTACCGTGGGGGACAAAAACACTCCTCCCTTTGTTTTTAGTGGGGAAGGTTTATTTGGGAATGTTTGTAGCTGTTTTGGGTGGGGGGGGGGGAATAGCTGTTGGAATTTTTAAACTTATTTTTCCAATTAAAACATTTCTTTTTAATTCAAAAATGATTTGTAAAATGTATTTTTGAAAAAATGTTTTGTCACATAAAAAATGTGAAGTTTAGAGCAAAATATAATCCTTTGATCATTAGTCAAGTTGTAAATTTGTTTGTTTATACCTTGAGTGATTTGCGTCTAAATGGAATATTATGACTAAAAACTTGTTTACATTAATTTTGACGTTAGACATTTTTACATTTTGTTATTATCAAAACGTAGAGATGTTGAAAAATACGAATAACGATTTTAGACATTATTTGTATCAACAAAAAGTTTTCAGAGCTAAGATTGGCATAACTCACAAAATTTTCAAGTCCAAATTTGACTTTAGAATCAACAACAAACTCATTATATTTATTTGGAAAAACATAAGATCTTTCAGACCTCCTAAGAGGTTGAGTTTGAACAATATTCTCACTTTCTATGAATGGAATGTTTTGAGCAATACCCTCAGAGTATGCATTATCATTCCCAGAAGTTGCAGCCATCTCATTTTCAAGGGCAGAACCATTGGAACCCTGAGGATACCCCAAATTTTCCTCTAAAGGGTCAATAGTGGGACAACCTTCATGAAAAGAGTTGCTACCGTCATCTGAGGAACTTGCATATTTATTATTTTCATTATCTTATGGTTTTGCATATTTGTTATTTTCATCATTGGGTATGTCAGGATTCTCATACACAACTTTATCAAAAAAGTTTGCAACTTTGCATGATCCAAATCCTGACTAGTTTTCTCACTCACAGAAATAGGTTTTGTCTTAAAAGGAAAAACATTTTCAAAAAAGTCAACATCTCTGGAAAACACAAATTATTTCCTTTCAAGACTGAAAAGTTTATACCCCTTTTTAAAGGAAGAATATCCAACTAAAACACATTTTTCAGATCTGCTACTAAATTTATCATGATTATTAAGCACGGTAGCAAATCATAAACAGCAGAAAACTCTTAATAAGTGATTTAAAGAACATTTTTTTTATTAAAAAAGCAGATTGTATGGAGATTTCCCATTCAACACTGAAGAAGGCAACCTGTTAATCAAGTAACATGCAGTAAGAATACATTCAAACCATAAATTCAAAGGAATTCACCCTGAAACACAAGGGATCTGGCCACATTAAGTAGATGCCTATGTTTCCTTTCTACAATCTCATTCTGCTGTGGGGTATAAGCACATGAAGTTTGATGTATTATGCCATTGGTAACACAAAACTCATTACATTTATTATTAACAAACTCAGTACCATTATTACTTCTAAAAGTTTTAACAGTTTTCTTGAATTGATTTTTTATCAGATTAAAAAAGGCATAAATACAATCAAACACTTCATCGTTCGTCCTAATCAAATAAACCCAAACAGCCCTGGTGTAGTCATCAACAATGGTTAAAAAAAATACCTATAACCTTCCTTACTAACAACCCTATAAGGTCCCCAAAGATCAAGTTGAACAAGTTCAGCAAGCATAGAAGTCTTATGCTCACTTAAAGGAAAAGGTTCTCTCGTTTTTTAGCATTTTGACAAACTTCACAATATTGAACATTATCTCTATTTTCAAAAACAATATCATTTTTTAAAACATTTAAGACCTGGTCAGAGGGATGACCAAGCCTGCAGTGCCACAAATATTTGGACAAACAAGAAAACTGAAGATTTTTGTCTTTACTTAAGAAATTACCTTGATTTTTATCAAAATAATACAACCCATCAGACTGTCTACCAATTCACTGAAGTTTCACATCCCTCAAATTCTGAGATAAAACATAACACTTTGACTCATCAAAAGCCACAATAAACTTGCTGTCTCTAGCCACTTTATGAACTGACATAAGGCTAACACAATACTCTGGAACCACTAACACATCATACAGAGTTAAAGAGTTAGTAAGAATGAGATTTCCTACCTTAGTAATTAAAGCTTCTGTTCCATTAGGATGAGAAACTTTGATTTTAAGGTATGAAAAGTCAATAACATTTACTAAGCCTTTATCAGTGTAAGTTAAATGTTGGTTGGCACCAGAATCAACAATCAGGTCATCCTGCACAAGTGCAGAATGGTGCTAACTGTTGGAACAAAAATATTTGTTGAAGTTTTTGTTAAAAAATTTACTATTGTTTAAAACTATACCTGCCATATTGGCCTGTATACCATTGCCTTTTCCATCAGTATTAATAGAATTCTCCTTTATCAAAGATAACAATTTTGAAATATGTTCATCAGAAAAAGTGAAAGTGGAACTAGAGCCAACAGAGTTATTGTTGTTTATAAACCTTTTGTTAAAATTTTGGACACCCTGATTGTTAAAATTACCAGCATTCTTTTTACCAAAATCAGTAGGGTATCCTATCAATTTGAAGCATCTATCAATAGTATGACCATTAAACACATAATGCTAACAAACCAGAATAGGTCCACCATTATTTCTTCTATTCCCATTATTATTCCCATTACTAAGTCTGGTCACATTATTAGGTCTAAGGAATTTCCAGAGGTTTGGGGCCTTTGAGAATTCCCTCTGTTGGCCACACTAGAATTAAACACAGAGTATTGAGACCTCTAGGAGGTACCAGCCCATGAACCAGTAACCACAGCTCTATGAGATTCCTCACTAGATATAATGGCAAAAGCCCCTTTAACATTAGGTAATGGGTCTTTAGACAAAATATTACTTCTTATTTGCATGTAATGATTATCTAAGCCCATTAAGAATTGCATTAATTTCATAAGGTGATGATGAACTCAAATAAGTACATTTTATTATCATCATTTATCCTATTTATTTGACTTGTTTTATTATATTATATATGAGAATTGATACGTTAATGTTTACTTTTGTAATTCTCAGGTAAAAACAAGTATTATGTGAAACTTGGCGATTTTGGACTAATTATGGAGCAAAACAAGCAAGATGTTAAGAATCTACTGAAATGTACAAGATCAAGATCATTCTGCTCCGGATACGCCGCAACATACTTCTTACATACGGCGCATCACTATCAAGATTTCACAAGTTACGATCCAAGACAGCAAAGGACATGCGCCGCATAGAGAAATGGAGTTACGCCGCATCTTAAGGCGGTGTACGAATATTCCTGAATATATTAATCTTGGACCCCACGCGAAGTTAAGTCAATGCGCCGCATCTACTTATCCTATGCGCCGCATCTAACCCTCAGACAGAAACTATAAATACCCCAAGGCCAGAAGAATTTCGGAAGGAGATAGCTTAACTCAGAAGAGAAAGACAGAAACCCTAAAGCCGAATTCAGACGTATTAGCAGCACAAGACACACCCTAAACGAAGATACAAGAGCTGTAAGAAGGTCCTGCATGTATTCAATTCATTAAGTAGTTTTGTTTTATTGTATTAGTACACTTTAATTCATTAGGATTGATGGGTCGATTCCATGTGACTACGGAAAATCATGGGCACCCCTTAAAATTGCTTTCCCATTAATTAAAGTTTATATGTTGATGTCTTTGGTGACTTTTAATTGTGCATTGATAACCTCTGTGTCTAGCTGAGCATTGCTTGGGTCGCCATGTCCCTTCCTCGCCTATCTGTTCTAGCGTATACGAAACGTGGGCATCACAAATGCTCAATATTCTAGGATAGTGGGATAGACATAAGTAATCATTAAGGGTTTACTCGCCGATAAGATTAGAGCCAACGAGAAAGGGTTAATTACATACACTTCATATAAAACTAGCAATAAAACAAGTGACAAGCTACTTAATTATCAGGACAGGTCTTCTTATAGTCTCAAGTATCTATCTGTGTACGTGTGTGCTAATTGCTGATTCGTGCTCATTAGTTTAGTTTTCTATTTAATCATAACCAAACTGTGCCAGTCTCTCAGGCTGAACCCCCTTGCGTTAGATTAGGTTGTACAGCTAACTTAAGATATTAAAATACTGATTAGAATAACTAGATAATACGTTCCACTCTTAGTGATCGACACTCTACTTACCATTATATTCATACTGACCGGGTACACTGCTCGTTAAAGTGTGTGTTTTATTGATAAGTCGGCTAAATATAAATTTAAAACTTGAGTAGGCATTAATACTGCTAAACCACAACGACACATCACGCGCGCACCAAGTTTTTGGAGCCGCTGCCGTGGATATAAAAGAATTAGAGCAAAAAACACCACATCAAGTTTTTGGCGCCGTTGCTGGGGAGTGAATTGTTATTATCTGTTAATTTGATTAGTATTTTAATTAGGTTTTCTTTTTAGATTCTAACCGCTAACCCTGTTGTATATTAGATAAATTGCATTCATTGTATTATTTGCATATTTTCTGTTTTTGTGTGTTTTTATTTTCTTTAATTATTGTTTCTTTCTGTTTGTTTTTATTTTTTTTTTATTTTTTCTATTTTTCTGTATTATGCTATCGTTGTACTGAGCTGATACGAACGATACGGCGCATCTGTTTTTACAGATACGGCGTATTGCGTTTAATTTTTATAAAATACAACGCGTTTAATAAATTCGAGTACGACGCATCTTTCCCCAAGATACGGCGTATTGTGTTTTTAATAAGAAATTTTTTCTAAACCCTAACGCCATACGACGCATCTGTTTTCACAGATACGGCGCATTTTCGATTTAAATTAAAAACAGTTTTCGAATTATTAAACAGATATGACGCATCAATTTTTATCGATACGGCGCATCTTCTTAATCAAAAATCTTGTATTTTGAAACGTAACGAAAATACGGCGCATTAACTTTTGTTAATACGACGCATTTAATTTTAATAAATATAATCGATTTTTGATAATTAAAATTGATACGGCGCATTCTAATTCATAAGCGGCGTATCTGCTTTCTGAATAAAAGTCTGATTAAATTTTAAAGATTATAAGATACGGCGTATCCGACTTTTTGGATACGGCGCATCGCTTGTAGATATCAGTAACTTTTATTTTTCGTATTCCGTTTTCGTTGTTAATTTTCTGATATATTACTTTCTTGAACATACCCTACTGATGCTTTTGTGATAGTTTCAGGAAGTGCATGACCAGGAGTTCAACTAAGAACTTGATTAAACCTTTCGAAGATCCTGAACGAGCCCTACATTCGCTTAAAAGGCTTTTCAACACAAAAAGCTTTGAAATTTCAAGTTCGTTCGAGCTTGATTACTTTTCTGAAGAGAAGATGAGGAAGTAGAAAGCAACAATGGATCGTCAGATGACAATTCAACAATCAAGGAAGGCATTAAAGAATTATTCAGCATAGACATTGATCTGCTCAATTATGAGACACCCTTGTGCGAACAGTTCAATGAATTTAATTACCTTCTTCAAATCGACGCTGATGTGCTAACTGGGGATCTACCAGGATTCAAAACTTATGATGAGTTCAAAAACACCTAGTACTACGAATGGAATGACCAAATACCATGGGTTTGGGATAAACCATGGGAATTTGAGCATGTTAATCACACTTGTAAACCTTTCAATTTCAAGGATGGAAGTAGTGAATGGCCAACCTGTGATTATAAGAATGATGGAACCTGTAATGGGGGAAGTATAATTGGAATGAAATGGGTTGGAAACGATGTATACTTTGAAGACGATGATTGGTATGAAGAAGTTGAAGACTGCCCTCGTAAAGCAGAGGCTTTACAAGAAAAAGGTAGAATCGAATACTTAAAAGAACTAAAGGGAGCATCGAACACTACTTTCTGGGAGTGGGTGCATGGACAATTTGATGATTACACAAAGCTTAGTCGACGCTTACAGTGGGAATTGAAAAAAGAGTGGGATGAGATTCAAGATTATTATCAATCCTTTAACATGGTTAATTATGATCCCTATGATAATAACGATGAGTCGCGAGGAGAATTGATTGATGAACTTGATGACTATTTGAATAAGGATCCTTATTTCAAGTTTGTTGATAAAGACGAAGAAGAATTCATCAAGAGAAAATGTCGACTACTTGGGATAACTTATAATAACCCACCCATGATAATTTCTGAAAAAATTAAAGTCATCAAATACTCTTTGGGACCTGATGAAGAATATGTTGCGACGAAGACCAAAAAATATATTAGATTAAGTCGAACGGAAGAAAATGTTGCGGAGCTATACGGGAACATCTTTCGGATGAAAGAAGAAGGATGGCACGTAACAAGAACAAAATAAGGAGCTGAACGTGAGTCTAACTTGAAGACTCTGGAATAAAGACAAGTGCTGACCGGGAGACAACCCGGAAGAAATTTTTTACTTTTCTGTTCTATGTCGAGTCTGTCAGGCCTGCAGAAGATACGGCGCATCTCCATCCTAAGATGTGGCGCATCGCCTGCACTGGTCATATCTTATTTAATTTTCTGCATTTTTTATTTTTGACTTTAAAACTTTCTGTCAGTATTTTAATGCGGCGCATCCCTGGTTAAGGATGCGACGCATCTTTTATTCTGATTCGTATTTATTCCAGGCTCGATACGGCGTATCTTCTTCCATAAGATACGGCGTATCTTCTTCCATAAGATACGGCGTATCGACTGACCTGATGATTTTCATTTTAATTTTTTAAGTTTTATTTTCACTAACTACTAATGTATTATGCAAGTTTGAACCTTCTTAACCCAGGTGTGTTAAAGTCTTAATGGTATTATAGATTCCTGCATTTCCTGTGGATACATCATCTATGAAGCTTAAACGTTCTCATCCACAAGAAAGTTGATTTTTGCTCTTATACAAATGGAGGATCATACCGAGCAAATCTCAGGGGAGTTTTTCTGTTCTAATTTTTTTATTTTCCATTTTTTTAACCTTTGACACAAACAACGAGGACGTTGTTTAACTTAAGTGGGGGGATTGGAGAATTAGAACACTTACTTGTCCTAAACTTTTTCAAAATATGCTTAAAATGCGCCTAATATATCAAAATTTAAAATTTTTAGCATGTTTTTGTTTAAAGTCTAAATTACATAGCTGCACACACAACATTATTTCCAAAAATTGTGATTTTTCAAAATTCACAAATCTATGAGTGTGCCGGTGACTTGTAAACTTTAGAACTTGGCTTGTATACTATTCGAGACCACCATAATAAGTATTATTTTATATAATTGGAATGACTTGTCTAAATAGGTAAATTTCTAGGATTACACCCAAATAGCCTTATATGTTATGTGATATTAGCTAACTACACTGGTTAGTTAACCCCCGTATAACCCTTTTGTTACTCTCACTTTTAGAGTAAGATACCCCTAGAAAAACACTCAGAGCCATTCCTTTCGTTTTTTACACCTTTGTTAT
Source organism: Artemisia tridentata subsp. tridentata (assembly GCA_021014915.2). Classification (NCBI taxonomy): domain Eukaryota; kingdom Viridiplantae; phylum Streptophyta; class Magnoliopsida; order Asterales; family Asteraceae; genus Artemisia; species Artemisia tridentata. Next base: position 150,839,130 of record CP139509.1, read on the forward strand.
AATGTTTCGTTACACCCTTATATCTTAGCCTACCCTGTAGATTAAAATCCGTGGTTGGTTAATTGCTATAGGCAAAGTGTGTTTCCTTACATTACCTGTGTTCGCGTGCGTAATTCATTATCTTTGGTTGAGTCAGGAAATTGCACAATGCAATTGGTATGAAAGTAAATATTGTATATCTTTGAGTTTATTTTTCGTGTGTTTACTACTTTCACTATTACAGTTATTTCTGAAAGTATGAAGAGTATCGAAAAATTATCCGGAAAGATAGTGATAGAAAAGTTGTGGAATTTTAAACTTTTGATGTCAAAAAAAAAAAAGGAAAAAAAATAGAAAAGAAAAAGAAAAAGGAAAAGTTGGAAGTTTGTTTTAACCAACTTATGTAAAGTTTTGTATTAAGTGGGCGATATCACCACTATTTGTTGTATATTATATTTATGGATTGAATGGGAGTTGGCCGTTATGGGAACGCCAACTAAGGTTATTCTTTGATTGAGATCTTGTTGAGTATAATTCGTGTCTACCTAAAGCGTGTGTTTCAAGTGTTAAAGCATGAGTTATTCAATGATATGAGTCTTATTCATGGGATGGTTGGGAAAGTAATTTACCACACTTAGGATTTTAATTTATCTGTTTTGTTTTTTTTCATTTTACACCAATTTGTATCCCAAATATTATCCATACCCTATATCATTCTTTATCCAAACATTTGATTTATTGAGATTAGGGATTTGAGCAATCTTAAGTATCGTAGTCGTGGATTCGGCTATGTATTTATGATTTTGTCGCCCTTTTTGATATAATATTATTGGTAAAGATTACTTGGTCCTATCTTTAGCTTATTCGAGTTAAGGATTTGAGCAATTGCAAGTATCGTGGTCGTGGATTCGATCATGTATTTGTGATTTTGTCGCCTTTTCTGGAATATGAGATCGATAGAGATTAAGAAGAATGATTAACCCTTAACCAACAAACCCCTTTTACCGCTTTAGACTTGTTATTCCTTAGCTTTAGTGGGGGAGATGCGTATACTTGCCAAGCTTATGATAGAATATTTGTCACGACTGGACAGTTAAACGATTAGATTTGCTTTTATCAAAATATTTTATTTTATTTCTAATTCGTTAAGTGTTTAGTTGTGCAATTATGACAAAACGAATACATGCTTAAATATAAAAATAAATCCTAACATCTTTTAGGATACATTTTCATAAGATTTATTCTAAGGTTTACTTGGGGACAAGTAAAGTTCAAGTGGGGGGATATTTGATGAACTCAAATAAGTACATTTTATTATCATCATTTATCCTATTTATTTGACTTGTTTTATTATATTATATATGAGAATTGATACGTTAATGTTTACTTTTGTAATTCTCAGGTAAAAACAAGTATTATGTGAAACTTGGCGATTTTGGACTAATTATGGAGCAAAACAAGCAAGATGTTAAGAGTCTACTGAAATGTACAAGATCAAGATCATTCTGCTCCAGATACGCCGCAACATACTTCTTACATACGGCGCATCACTATCAAGATTTCACAAGTTACGATCCAAGACAGCAAAGGACATGCGCCGCATAGAGAATTGGAGTTACGTCGCATCTTAAGGCGGTGTACGAATATTCCTGAATATATTAATCTTGGACCCCACGCGAAGTTAAGTCAATGCGCCGCATCTACTTATCCTATGCGCCGCATCTAACCCTCAGACAGAAACTATAAATACCCCAAGGCCAGACGAATTTCGAAAGGAGATAGCTTAACTCAGAAGAGAAAGACAGAAACCCTAAAGCCGAATTCAGACGTATTAGCAGCACAAGACACCCCCTAAATGAAGATACAAGAGCTGTAAGAAGGTCCTGCATGTATTCAATTCATTAAGTAGTTTTGTTTTATTGTATTAGTACACTTTAATTCATCAGGATTGATGGGCCGATTCCATGTGACTACGGAAAATCATGGGCACCCCTTAAAATTGTTTCCCCATTAATTAAAGTTTATATGTTGATGTCTTTGGTGACTTTTATTAGTGCATTGATAACCTCTGTGTCTAGCTGAGCATTGCTTGGGTCGCCATGCCCCTTCCTCGCCTATCTGTTCTAGCGTATACGAAACGTGGGCATCACAAATGCTCAATATTCTAGGATAGTGGGATAGACATAAGTAATCATTAAGGGTTTACTCGCCGATAAGATTAGAGCCAACGAGAAAGGGTTAATTACATACACTTCATATAAAACTAGCAATAAAACAAGTGACAAGCTACTTAATTATCAGGACAGGTCTTCTTATAGTCTCAAGTATCTATCTGTGTACGTGTGTGCTAATCGCTGATTCGTGCTCATTAGTTTAGTTTTCTATTTAATCATAACCAAACCGTGCCAGTATCTTAGGCTGAACCCCCTTGCGTTAGATTAGGTTGTACAGCTAACTTAAGATATTAAAATACTGATTAGAATAACTAGATAATACGTTCCACTCTTAGTGATCGACACTCTACTTACCATTATATTCATACTGACCGGGTACACTACTCGTTAAAGTGTGTGTTTTATTGATAAGTCGGCTAAATATAAATTTAAAACTTTAGTAGGCATTAATACTGCTAAACCACAACGACACATCACGCGCGCACCAAGTTTTTGGAGCCGCTGCCGTGGATATAAAAGAATTAGAGCAAAAAACACCACATCAGGTGATTATGTTTTTTAAAATCCGCAGATGCATGACAAGTACATCTGGGTAATTTGACAAGAGCATCAAACTGTTTCCACAAAGTACTCAATTTATTAAAGTATTCAGCAATAGAAGTATCATTTTGAGATAAAGAGTTAATTTTATGGTGTAGGTTAAAAGTAACAGACCCATCAACTCTATCAAAAGTTTCTTGTAGTTCAGTCCAAAGATTAGAGGATCTTTTAGAAAAGATTTGACCCAGAAACAACTCCTCTGATATAGAATTCAAAATCCATCCAAGCACAACAGCATTTACCCTATCCCACTGTCTGCCCAAAACTTCATCAGTATGTGACCTTGTGCAAGTCCCATCAATAAAACCAGTTTTATTTTTACCCTCTAAAGCCAAAAGCATTGCACAAGACCAAACATTATAATTTTTAGCCCTTTTATGTTTAACAGATATGACAGTAAGTGTAGCTGAGTCATTATGATGTAAATGCAAAGGGTGACTTTATGTCAAGTTTACTAATTAAAGTAACAACAGGTTCAAAAATATCATCACCCTGATCAGAATTAGCCTGGACAAAACCACCATGAACAGAACCACCATGAACAGACATGATAACACATAATCACAAACAAGCACACAAGAAGAGAGAGAAGGTAGTTCTCAGGCTTTCCTTGCCACTTAAAGTGGTAGGTCAAGGGCGCACAGAAGCATGTTAAAATGCAAGGTCACTACTTTATCACACACAAACAATATAAGTCGAATGGTACAGTAGAGAGATGAGACGTGTGAGATGAAAATGTAAACCGAATGTATTAATAAGAGAAGAGAGAAAGAATACAAGACACACACACACTCGCACCTATTATACCTCTAATGCACACCTCTTAAGCACAAGAGAGTTGGCACAAGAGTATGTGTATGTATCGACAATCTTAGAGAGAGAGAGAGAGATGAGAGAACTTTTCTTATATAAAACATACACAACACACACTCAAGCACCCCTTCTAAATGAGGTGTAGAGTGGTATTTATAGATTACAAGGTTGATGCCCTAGAAGGCTTTCTATGGGCTCGTGGGCTTTGACTCATGGATTGGACTACATATTACTTGCTAACATAATTCTAACATATTAGCTTGAACCAAGAGCCCACTCTCCTAGACTATTACATAGTTTTATCATTCGACACAAAGTTCTAATAATACGAATGACCATCACTTTAAAGTACAATTTATAAATGCTAACAATCTCCCCCTAAGGGATGGTCATTCAAATAATGCTCCTAGTGATTAGGTCTTTAGTCTTCGTCCGCTTGAACTTTGTGTGTCGTTATAGAATAGTCTTGGTTATTCGTTCCTTCATGCTATGTGATCTTCAAAGTATCATCTTTTGGATCTTCTTGTCGTTGATCAACATCTTCATTGGTTTGCATTGTTATTTCTTCCAACATACTCATACTTCTTTGATAAACCTTTGAGCTTCATACTTGTGTCATCCTCACTTGATACATGAACTTGTTATTGACTTCTTGATTAGCTTTATGACTTTGTCGTAACACTTTATCTTTAATTTGATCCTTTTGTCTTGAACTTTTACACTTGAGCTTTGTTGAGGATGATCTTCATAAGTATGAGTATGAGGAGATGTAGATGTTGATGTACGGTCTTTCTCCAGGGGGACTTTCATCTGTAGCTGCATAAATATCGTTAGTTGAAATCACCAATCGATCACGGTGGACTTTTCTTAGAGAATTGACCACTACAATTGTTTTACTGATGAATGTCTTGATTACATTGGATAAATCCAAGTAACGACCCACGTCATAAGGACTCAATTCGTGAAAGGAATCTCCTTGGCGGGATTTCCAGCACTTACAGGCTCAGACTTCGAGAGAATCAACAGCATAGTGTGAAAACCCTCTCTAATCCTTACAAAGGCTGTTCCTGAATTGGATGCCCGCAAGAAGGCTTACAACAGATATACCGAAGTATACCCACAATCCATGTGAGCCGCTGAAGTATACCGAAGTATCACTTCACGACTGTAGACCGTTTGAAGCAAATAACCATCATGATATGTATGGCAAGATCTATGGATCTCATTAAGACTCTTACAACTTGTGTTCTTTTTGGCCAACATAAGTGTATTATATTGGAAGTGTTCCTAAGAGATCTTTTTAGTGAATCTCATGGCTCTGGACTCGATAATGTGCGTTTTGGTTATAGTAGTCGGAGGCATGGAGCAGAGTGCCACCTTTTCAATATCAACACATCTCGGAGTAAGAGGCCGATAGATTATGCAGCGTTCTCCATGAGAAATTAAACAAATATCTTTTAAGAGATATCTGAGTGGCTAGGAGGGGTGGTGCAGCGCGTCACTGGGTCTATGACGTCTTGTCTTCAATATCAGTATCAACTTTGTGATTACTGATAGCAGATGTATTGACCCGGTTTCCACCATAAGTTTCATGGAGGGCTATTTCTTTTCACCCTTTCATTAAAATTTTCTTTTTCATTCTTCAACCCCTTCTTTCCCTTTCTCATTTTACTCCTTTTTTCAATCTTACCTAAGGACTTCTAATTCTACTTTATTGGAATTGTCCTTGAGTAGATCCCTCCGGCTCTGGCGGATCATAGGACATAACCTAATCATAATCACCTTATTACTCCATGATTATCCGAGATTTATTGATCACATGCCATAAAACCTTTTTGAAAAATCTCTCAAAGTGCTTTTGAATAAAACACATTTTGTTAACACTTCGAGAGTTTTGCATTTTCTGAAATACTCCCCCTACACATGTGCTTATGCACTTTAAGATAAGATTGCACATGTTGGGTAAAATTTGCACATTTTCAATTGATCGATTTTCAGTTAATATGACCATTGCGAGACACGTTTACGTCACTTGTTAGACTAGCTTGAAATTATTACCCGTCCCGGTCATATCCAAAGATAAATCTCTTGAATTGGTACATTCTACTCAGACAAGTCCTTTGCGAGACACGTTTACATCACTGGATAACCAGCTTGAAATTATTACCCGTCCCGGAAAAGTCTTTTCAATTACTGACATTTAGTTTTTTTCAATTCGAGGTGTTGACATAAATAATGCCTAAAAACATTATCAATATTTATTCATATCTCTATGTTTTGATAATCACAAAATATAAACTCATTAAAACATAAACTTATAAAATAAACAAGTACTTAGTTGTAAATATTCACTTCTACAACTAAAATCATTTAAGGTATGAATGAACTAATGCTTAATGCATTATATGATCAAAGGAACATTTTCTCAATAACTAGATTTTTTATAAAATGTCAAAAACATTTTATATCTTTTAGAAAAACATTTTTGGTAATAAATAAAAAGGTTTAATTCACTATAAATTTATGAATTCAATTTTTTAACCAAAATCAGTAAAAATGTTCCAGAAAAACCTTCCCCACAAAAAGACAAAACTGGGCAACGGATGGCTTGGGCGGCCCCCTTAATTATGCTAGGCGGCCCCCTTAAAATTAAGGGGACCGCCCCCTATTTAAGGGGGCCGGCCACGCTCCTCTAGCTTCCAGCTGTCCAGTTTTTCTGCCTATAAATACCAGCCTTCCCCTGGATTTTTACTTACCTTTTGCACACTAAAACTTTCTGTTCTAAACTCTTTCTAATCCTTGTAAATTCTTTCTAAAAACCTTTGATCATATCTTGTTAAGCTTTGGTTTCCAAGTGATCCAAGCTTCCTCCATTCAAGTGTAAGAGAAGAATACTCCTTCAACAACTAGAGAAGAAGTATTGCAACTTAGTTACCTAAGTTGTTTGTGTCATCATTTATTTGTATATAAGTTGTGTACATTTGTTAGATAGTTGTGTGAATAATTGTTTGGGATAGGTTAGTGTGTAAGTAGAGAAGTTGTGTTGTTAAGGTGTGTAAGTAGTGAAGGTGTGAAGAAGTAGAAGTGTACATAGGTTGTGCTAAGTTGTGAAGTCATAGTGAAGAAGTTGTGAAGAAGAAGGTGTGATTAAGTCGTGTATAAGTTGTGAGATTGGTTCTAGCTACGATTAGAACCCGACATCTAGCTTTGTGTCATTAAGCCGGTGTAAGCTAAAGTTGTGTAAGGTTTTCTCCGCCATAAGGGAGCTTGTTGACATAGTGTTGTGAACTCTCCAGTTAGGTGCTCGGGGATTGGAGTAGGGCAAGGAAGGTGTCCTTGTAGCCGAACCACTATAAATCTCTTGTCTCTCGGTTAGATCTTTCCATCTCTATCTTTCATTTCATATTTATTACCTTACTTGCATTGCTTACTTATATTTACTTATATTTGTTCATATTGTTCAAGAGTTGAGTTCACATAAATTTGAATCTAAGTTTTTAAAAGTAAACAAACTTTTCATAATATAAATTAAAAAAACGTAAAACTATTCAACCCCCCCTTCTAGTTTTCCACAATTGGTATCAAGAGCCACGTCAAACAAGATTTTTAAAATAAACTGTATTTTAAAACTTGAAACGATCTATGGAATCTTTAAAATATTTAGAAGGGCAATCTATGCAAAGACCACCACTATTTGAAAGTGATGGTTTTCTTTATTGGAAAAATAGATTCGAAACTTATGTGAAATCAAAGGATCTTGATCTTTGGCATGTTATTACCTATGGTGATTTTTCTCCTATTCAGAATAATCCTTTAACTAAAATAGATGAAATTGTACCTTTTGAAAAACAAAATGATGATTTGAAAAAGAAGCTAGCAAAAAATAATGAGGCTAAAATGGTAATTTATAATGCGTTACCACGCAAAGAATATGAAAGAATTTTTATGTGTCAAACCGCAAAAAAAATTTGGGATTCTTTACTAATCACTCACCAAGGTAATAGTCAAGTCAAAGATAACAAAATAGATCTTCTTGTTCAACAATATGAACAATTTACAATTCCTGAAGAGGAATCTATTGATAATGCATTTGCTAAATTTAACACAATCATCACAAGTTTAAAAGCACTTGATGAGACTTTTTCTAGCAAAAATTGTGTAACGAAATTTATTAGGGCATTGCATCCAAAATGGCGCGCGAAGGTCACAGCTATTGAAGAATCGAAGAACTTGATGACGCTATCGCTTTATGAACTTATTGGCAACTTGAAGGTCCATGAAGAAATTATAAAGAGAGACTTTGAAACGGTCAAGAGTAAGAAAGATCAAATAAAAACTCTTGCGCTAAAAGTCAAAAAGGAGGTTAGTAATGATGACGATTCAAGTGATGATAGTGAAGACGAAGAATATGCAATGGCCGTGAGAGAATTCAAGAAATTCTTCAAGAGACGAGGATGATTCACGAGACAACCGCGAGATGAAAGAAGATCGCTTCAAAGAAATAGAAATGATAACTACGGGAAAAGAAAGTGCTTTAGATGTGGAAGCCAAAACCATCTCATTGGCGAATGTCCAAAGCCACCGGGTTATGATTACGAAAGCGCATTTGTTAGTGGAACATGGAGTGATAGCGACAAAGATGAAGCTGACAAAGCAAAAGACGAAAAGTGCCTTGTAGCTCAAGCCACCGATGAAATATGTCTAGGGATATATTTGGAGCCCGACGAATGGATTAAGGATAGTGGATGCTCGAAGCACATGACGGGGAACCGGAAGCTATTCTCCTCCTACAAGGCATACAACGGAGGTAATGTTATTTTCGGTAGTGATTTTCGTGGAAAAATCATTGGCAAAGGTACGATCTCTCAAGACTCCCTAACTATTGAAAATGTTGAGCATGTAGATAATTTAACATATAACTTACTTAGTATAGGATAAATATGTGATAATAAGTGTAGGGTTACTTTTACAAGTAAAGATAGCGAAATAGTTAAGGACGGAAAGGTCATAGGTAGAGGAATTAGGAAAGGTGGCGTATATGTTATGAAACTAGGAAATAAACCGGAAGATAAAATATGTCTAGCAACCTTAGATGAAAACTCTACATTGTGGCATAGAAGATTAGGTCACGCAAATATGCAACAAATACAATCCCTAGCCTCTAAAGAATTAGTTAGAAACTTGCCTAACCTAAGATATGACCAACACTTTTGCGATGCATGTAAAATAGGAGAACAAGCACATGCTAGTCACAAAGCTAAGAATATAGTCTCCACTACTAGATGCCTAGAATTATTACACATGGACCTTTTTCGTCCATCCGCTGTGCGGAGTTACGGATGGCTTGGGCGGCCCCCTTAATTATGCTAGGCGGCCATCTTAAAATTAAGGGGACCGCCCCCCTATTTAAGGGGGCCGGTCACGCTCCTCTAGCTTCCAGCTGTCCAGTTTTTCTGCCTATAAATACCAGCCTTCCCCTGGATTTTTACTTACCTTTTGCACACTAAAACTTTCTGTTCTAACTCTTTCTAATCCTTGTAAATTCTTTCTAAAAACCTTTGATCATATCTTGTTAAGCTTTGGTTTCCAAGTGATCCAAGCTTCCCCCATTCAAGTGCAAGAGAAGAATACTCCTTCAACTACTAGAGAAGAAGTATTGCAACTTAGTTACCTAAGTTGTTTGTGTCATCATTTATTTGTATATAAGTTGTGTACATTTGTTAGATAGTTGTGTGAATAATTGTTTGGGATAGGTTAGTGTGTAAGTAGAGAAGTTGTGTTGTTAAGGTGTGTAAGTAGTGAAGGTGTGAAGAAGTAGAAGTGTACATAGGTTGTGCTAAGTTGTGAAGTCATAGTGAAGAAGTCGTGAAGAAGTTGTGAAAAAGTCGTGAAGAAGTCGTGAATAAGTCGTGAAGAAGAAGGTGTGATTAAGTCGTGTATAAGTTGTGAGATTGGTTCTAGCTACGATTAGAACCCGACATCTAGTTTTGTGTCGTTAAGCCGGTGTAAGCTAAAGTTGTGTAAGGTTTTCTCCGCCATAAGGGAGCTTGTTGACATAGTCTTGTGAACTCTCGAGTTAGGTGCTCGGGGAGTGGAGTAGGGCAAGGAAGGTGTCCTTGTAGCCGAACCACTATAAATCTCTTGTCTCTCGGTTAGATCTTTCCGTCTCTATCTTTCATTTCATATTTATTACCTTACTTGCATTGCTTACTTATATTTACTTATATTTGTTCATATTATTCAAGAGTTGAGTTCACATAAATTCGAATCTAAGTTTTTAAAAGTAAACAAACTTTTCATAATATAAATTAAAAAGAAGTAGAACTATTCAACCCCCCTTCTAGTTTTCCACACGAGGGTTCAGATCTGAGTCTTTTTGTAGAGCTCTTTTTGAGATTCAATTAACGATTTTTAAAACTTTTGATCACATTTTAATCACGTCTTCTCCCCCTCAAAAATAGCATGTAGTGATATTTTTGATATCAACTGATTAAAAGAAAGCTTTTTGGAAAGATAGACGGATTTGAGCATGAAATTGGAACTTTTTGTTTTTAATTTTTATACTCCCCCTTAAATAAAGCATGTTTCATCGTGTTTGGAGGGAGTTATCTTGAGCACAGAATTTTGAGAAAGATTTTGAAAAATGTTTTTGAAAAATCTTGATCATGTGCTCAAGGATTCTTTGTTTTGGCATTGAAATACGTGTCCCGATCTGATATAATCAGAAGTCATCATTGTAGTGCGGGTTTCGTACTGAAGTATACGAAAGCCATAGTGAAATTTAGGATAAGTTCTCAAAAAATATTTAAAACCTTTGTTTTGATTAAGCACTTTCCTTTCTTTGAAGTGCGCGTCCTGAACTGATGTGTCCAGAAGCCATTCAATGAAGCTCGGGTCCGAAACTGAGTTGTTCCGAAGCCATTATGAGATCAGATTAGACAACAACCTTTGGAACCCATTTAAGCACGATGCCAACGGGTTTACCATATTTTGAAATCCATTTGTAAGTTGTGTCAATCCGATTCAAAGAAGTTGAATTCCAACGAGGACTGAAAACGGTGTTGCATTTTGAAATAACTCTCGTGGAATCAACGGTGATTTAAAACTCTTTTTCTTATGAAAATTGTTTGAGAAACCCGGTTTCTCTCTTGGAGTTTTAATATTTGAGGAAGAAGTTTTCCATCCATTGTTGAAACCCGGTGTTTCATTTCGAAAATTCATTTTTGAGATGAATGGAAACCTTCCCGAATTTGGAATTTTCAAAGCAGAGTCATTCTTTTGTTGTAGCGGAAGCATTTCAGAGTTTGAATATTTCAAAGGTTTTGAACGACTTTGCTTTGATTTCCACACTTGCTTTACCGGTGTAAAGTGAGAGTTTGGATTTGAAAACCTTTATACTCTTCTTTTGAAGTTTTTGACCATGAAAGCTTTATAGGAGTAAGTGTTTCAGAAAAACTTGGTTTCTTCGAAAACTTCCTTCCTTTTTGCAAAGAATAGGGACTAAACTGGGAAACCTTTTTCGAAAATGGTTTTGAAGATTCACCCTTGTAAACCTTCTCTGAAACACTTACTTTTGGTGTTGACTTGTTTGAAACATGAGATTTGCCTTTTGATTGATTAAGAGCATCAAACTTTGGTTTTAAGGCATTGTATGACGTTCGCAAATCACTGTATTCTTTTTGAAGAGAAAGATGATCTTGAGATGCCAATTTTGATTCTAAAGAGGCGATTTTTTTCAAAAATTGATCTTTTTCGGATTTAGAATCATCCGTTTTACGAGCCAATTTCTGTTCGAACTCAACATTTTCTTTTTCAAGTCTTTCAAAATATTTTTCGAAATTGGTCATTTTGTTGAAAATATCAGTTTTGGCATCCTCAAAATCGTTTGTTTGTTGAGCTAAATGCGTTTCAAGCTCAACCACTTTTGTTTGAAGCACATGATTTTCATTTTCAATTTCATTTTCAAAAAGATACATTTTCTTCCCCGTTTCCTTTTCAAAATCTGGAGTATTAGAATCAAACAGGGGATTTGGAAAGGAAACTTTTGTGATTTGAGACTCAACCTTTTTCATCTTCATTATTTCAATCTTTTGCAAAACATTTTCAAACTTTTTATTAGCGAATTCAGACAATTGAGACTTCAAAACTTCAGTCTATTTTTGTTTCATGTTTGAGTTTTGAGTCTGAACTCGTGAATGTTTGATTGAATCAAACAGGTTTTTGTAAATCTGTTTCAAATGCTCATTTTCTTTTTGTAATGATGCCACAGCGTGTTCCAATTCAATATTTTTTGAATCAAGTTCATCCAAATTAAACTTGATTTTGGCATCATCACAATTTTCTTCAAAAATCTTTTCTTTTCCTTTAAGCACCGTTGTCAAAGAGTTTTCAGAAGAAATTTTCTTTTCCTGCAGTTTGAGTTGGAAAGAAATACTTTGTGCATCAAGTTTTGTTAAATCTTTCTCAAACTGAGCAGTTCTTTTTGACAATTCTTCTTTGACTTCAGCTGCTTCTTTTAAGACTTCTGTGATCTTCTTTTTGAGACAAAGATTTTCAGATTTTAAAGAAGATGTTTGTTCAAAATTCACATTCTCATACTCATGGCTGACAGACACTGACTTGAATGACTCTATTTGATTTGTGAAAAATTCTTTTTGTATATCAAGTATTAAGCATTTTTCATCAAATTCGTCTTCAAGAGAATGGATGTACTTTAAATCTTCTCTCATTTCAGTGACAAGATATTTTTCAAAGTAATCAAAACTTAAGTTGATATCTTTCACACGAGGTTCAATCTCATCTTTTAAAATCTTACAGACTTCCCTTTTTAGGCGAGAATCCGATGAAAGAAGATTATAGCAATCATTATTGGTGTATTTTTGCTTAAACCGAATGACCTTTAACGTATACTCAATGTGATGTTTATGATGACAAAACTGTTTCCTTGCTTTATTTTGCCATAAATTAGCATTATAAGTAGCAAGTTGAGCTTCTTTGAAGTATCTTTTCACATTTGTGTCTTTTCTTTTCAAAGGGCCTTTTGGTATATCTGTCAATTGTGTACAACCATACACAAAGCCTTGGTACGAGAATGGGCTTTTTCTTTGTTTTACTTTTAAACGTTTTTCCTCTTCAGATTTTTCTTCATCTTCTGAATTGAACAGAACATCAGTCGACAAACCTTTTCCCATTTTTTCAGCATCGTACAAACTAGGTGTCAACTTTTGCACTTTGTTTAAAAAACAACGTTTTTTCATTTTTCAAATCATTTTCCAAATTATTTTCCAAATGATCAGTATTTTCAAAACCAAGTCCGGATATTCCTAGATGAACGTTCTCATCTTTAGGAAGCATCATTTGAAAAGTTTGAACAGATTGGCCTGTTTTTCGAAGTTTTGCTTCAAGATAGTTTGCTCGTTTCAAAAACTCTTGATTTTCATTCTCAAGTTTTGTTTTAACAATCTCAAAATTTAAAGTGGTTTTCTGAAGCTTTGAATTTTCACTTTTTAACTCAGATATTTCTTTTAAAAGCGCTTGAACCTTTCTGTTGTTAAGTACCATTTGTTCATCCAATTTTTGAATGGAACGTTTTTCACGATAAACAGCTTCTCTATACCCAACTTCAAGTTCTTCTTTTTGTTTTAAAAGAGGTTTGAGAAAATCTCCGTCCATTTCATATTTTCGAGCTTGAGATTTAAGGTTCGAGATTTCAGTTTCAAGTTCAGTTTTGCTTTTTGTTACATTTTCAAAACCTTTTTCCATTTCTTTAAATCTCTCAAGCTCTTTGGACAATAAGACATTCGCTTGCTTAGCTTTGCGATTGTCCTCTTTGCACTTTTCAAGTTCATGTTTGAAATTTTTTATTAATGAAGCAAATAAGGCACGATCTTGTTCATAAGAAGATCCATCCTGGGCAAGCTCACCTCCATTAGGATCCATATCTGGAGTTGTAGGAGTGATATTACTATCAAACCGTTCCACCACATATGTGTCACTTATGGACTCAGGATGTGCAGGATGTGTCTTATCATGAGCAAACACATTATCGAACAAAACAACATTATCATTATCATTTGAATGTTGTACCGTAGCCAATATCTCTGTGTCAGATGAAGGTCTGATATGGTCATCCGCAGTATCCCAAACAACTTCATTCCTGTGTGTGCCATCAACATCCGAATCATACCTTGGAGTGCTGCTTTCAACCTGTTGTTCTGAAGATGTATCACTTCCTGTGAAAACCAAGCTAACATCAGTTGTTGTACCCTCATTGACTGTTTGTGCATCTTTGTCTGTCTCTCTCTCATTCACCTCTGTTTCCTTTAATAGCACTTCTCTTTCAATTAGCTCTTTTTCTTTTAACTGCTTATCTTTTGCAATCTGCTCCCTTTCCCGTTTCTGCTTCTCAATATCGATTAACTCAACCTCCTCTTCATCAAGAATCTTTTCGAGTTCGCCCATGTTATCAATGCATTTAGTTCTGAAGGACATATAGGTTACCCGAAATCGTTGGTAAAATGCATCGATAAACTCTGACTGGTTCAATAACCAAGGTTTCAGTATACTCTGAAGTTGAGGTTTGATCACTTTAAGAGCTTCCTTGCAGTTGCGCGTATAAAGTTCTTCTTCATTCAGTAGCTTTTCATGTTGATTCAGGCTTTGGATGAGTTGTTCTTTGAAATGATGAAATCGGACTATGATGAAGTATTCAAATGCTTGATCAAACCTTGAATCATATCCAGCTGAATTGATGACTTTTTCAATCTGAGTCTTGAACACTTTAAACGCAGTCTTAGAATCTCTCTCTTTCATTTTCATTTCCTTTTCAATTTAATTCCGATGTGTGATAAAGTTGATCTTGTATCGTTGCACCGAAATAGGAGTTGTGTTTGGTGAAGGTTAAATTCAGTTGTTGTAGTGAAGTTCTGGTCTTTAGCTTATGATCGTTTGAGGTTTAGTCTTCAGCAGTCAATTCCGGAAGGTTACTTGCAATTTAGATAAAATAGGGCAATTTAGATAGAAGTAGCAATTTAGAAAAAAAATACCAATTTCGACAAGACTATAATTTAGACAAAATCAAATGATCACAATTTCGACAAAGTTACCAAAATTACAATTTCGACAAAATTACAATTTCCCTTTTCGAAGTATTCCACACACTTGTACAAGCGCGGGAATACCGAGTTCACTTTTCATATGGTAGAAATCAAGTACAAGTTGAATTTAGATAAGTTTTGAATTTACAACAGATTCACAATTGCCACAAGTCTGAATTCCTATAAGTAATTCCTATAACCAATTCCTATAATCAATTCCTATAACCAATTTCGATAACCCACAATTTCGATAACCCCTTATACAAGGAATTTCGATAAGGTTGAATTCCTATAAGCCACAGAATTTCGATAAACCCTTTCTTATTGGAATTCGTTCACAATTTCTATAAACCCTTTCTTATAGGAATTCGTCCACAATTTCTATAAACCCTTTCTTATGGGAATTCGTCCACAATTTCTATAAACCCTTTCTTATAGGAATTCGTCACAATTTCTATAAACCCTCTTTTATAGGAATTCGACCACAATTCACATAAACCCTTTCTTATCTAAATTCTTATACAAGAATTTCGACAAGTGAGCTGTTCGATGAAGATCCAATAACGAGTAACAAACAATCTTCTAAGCCTTTTTCCACGATCAAACAACTTCAAAAACCCATAAATACTTATAAAGTTCGAACCTTTATGACCTTTATGCTCTTTTAACAATATTTCGAATAAAAGCTTGAACTTTTAACGCGAGAGAACTAGATTTTTGAAGATTAGAATCTATGAAAACAACCAAAACTCACTAACAAATCGTAAAAACAATGAAAGATAACAACTTTTTAACCTAAACAAAAACGTAAAAATCAAAGTTTGGAAACAAAAGTTGACGTTTTTTATGGAAGAGAAAAAACGCAACCTTTTGAATATTTTGATAAAAAAAAAATGAACACAACTTTATCCTAAATCGATGTTTGGCTCATTGATACCACTTGTTAAAATGCAAGGTCACTACTTTATCACACACAAACAATATAAGTCGAATGGTACAGTAGAGAGATGAGACGTGTGAGATGAAAATGTAAACCGAATGTATTAATAAGAGAAGAGAGAAAGAATGCAAGACAAACACACACACACTCGCACCTATTATACCTCTACTGCACACCTCTTAAACACAAGAGAGTTGGCACAAGAGTATGTGTATGTATCGACAATCTTAGAGAGAGAGAGAGAGAGAGAGATGAGTGAACTTTTCTTATATAAAACATACATGATGAACTCAAATAAGTACATTTTATTACTATCATTTATCCTATTAATTTGACTTGTTTTACTATATTATGTATGAGGATTGATACTTAATCGTTTACTTTTGTAATTCTCAGGTAAAAACAAGCATTTGGTGAAACTTAGCGATTATGGACTAAAAACGGAGTAAAATGATCAAGATTGGAATTGGTTGTTGGAATGAAGAGAATGAAGACCACTGCCTGACTTTGAAGAATGCGCCGCATGGATTTATCCCATGCGCCGCATATGAAACTTTGGTCAACGAAGAATAACCAACTTGTTCTGCTCCAGATGCTCCGCATCTCACTCATTACATGCGCCGCATCACTATCAATATTTCACCAGATACGATCCAAGATACAAGAGGACATGCGCCGCATCCAAAGATGAAGATACGCCGCATCTTCTGGCGGTGTACGAATATTCCTGAATATTATAATCTTGGACCCCACGCGAAGTTAAGTACATGCGCCGCATCTACTTACTAGATGCGCCGCATCTCACCCTCAGACAGAAACTATAAATACCCCAAAGACCAGACGAATTAAAGTTAGTTCCGAGTTCCGAAGTTTTAACAGAAGACCGAAGACCAGAAACCAAGGACGAATTCAGTCAAGGCAGCAGCACAAGGCACACCCAAATCAAAGATACAAGAGCTGTAAGAAGGTGCTGCATGTGTTTAATTCATTAAGTAGTTTTGTTTTATTGTGTTAGTAAACTTTAATTCATCAAGATTGGTGGCTTGTGTAATGTGACAACGGAAAGGTTGCACTCCCTTAAAACTGCTTTCTCATTAATTAAAGTTTATATGTTGATGTCATTGGTGACTTTTATTAGTGCATTGAAAACCTCTGTGGCTAGCTGAGCGTTGATCGGGTCGCCATGCCTCTGCCCTCGCCTGTTTATTAGATGCCTATGCATTCTATGGTCTGTAGAAAAGTAGGAGAAAGATAAATAGGATAGTCATAAGTAATCATTAAGGGTTTACTCGCCGATAAGATTAGAACCAACGAGAAAGGACTTAATCTCGGTGCGTTGCATCGAACTATACACTTCATATAACACTAGCAATAAAAAAAGTGACAAACTACTTATCATAAGGACAACCCTCTTATTGTCTCGAGTATTTATCTGTGTACGTGTGTGCTACTTGCTGATTCGTGCCTATTGGTTTAGTTTATTATTTAATTGCAACCAAATTGTGCCAGTCTCTCAGGCTGAACCCCCTTGCGTTAGATTAGATTGTATAGCTAACTTAATATATTAAAATACTGATTAGAATAACTAGGTAATACGTTCCACTCTTAGTGATCGACACTCTACTTACCATTATATTCATACTGACCGGGTACACTGCTCGTTAGGTGTGTGTGTTATTGATAAGTCGACTAAATATAAATTTAAAACTTGAGTAGGCATTAAAACTGCTTAACCGCAACGACACACGCATACGCATCAATACACAACACACACTCAAGCACCCCTTCTAAATGTGGTGTAGAGTGGTATTTATAGATTACAAGGTTGATGCCCTAGAAGGCTTTCTATGGGCTCGTGGGCTTTGGCTCATGGATTGGACTACATATTACTTGCTAACATAATTCTAACATATTAGCTTGAACCAAGAGCCCACTCTCCTTGACTATTACATAGTTTTATCATTCGACACAAAGTTCTAATAATACGAATGACCATCACTTCAAATTACAATTTATAAATGCTAACATAGCAATTCCAACAAGAATAAACAAAAAATAAACACCTAATACACAGAAAACACCACAACAATCAATCAACTTACAATGTGTCCCAATCCTATCCTCCGGCAATCTATTGCAAGAAAATAAAAGACAGAAATTAAAGAGAGCGTGAGAGGTGTTATAGTGCACGCAAAATAACAGCAGCAGACTAACAGACCTACTACACCCTTGATTCACTTAGTCAAGGGATATAACATATATCAACCCAGATCCAATAATCAGCAAACCCTAATTTCTCCAAATTAGGTAAACACCCAGAATCACTTCTAATCAACCAAAGAACACCAGATCTATTGATTAAACCAACTTAATCAACCACAAAAGCTTTTAGAGAATAAAAACCCCAAATTATCCCAAACCCTAATTTTTCAAAAAATTAGGCGTTTTACAAAATCTTTTTAAAATCTGAACAATTAAACACTAGATCTATCAACTAACACTAGTTAATTGAAAGATATCAAAGTATTTTAGAAAATCCCCAAATTTTTTCAAAACCCTAGTTTTCTAGAAATCAATTTTATAGCAAGATTAGACAGCCTTGCTCTGATACCATGAAAAGAAAAACAATTTAACAAGTATAAAACCTTTATTAAACCAGAAAACCAAAGATTACAACAGAAACTGATCTCAATCAGTACACAACCAAGTAATAAATGAATCTAATCTCAATTAGATAACAAGAACAATCAACACAATGAAACAACCTGATCAAGATGATTAGTTATGACTAATTAGGGTTTACAACTTTTAGAGAGAACAATCGTTTTTAGAGAGAGAGAGAGAGGTGAGCAGAATAATGAGGAGAGACTTTGTCCTTTCTCCTTTTATAGCTCCTTCACCGACTATGTTCCAACTTGTTATTCCCTTATATTAAACTCTATCACACAATATATATTAAGTATTAAACACTAATGGATCGTATGTATGAAATGTATGTCGTGTATATATAAAAGAGAGTATAAGATGAAGAGAAGTTTATTTCATATATAAGAACACACACACAAGCATACACACGTCCACCTTGTAAATGAGGTGAAGTGTGCTTTATATAGTACAAAGCATAAAATCCTTATGGGCTTTCCATGGGCTTGACATAACATGGATTGGACTATGTTTACAACTTACATAAAAAGGACTATCATAGCTTAACTATTAACCAATTAGCTTAGTCCAAACCATGAGCCCTTTTTACCATTATACAACACAATACAAAGATATAAATATCTAAATGACCATCACTTTCTATTAAAGCTAAGAATCTCCCACTAAGGGATGGTCATTCAAATGATGCTCAATGTGATTAAGTCTTTAGTCTTCATTTTCTTGAACTTTGTGTGTCGTTGTAGAATAGTCTTAATTCATTTGTTCCTTCATGCTTTGTGATCTTCGTAGTAACTTCTTTTGATCTTTCTTGCCTTTGATCAACATCTTCACATGTTTGTCGTGTTGTCTCTTCCCACATACTCATACTTCTTGATAATACTTTGATCTTCATACTTATGTCGTCCTCACTTGATACATGAACTTTTTCTTGACTTTCTTGATTAGCTTTTGACTTTGACGTAACTCTTTGTCTTTAACTTGATCTCTTTGTCTTGAATGTTCTTAACTTGAGCTTCATGTAGATGTTGAAATATATGATGATGGTAAATGGTCTTTCCTCAGTACCTGCATAAACATTGTTAGTAAAAAAGCATCCAGCACTTATAGGTTCGGACTTCAAGATTGTTAACAGCATAGTGTGAAAACTTTCTCTAATCCTAGCCAAGGCCATTCCTGAATCGGTTGCCCCCGAGAGTGCTAACGCAGATACACCAAAGTGTATCAACGATTCACGTGAGCCGTTGAAGTATACCGGAGTATCACTTCACGACTGTAGACCGTTTGAAGAAAATAATCATCATGATAGATAAGGCAAGATCCGTAGATCTCATAATGACTCTCACAACTTGTGTTCCTTTTTGGCGAACACAAGTGTATTATATTGGAAGTGTATTCTAAGAGATCTTTTAATGAATCTCATGGCTCTAGACTCGATTATGTGCGTTTTAGTTTTAGTCATCGGAGGCATGGAGCAGAGTGCCACCTTTTCAATATCAACACATCTCGTAGTGAGAGGCCGATAGATTATGCAAGGGTTCTCCGTGAGAAATGAAACAAATATCTTTTAAGAGATACCTGAGTGGCTAGGAAAGGTTGTGTAGCGCGTCACTGGGTTCATGACGTCTTGTCTTCAATACCGGTATCATCTTTGTGATAACCGATAGTAGATGTAATGACCCGGTTTCTGCCCTAAGTTTTCATGGAGGGCTATTTCTTTTCACCCTTTCATAAACTTTTCTTTTTAATTCTTCAACCCCTTCTTTCTCCTTTCTCATTTACTCCTTTTTTTCAATCGTACCTAAGGACTTCTAATTCTAATCTATTGGAATTGTCCTTGGGTAGATCGCTCCGGCTCTGGCGGATCATAGGACATAAACCTAACCATAATCACCTTATTACTCCATGATTATCCTAGATTTATTGATCACATGCCATAAAACCTTTTGAAAAATCTCTCAAAGTGTTTATGATTAAACACTTTTTTGTTAACACTTCGAGAGTTTTGCATTTTCTAGAAATACTCCCCTTTCACATGTGCTTATGAGTTTTTTTAAGATAATTTTGCACATGTTGGGTAGAGTTCGCACATTTGAATTGATCAATTTTCAGTGAATATGACCGTTGCGAGACACGTTTACATCACTAGTTAGACTAGCTTAAAATTATTACCCGTCCTGGACACATTCAAAGAGAATCTCTCGAATTGTTACATTCTACTTAGAAAAGTCCTTTGCGAGACACGTTTACATCACTGGATAAACCAGCTTGAAATTATTACCGGTCCAGGACAAGTCTTTTCGATTAATGACATTTAACTTTCGTCAATTTGAGGGTAAAATATGAGTCAAGCTCTTTTGAGATTCAACTACGATGTTTAAACATTTTGATCACATTTTAATCACGTCTCCTCACCCTCAAAAATAGCGTCTCGTGATATTTTTGATATCAACTGATTAAAAAAAAAAGCTTTTTGGAGAGATTGACGGATTCGGTTTGGTATGAATTTGGAACATTTTGATTTTTATACTCCCCCTTAAAAAAGCATGTTTTTAAACACAGAGATTAAAATCAATTTTAAGAGTTTGGAGGGAGTTATCTTGAGCACATAATAATTTGAAATATTTTGAAAAGTCTTGATCATGTGCTCAAGGATTCTTTATTTTGACTTTGAAACTTCGAGTCCTGATCTGAAATAATTAGAAGTCATCATTTTAGCTTGGGTTTCGTACTGAAGTATACGAAAGCCATTGTGAAGTAATTTTGAGAAACGACATGTTTTAGTAAACATTTTAGAGAACACTCGCTCAAGCATTTGTACATGTCCGCATCATTGTTGAATGACATTTCTAGATACGTACAGAATATCGATTATACGACAGACATGTTATGAGAAGAATATTTTTGGTTTGTATGATCTTATATTGTTTTTGTATTTTTGAAAATTTTCTATTTTATATTTTGATTTTGTTGGTTTTTCAAATTTTGTATTTTGTTTTTCAAAAATATTTACAGCGAAGCTATTTTGAAAATAATTTCAAGAAGATTCGAGAAGACTTTCTAGCTCCTCAGGAGTTAGGCTCCGCATGCCAATTCGTCGAACAAAATCGTTAAACCTTTCTTTTGGAAGGGCTTTAGTAAATAGATCGGCGAGTTGGTATTCAGTCTTCACGAAAAATAATTCAATAGTACCCTCTTCTACGTGTTCTTTGATGAAGTGATAGCGGACTCGAATATGCTTGGTCTTCGAGTGTTGTACTGGATTGCACGAGATGGTTATGGCACTTTTCGAATCACAATACACAGGTATTCTGTCGAAAATAAAGCCATAATCTGTGAGTTATGTCCTCATCCATAGAACTTGGGCACAACACGCACATAGAGACACATACTCGGCTTCTGCGGTTGATAATGCATTACAGTCTTGTTTCCTTGATGACCGGCCTACTAGCTTTCACCTAAAAATTGTGCTCCACCTGATGTACTTTTTGCTGTAACTTGACAACCTGCATGGTCGGCATTTGAAAATGCTATTAGTTTAAACTCGAAATCCTTCGGATACCAAAGGCCCATGTTAATGGTTCTTCGTAGGTACTAAAAGATCCGTTTGACCTCTTGGAGGTGAAGTTCGGTAGGCCTTGTCTGAAACCGTGCTAATAAGCAAACAGCAAAATGAATATCAGGTCGACTAGCAGTAAGGTACATGAGAGAACCAATCATGCTCCGATATTTCTTTGGATCGATGGGTTTCCCAATTAAATTAACACCGATTTTTGGTGAAGTGACCATTGGTGTACCAACAGAGTCACAATTTTCCATACCATGTTTTTTCAAAATCTCAATTGTATATTTAGCTTGGTTAATAAAAATACCACAAGGGGATTGGTGTATTTGTAAACCAAGAAAGAATTTTAGTTCCCCCATCATGGACATTTCAAATTTTCTTTTCATGAGATTTTCAAAATATTTTGAATGTTTTGGATTAATGGACCCAAAGATAATGTCGTCCACGTAAATCTGAACAATCAAAATGTCATCTTTGTATTTTCTTGTAAACAAGGTGGAATCAACAGTTCCTTTGGTGAAATTTTTTTGGATCAGGAAAGATGATATTTTGTCATACCACGCTCTTGGAGCTTGTTTTAAACCATAAATGGCTTTCTTTAGCTTGTAGACGTAGTCTAGATGTTCTTTGTCAACGAATCCTTCTTGCTGACTCACGTACACTTCTTCTTTCCGAGTTCCATTCAAGAACGCAGTCTTGATGTCCATATGATATATTGTGATGTTTTTGTGAGATGCATAGGCCAAGAAAATCCTGACTGCTTCAAGTCTTGCTACTGGTGCGAATGATTCTTCGAAATCTATCCCTTCTTCCTGTCTGAATCCTTTAGCCACTAGACGAGCTTCGTTGCGAATGACAGTCATTTCTTCATCCTTTTTGTTCTTCCATAACCATTTGAGATCAATGACAAGTTTGTCAATTGGTCTTGCAACTAATTCTCATGTATCATGTAACTGGTATTGAAGAAGTTCTTCCTGCATCGCTTCAATCCATGCATTATTTGCTATCGCCTGCCGAATGTTCTTTGGTTCTTTTAGGCTTACTGAGCAAATATAGATGCACATATCGGGGTCGGTGGCGAGTTGTCTTCTCGTTTGAACTGGCCTTGAAGGTTCACCAATAACTTGTTCTATTGGATGGTCTTTAGTCCACTTGAGTGTAGAAGGATACCTTGGGTTTAACGTATGCGTGTTAGATGGTTCTTGTAACCTTGAAGATGATTCAGCTGAGTCCATTGCAAACGGGTTTTCGAACACTTCTTCTTCTAACGCAGCATCGTTTTTATTATGTGTTTGTTCTTCTTGAAATGGTGTACTTTGATTTTGCTCATCAACTATTGGTAGAACAATTTCTAGAATTGGAGTTTTTGGAGTAGATGTAGATGAGGTTGAGGGAGTTGGTGCGTCAGCTTCGATTGTTGTTAATGCATCTTGTGGTGGTGGTGGTGGTTGATGGTTTTGAGCGGGTGCAGCGGAATGTTGTTGTGATGCATTTGTCGGAGTTCCACCATAGTATTCATCAAACATAAACTCGAAGAAATTTTCCAGTTCTTGTTCTAAAGGTTTTTCAGTGTTTGTTGATTGAGCTCCTTGAGGTACGAGTCCTGAACTAATGTGTCCAGAAGTCTGCGGGTTTGGTGCGGGTCCTAATCTGTTTTGATTAGAAGCCATCGGGTTAAGCGCGGGTTCTAGAGCGAGTCTCTCAGAAGCCATTTGTGAAATTTCGTCAAACTTCACATTCATCGTCTCCATTATCCTTTTAGTTCTTCTATTATACTCCCTGAATGCCCTTGAGTTTTCTGAGTATCCAATGAAGATTCCAATGTCATCCTTAGCTTTCAGCTTCCCTAGATCTTCCTTGTCGTTCGTTGGATAACACAAAGCGCCAAACACGGGAAGGTAAGAGATATCAGGTTTTCTGTTTTTCACTAGTTCATATGGGGTTTTATTGAATCTTGGATGGATTAGGGAGCGGTTCTGAGTGAAACAAGAAGTGGCAACAACATCTGCCCATAAGAATAACGGTGCACAAGAATAAATCAACATTGTGCTAGCAGCTTCCCCAAGAGTTCTATTTCTTCTTTCCACTAACCCATTCTGCTGTGGAGTTCGAACAACGGATGTCTGATGAGTGATTCCAGCATCTTCAAAATAAGTTCTTAACTCCTGATTAGTGAATTCTGTGCCATTTTCTGTTCTTATAATCCTTATTGAAGCTTGAAGTAGGACTTGAATACGCTTCAGAAAGGTGATGATGATGCCTGGCGCTTCGTCTTTTGACCTCAAAAATCTTACCCAAGTATATCTCGAATAGTCATCGACGATAACAAGGATGTACTTCTTCTCATTTATGCTTTCAACTCTCATTGGGCCACATAAGTCCATGTTCAACATATGTAACTTAGCTTCCGAACTGGGTACGGTTTTAGGTTTATATGATGCTCTTTTGCTTTTTCCTTGTTCTCATGATGGACATAAGTGATCCTTGGTGTATTTGAACTTAGGAAGTCCGTTGACGATGTTGTCTTTGGCTAGTTTGTTAATGGTGTCAAAGTTGAGATGGGATAATCTTCTATGCCACAGCCAGGCCTTTGTTCCGCATGCTCTTGTCATAAGACAAATCAGTGATGAAGAGGCCATTTGGTTGATGTCGATAGCATATAGGTTGGTGCCACGATTCCCAGTTAAGAGATCATCGCCAACCAAGTTTCTAACAAAGCATGTGTTTCTCCTAAATGAAACCTCTAAATCTGCATCACAAAACTGTCTGACTGAAAACAAGTTGTGTCCCAACCCTTCGACGTAGTAAACTCGAGTGATTAAGTAATTCCCAAATTGAAGATCTCCATAACCTAGAATAGCTGCTACATGATCATATCCAAAGCGTACAGTTCCCATGAATTTCCAGACAAAATTGATCAGCAGCTTTAGATTCCCGGTCATGTGCTTGGAGCAACCCGAGTTGATAATCCAAAGACATATTTCGATAACCTGCGAAGAACAGAAGAGTTTGTATTTGGAAACCGTTTAACATTTGGTTCCATGGGGTTATGGGTAATATCCGAATCACACTCATAGAAATTTTCTACTGGATCAATTTGAACAGCTGACAATTTGCCATTCTTTAGTGTAAACTTTCTACCCGTTGGTTTCCATACACAATACTTAAGGTAGTTCCTAGGCATTTGACTACTAGTGGTTGACCTAAATTGTGCAATTATTCTTTTTATGTATCTAGATCTAGCACTAGTTCCCTTTGGAGCGTTCTTCTGATCAAGCATAACATTCACATTATTAGAAACATAATCATCACAAACATCATTAGATAAACATTTCTGGCACATTAAACAAACAGAGTCATTACATGCATTAGAAACAATACTTTTTACATTATATTCAGATGATATATGTCTCTTATTACAAAGCGATAAATTCCTAGGGTGTTCTTCTACTTCTACAACTTTATTCTGGCATCTACTCTTATAGACAGGCGAGACTCTATTGTTCCTTGTATTGCTCCTAGGTTGTAGTCTGTTGCTCCTAGAGGTGCTTTCTAATCCTGTAGAAGGTAAGGCACACACATTAGGATTTATATTGTTGTCCTTTGAAGTTGTTTTAGCATTCCTAGACTCTTTTGGATCATCTTTTACACTCTTGTCATTTGTCCCATATGTTTTAGATGTGGAGGCATAGGCAATAGTGGGACTAATCCTATAAAGGTCAGGTGCTATCACATTTGATGTTTCGACAACTGCTTTTCCTTTATCAACAATATTTTCTTTTTCATTTGGCTTTGGCAAGGGTATTGGAGTGACTGGTTTTGTCAAATCATTTTTCACATCAACTTTTGGAATAAATTTAGAAATTGACATTTTTGGTTGAACAACCGGTTTGTCCGAAGTCGATGGTTTTGAAAACTTAGTATCCACACCCTTCTCTTTTTGACTTTCCAACTGAGACCTCAAAAGATTATTTTGCTCTTTTATGTCCTTGTAGGCACGCTCATAAGACAGTTTGTCATACTTGCATTCCTCGGTTTTTCGATCATGTTGTTTAAATATGATACGTTTTCTTTTTCAGGTTTAGTAAGAGCATTTTCATATTTTAAAATAATTGCAGAGGTCTCAGCTCGCAGTCTTTCATCGTCTTCAACAGAATATGTTTGTAAAATGATGGACATAATATCGGTTGACATAGCTGCTTCGAAGAGAGAATCATTAAGGTTTTCCAAATGTTTTCAATATTTTCATTAGCTTCCTTCACCAGGGATTAGTGGTCATTGACAAAGTCGGCTGTTTCTTTCAAAAATGAATTACTCTCGCATGGATGTTATTCAATGGAGTAGTAATTTATGTTTCAAACACCTTTTTTCATTTCTACATGAAAACTTGAATGCCAGTTGTTGATACTGATAGTTGTTTTGGATGCAACAATATTTTGAAGTGTTTCAATTCTCTTTTTAACATCATCTAAATATCCTCTAGCAGCATTTGTGTTAAAAGGATTGTTTGAGGACATTTGTTCCAAGTTTGAAAGAGTTTTAGAAACAACTTTTTGTTTTGCAACTAGTGTGGTAACAACTGGTTTTTTGGAAAACTTTGGTGTTTGTTTTTGTTGAACAAAATTAACTCCAGAAAGTATGTTGAGTTTGTTGTAATCAATTGGTTTTATTTCTGGGTTCTTTTGTTTCATCTTAATTCGACTCTCTTTAGTAAGCTCAATTGTTTCGTCAGAATCCTGAACAGCGGGAGGATCATGTTTAGCATATATTAAATTTCCATTGTACAAAACATTCTGTTCTTTCTGAGCTTTCTTGAGAGTATATGGGTTTTCACAACCGATAGCCATTTTCTTCATAGTGTGCAAAAGCAGGTTTGGATCTTTAATTAGCATATGAATGGTTTGAGCAGAATGACCTGTTTTCACAAGCAAATCTTCCAACTTTTTGATTGTTTCTTGTTTCTCATTGATTTCATCAAGAAGATCATTTTCTCGTTTTGAAAAATCTGCTTTCAACTGTTTCTTTTCTTTTTCAAGATCAGAACAAGTTGATTCTTGTTTAGAAAGATGGTTTTTCAAATCAGAAATTTCCTCGTTTAAGGATTTTATTTTCATGTTTAAATTAACATCAAGTGTGTCAAACTTGATTTGCAATTGTTTTTCTCTTAAAACGAAATTTTGATAACCAGTTTCTAATTCTGACTGTCTTTTGTTATTAAACTCAAAAGCTTTTTCGTTTTCCTTATACCTCTCAAGCTCAGCGGTCATTTTCTCATTCACGGCCTTAACATCGCGATTGACATTTTTTACTTTCTCAATTTCAATACTACAGTTGTTTAATAATGATTCAAATAGAGCACGTGCTTCCTTATCATTCTCAGCATGCCGTGAAACTAAGCATCCATTCTGATTCATACACTACTAGAAAAAGGTCTATCCTTGACTCGCATTTTATGACGCACGCTACAAGATGACGCGCAAATAGCAAAGTCATAAAATAAGAGTCATAACGAGTAAATTTTTTATTGGGGATGACTCGTTTTTCAGAAGCGTCATAACATAGGGTCATAATCAGTTAAAAATTAGCCTACTAGATGACGCTCGTTTTGCTTCGTCATAAATAGGGGTCATCTATGTTTTTTTTTACCATCTGATTGTTTTTTTCCCCAAAACACTTCCCGCTCTCAAGTCCCTACAACCCTACCTATCATCTTATCTTCTTCATTATCACTTAACCCTAAAAACTCACATACTCTCTTTCTCTCTTCTCTGCGCCGCCAACTGCCACCACCCAAGACACCATCACCGCCACCCAAACAAGCACACCACCACCACCAAAACACTCACCACCATCTCCCCTTCCATTTGGCTGTGTCGTGGATAATGGTTTGGTGGTCACGGGTTCGACCCGTGGCCCTTGTGGTTCATTTTATTATTTTTGCTCTTTTCTTGATTTTCTTGATTTTAGGATGAGATTTGTTAATAGTTGTTGATTTTTGATGATGTGGATATTGTTGTTACTCGAAATGACTCTCAGATCTAACATCCTATTCTTGATAATATTTTCTCCCCAAACTAATTTTCTTATCATCTTTATCTCTGCGGTCAACAAATCATGATCAGTCACATCCAACAGTCTTCGGTCGGACCATGGATACCAATTTAAAGTTCATTTATCCATAGATTAGGTACTTTAAGGTGTTGTATCTTTAATTTAGTCATCAGTTTGAGGTGTTTATGGGTCAAATCTGTGATTTTATAAATTACCCAAAATAATCTGAACGTGCAACATGATTTTTGCTGCTATTGAAGTTCTTTACATGTTCATTCATGCTTAATTTATAGTATAAAAGGTATTTGTAATTCAGATTGTTTTGTTAAATTTTAAATGTGCATAGTTTGCTGAGTTTTAGAATAAGAGCCCAAATAACATGATTTGATTGTTTATATGAAATTGTATGACAGTAAGTGCTTTTAAGGTTGAAATAATTTTTAGTTTTCTGAATTTGGGAATTATGTTCATACGGTATTGGGTATTGGTGTTGTTGTTGTATAGCCTTTTTGGATATGCGTTTATTTAGACTGGTAACTAATGTATTTGTTTCATTTATTTTGTAGTGAAGATGAAGCGCACTTTCGAGAACAGAGGTACTCGTTAAAAAACATTCAGGTAGCACACTAGTGCAAATGTGTTTATATTAGTCTTTATTATATATTATAAGTGCCTAGTTAAAATAAGCCGTTTTGGGTTGAAACTTATCGTATATGTTAGACTATAATAAATATGGGTTGATTATGCTTGATTTTTATTGAGTTAAAATTGGCTATGTTTGAATATAGTTTAGTGCAAGTTAGACTTGCAAGTTATGCTTGATTTCTGTCTAGATCAAGCTTGTGTGATCAACATATATACCTACATCAGTACACCCATAAGTGTTTGCTACTTATGTATGTATTCCTGTTGTAATTTTTTATGCCCTTGATTATTCATTTTATATGTTGTAGTAAGCAACTCTTAACTCTACTTGGTGCATATTGCTATCATCTCTATGTATGTATGATGCTGTACATGTAGGTAAGGATTTAGATGCACATTCTTCTTGTTTGATTTGTTACAGCGAATGTATAACATTGTTTATACTAGGATGAAGTGTATGCCCAAATGACATTGCAGCCATTGACTGAGGTATAATCGTTGGTCAAAGTTACAATGTGGATTTATATAGCTATAAGAAGGATTTATTTATAAGGTAATTTGTGTGTAAGTTATTGTCAGCAAGAGCAGAAGGACACATTTCTTCCTGTTGAATTGGGTGTACCGAGTAGACAGCCAACAAATTACTTATGCAAGACATTAAAAGCTAGGGACACAAGTACTCATGGCGGGTTCTCGGTCCCACGGCGTGCTGCTGAGAAAGTTTTTCCTCCGCTGGTAATGCGCTTGCTCTATCATATGCTTATCTTCGAGTCGTACCCCCTGTGAAACATGGTTCGGATTTGGATTGTTTATTTATTTGTTTTTGCTTATTTGGATTTGGATTTATCATATGTGGCTTTGTTATGTTACGGTAATGATAAAACCACAAGGGTGGTGTTTCGTTTATTTGGTTATCGGCTGGAAATACCATCCAAATAGGGTGTTTATTTTTGCGTGTCACAACCCCAACAGTGGGCGTTTGTTTGCTGCATTATATCTTTTTCAGTTTGTATTGACTTGTCATAGGCCTAGTTCCCAAGTTAACTCTTTATCAGTCCTTAGTTAAATTTGCAGATCTGAGTTTTCAGTTTTTGTAGATTTTAGGGGTACTTTGTAGAATTTTAATTCAGCCATTTTAAGCTATCATAAGCTCACCTTTGGGACATTCAAACTTGGGCTGCTTGTTTACTGTTTCTTGGTTATTCTAGGGATGACAATATCGACCCATTTACTTATAAAGGGGTTGATTTTGGTTGACAATATCGACCCATTTGCTGGTGTTTTGAATTGGACAGCGGGGGCAGCTTAAGAGGCCTGATCATGCTGATCTTCGCTTCAAATGCAGGACTTATGCTCGCCTGCTACAACACTTGAAGGTCAGTTTTTATATATAAGCTATACAATCGTTAATAAAAGATATGTCGACTTATTAATATTACTTCAGCATCCTGTACTCGTTATGTGCAGAGTCGACAAAAATTGTTTGGGCCCTTTGAGGAAAGCTTACTGTATGTCCCTTAATATGCTTTTACGGCGCGAGGTACGGGTCATAAACTTGTTAAAAACATACTCTCTAAATTTAGCATTTTATGGCTCTGTTAAGACAGGAAACTACAAAGATATTTTATTAAAACATCTCTGTCTTTTTCAGGCTCGTGAATTTGCCAATGAGCTTCGAGCTGGTACTAAAGCATCAAGAAATCCAACTGTCTGGCTTGAAGGCTCCACTGGTTCAAATCAGAATGTTAACAATGCAGATACTTCCACAGTCTCAGAACCCCCTCTTGAGTATAAGCGGGTTTTTAACATAGGCAAAGTTAGGTTGATTTTTAGTTCTAACAGCAACAAGGAAAATATCCTGTTAAATGTACTTCAAATGGCATGGGTTTGTTTAAACGAATATTGCATATTGACTTTGATATTTGTGTTTTTAATTTTGTATTATCAGGTTTTTAATATATGAAATGCGTTATTTTGATATTTGTGTTTTTAATTTTGTATTATCAGGTTTTTAATTGTCATTTAATAGAAAATTAGGAACTGGAAAAAATTAATTAAAAAAAAAAAAAATAGGTTATGACACGCAAAAAGGAGAGTCATAAAGCGTGAGTATTAAGTGCGCGTCATAGAGGGATGACGCACAAATGCGAGTCAGGAAGCTTTATGACTGGTCTATCCTTGACGCGTATTTGCACGTCATAAGACCTCTTCTTGACTCGCATTTGGAGTCAAGGATAGCCCTTTTTCTAGTAGTGATATCTGGAGTTGCCAAATCAATATTGCTACTACTGGGCGTGTCCAGGTATGTATCATAAGTGGGTGCTAGAATCTCATAATGCTGTTCCTCATGAGGAGACATATCAAATATTTCATTATTGTGGCATGTATTGAATGATGGTACCTCTGAGACTGCATTAGTGTCATAAACAGGAGGTGCATCAGAATCCGTTTCATACTTAGCCTCCTGAAGATTTGCCAAAAATATGCAGTTTGCATCGATGTCTTCGATGTCATAAAATCATTTTCCTCAGCATTTAACTGAAACCCTGCCACTTCCTTCTGTGCCAACATCAATGCTTTCAGCAGATAAGTTGGATCTTTCTTTTTCAGCTTAGTAGGACAGTTCCTTGCCATATGACCGACACCCTGACAGTTGAAACACTTGATCGGATTTCCCTGATTCATATTTCCATAATTCCCAGCAACTGGAGCAGCAACATTCCCAATCTGATTACCCATTGTCTGATTCCCAATATTCTGACCCCTCTGATTTTCAACAACTTGACCCATCTGATTTCCTGCATACTGCCCTTGATTACCCATCTGAAATCTGGTAGCATATCCTTGCTTATTCCCAGTAACCCCAACCATTTGTCCTCCTTGACCCATATTGAAACTTGGTTGAGCAATCTACCTGTTGCGAGTATTTGACGAAATCCTTTGGTTATTGTTGGTTGGTGTAGAATAGCGTCCTTGGAATGCCTGATGCGTGGTTTTGCAACCTTACAACAGGTTTTACCTCTCGAGGGATCTCAAGAGGCTTACAACCCCACCAGGCAGTGTACCTGACCGATGTAGTATAGTGTAGTGGTAAGTACGGGGGATTGATCGTTCTCCACAGGGAATAGTGTTCGTTAGGTATGAAAAACTACTTTAGTAGGTCTAAGGGTGAGGGAAGATTCTTTTTGTATTTTTATATTTTTTATGAAAGCAAGTAAAATCTCGGGTTTGGAGGAGTGGGCGGAATTAGTTGCTAGTCAACTAACCCAAATTACTACGAATGCAAATAAAATAAAATAACTGAAAATGAAAAGAGTTGTGAAACTTATGTGGAGAGAAATGTGTTTACTTAGATTTCCTTACTCCCTAACTATCTTTTACCGGTTGATTAGTGTGTATTAATTGCGTGGATGACGGGTGTATTCCTTAATACCAATCGTGGGGTGGCGTACGTACTTCCCCAACTCTACAAGCTCCTACTACCTCCTATGTCGAGCCGGCTAGGAAGCTCCTAACATGGGATCACTAGAATTCGCTCATGCATTAAATACAACCATAAAAACCTTAGTACGCATTGGTTCATGTTTCTTAAGACGTTCAAGCAAGTTACCGAATAGGAGGTTAGCCAGTTTTCTTAAGCCTAACATAGATAAACAATCATCCAATACAACTAATAACACACTAATAACCAATAATCAATAGCTAGGTTTCATTAGATCTAAGCAAACACAAGATAAATCTAGCTTAGCATGTTAATCAAAAGACAAGAACAAGACATAATCAAACAACACATAGACATATTGATTGATTAAACGATTACTTATCTTCAATTAAACATGGGAGATCCAAGGGTATGAAAACCCTTAAAAATGGCAGAAATTCGTCTTTAGGGTTTCTCCTCACAAAGTTGCACACTAATGACATAAAATTGCAAAACTATATATAGAGTTTAAGGGCTGACGGCGTCACGTTATAGGACTTGACGTCGTCACCTCGCCGTGTCTAGGGTTCCCGGATGGCCTTCCTGACGCCGTCCCTCTTTAGACCTCCAAAATCCGCTCTGGCTTATCAAAGATTGACGCCGTCAGAATATGGCTTGACGCCGTCCCTCTTTAAGTTAAGCCGTGACGACCTTGATCACATTAAAGGGTGACGCCGTCAGAAATCCGTTGTGAAATTCTCTGGCTTATCATGAGTAATTTTCATATCCACCTTTTTTGCCAAGCCGTGACGCCGTCTGGACCAATCCCTGACGCCGTCAAAGGTACTATCCAGCATAATTTTGAGACTTTGTCGTTTTCTTCACTTTTATGCTCCAAAAACGTCCAAAATGCTTCATTTTCCAGATTTCTTCTCCAAAGTACCTAAAATGACAAAAGGAACGATTTAGGGCAATATTTGATCAAATAAATACGATTTAGGGCTTAAATGACCCCCTAAAAGTGGTACACTTTTCGCTTCATCAAATACCCTTACACTTGAGATTTGCTTGTCCTCAAGCAAATGCGCTTTTATTCTAATCAAAATACAAGTTAGGGGTCATTTAACGCTAATATAAAAGTAATTACAACAAATAGTCGTTCCACTTTAATCATAATAAGCACGGAGATTACAAACTAGCACCTCACAAGTAGTGTTTAGATACTCACATCTTTCAAGTGTCATCAAAATAAATCTCATAAATGAAAACGGATAATATCTCTCACTACCTGTCATAGCAAATAGATTACCATAGGCTTGGGAAAGGATCGAAAACCTCCTCCACTAGGCGTAAGCACCTAAGATAAACTATCAAAGAGGGCTTTTAAATGGGTTATAACGTGAGGTGTAGGGATATGATAAACACGGTTTTGTTGGATAAGGGATATTTTACTGGTGGCGAGTTAAAAATCTTGATCAATTACATGTACAATATGGCGTTGCTAAGCCAAGACTAGACTCGACTTAAGCTAATGAAAGAAAATAACAAAAACATAAAATAAACATAAAATAAAACGGGATGGTAGTCCGTATGTTTTTTCAACTTTTCTTTTCCTCATTTTTTTTTTTTTTTTTTTTTTTCATACACTCTTGCCCTACCATCCAAAATAATACATCATAGGGGCGTTGCATTCCCCTTACACTTGAACTTTTACATAACTTTACAAATAACTATTCTAATGACTCGAATTAAGATAATCGAAAAACTTGGAGTACTTTTAAAATATTTAGCACATATGGGGGTAATAAATGATGTTCTTCCCCATTACTCCATTACACTAGTACTTTACCCACGAGTCCCAATCGTCCCAAAACAATATGTACAAGGATATGACTCGACTTAGCAACCATGTAATCAATTAGATAATTAACTAAGGGTTTAAACAAATGTTGTCACAATAATGCACTAAAAATGAGTGCACACAAGGTAGGCTAAGGCGATTTGGGTGTACATTTTAGTGGGGTGTAACAAATTCTTCCTTTAAGTAAAATGCTTAAAGGTCGAAACGAAAAGATAGGCTCTGAGGGGTGTACTAGGGGTATCGTGTACTAAAAATGAGTACAACGCAAAGGGTGTGGGAGAATTACTTGACCAATGTAGCCAATGTAATTATAACAAAAACACAGGTGTAAAACAATGGGTTAATCCTAATGCCTCTTATCATGTAGTAAATCTAACTACACGAATGTAGTCTCACTTGTGGCCTCGGAATGGTCCTAACGCAAGTTCTAGAATCTAAGTGCTACCGGTACACACATCATAGCATAAATGCTTTTCCTACCAATTCTAGGGGCGAACCTCACATATTTGGGGGTGGAAAATTTTTTAGTGGTACGGTTTTTGTGCTAGTCATATAACTCCTATCCGTGAGACGCTCATTAAAACCAAAGTTTCACTCCTATATGTTGTAAAAAATTTTAAATTTGGCACTAAAATTGCCCTAACAGGTATTTCTCTCAGTTTTATTACACATTTACTATTAAACAAACAAAAATCAAGCGTAAAAGCATTCTCTAAAGTATCGTACTTTTAACCCCCCCCTTACACTTAAGATGAACATTGTCCCCAATGTTCAAATAACAAGATGTAAAAGAAAATAAGGTAAAAGAATGAAATCAAATACTCCCCTGATTCGTTTGGTGGATAAAGAAGTAACATGGTTAGATCTTCTTCCAAGGTAATGTTGAAGCTTCACGACTAATGCATCGCCATAAGCTTGATTCCACATACATTTCTTTGTCCAAAATAACCTGTTAAACCTGAGAAAACAAACACGAAAACCTGCATAACATCGGCGGGATAAATTCTATATATAAGGATATAATGCTTGTAGAATGATAATTTTGCAGATTCCTGGAGATTATAAGTTAGAGATTTAATAAAAACTTTTTATGAAAACAAAACTTTCAAAAATTTCTGAAAATTAAAACCTGACGCCGTCAGGTTGTAAACCCTGATGCCGTCAGAAATGATCTGACAGAATTCTCATGTTAAGTTTCCGGAAAAATTTTGGAAAAACCTATACCTTACTTCCTGGAATTCCTGCAAAACATCATCATGACTCGATACAAGCATTTGACTCAAACAAATACTAATATGTATGTTAATTTAATATTATTATGATTCATGTTCATTTGTGTTCTATAACTGAGTATAATTTCAAGGAACCCTTTGCTAGGTGACACCGTCAGGTTCGACCGAATTCAAATCCAAAATTACGAGGGAAAAATCAATATCCAAACTTCAAGCTTATAAACCAAACGCCCCTTTTTGCAGCAAAATGGGTGATTGGATCATAGGTTATGGTTCAAATTCGTGGCCACCCAATTAGTGAATAAACCCATTTGATTGCCAATCATCGAATGCTTTAATCATTGCTAAATAACACTAATTAAAGGCATTATGAGTTCTAGGCATGAATCAATCCTAGGGTTTCATGAGTTGGGGGTTTTCGAAATTTAAGAATCCTATGAGTAATTAAAGCGAAAAGAATGAATAAGAATTACTTACCACGTGGAGATTGGTAACGAAAGTCGGTGAATTTAACCTTGAAAATTCGTGGGTGGGGTTGGAGTGGATATGGTTTGTGGGGTTTGTGATGAAAGTGATGGAAGTAAATTTTTTATTGCTGTGCAAACGGGGTGACGGCGTCACGTTCATAGTCTGACGCCGTCAGACCAGCGTAATTTACCACATTGTGCCAGTTTACAAATGAGCCCCTTGTACTTTAAGGGAGCAGCTAGTCAGGGTCAATAACCCTGATAGCTAGTCTCGTTAACAAGTTCCTCCTGGGTCAAATGTTTTGTTACTGTCACGGGATGTAGTAAAATGTTGGAAAGGGCCGGTTGACGTCTCATTCAGGTTCCAATTTCCATCACGGCAGGTATTCAGGGAGTGAGAGGAACTTTTCCAGGGGGTTTTCGAAATGGGGGTGTGCTTTAATTGAGTTCTTCTCACACCTGGCTTAAAGCCAAAAGATCGTTTCCTAGCTTCATGAAAGTTAGGGAGCGTGACAACCATGCTTCCCACGAAAATGCTATGATCTTGAGAATTCTTTTTCTCATGAGGGGATCCCAATGGATAAGAGGGTTTTAAAGGTGTAGGCACGGGGAGAGGGGTTTCATCATCCCATTCGTTGTATGGTTCATTAGGGACCGGGAGTTCAAAGATCTTCTCGATCTTTTTGTGTGAAGCTTCTTCCCTAATTTTCTCCTTTAGTCTCACGATAAACTTTTCTGCTAGTTCCATGAACATATCTCGGGTGTTTTTCAATTGAGTCTCTAATTCCTGGATCCGTCTCTCTTGGTTGTTCACGAAAGTTAGCATTATCCCTTCAAATTCATCTTGTCGTGAGAATTGATGAAACGTATGTTTACCAATTGTGTTCACACACTCATCGGGATTTTCATCAGCCGTAGGTGTCTCGGCTTTCATTAATCTCTCAACCTGCCTTTTTATTTTTTCGAACAGCTGTTCTTGGGTTGCACTCATGCAATTTAAAATCCCTTCTTTCCGAGAACGTTGAGTCTTTCCATTCTTATTCTTCGTACTGTGCTAAGTCCTCAATGACTTCCCAAGCACTTATCGACACTGAGCCTGCTCAGCCTTCCATTGGCAGCGTAATTTATGGTTCTTCGAGTTTGATGGTTTACGCCATCATAAAATCGTTGGATTTGCAGCCAAGGATCCATGCCATGGTGAGGGACTTTTTGGAGTAAGTCCTTGAATCGAGTCCATGCCTCGTAGAGGGTTTCGCCTTGACGTTGTTGGAACATCAAGATATCATTCCTTAGCTTGGTAGCTCTTCCCGGTGGGAAAAACTGAGCAAGGAAGCGAGTGGTGAGATCATCCCAAGAGGTGATGGATCCTGCGGGTAGACGTTCTAGCCATTGACTAGCTTGGTCCCGCAGAGA
This sequence comes from Artemisia tridentata subsp. tridentata, assembly GCA_021014915.2. Taxonomy (NCBI): domain Eukaryota; kingdom Viridiplantae; phylum Streptophyta; class Magnoliopsida; order Asterales; family Asteraceae; genus Artemisia; species Artemisia tridentata. Next base: position 150,876,048 of record CP139509.1, read on the forward strand.
GAATTGAAAGAGACGCAGTCGGGTCATCTCTCGAGTGGCAACATCAAGGTCTATGGAATCAACGATTTTGAGAAAGTCCTTGAGATGTTGATTAGGATCTTCAGAACAAAGTCCATGGAATGCGCATCCGCTTTGCACCAACCGGATGGTGTCGGATCGCAAGGGAGTGACATTGGCTCCTTGAGTGTGGTTGGTTGGATCAGGATATTACCATGTCTAGTCGATGGTAATAGTTCCAAAGAAACGGAATAAAGAGTTGGTGGTTGTTGTGGTGGGTTGTTGGGATCAAGGATATTACCATCTTCCATGATGTCGTATGGTGATAGTTACGAACAAAGAAACGAAGAAAAAAGATAGACTAAAGAAAACCTAGAAAAAGAAAATAAAAATCTCACTAGAAAGGAATCTAGTGAGTAGACCTTAATAAAATAAAAATTCAACCTAAACAATAACTATTCCTCGGCAGCGGCGCCAAAAACTTGATGCGTGGTTTTGCAACCTTACAACAGGTTTTACCTCTCGAGGGATCTCAAGAGGCTTACAACCCCACCAGGCAATATACCTGACCGATGTAGTATAGTGTAGTGGTAAGTACGGGGGATTGATCATTCTCCACAGGGAATAGTGTTCGTTAGGTATGAAAAACTACTTTAGTAGGTCTAAGGGTGAGGGAAGATTCTTTTTGTATTTTTATATTTTTTATGAAAGCAAGTAAAATCTCGGGTTTGGAGGAGTGGGCGGAATTAGTTGCTAGTCAACTAACCCAAATTACTACGAATGCAAATAAAATTAAATAACTAAAAATGAAAAGAGTTGTGAAACTTATGTGGAGAGAAATGTGTTTACTTAGATTTCCTTAGTCCCTAACTATCTTTTACCGGTTGATTAGTGTGTATTAATTGCGTGGATGACGGGTGTATTCCTTAATACCAATCGTGGGGTGGCGTACGTACTTCCCCAACTCTACAAGCTCCTACTTCACTCCTATGTCGAGCCGGCTAGGAAGCTCCTAACATGGGATCACTAGAATTCGCTCATGCATTAAATACAACCATAAAAACCTTAGTACGCATTGGTTCATGTTTCTTAAAGACGTTCAAGCAAGTTACCGAATAGGAGGTTAGCCAGTTTTCTTAAGCCTAACATAGATAAACAATCATCCAATACAACTAATAACACACTAATAACCAATAATCAATAGCTAGGTTTCATTAGATCTAAGCAAACACAAGATAAATCTAGCCTAGCATGTTAATCAAAAGACAAGAACAAGACATAATCAAACAACACATAGACATATTGATTGATTAAACGATTACTTATCTTCAATTAAACATGGGAGATCCAAGGGTATGAAAACCCTTAAAAATGGCAGAAATTCGTCTTTAGGGTTTCTCCTCACAAAGTTGCACACTAATGACATAAAATTGCAAAACTATATATAGAGTTTAAGGGCTGACGGCGTCACGTTATAGGACTTGACGCCGTCACCTCGCCGTGTCTAGGGTTCCCGGATGGCCTTCCTGACGCCGTCCCTCTTTAGACCTCCAAAATCCGCTTTGGCTTATCAAAGATTGACGCCGTCAGAATATGGCTTGACGCCGTCCCTCTTTAAGTTAAGCCGTGACGACCTTGATCACATTAAAGGGTGACGCCGTCAGAAATCCGTTGTGAAATTCTCTGGCTTATCATGAGTAATTTTCATATCCACCTTTTTTGCCAAGCCGTGACGCCGTCTGGACCAATCCCTAACGCCGTCAAAGGTACTTTCCAGCATAATTTTGAGACTTTGTCGTTTTCTTCACTTTTATGCTCCAAAAACGTCCAAAATGCTTCCTTTTCCAGATTTCTTCTCCAAAGTACCTAAAATGACAAAAGGAACAATTTATGGCAATATTTGATCAAATAAATACGATTTAGGGCTTAAATGACCCCCTAAAAGCGGTACACTTTTCGCTTCATCAATGCCTTTGTCAAATAAGCAAATGCTTGTGTCAAAGCAGCAGTAGACTCATCATTGTCAGTGAATTCTGGTTCTTGGATTTATGGATATTGTTGTTGTTGTGGGTAGAATTGTTATTGTGGGATTACAGCAGTTTGGTGTTGTGGAATATATTGTTGTTGCATGTAGTTGTGAGTGGAAGATGAAGATGGTTGATGTTGTATGTTCACTGGTAGAGGTGTTGGTGTCTGAGCAATAAGTGCAAGAGGATCATGATTCTTTGCCAATCTTTCTTTCTTGACTTCATTAGCCTCAGCTTGGTTTTGCTTCAGAAAATCATAGAGCTGATCATAATTCACCTGATGTAGATCTTTGGTTTGGTTGACAATAGTGACATATCGTCCCCATTCTTCTTGAAGATTGTTAATAAACTTGAAGTTGCGCACGATTTGTCTTGGTGTCAACTTGTTTCTGATTAGCTCATACATTAGAGTGCAGAACCTGGTATAGTATGATTCAATGGATTCTCTTGGAGCGGATGTAAACTTCTCCCATTCAGTTAGTAGCTTGTTTTCAACATCTTGTTGCCCAATTTCTGTGCCATGACATAGCCTTCTAACTCGTTCCCACACGTCATAGGCAGTTTCACAACTGTCGACAGCAGCAAAGATCTCTTGTGGTAATCCTAGTTGGATTAAGTGCATTACCATATCATCAGTTGCGATTTGCTTCCTGTCTTCTTCTGTGTATTCTGCTTCTGATTGTTCACGAAAGAACGGTGGAATAGGAGGGGTTGCATTTGGCTCTCCAGGGTCTTGAATTTGTCGAGGCTTGAAGGGTCCATTCTTAATAGATTGGAGCAGGAGTTTACCATCAGGCTTGGTTTTGATGTAATGAATCATACGGCTTGTCCATAGAAGATATCCACCTTTTTCAAGCATAGGAGGACGATTTTCTGCACCGGTTACATGAATGTCTTGCTGAGTTGCCATTGATGAAGTTATGTAAGATAAAGTTGATCTTGGATCGGTGCAACGATATAGGAGTTGTGTTTGGTGAAGGTTAAATTCAGTTGTTGTAGTGAAATTTTGGTCTTAAACTTATGGTCGTTTGAAGTTTAGTCTTAACAAATCAAGCGAAAGTCAATTCCGATGGATTATGTTGAATTCCGATGGATTTTGGTGAATTCCGATGGGTTACTTGCAATTTCGATGGAATTGGTGAATTCTGATGGATTACTTGCAATTTCGATAAGTTTGGGCAATTTCGATGAAAATGGAAATTAGCAATTCCGATGGAAATTTTCAATTTCGATGAAGTTATACAATTTCGATGAAATATGCAATTTCAATGAATTTGCAATTCCGATAAAATCTATCTAATTCGTACAAATTAGAAGATATTTGCTTAGTCGAAGTATTACACACACTTATACAACCAAGAGAATACTGAGTTCTCGGTTGATCTTGAAGTAACCGTGTTCTTGTTGAATTCCGATAAACCCTTACAAATCCAATTCCGACAAACCCTTACAAATCCAATTCCGACAAACCCTCAAAAGCTGAATTTCGACAAACCCTTAAAAATGAATTCCGACAAACCCTCAAAAAAGAATTTCGACGGATTAACTGCTTGTTTAAAGATCAATAAAACGACTAAATAGCGAACTTCTAAACTGTTTCTATCGATCAAAAACCTTCAAAAACTCTTCAATAACTATAAAGTTTCAACCTTTAATGTTTATAACTAACTTTGACAAATTTCATAAAAGGCCAAAACTTTTTTGCATGATACGATACAAGTTTTTGATGATATTGATTCGATATACATGCCAAAACTCACTAATAATAAGTAGATCACTATGAAAAACAACAACTTTTATACTAAAGGACGTAAAAATCAAATCTTTTGATAAAAAAGCTTACGTTTTTATGGACAAAAAACGCAACTCTTTGCTAGACTTTGATAAAAAAACGAAACACAATCACTCCTAAATCGATGTTAGGCGATTGATACCACTTTGTTATTCCCTTATATCAAACTCTATCACACAATATATATTAAGCATTAAGCACTAATGGATCGTATGTATGAAATGTATGTCGTGTATATATAAAAGGGAGTATAAGATGAAGAGAAGTTTATTTCATATATAAGAACACACACACAAGCACACACACATCCACCTTGTAAATGAGGTGAAGTGTGCTTTATATAGTACAAAGCATACAACCCTTATGGGCTTTCTATGGGCTTGACATAACATGGATTCGACTATGTTGACAACTTACATAAAATGGACTATCATAGCTTAACTATTAACCAATTAGCTTAGTCCAAACCATGAGCCCTTTTTACCATTATACGACACAATATAAAGATATAAATATCTAAATGACCGTCACTTTCTATTAAAGCTAACACAACTTGTCAACTTTTGCCTTCCATCTTTCACTTCTTTTCTATCTACTTTCCAAACAATCATCACAGCTATATCTGAGAATGAAACAATAGCACAATTAGCCCCTCTAACATTTACGGGCGAGATTACCATTTTAACAAAGTTACTAACCCATCATACTAGCGAATAGTATATCTATGTCATAAGTTGTCTGTATTACATTATTCATGTTTCTTTTATTTGTTTTATACAAAAACATTATGATTGTAGTTACAAGTCGTGAGCGATCTCAAAAGAGAACTCATAAAGTACATCATGAAAGCATGGATGAAGCTAGTAGGGTGATTAGTGATGCTTAGCTACTCTAATCCTTCCATTTTGTTATGTAATTATTGAGCTCATATGTTATTTTCTTAATAATTTTTGCAATTAGCCCCTACTTATTCATATCGATATTTTATAAAAAATTCAAAAACAATTAACATAACCAATATGAGGGCTCACGGAGTGGTCAGCGGGTAGGCAAAGGGCTGGGCTAACCCGCTGGGGAACACCGCCGCCGACCCAGCGGGTTGGCCAGCGGTTTGGTTCCAGCGGGTAGGGCAAGCAGCGGAGGGTTGAGGTATAAAGTCACATATTACCGTTTTTTATCCTTTTTTATCCTTTTTTTGTTTTATTTGTGTTGTGTTTTTGTGTAAAGTGTGTGTGTGTTTTGTGTTTGCAGTTTGTGTGTGTTTCATGTGTGTGTGTGTTTTTATGAAATGAGTGTGTTTGCAGCGAATTGAGGAAGAAACACAAATGGTCTCGGTCAAAAGTCAAACTAAATAATTGGTTTGTATGTTTTATATTTTAAATTGTTGTAACATAAATGGGTACTAACATAAATGTATTTTACATGCAAAAAAGTATTTTCGTATTCTTTTTTTCTTATTCTTTTTCTTTTTCAATTTCGTATTTTTTTCTTTAATTTCGTATTGTAAGTTGTATTAAATAGTTTTATGTAATTAAATGAAAAAGAAAATAAAAAAATTTGGAAGGGTTGAAAAAATCATGAATGCCTGAGAAATGAGTTGGGAGGGTTGGTTGGGAGGGTTGAAGGAGTAAAATGAGATGGAAGGCTATGATTGGAGGAATTTGGGAGGGTTAAAAAATTGAGCCACATGACTCCTTGGGCAATTAACCTAACCAATATGATATATCACCAAAATAAGTTTACTTGTCAAACTATTCATTTGTTAAATTTAGTGTAATTCATAATTATTATGGTGTTAGGTTATGATGGTTAAAAGATTTTTTTTGTGCGATATATATAGTTATAATTTTTACGTTAAATTCGATCCCTTTAACTTAAAATTCCGGTTCGGCCCTTGGATGAAAGCGTAATTTCATTACGGTTCAAAGTGTACGCACGACTTACCGTCGGTTTATATGTCTAGTGGTGTTGGACTTTTAAAACGTAATGTTGATTAGAGAATATACTTAGAAGTGAATGAACAATAATATATTGAAAACGTGAAAGTATTACAATAGGTTTTTAAACGTGGACATTATTTAATGAGGATAGTTATTTTACATATCAAACTTATCATACATACTAAGGGACTTATCCCTACTATCCATTTAAAATGAAATCAATGGTTGAGATTAAAAACATTTTAATATTTCACTTATTTTTTATAATTTAAATATCTCTGAAACCATTAATCGTTAAGCGAAATTAATTATACCATCGCGACGAGCATTTAATTATCTTTCTATAGACGGACATTTTGATATACTTTCGACAGAGAAAAAAAAAAATCGTTTTTTCACGTTTTTTCGTCCTTTTATTTTTATTTATTTTTATTATTATTATTGAAATTTGCATGAAAAATCACATGTATTATTAGTGTTAAATCACATATGATATATAATATCACATGTGATATTAGTGTTAAATCACATAGGATATATAATATTACATGTGATATTAGTGTTAAATTACATATGATTTTTTAATGCAAATTTCAGTAACGAAAAAAAAAAAAAACGAAAAAAATGTAAAAAAAAGAGTGAAAAACACAGAAAAAATAATTTTATCGAAAATATATCGAAGTAACTATCTATAGAAAGATAATTAAATGCTCGTCGTAACGATATATTTTTTTGACTTAACGATTAACAGTTTGAAAGATATTAATATTTAAAAAAAAAAGAATGAAAATAGATTTTTTAAATTATTCGGATTAATACTATCAATTAGACGAAATAAAAATGGAAGGTGCAGATTAATCCATGTAAAAGAAAGTTTGGTATGATCTTAAATATGGAGTATTTAATAGGTACGATCTTGGGAATCGTTAAGCAAACAACCCGAATCGTAGTACTACTAAAATATAGCACACCTTTTAAAACCACTAAAAGAAAGATGTTGAAAAATGAAGACTAGAAAATAACCAATGGTGAAAAGTACGACCTAGTAGAGTAAATATCAGCTCACTGTTACCCCACTTCGACATTTGCATCATTTCCGCTAATAGATAGATCCCTCATCCCTATCACTTCCACTTATATCCACCAACACCACCTTTCCCTTTCTTGCAAAATGTCCCTCTTTTATCATCATCTTCAATAACCTAGAACATATATTATTTCCATTCATATATGCTCATTCCTTGGTTTCTAAAAATAGCATCATCTTTTTAGGTTAATCTAGCATCTTACTTTTGATGTTTTACATATTTAGTGTATATTTGTGTTTGCATTTGTACAAGTAAAAACCCTAAAAAAGAGAGCAAGAAACAAGCACATAATAATAAGGTCTTATAGATCTATGATGTGAACCATCTATGGACTCAACAAGCAATTCGTCATCGTCATCGACACCAAGCCGATACGAGAGTCAGAAGCGTCGAGATTGGGACACATTTGGACAATACTTAAGAAATAACAAGCCACCACTTTCTTTCCCTAACTTTAACCCTAGTCATGTTCTTGAGTTCTTGCACTATCTTGATCAGTTTGGAAAGACTAAAATTCACATCCCAACATGTCCTTATTTTGGAATACCAAACCCACCTACAGCATGTCCTTGTCCCTTTCGGCAAGCTTGGGGTAGTCTCGATGCGCTTGTTGGACGCCTTCGGGCAGCTTATGATGAGCATGGAGGGAACCCGGAGGTAAACCCGTTTGGTGCACCTGAAGTGAGGCGGTTTTTGAGGGAGGTCCGTGACTTTCAGGCTAGGTCGAGAGGTATTAGCTATGAGAAGAAGCGAAAACGTCCGAAACAACAGCAGCTTGAGCAGCAGGAACATGAGGATCAACAAGAGCAGGAACCCTAAAAAGACAAAAGGTATGAAATGTGATCAATGTTGAAAATCTATTCAGAATTGAAATATGTTACTGAGTAGTTGTTATTGTTTATTTAAAGCTATTTATGTTCTTTGTTACCACGGAATATAATTAGTGGTATGTACTTCTAAGTTATGCATGTTCTAATAAAAATTCGGTTAGCGGAATGGACTTATTTGAAATTAATTAATTGCATTATTCTAGAAAAATGATTAAGTTTTTTATAATTTAATTTTTCTTTTTATGTATTACATAGTTTGATTTTTGAACGAGGAATATATATAGACATTCTAACTAGATGCTAGGAGAGAATACAATTAGGGAATAACATTACAAGTATCACTAAATTAATCAATCAATCTAACTAAATGAAGCCTTTCAAAGCTTATTTGAGATCGTCTATTTTCTTTTGAGCGGCTATTCATTTGAAACCATCTAGCAAGTTGCTAGAATAAGCGAAGTTACAAAGAGTTCATACAAGAATTTGAGGGACTTGTCTAACCAATCAATCCAATTAGGTTACAAAATCTTATTTCGATTCAAAATCCGTGAATATGAAAGAACCTTGATCTCCTCTTTAAGCGTATCTTTTCTTTGAGGCTTCAAATCAAAACAAACACGATTTGTATATCTCCATATGACCCAAGTTGTTGTTTGAACCAACATCAAAGCATGTCTTGCTCTTTTCATTTAAGTGGTTTGAAGTTTTGAACTGCAACATCAAAGCATGTCTTGATCTTTTTGTTTAAGTTAGCCGATTCCTTCCATGATAAAAGATCACCAAGGATTTTCGGATAATCAATTAAACCCCACCATGCCGTGATCTTCTCCCATAGATGTGTAGCCAAAGTGCAATCAACAAATAAGTGTTGGGCACTATCATATGAAAAGATTGATGTCGTTGAGGATGATATCTTTTCTTGGGCATTTTACCTTAAACATTGTATCATTACGAAAACATCATAGATACCAAAAACGTTGATTGGATAACCGAACCAAAGATACTGGGATCGTGTAGATGTGAGGTTTGATCGGTTTGCAAGGGGAGGAGATCTTACATAGTGTTAATTACATTATATAGCTTTATTCATTGCCGATTGCAAGGAAATTTTTTATTGGCGAAATAAGGTTATGTTATCATATATGAGATGTCAGATGATCGATCTATTTGTGATTCACTTGAAAGGTTGCTAAGATGCACCTATAGGCTACATTGACGACACTGAAATAAACGACCCTAGCTTTGCTGAAATACTAACATAACAACATTTGGAAATGCTTATGATTTATATATATTCTAAACTAACATAAAAACAGTCACCATCTTCTTTATGTGGTAACACGAGTACCAAACTCACTTAACCCGGTAACTACTAAATAAGGGCAAAACACCCTACGTAAGAAGTTGAAAGATCGGAATGAGTCTCAAACCTTATAAAGTCGAGGTGCGATCACCAAAAAGCTAAAGGAAAAGGAAAAGGAAAACCGCGATTGAACGTTCTTGATCATGGATCGATGACAGTTCAAATTAATATTATGGTCTTGGCATTGTATTGGATAATATGGGTTTCTTGCTCTTTGTACATTCTTTTATCAATCTTACTTATTTTCAGATTGATATATGAATGACCTACAAATAAATAATCATCCATACATAGATAGCCAAATAATTTTGATCTGGATATTACTTTCGATTTCCTAATGTCTCTTACGAAGATGATCTAGGTCACTAATTTCGAATGCATGTTTGTTCTAATTTCTACATTGCTTTACTGCCTTTTGCCCCCTCTTTAGTCTTACCGTGTCTACGGATTATTTTTAACAGCTATTTATTAAAATTAGCATGAAGCTAAAAAAGAAGAATACAATTATAAATTTCATACAAATGTTTATATGCTCACTCATCCATTATAACCAATTAAGCTTATAACATCTATTATATTTAAGTACCAAGATCGAGTGTGATAAAACCTAAATCTTTTGACGCAACATGTCTATCCATAGAGGAATAGACATACAGACATACTCACTGATCCATTATAAACAATTAGGCTTATAACATTTTTTATTTTTATTTTATTTTATTTTATTATTTTTTATTTTTTTATTTTTTTTGGGATAACACCTTTCAATTTTTTTATCAAACTGGTAATTAATTCTTTCAATTTACATAGAGGTGCAAGGCAAACGAGCAACAAACTGTGTCGCTAGTCCTTTTTGAATTGCAAAGCCAATTCTTTGAAAAACTACGTTTGCAGATCTAGGTGTCATAACATTGCTATGCATAACTCGTTGGACTCTGTTGAGGAGCTCCACAGCCTCAGGTGCAAGGAAATCAAAAGTATCAAATGCGAAAGGAATAAAAATATGTTGATTTTCAATGCACGCTTTCTCGTGTTTGGCCACTTTGTACGAGGCGGCTTTCATAGCAGCTTGTCCTCCCGGCTACTCAAACCTACGAGAGGAGAAACCTCTGTTAGATCCGCACATACATGTTTTCCTCCAACCCATCCAAACACCAAAACGTATGCCGGTCTGAGTGTGGATCTTCCATCCAATGGGTCAGTCAAAAAGTTTACAGATGCTTCTTTCTTGGCGGAGATCCTAGCACGCCTACAAACGTCAAAAAGGACATCCCTAACCATATCATGTCTGTACTTGAAGCCTGGGAGCTCTTTGCAATGAACTGCGTGTTTCCCAAAAGAATCCAAACACGCCTTGCGACATACTGGGCATATCTCATCAACCGAAAATAAAAGAATCATAAGGCGATACTTAAGGATAGTACGATATTCCACCGGTGACATATGTTGACCTAGCCCGTCAATGGGGATAGCTAGTAGAAAATATTGGGCATGTGGGGCTTGTAGATACTCAAAAATCGCTTTCTGTCTCATAGTCATGTCGAAGTGGACTTCCATATCCTTGACCATTTCACTAAAAGGTGCACTCGCCAATGTTTTTTGGGGTTTAGAGGGGGCGGTGTCCTTATTAGTGAAACCACTAGAATCAAAGCTTGGAATCGTATCACGAAGACAATCCAGAGCACAAACATAATCATCATCCATACCACATATGCCACTCTCCCGTAAGATATGGTCTTGTAGCACCCAAGATTGGGCGCTCGAGGCCACAAAAGCATAAGAGGAAGCCACTTTTACCGAGTACAAACCCAAACCACCAAATCGAATGGGTAAAGAAGCGATTCGCCACTGTAAGTCTCCAAAGAAGGGCCCTCCACAAACCACCATGTTTTCAATCGACCTACGCAACCCTTTGTCAAAGAGCAAGGCTGCTTCCTCCATGTGTACAGGTTGACAAGTCCTTAAACCAAAAAAGAGTTTCGTAATACCCATACATGATCGAAGCAAAAGGAGCTCACTTTACGGGTCACGTAACTATGGAAGAAGACTCATCAAATCAGCAACATTCACAGCTCTCTTCATAGCCAACCCACTAATAAAATTTGCATCTCTACTAACAGCTCTCCTAAGAAGCTTCACACCCAGTGACGGCCTTCGAATATCAACAGGGAATAAACCCTCACGAAGCTTCATAGCATTACACGAGGGCCAAAATATCATTGTTTTTTTGATATTAAGTTCAAGACTCAAACCTGGACCACTCACCCTTATAATGTCTAACACTCTGGCTACCTCTTCTGAATCTCTAATAACTGCCCATCGTCAAGATACCAATTATGAAGAAGAAGCTTGCAATTGTCTCGGATCTTATGTACTAATGGGTGCAATACAAGAGCAAAAAGAAGAGGTCCCAACGGGTCACCTTGCTGCACCCCAGTGGCAGACCAAATATGTGTGTCTCCTATATAGAATCTCGATGCCTGCCCGTATAAGAAATCCACCCACAAAGAAATAGAGGGACACCTCACCCTAACTTCGTGGAGTAATGATGATCTATCCACAAGGTTAAATGCATTCGAGAAGTCCACAGTAAGCATAGCAAGAGAGCCATCATTGTGATATTCACTCAACACCCTATTGGCGCTATGTAAAATAGCCTCAGCGCCACCCGAAACTCCGACTCCAAATTGAAAATCACTAAGGTACTTTGACATTTCTTTACTCACACCTTTTATGGCAACCTCAGAAACCAAACGTCTCCAAATAGTGCCTACTGCAATAAGGCGGATCCCGTTATCTGATTTAAGGAGTGGCGTGAGAGGAGCAGATGCAACAAACTCTTCTAAAACAGGCGGACACCTTCCCGCTAACCACAAATTAACGACCGAAGTGATTGCCTTTAAGAGATATGCGGAGGTAGCAGACCCTTCTCCACATAAAGCATCTAAAATATGTTGTGCCCTCAAACCATCTCTTCTGCATGAAGTGCCTTTAGGGAATGATTTAATACAACCAAAGACACTTTCAATCTCTGCTACAAGGGGAGGCTCAGAAAATGTGTTTCTCGGCATGGATGGGGGTTGCTTGTAAGGATGATTAGCCTTCAAGGCTTTAATGGTATCATCACAGTATTGAGCAACACCGGAGGATGATAACACTTTCACTGCTGCCGTAAAATGCCCATCCGCAACCTTGCGAAGACACTGCCTGATGTTGGTGTTACCCGCTGTTCTCTCCTCAAGAAAATCTCCTCCGTCGTGACCCAAGGATCCCAACCGAGAATCGTCTAACATAATTTTAACTAACGTGGTAATACCATCATCTTTCCCCCATGTAGCCTAAGACTTCAAGATAAAACTTTGTTGCAAGGATTTTCTATTCCCAGATCTACGTTCTTGTCTATTCTTGGGCGTACACACCTGCAACGTACAAAGTGGAAAAAGTAACAACCTAACATGTCTATCCTTGTCGTGAAGTAACAACATCTATTAAAGTGAAGTAGCCAAGATCGAGTGTGACAAAACCTCAATCTTTTTGCCTAGCGTGTATATCCTTACAGGCTTTAAATCGAAGCAAATAGGATTCTGTGAAAAACTAGAAGGGGGAGGGGGGTTGAATAGTTTTACGTCTTTTTAATTTTTATTATGAAAACTTTGTTTGCTTTTAAAACTTTGATTTGAATTTATGTGAACTCAACTCGTGAACAATATGAACAAATATGAATATAAATAAGCGATACAAGTAAGGTAAAGAAATGAAATGAAAGATAGAGATGGAAAGATCGAACCGCGAGACAAGAGATTTATAGTGGTTCGGCTACAAGGACACTTTCCTCGCCCTACTCCACTCCCCGAGCACCTAACTCGAGAGTTTTCTTCACTATGTCAACAAGCTCCCTTATGGCGGAGAAAACCTTACACAACTTTAGCTTACACCGGCTTAACGACACAAAGCTAGATGTCGGGTTCTAATCGTAGCTAGAACCAATCTCACAACTTATATCACAACTTATTCACAACTTCTTCTTCACGATTTCTTCACAACTTCTTCACAAGTTCTTTACTATGACTTCACACCTTCTTCACAACCTAGCTCTACTTATGTGCTCTTCTATTTCTTCACACCTTCACTACTTACACACCTTAACTTCTTCACAACTTCACTACTTACACACTAATATATCCCAAACAATTATTCACACTCCTATCTAACAAATATACACAACTTATACACAAATGAATGAATGATTACACAAACAACTTAGGTAACAAGATGATACTAAGTTGCAATACTTCTTCTCTAGTTGTTGAAGGAGTATTCTTCTTTTGCACTTGAATGGTAGAAGCTTGGATCATTTAGAAACCAATGCTTAAGAATGTATGATCAAAGGATTTTGAAAGGATTAAGAAAGGATTAGAAAAGATTTAGAACAGAAGATTTGGAGGTGCAAAAGGTGAGGAAAAAGTCCAGAGATGAACCAGTATTTATAGGCAAATCTGAGGGGCTAGAGGAGCGGGGCGGTCCCCTTAAAATTAAGGGGGCCGCCTAGTAAAATTAAGGGGGCCGCCCAACTGGAACGTTGCTCAGATTTGTCTTTTTGTGGGGAAGGTTTTTCTGGAACATTTTTACCATTTTTGGTTGAAAATTTGAATTCATAAATTTATAAAGGATTAAACATTTTTAACAATTAAGGGGGCCGCCTTTATAAATTAAGGGGGCCGCCCATCTGCAGCTATTCAGAGTTCCAGAAATGAGTTTTTCTGAAGGAATAGGGAAGAAGGGTTATGTTTGGAATTTTTGGTTTTAGGCAAGTCCAACTCTTTGAGGCAATAAAGCATATAATATACTAATAATTATGCATGCAATACATATTAACTAAACAAATAAGCAAGCAAGAACTTCTATCTAGAAATCAATCAATATTAAAACAAGTAATCATATAAGGCAAGGATAATAGACTAAGGGTACTAGAAACTAATAAGGAATTGGTGATAGAACAAATGTGGAGATGTGATTAGCAATTATGTTCTAGTGTGTGCCTATATGCAACAAATGTGGAGATGTGATTGTTTCGACTCCTAAATGCAAAAATTTCCTAAGAAACAATCCAAATTCCCCTTTATTTGATTTTTCTCAATTTATGAATATCAAAGATATATATTAGGATATATATTTTGACAATTCATGTGAGATTTTATGCATGAGAGAAAAATATTTTTAGCATTATTCAACAATGCAAGAGAAATGATTTTCATGTATTTTCCTAGATGTGAGAATGATTTAAATAAAATGGATTGGGTTTTGTATATAAATATGTTTATGCAAAAATAGAAGTGTTTCCCAATCTTTAATTTTGTGCAAAATAGATTCCTAGACACAGATGAGAAGAAGGGAGAAAGGAAGGAAAAAAAAAAATTTTTCTGACAGATGGCTGGTCCCCTTAAATAGGTGGGCGGTCCCCTTAAAATTAAGGGGGCCGCCTTTATGAATTAAGGGGGCCGCCCATCTGACGATTAAAATTTAACCAAAAGTGCAGAAAATTCAGTCAATTTGTTCCATCATTCCTAGGCCTAAACGTAAGTGGTTAAAGAGTTCGCGCTTGAGGGGTTTAGTGAATATGTCCGCTATGTTATCTTTCGATGCAACCTTTTCTATAGATATGTTTCCTTTTTGAACGTTGTCTCGAAGGAAGTGGTGGCGTATTTCTATATGTTTAGTCCTAGAGTGTTGAACGAGATTTTTACTTAAATCTATAGCACCTTTGTTATCACACATAATTGGGACATTATCTAACCTAATGCCATAATCTACGAGAGCTTGTTTCATCCATAATGCTTGTTGACATTCCTTTCCAGCGCTTACGTATTCACAACTTATATCACAACTTATTCACAATTTCTTCTTCACGACTTCTTCACAACTTCTTCACAACTTCTTTACTATGACTTCACACCTTCTTCACAACCTAGCTCTACTTATGTGCTCTTCTACTTCTTCACACCTTCACTACTTACACACCTTAACTTCTTCACAACTTCACTACTTACACACTAATCTATCCCAAACAATTATTCACACTCCTATCTAACAAATATACACAACTTATACACAAATGAATGAATGATTACACAAACAACTTAGGTAACAAGATGATACTAAGTTGCAATACTTCTTCTCTAGTTGTTGAAGGAGTATTCTTCTTTTGAACTTGAATGGTAGAAGCTTGGATCACTTAGAAACCAATACTTAAGAATGTATGATCAAAGGATTTTGAAAGGATTAAGAAAGGATTAGAAAAGATTTAGAACAGAAGGTTTGGAGGTGCAAAAGGTGAGGAAAAAGTCCAGAGATGAACCAGTATTTATAGGCAAATCTGAGGGGCTAGAGGAGCGGGGCGGTCCCCTTAAAATTAAGGGGGCCGCCTAGTAAAATTAAGGGGGCCGCCCAACTGGAACGTTGCTCAGATTTGTCTTTTTGTGGGGAAGGTTTTTCTGGAACATTTTTACCATTTTTGGTTGAAAATTTGAATTCATAAATTTATAAAGGATTAAACATTTTTATTTAATACCAAAAATGATTTTCTAAAAGATATAAAATGTTTTGGTCATTTTATAAAAAATCTAGTGATTAAGAAAATGTTCCTTTGATCATATAATGCATTAAGCATTTGTTTATTCATACCTTAAGTGATTGAGTTGTTAAAATAGATATTTACAACTAAATACTTGTTTACGTCATAATTTTTCGTTTAATGATTTTACATTTTGTGATTATCAAAACGTAGAGATATCGAAAAATATTAATAACGTGTTTAGGCATTATTTATATCAACAATCTCCCCCTTTTTGATGTTTGCAAAATCTAATCTCACTAAATTGAAAAATTAATTTTTAGACAAGTATTTAGTGAGTTTTTATCTACTTCTCCCCCTTTTTGTAGAATCAAAAAGGTTATGCCGACAAGTTTTATAAATAAAATTTGTCGGGACAAGAACTCCCCCTTGATGTGTACTCCCCCTCGTTCGAGGGTACCAAGGAGACGAACTATGAAAATCTTGGCTGCAAAAACAAGTTAAGAACACATGACATATATATGCATAGCAAAAATATTTAGAACAAACAACTAATCATATTTATTCATTCAAGATGATCATGTGTAAAACATGAATCATCATTACATCACATAAAATTAGGATTACAACATGAGTAAAAGATACTAATGATCCTAATATTGCCAAAAAGAGCGATTGGACTTGCTTGCGACACAAAATGGTGAGGGATTTTATTTTGGGGCGGAAGGCATGTGAATGGGACTTAGTTGTATGATGGTGAAGGAAATGGAGCGGGTGGAGTGGATCTAATGATGTTATATCGGGTTAGAGGAGGAATGGGATGAGGACGAGTAAGAAGATATTCGATCCAAGAAATATCTTCACTCAAGTGGATAATTTGTTTTTGAAGGAAGATGCAACAAGGGCAATAGTGGGTGTGGTTTGCAACTTGATCCAAGTTGAGAGAGTGGGGTAGGCAATTTATGTAGGGTGAGGATGGAGGTTGTCCTTTGTTGCGTTGTGCAAGGTGCAAAGCAAGGAGATCGCTAAGGTCGTGGATTTGGTTAATCTCTTCATGGAGCTTTTGCTTCTCCATGGCAATATGGTTTTGATCATTTGGTGGGAATGGATGAAATTGGGGTGTGTGGTTTGAGTTTAAGTTTGATGTTTGACCAATGTGATGATGATTTTGGAAGGTTTCATTGAGGGTGGTTTGAGGTTTAGAAGTGTAGTTTGGGATGAATGTGGATGTTTGGCCAACATGATAGGGTTTGTGAAATGGTTCAATGGAATGATGTTGAGATCTTGGAGAGTAGTTAGGAATGAAAGTGGATGGAGGTGTTGGTTGTCTAGTCACACCATTTGTGATGGACTTGTTGTGAGGGTGAGGTTTTCTTTTCCACCCGGGTTTCATGGTCATCCTTGCTAGCTTTGAGGTTTTTGGTTTTGGGTTGATGGGAGAAGACATGATGGGATGAGTGAATATGGTGAGGAATGGGGTTATTTATAGTGGAGGATTGATGTGATTAAGGATGGATAAACTTGTTGGGGTGATCATGGCAGAATATGTTTGTGAATTTAGGGAAGTGTAGGATGAAATTGGCTAAAAAGCAGAAAAAGATTCTGAGAACTCGAACTGGAGATGGCCGGTCCCCTTAACAATTAAGGGGGCCGCCTTTATAAATTAAGGGGGCCGCCCATCTGCAGCTATTCAGAGTTCCAGAAATGAGTTTTTCTGAAGGAATAGGGAAGAAGGGTTATGTTTGGAATTTTTGGTTTTAGGCAAGTCCAACTCTTTAAGGCAATAAAGCATATAATATACTAATAATTATGCATGCAATACATATTAACTAAACAAATAAGCAAGCAAGAACTTCTATCTAGAAATCAATCAATATTAAAACAAGTAATCATATAAGGCAAGGATAATAGACTAAGGGCACTAGAAACTAATAAGGAATTGGTGATAGAACAAATGTGGAGATGTGATTAGCAATTATGTTCTAGTGTGTGCCTATATGCAACAAATGTGGAGATGTGATTGTTTCGGCTCCTAAATGCAAAAATTTCCTAAGAAACAATCCAAATTCCCCTTTATTTGATTTTTCTCAATTTATGAATATCAAAGATATATATTAGGATATATATTTTGACAATTCATGTGAGATTTTATGCATGAGAGAAAAATATTTTTAGCATTATTCAACAATGCAAAGAAATGATTTTCATGTATTTTCCTAGATGTGAGAATGATTTAAATAAAATGGATTGGGTTTTGTATATAAATATGTTTATGCAAAAATAGAAGTGTTTCCAATCTTTAATTTTGTGCAAAATAGATTCCTAGACACAGATGAGAAGAAGGGAGAGAAGGAAGGAAAAAAAAAATTTCTGACAGATGGCTGGTCCCCTTAAATAGGTGGGCGGTCCCCTTAAAATTAAGGGGGCCGCCTTTATGAATTAAGGGGGCCGCCCATCTGAGGATTAAAATTTAACCAAAAGTGCAGAAAATTTAGTCAATTTGTTCCATCATTCCTAGGCCTAAACGTAAGTGGTTAAAGAGTTCGCGCTTGAGGGGTTTAGTGAATATGTCCGCTATGTTATCTTTCGATGCAACCTTTTCTATAGATATGTTTCCTTTTTGAACGTTGTCTCGAAGGAAGTGGTGGCGTATTTCTATATGTTTAGTCCTAGAGTGTTGAACGGGATTTTTACTTAAATCTATAGCACCTTTGTTATCACACATAATTGGGACATTATCTAACCTAATGCCATAATCTACGAGAGCTTGTTTCATCCATAATGCTTGTTGACATTCCTTTCCAGCGCTTACGTATTCACAACTTATATCACAACTTATTCACAATTACTTCTTCACGACTTCTTCACAACTTCTTCACAACTTCTTTACTATGACTTCACACCTTCTTCACAACCTAGCTCTACTTATGTGCTCTTCTACTTCTTCACACCTTCACTACTTACACACCTTAACTTCTTCACAACTTCACTACTTACACACTAATCTATCCCAAACAATTATTCACACTCCTATCTAACAAATATACACAACTTATACACAAATGAATGAATGATTACACAAACAACTTAGGTAACAAGATGATACTAAGTTGCAATACTTCTTCTCTAGTTGTTGAAGGAGTATTCTTCTTTTGCACTTGAATGGTAGAAGCTTGGATCACTTAGAAACCAATGCTTAAGAATGTATGATCAAAGGATTTTGAAAGGATTAAGAAAGGATTAGAAAAGATTTAGAACAGAAGGTTTGGAGGTGCAAAAGGTGAGGAAAAAGTCCAGAGATGAACCAGTATTTATAGGCAAATCTGAGGGGCTAGAGGAGCGGGGCGGTCCCCTTAAAATTAAGGGGGCCGCCTAGTAAAATTAAGGGGGCCGCCCAACTGGAACGTTGCTCAGATTTGTCTTTTTGTGGGGAAGGTTTTTCTGGAACATTTTTACCATTTTTGGTTGAAAATTTGAATTCATAAATTTATAAAGGATTAAACATTTTTATTTAATACCAAAAATGATTTTTTAAAAGATATAAAATGTTTTGGTCATTTTATAAAAAATCTAGTGATTAAGAAAATGTTTCTTTGATCATATAATGCATTAAGCATTTGTTTATTCATACCTTAAGTGATTGAGTTGTTAAAATAGATATTTACAACTAAATACTTGTTTACATCATAATTTTTCGTTTAATGATTTTACATTTTGTGATTATCAAAACGTAGAGATATACAAAAATATTAATAACGTGTTTAGGCATTATTTATATCAATAGATTGTTGAACTCCCAAATAACCCATGTCTTAGTTTTAATCACCAAACATATCTTAATCTTGTTGTGTATATTTACCGAATATCACATTAAAATGTGTGATGTCTCAAGCTCAATTTTTGTTATGTGCAAACAATCTTAAAGTAGCCGCATCAACCTCTTGAAAATTGAAGGTTTTATATGGTTTGAGTTTGTGTTGCGGTGAGTTTAAACCCCGTGTAATTTGTTGGGCAAAATGGTCGGAAACCACAGTTTAAAAAATTGCATTAAAAATCCATTTCGTTTGACTTGAAACATGTTAAGGAAGATCGTTCTAAATTGAGTTGGCATTTGGTAATTAATATAATGTATGATATATAGTTAGGTGTCTATTGTTCGCATTTCAAAGGGTCAAAGTTTTCGACTTCAAAAGAGTGTCCTGTATTTTGTTTTGCCAAGCCAAAATAATATTGAAAAATATGTTTTAAGGGAAATCTTCTCTATATCTTTGCTAAGATCAATGAAAGCAGGACAAAAACGCAAGTAGGTTCATTGAGGAAACGAGCGTGATGGAAGATATAACTAGAACCAATGATATAAACTAAAACAAGACACACCAAACATAAAATGATCATCCCTTACTACGTAAGCTGAATAGACATCCCAATAACATAAACTAAAACGATCTATCTATATATAACCATGAATTATGTGAATAGAATAGATTAGATTACTTGGTCCTTATACCGAGCCATACAAATATAGGTGTCTGGTACAATGGTTACGCCACCGATCTATCTATAACCATGAATTATGTGAATGCACCAAAATGAATGCCAATATAGGCCAAAGTGCTTCTTGGTCTCGCTAAATAGGTTGCATGCAGATTACAAGTATCTTTCCGATGGTCATGTCAAACCCAATGGTTATAATGAGAGATAGCCCAATAAAGGAGAGAATAGAGATGGTTAGGTGGCGTGTCCCGACAGAGAGAAAGCCGCGGTACAAGATGATTGATCACACTCGTTGTCTTTGAAGAAGAGATTCACTTTATTTGGGAGGTTTTAGGGAATTTGAATCAAGGGAAGACTTGATGGTAATTGATTCACATTCCTACAATAAAGTTGTTCATTCACTACTAATCTAAATTAAAGAATGGCGTGTATTGCCTATTTCAATAAGAGTTATTTAGGGGAACAAGTTTATTTGTGGAATTAGTAAACTTGGTGAACAAGCTAATGTTTTCTTATAAATAGAATTCATTAGCTTTGGATTTTTGGTGAGGAGGTGAGAAAAATGAGAGACGTTACAAGAGTCTCCCTCCATCCCGTGTGGTAGTCTCGGTGATTCAATAACGACGAAAGCGAATCCCGTTATTGTAATCAACTGTTGATCGAGAGTGGTGTGAGGATATTCAAAAGTGTCGAGAGTTGAACGTCTCATGTTGGGCCATTTCAGAGCCTAATGATCTTCGACTAAAATTTGAACATAAGATATCCTAAGTGTAAATGAAGTCCCTGAATGAAAGAACATTCAGGGAGTTATTTTCAAAGTTCTTCATAGATCAAAGAATGACTCACAGAATGACTCACCACTTCCTGAGGCGGATCAACAAGTGAAGCCCTAAACCTGAAAGAAGATGATGGAGTCAATGTGTGATGAAAATAACTCACTGACTCTCCTTGATCTCCTCAATAAATCAAAGACATTATGAGCTTACATATTCAAGAAAAGTATCTAAGTCTCTCAAAGAATAAGCGGGGACTTTATTGGAAAGATAAGTGAAAGGTACTTGTCAAAGAAAGTTAAAGAAATACAAGAGTTGGTAGAAAAGGGAAAATAGTTGCCGACACTCTTTTTCTAAAGTGGGATTGGACACATTCCAAGAATAGAAGATGATGAAAGCAGTAAGTTAGCAGTGTACCTTACTAGTTAGATTTTTGACAAGTCGCTTTTAACCTATGGGTATCCACCTCAAACTTTGCCTATAAAAGAGAATGTTAAATGTCATCTCGTACAATTAATATGATACACATTTACGAGAGCATTTACTCCACCTAAAAACTAAGTCGTTGAACTCATTCCGTGTGTTAGCATAGTTCTTACTTTAGCACATACTTTGCTTGGTGTTTAAGTTAGCGAGGAGATCACTATACATTGTCATTCAAATTTGATTCTTATTCCTCAAACAATCATCGTAAATTCTCTGATTCATTTATAATAAGAATTCAAACTTTGAAAAACCTTGTTGTGTAATTGTGTTTAAACTGCTTTACGTATACTTGCTTTAAACTGTTAACATACATGGAGAGTGATTTAACGTAGTTATCTTAGTTTATATCACTCTAAAGAGAACAAAAAGTGGTATCAAAGGATTTTGATTTATAAAACTTCTTTAAAATTACTTAAAAAGTTTTTAAAATCAAGATCTTACTATGTCAACATCTGATGTACCTCAACTTCTAGACTCTAAAGGTAGTGGTTATGTCACTGCTGCTCCTAAACTAGAAGCTGGCATTTACTAAGTGGAAGAAAGGGTTTTTATGTCATATTGCTGGTATGTAACCTTACCTCATTAAGGTTCTTAATGATATCCATTTGTTCCTAAAACAATTGTTGGTCTTAATAAACCTGAAGCTCAATGAAACAATGATGAAAAAAAGGTTTTCAATCAAGACCAATGCCTCAAAAGTATCATCATATCATGGTTACCCGATGATGTGATGGAATCATACATTGGTTGTCCTACTGCTAAAAGGGCATGGGGAGACTTGATTCTAAACTTTGAGGGGCCTTTTGAAGTTAAGGAAAATAGAGTCATGGATTTAAAACTTGCTTGCAATACCTTCAAACACATTAAGGTGAAATTGTCTCTCAGACATTCACAGATACAAAGTTCTCATGAAAGAACTGGTGAATGATTGTGTTAACCTTTCAAATCATGAAATTAATGTTGGTTTTGTTAAAAGACTTCCCAAGAAATGGTTGAGGTTTAACCAAGGTCTAAGGAACTCTAACCATGTTGGAGACCTGGATTTAGTCATACTTTTTGGTAAATTCAAATATGAAGAAAGGTTGATAGACAATATCTATGCACTAGAGACCAAGAAAGCCCTGACCACTAACACCCCTTTATCAACTACTTTTTTCTCTAACTCTATTTTTCGGGACTTACATGATGATCCCACTGAAGAAGAGAACACTAGAAGTGGCAAAGAGTGCCTAGATGATCTGAATGAAGAATTTCAGGAAATGGCTCTTTCAGAAAATTGCATGAGATTCTTCAAAAAGAATCCACCAAGGTTTAGTGGCTCAAAATCTTTTGACAAAACTGAATGTTTTAAGTTTGGTAAAACTGGTCATTTTGCTAAATATTGTTTTTCAAAAACATCCTCACATCTTATCCATCTCTTCAACAAAATAGATTTCAACCAAAACTCATCACTTTAGGTCAAACTTTTTCAAACAGTCAGTCGGAACCTAGAGTTCAAAAAGACTTCAAGGCTAAATATGAAAAGGCCAAAGCCAATATGTCACTCTTAACTTCCAGTGGCTCAACCTCTCAGCCTCCTCAATCATCCTAAGCAAGAAACAAGGGTCTTGTAGTTGAGTGATATGACTGGGATGAAGAAGAAGTGTCATATGATGATGATGAAATGATTACTGTTAAGGTACTCATGGCCTTGGCTGATGATGAAAAAGTTGTTGTTGGAAAAGAAAATGCAAGCAATGGAGAATGAGTTGACATCACAATAAAAAAGGTACACAAACTTCTTTAAATGAAAGACAATGATGATAGAAAATTGTTTCTTGATTATGCATGGGTAGACCTTTAATTTATAAAAAAAAAGATTGAATTTGATGTCAAAGCATAGGAATCTTGTTTTAGAACCGCATACATGTAGGAAAGAATTGCTACAGCTAAAACAAGCTAAACTTACTAACCTTACAATTCAGCATGCTAATACTGAGATACTGAAAGAAAACGAGGCCCTTGGGAAAGAATTTAATGATGTTAAGCCCATAACTAAGTCTTGGTTCAATAGCTCCGATAGAGTTAGTCAATGCATCAACGAACAGATTCCAAATCAAAAGCTGAAAATGCTAGAAGGTGATCAAATCACTAAAGTTCATCTAAAACTGAACCTAAAGAACTAGTCTTTGTAAGATCATTTACTCGATATAATCATGAGATGTCAAAAGAATGGGTTGATAGAATTGACCCTTCCAAAATGCTCAATTGGAACACTGGAAGAAGCTTAGCCCCTGAATTCTAATCATCCTAATCCAATGTCACTGAAAGCCCTAAAACTTCAGTCACTGAGCCTGAAACTGTTGAATCAAGAGATATAACCTCACTTCCTCCTTTGAACAAGCTTCAAGGAGCTAAACCAAAATGTGGACAAATACCAAATGAATTCTAAAACCTGCCTCAAAAATAAAATTTTCCAACACAAGAAATGTCGTCATTGATAAGAAAGACACCACACCATCCAAACCTTCAGTTCCTGCTGGAAAAGAAACGGTTGCTAAAGCTAAAGCTGAAATTCCATTATCTGTTCTAGTAAAGGAAGTCAATTTTTGAATAGCAGATTTGATTCAATCACACCACTTTCATCCAATGTCAGAACCATTCCTCCTAAAACAAACAAAACATTAACTGGTTCATCAAAATCAGTAAAACCAAAACCAAATAAATTCAATCCTTGTGAACTTTGTGGCTATACCAATCATCTTTGAGAAGATGAGTTATAGAGATCTCCTTTGGAAATTTGCAAAGGAACTGATCACATGACCTTTGAGCACTCATTGCACGTTGTTGTGATGAGAAATGTCTCAAAACACAAAGCTTAGTTCACTCATGGTGAATCCTCAAGATGACCTAACTAAAGACCTCATCTTAAAGCCCAACCTTGATGTGTTAAATCTTGCTTTAAATTTATAATAGCTGACTTAACCTAATGGACTTTCTACAGTTTTTAAGGGGGGGGGGGGTTTCAATCGATTGGCATGATTTTAGAATAAATAAACTAGTAAAACAAATTAAATAAATTAAACTAGTAAGCTACTAGATCAAATTAAGAAGAAAGTGCTAGCCAAGTTAATCATACAATGTCTAATTGATTCGTTTATAAGTGCAATGATCTAATGACTTACGTTGGTGAAAAGGAAATGTAGGCTAAACCAGATGGTTATAGATAGCTAGCCCTATGAATATCAAACCCCAACCCTCGAGTAACTTACAGGGCTAACAATATCAATTACGCATTAAGTGGTATCAACTAATCTATGCAGTTTATCTATGGTAACCTATGGTCAAAGCATTACTTACTCTCTAGCAGTGGTCAACTCTTAGAGAGCACTATATTAACTTACTTGTTTTTGTTACTTTCCGTCTAACCTAGGGCTTGGTCCACCTCTAGTCCTAATGGCGAAGTCGATAACAGTCATCGTTGTTACCAACCCCTAACCACTATTATAAGGATCATAAACGCAGGTTGTTACTCTAACAATCTATGATCTGGCAATAAACATCGAGTAATAAACATGTAAACGAATATATATTTTGAGCGATAAACATATAAACTATCCAACGTAAATTCATTAAATCAAAATAAATAAATCAAATCAACAAAGTATTCATAACTTGGCTAACACCTAAGGGTGTTAGCCCATAATCTGAGTAGCAAACACGACAAATAAAACAAACGAATAACAAATCGATGTGCAAACCGAATGATTATACTACGTGTTGTGATGCGGGACCTCTTTCACTTGATCTCTTGCTTCTCCTCTGCTCTACTGGTGCTAAAATACTCCTAGGGTCGTCTGGTGTTGTGAATGCGTCTCCATAAAATGAGATTAGTGTTCGTATTCATTGTTTTCTGTCTCAGACGTCGATACGGTGTATTGGAGGTCAATACGTTGTATCCACGATATCTTGATTAGGCCCTACGAATAGAACATTCAGAAGATATTCGTCTGTTTTCCATCAAGACAGCGTATCACAGAGTTGGATACGCCATATGCCTTCAATTCCCGTCTTCATTGGATAAAAGATAAGGGTTATACACGGTGTATCACCAAAGTAGTTGGATACGCCGTATTCTTCTAATTACGATTGTGGTTTTGGGGTAAATTTTTGAACCAAATTGATGAAGAAATGATGTTAGAGGTTTAAGTCCCTTTAATGGGTTATGGTTAAATGGATGATTTGGGGGTTTTTCCATATGATCATTATAAATGATCATATTCATGTAAAAAAGTATTTTGGGTATTGGGTAGTGTTAAACCTTTCACTTTGTTATGCATTGAAGAAATGCCAAGTATTTATGGCGATTCTCGTTTAGGAATCAAGTGATTTGGTGTTGACATTTCTTGGTAGATTAGCAACCTTTTTTAGGTAAGTAACTTGGTCTTAACTTGTTATTGTATTGATTTATCATATTGTGAATCATGATAATGGATGTGTTAAGTATATAGGAAGCATGGTTTAGTGTAACACCCCAACCCGACAAGGGTCAAAATGCCACATTATGGTGTCAATCAGAACATAATAAACGCAAGCGGAAGACTTAAATAAATAAATACAAGTCATGAAACAAAATGACTTCCAAAGAAATACAAATCAAATCCAACTCTAAAATGAAATGAAATAACCAAGACATAAGTCATAAACTAATTCCAAAAGATAGGGAAACTAATGTTGGGTTGGTACTCTAAAAGCTCCTACTCTCATTACTCAAATTCCAGCATCCCGCTTGAATACCTACCGCAGGGAAAAGAAAATGCGGCTGAGCTTAAAAAGCCCAGTGAACGGATATAAAAGAATAATGAACCGAATATAAATAAGCATATGAAATGAGATCAAAAAGAATCTGCCGAACAAGATGTCATAAGTCATGAGAATCAAACGAATAATAAATTAAGTG
This sequence comes from Artemisia tridentata subsp. tridentata, assembly GCA_021014915.2. Lineage (NCBI taxonomy): Eukaryota > Viridiplantae > Streptophyta > Magnoliopsida > Asterales > Asteraceae > Artemisia > Artemisia tridentata. The sequence goes on from CP139509.1 coordinate 150,902,348, forward strand.
AAAGGTAATGAAGGCAACGAATCATAAGAAATTATCCACGAGCTCACAAAGCTTGCCACCTGCTTATAATCATATCATAACATAACAACTGGAGACATGACCTCCCAAAAGTGACATGGGGTGTATGGCACACACCACCATTCACTACAAAGCCATAACATAATCATATCACAAATCATACCTAGGATGCATCCATACGTTTCCTGCAAAACAAAGTTATACATACACCACCATACACCTGTACTCTGACAAATATATTGGCGTATCAAAATGGCAAATAAGTGCACGAGCTCAATAATCATATACATATCAAAAGGGAACGCCGTTGACCAATCACACCGCCATAGATAGTGTCATGCCATTGGTGCCTCAATGACATGGTCATGGTACCTCCATGACTAGTTAGCTCGGGTAACAGAATAAACAAGGCTATTAAATCATAATGAATTAATTATAGTATCTCCAAACAGTATAACAACATGAATGAATGCCATATCAAATGACATAGAAATAACTATCATATCATAAGAAATTATATCAAACGGAAATCACCAACGAATATCATAACGAATGAAATAAGGTCAAGGATCAAAGAGTTAATGCGAAGCCCTTAGTGAGAAAAGGTAGAATATCCGTACCTTAGCAAATGAAATGAAATCAAACGGAACAGTGATCACAAGGAAACAACGTCACGCCTTCTTCAACGAATCTACACGAATTAAGGTTCATATAATACTTAGGAGTCCATTTTATAAGTCCATTAATTGTCATAACTGATTCATAAATACTTATAGTGGTTCATTAATGTGGTTAGGGTTCTATTACCTAATTTAGGTTAATATATGATCAATTACATCATAATTATCAATTAAGTACACTTTAGGGTTCAGGACACATCAATTGGTATTATTTCACAAAGACCTAAGTTCTTTAACAAATTTTCTGATATTAGTATACTTTTGCCTCCACTTTACGAATTTTCAAACCACTCTAAGACACTTACTCAGAAGCTATAAAACTTTACACATGTACCTATATGTCTTGTGAGCTTACATGAATTTTCCCAGAATTTATTACCAAGTACAAACACCATTTCAAAAATCATTTACCCAAACATGTCCAGAAATTGAACTGCAGAAACACCCCTTAAGTTTACGTTTATCAAACCCATTTACATACTTCAGAAAAATCTACAAAAATTCCAGAAGTTACTAAACATGTGAAATATACTACCTGTAAAAGGAGAGCTCTCAAATATTTACAGATTTGAAACTAAAAATCGTAGAAATTGACTGATTTTACGTTCCCAAAACTCAGGTTTGACATATGATTCCATAAAATTCAAAAAGGCAACCCAATCAATTCCAAATCACCCCAAACCAATTGGAGAACTTAATTAAGACCTTAAACTAAGTTTACAAGTTAAGAACCAGTATTAAACACTTATGAAATTCGAGTTGTAATGCACACAAATTTGGCTTTCAAAACTGCCCATTCCAAAAATCCGTTTTAGGCCATCATATAACATGTTTTAATTATTCCAACGCACACGAGTTCACAAAATTCACAAGACCTGAATTAAACATCATATTAACATATATTCATAATCATATTAGCAACGCACCTTCACAAACCCATACCAAACCCTAACCATTTATCCGATTTCACATATCTGTAAAATAATTACACAAATCAGCCTAGGTTTTCTGGTTGCACACGCCTCATTTAATGATCATTTAAGACAGATTTTAGGGCTTGTTTAGATTATCATTAGGTCGACATGAGGGCTAGAAAATATGACACCAAACAGTCCAATACACCAATATTAGGTTTATAAGCGTTTTATTTAATGATTCAGGGTTCTTATAAAACTCAGGTCCGATTCTTATATTTTTTAAAGCACCTCAAACAAGATCATTTAATTCTATAATTTTACCCAGTGATGCACACATATCTTAAGCATTTTCCAGAATTTTTCCAGATTTTATTTATTAGTACAAGCACACAATAAAAATCACTCTTTACACAATTGTCCAGAAAATAAACTGCTGAGACACCCAGAAAGTATGCAGTTAAAAGGCATATCAAAACACTTTGGAAAAATCCACAAAAATTCCAGTAAGTCATATACACCCTAAAAATTATTCGTGTCAAATAAAACCTCTTAATTACTTATTGTCTGGAAATTAAAATTAAAAAACACCAGCTGAAGTTTCAGACTCCTAAACTCAGGATTGACAACCAATGTTCTAAAAATCAGAAAGTCACCTACCCTACCTCCAAAAATTATGAAATTTGATATACAGAAAGTATACATCTTAAACTTGATTTTAGGCTTTGGAATCATGAACAAACTCATGGTTATCATCACATTAGACCCCTTAAAAGTTGACCCAAATTCTGGACAACATCTTATTGAGACAGATTCAACATAACCCTAACCCCTTATAAGCCCTAATCGACCCTTAATTAATTCCTAGGGTTTTTTCAGGTTTTAGTAGCATGTTTAATGTACCATTAATGATTCTTATTACTGATTTTAATGACAACATGAGGGCTTGCAAAGGTTATTAGGTTGACATAGAAGAAGGTAACCAGTTTCAATGATTAGCAAACACGTTTAAATTTAGCCTAGTCGTGTAACATATAGAGTACAATGGAGATGCTAATGAGGGATACCTTAAGGCGAGTCAAGGATGGATCAAAAGAAAAAGGGACACAACACAACACGATCACACAAGGCTGCTACAACTTGCATTCCACTATCACCAACTAGCTAAACTTCTTCTCTTCTTCTTGGCAGCAACGAGTATGATAAATATGTGTTTGTATCTTTGTTTCTGTGTAAAGGAGTGAGACAAAAAGGGATTATATGATATACGGTTTAAGGAGAAAAAGAAAAGCGTGTGAGAAATCAAGGAATGCTGTGTATTATGTTATGGTATGTTGTGTAAAGTTTTTAGGAAAGAGTACATGCATATCTTTTTATTTATTAAGGTTACGCGCAATTTAAATTTAGTCCTTATCTTCTTGTAGCTTAAAATAAAACCTGTATTATAGAGGAGGGGGAACCGGATTTTGGACTTAGGATTAGGGAATTATTGTAACAAATTTTTATTAAGTATTGATCTTAAGTTAAAATTCATATAATGTTTTATCACATATAACATATAGTTTAGGTTTATTAATTATTACATAACTTTGGTAAAATTTCAAATTAGACACAAAATTAGGGATTCAGAATTCAGGGTTTTACATTTAGTAAGCTTGGACCAATGCTAAGATTAGGCTAGTTAGACATAACTAGCTAAGGTAAGTTATAGTCTAGGTTTTCATAATAGGATATTGTTTGTAAATGTTCTAATTTGATGTTTGTTGGTGCTATGTTTGAGTATTTCCCATTACAACTGCTACTTTGGTTTAGTCATATGGACTAGCTATGGAAAGTGAAGGATTCAAGATGTTTAAATTATGTATAATAGCTGGTTATTGCCAATTACTTCCTGAAAGCTTACGTTTTAGTTCTTGAATGTTTTGTAGGTTTATGTGGACAAGGTAAGGTCAAGGATAAAGCCTTAAGGATTGAAGAAATGAATGTAAGTACTTGCCATTTCATATTTAGGCAAGTAGTATTTAGATAACCATGCTACGGAACAAGTTAAACCCCCATGTCTTGTAAATTAATGACTTTTCAGTATTCATATGTTTTTAAGTCAAACATTTTATGTATGTTGATTGAGCATGAATGTTTTATGTACTGTGACAAAGTGGGTTAATAAAGGGGTGTTCGGCTAAACTCCTTTGTTTTAGTAAAATGGTGCTTCCACGCCTTCTTGATGTGAGATATTTACATAAACTTAAATATATGATGGTTAAATTATGTTTGCAAAGTTTCATCTATTATTGGGCCGTGTAATTCCATTTTTTGAAAATGTGGTTTTTGGTTATAGGAGGTCTATACGGGGTATATGGTGTTTGATTTTTTTTAAATGGTTTGGGGCATTTCACTTAGTTGTTGTAAAGAGAATATTTAGGTACTTGAAAGGTACAGTAAGTCTTGGTCTATGGTATTCAAAATGTCCAGGCTTTGATCTGAAAGGATACTCAGACTCAGACTATGCTAGATGTAACATGGACAGAAAAAACACTTCAGGTGTATGTCAGCTTCTTGGTAGCAAACTTGTATGTTGGAGTGTTAAAAAGCTGCAATTAGTTGCCATGTGATCAGGTGAAGTTGAATGTGTGGCAGTTGTTGGATGTTGTGTCAATATACTATGGATGAAAAGAAGGCGCCCATCTTTTGTGACTACACGAGTGCCGTAGCCATCTCCAATAACCTTGTACTTCATTCAAGAACCAAGCACATTAACATCAGATATCACTTCATCTGGGACCACATCATGAAGGGTGATATTGAACTTCACTTCATTCTCACTGAATGTCAACTCGCTGATATATTCACTAAACCCTTAATGAACAAATATATACCAAGATGAAAGCTGAATTGAGAATGTTAAACATTGATGATCAGTCTCTGACTAAACAATGTTCAGGGAGTATCGATACCCAAGTTCCTAACAAAGCATTCAGGACCCCCATGTATCCCTGATAAGTAAAGACATTAAATGAGTGAACTAAATGCTCTAAGGATTTAGTTACTAAATGTCTAACGTTTTCAAATTTTTTATTAAATAAATAATATATTATAAAAAAGTGCAGCGACTTTAACATGATTTGGTTATAATTTTATTCCAAAAAGTATGGGGGCCCACAAAACTTTGCCACTATCCCACTACGCATTAAATTCATACATCAAACTATTGACACACTCAATGTATATAAACCAAACCCTTCACATTCCACTCCCTTAAACACACATCAATCTAGCCACTTGCTACATCATGAGAAATAAAATTGTATCTCCTCAGGATGTGTGATTGAAATAATATATCATCTCTGCAAAAGTGATGATGATGGCAGCTAAATAGTTGTGTGTCAGAATATGGAAGGGATGTATTCCGAGTTTTACGGGAACAGTGCATTTAATGCGGATGTCAAAATTTTGAAAAATTATTTCATTGTCACTTTACATCCGGTTAATGCATTAATTCACCTCTTGTAATATACAAAAACACATACATGCTTTGAAAAACTTTTGAGACAACGAAAAACTTTCAAAATCCTTCACCATTCTCAAAAAGTTAAAATTTTCAATTCAAATGGTTTCTTCAACAACTTCTTCATCTGTTGAAAAGGCACAATCGATTTAAATCTTTGAACATAACATTGCGGATATCTCGGAAAACAACGTAGCTGCCTGTTTTGATTATCCTAAAAAGAGTTCTAACTACAAACCAATGGTAAATTTTTTGGAAAAACTGCGTTATTGCAGACGCTTTTGTCAAAATAACAAAGCTTTTATACCAAAACTACCTTAAAGAGCTTGTGTATACTGCTACGGTGGAAATGAATCAAGACCATTCCATTGTTAACTTCACAGTAAAAAATGGTTCTAACCCCTATCTTTTGGCTATGATGAATTTGTGAAAATCACAGGTCTTCATTACTCTAAATCAATGTCTCAAACCCTACCTCTCTGATATTGAATACTGAACTTTCAAGGTTAGGTCTTGATGAAGCGAAAAGTGTACCGCTTTTAGGGGGTCATTTAAGCCCTAAATCGTATTTATTTGATCAAATATTGCCCTAAATTGTTCCTTTTGTCATTTTAGGTACTTTGGAGAAGAAATCTGGAAAAGGAAGCATTTTGGACGTTTTTGGAGCATAAAAGTGAAGAAAACGACAAAGTCTCAAAATTACTCTGGAAAGTACCTTTGACGGCGTCAGGAATTGGTCCAGACGGCGTCATGGCTTGGCAAAAGTGGTGGATGTGAAAATTACTCATGATAAGCCAGAGAATTTTGCATGAAAAATCTGACGGCGTCACCCTTTAATGTGACCAAGGCCATCACGGTTTAAACTAAAGAGGGACGGCGTCAAGCACTAATCTGACGGCGTCAAGCCTTGATAAGCCAGAGCGGATTTTGGAGGTCTAAAGAGGGACGGCGTCAGGAAGGCCATCCGGGAACCCTAAAAGCGGCGAGGTGACGGCGTCAGGATCTATAACGTGACGCCGTCAGCACTTAAACTCTATATATAGTTTTGCAATTTTTTGTCATTAGTGTGGAACTTTGTGTGTAACCTTTTGGGAGGAAACCCTAAGACGATTTTAGCAGCTTTTTCAAGGCTTTTTGCCTTGAGATCTTCCATGTTACATTGAAGATAAGTTATCAATTAATCATTCAATATGTCTATGTGTTGTTTGATTCTATCTTGTTCTTGTCTTTTGTTTAACATGCTAGGCTAGATTTATCTTGTGTTTGCTTAGATCTAATGAAACCTAGCTATTGATTGTTGGTTATTAGTGTGTTATTAATTGTATTGGATGATTGTTCATCTATGTTAGGCTTAAGAAAACTGGCTAACTTCCTATTCGGTAATTGCTTGAACGTCTAAGAAACATGAACCAATGCGTACTAAGTTTTTATGGTTGTATTTAATGCATGAGCAATTCTTAGTGATCCCATGTTAGGAGCTTCTTAGCCGGCTCGACATAGGAGTGAAGTAGGAGCTTGTAGAGTTGGGGAAGTACGTACGCCACCCCACGATTGGTATTAAGGAATACACCCGTCATCCACGCGATTAATACACACTAATCAACCGGTAAAAGATAGTTAGGGAGTAAGGAAATCTAAGTAAACACATTTCTCTCCACATAAGTTTTACCACCTTTTCATTTTCAGTTATTTTATTTTATTTGCATTCGTAGTTATTTGGGTTAGTTGATTAGCAACTAATTCCGCCCACTCTTTCAAACCCGAGATTTTACCTGCTTTCATAAAATTATAAAAACATAAAAAAGAATCTTCTCTCACCCCTAGACCTATTAGAGTAGTTTTTCAATCCTAACGACACTATTCCCTGTGGAGAACGATCAATCCCCCGTAATTACCACTACACTATACTACATCGGTCAGGTACACTGCCTGGTGGGGTTGTAAGCCTCTTGAGATCCCTCGAGAGGTAAAACCTGTTGTAAGGTTGCAAAACCACGCATCAAGTTTTTGGCGCCGCTGCCGGGGAATAGTTATTGTTTAGGTTGAATTTTTATTTTATAGGTCTACTCACTAGATTCCTTTCTAGTGAGATTTTTATTTCATTTTTCTAGGTTTTCTTTAAACTATCTTTTTCTGCTCTATCCATTGCTCAAATCTTCCTTGGCCATCATGGTAAACGAAGATCTCTCCAATCTCATAATCACCAGGAGTCGTAGTTCACTAAGCGACCTTATTTCACCCTACGCAGAACCTGATAGGGAAATGCGAAGATTAAGGCGACTCTTTGCAACACCCGAACCATCTGGCATTGCCATCGACTTTGATGATCCCCTCCCCGAGGAAGAATCCAATCATCATTCTACACCTCCTAGCCCTCAACCCAATCACGATATGGAGGTTCCCGAAATCCCAATCCCTAAATGTCTCAAGGACTACTCTTCTCCCACCCCACGTGGTTTTTCCAATGCTATCGTTTTTCCAAATGAACGCACGGATGGGGTCTTGCGTGCAACCGATATTTGGCTGGTCCAAAGTGTATGCAAGTTTCACGGATTGAAAACTGAAGATCCAATCCAACACATCAAGGACTTCCTGAAAATAGTGGATACTCTCCATACGGACGGAGCCACTAGAGATACCTCCCGGCTGCGATTCTTTCCCTTCACCCTTTATGAAAAAGCCGGAGACTGGTATAACCAACTTCCCTCCGAATCTATTTTCACATGGGAACAGCTTGTCTCAAAATTCTATGAGAAATTCTTTCCAATAGGAAGAACTTCAACGTTAAGAGACGAAATCTTCCGCTTCCATGTTGGACCAGCTGAACCCATTCACGAATCCTGGATCAGATTCAAAGATCTGATTAGACAAGTCCCTCATCATGGCATTGAACTCTGGCTTCTTGTCCAAATCTTTTATGACAGTGTCCCTAAAAGCGACCAATTTGGCATTAATAATTCGGTAAAAGGAAAAATAGCCAACCTAAGCGCTGAGGAAGGATGGGATAGAATTGAGGAATACGCAAATGATCAAGACGATACCTGGGATGAACCCGATTCGATCATAAGCATTTCCAAGATCATGAAGGAGCCTCCTTTTGCTAGCCGGTTGAGTAGAATGAATGATCAAGTCTCTTATTTAGACAAGTCACAACCAACTAAACGGTTGTCAAACCCATACTTGATCTGCGACCAATGTGGTGGCCCGCATGAAGTGGAGGAATGCGGGGATGATACCACCACCGAACAAGCATGCTTGTCAAGCCACGACATCCTCGAGGATCCTTCGCTCTTAACTTTCTACCAAAACAATGATTTCACCCCTTGGGGAAATCTTGTGAGAGAAGAGGGAGGAGGAGAATATCCTGACTATAAGGTTAGGAGCACTTTTGAGGATGATCTTGGGCATTTCACGTTTGAAAAGAATCTGCAACTAAATGGTCTCGACAACCTTATCAATAGCCAACAAAACGACATGAGGGCCAAATTCGCAGAACTCAACGCCACTCTCGACGGCCTTGGCGAACCTCAAAGAGATCCCTTACTCGCCATCACCACTCGTGCTGGAACAACTACTAAGGATCCACCTTACCCAGCTCAACAATCTAACGTCACGGAACCCAACACCCCTCATGAAGAGAAAGATAATGTGAACGATGAGAATCCCGAACAAACCCCTCCGGTAACTCCCTCTCCACCTACTCCAACCAAACAGCCCATTAAAGTCCCATACCCGTCCCGTCTCAAGAATCAAAAGGTCGAAAATGATAATAAAAGATTCTTGTCATATTTGAAGAATTCGGTCGTCACCATACCCCTTCTTGATGCATGTTACCATATGCCCAAATATAGTACATACTTCAAGAAGTTGCTAACCAACAGAAAAGGGCTCGAGGGTCTTGTAACCTTAGGAGAAGAGTGTTCTGTGGTGACTCATCGAGGACTGCCAAAGAAGGTGGACGATCCAGGTAGTTTCACCTTGCCCTGCTCAATAGGATCTCTTTCAGTCAAGAATGCTTTAGCCGACTTAGGAGCAAGTATCAATCTTATGCCGCATTCCATGTTCCTCAAATTAGGGTATTCTGGATTGAAACCTACCCGTATGAACATCCAACTAGCCGATAGATCAGTCAAATACCCCTTAGGAATATGTGAGAATGTGTTGGTTAAGGTAGGGAAGTTCAAATTTCCAGTTGACTTCGTCATCTTAGAAATGGAAGAAGATGACCTAGTGCCCATCATTCTGGGGAGGCCATTCCTTGCAACTGCTCGTGCTGTTATTGATGTTCACGACGGTAAACTGACCCTACGAGTGGGGGCCGATAGCTTAACCTTTGACATTAAGGACACAATGAATCTTTCTCTCGAAGCAGATAATCAGCTGTATTTCATCGAAGAAATCAATGAACTATCCGACGAGATTGACAATTGTATAGATGAATAGATGGAAGCTGGTTGGTTGCGAGATGAAGCCTTCTTACCCATCTTAGAGGAGGAGAAGACTATGGATGTAAACGCAGTCTCCTTCTATCCCAGACAAGAAATCGAACAGCTTGAGCTTCGTAAACCCGAGAACAAACTTAAACCCTCCATCATCGAGCCACCTGCGGTAGAACTCAAGGAACTCCCAAACAACCTTGAATATGCTTTCCTCCAAGGGGAAGATCAACTTCCGGTAATCATAAGCTCTTCCTTGAAAAGTGAACAAAAGGATAAACTCTTAGGAGTTTTAAAAAAATATAAAGGAGTTATAGCATGGAGTGTAGCCGACATCAAGGGGATTGACTCTACTTTTTGCACGCATAAAATCCTCATGGAGGAGGATTATAAACCCACCATGCAACCTCAAAGGCGAGTAAACCCCAACATTAAGGAAGTCGTAAAAAAGGAAGTCATTAAGCTCCTAGATGCAGGGCTAATTTACCCAATTTCCGACAGTCCATGGGTAAGTCCTGTACAGGTTGTACCAAAAAAGGGAGGAATGACGGTAGTAAAGAACGATAAGGGTGAGTTAGTGCCTCAACGAACTGTAACTGGATGGCGTGTGTGCATCGATTATAGGAAGTTGAATGATGCAACCCGAAAAGATCATTTCCCTCTCCCATTTATCGACCAAATGTTGGAAAGGTTAGCAGGGCATGAGTACTACTGCTTCCTAGATGGGTTCTCAGGGTATTTCCAAATCCCTATCGCTCCTGAGGACCAAGAAAAGACTACGTTTACATGCCCTTATGGCACTTTTGCCTACAAGCGAATGCCCTTTGGACTATGTAACGCCCCCGCCACTTTCCAGCGCTGCATGACGGCAATCTTCCATGAGTTAATGGAAGACAGCATGGAGGTCTTCATGGATGATTTTTCAGTCTTTGGAAACTCTTTTGATCGCTGTCTTGCTAACCTTGAGAAAATGCTCAAACGTTGTGAGGAGACTAACTTGGTACTAAACTGGAAAAAGTGCCACTTTATGGTAAAAGAAGGGATTGTGCTAGGGCACAAAATTTCAGGAAGTGGAATTGAAGTAGACCGGGCAAAAAATTGAAGCTATATCCAAACTTCCCTATCCAACAACTGTCAAGGCAATCCATAGCTTTTTGGGTCATGCTGGCTTCTATAGGAGATTCATTAAAGATTTCTCAAAGGTAGCTAAACCAATGACTCAGTTGCTCATGAAGGATGCCCCGTTCGACTTCTCTCAAGAGTGCAAGGATGCATTTGATCGATTGAAGCAGGAACTTACCCAAGCCCCAATTATGGTCACCCCTAACTGGGAGTTACCCTTTGAAATCATGTGCGATGCTAGCGATTATGCTGTTGGAGCAGTATTAGGCCAAAGGCTTAACAAACACTTTCAGCCAATATACTACGCTAGCAAAACATGAATCCTGCTCTAGAAAACTACACTACCACTGAAAAGGAATTACTGACCGTGGTATTTGCTTTTGATAAGTTTCGCCAGTATCTTGTCCTTTCTAAAACGGTTGTTTTTACGGATCATTCAGCTATTCGATATCTTTTCGCTAAACAAGATGCTAAACCACGGTTACTTTGTTGGATCCTACTATTGCAAGAGTTCGATGTTGAGATTCGTGATAAGAAAAGGAGCAGAGAATCTTGCGGCTGATCATCTCTCTCGTCTCGAAAACCCCAGCCTCGCTGAATCTGACAAGAGTGAGATTCGGGAGTCATTTCCTGAAGAGCAGCTCATGTCAATAAACGATTCTGAACCTTGGTATGCGGATTATGCTAACTACCTGGCAAGTAGAGTCATTCCTGAGCATATGAGCAGGCATGAAAAAAAGAGGTTCTTCAATCAATTAAAGTACTACTTTTGGGATGAACCTTTCTTGTTCCGAAGATGTCCGGATCAGGTAATCAGGCGTTGTGTTTCAGAAAAGGAGGCTGTCAGAATTATGAAAGAATGTCATGCAGGTCCATCGGGAGGACATCATGGAATGAACACTACTGCACGAAAGGTCTTCGACGCGGGATTCTATTGGCCTACAATATTTCGTGATGTGAAGGGTATGATACAGACTTGTGACGCGTGTCAAAGAGCTGGGAATATCTCTAGGAGGGATGAAGCCCCACAAAATTATATACAAGTTTGCGAGGTTTTCGATGTTTGGGGAATTGATTTCATGGGACCCTTCCCATCTTCAGGAGGGAATGAATACATCTTAGTGGCCATTGATTATGTTTCGAAATGGGTGGAAGCACAAGCCCTTAGGACTAACGACGCTAGGGTAGTCATTCATTTCTTAAAAAAATGTTCGCTAGGTTCGGAATTCCGAAGGCTCTTATTAGTGACAGGGGAACCCATTTTTGCAATTCGCAAATGGAGAAAGTTATGAAAAGATATGGAGTCTCTCACCGATTCTCCACCGCTTACCATCCTCAAACCAACGGTCAAGTCGAAAACACTAATAGAGCCATAAAGAGAATATTAGAGAAAACGGTCAATCAAAACAGAAAAGATTGGTCTTTTAAGCTCGATGAAGCTTTGTGGGCATTTCGAACCACTTATAAGACACCAATCGGGACAACCCCGTTCCGTTTGGTATATGGCAAGGCATGCCACCTTCCAGTAGAACTGGAACACAAGGCATATTGGGCACTTAAGGCTTGTAATTTGGATTATACGGTTGCGGGGACAAATAGATTCTTACAGTCCAAGAGCTCGATGAATTGAGATTAGAGGCTTATGAATCTTCCATTACATACAAAGAAAGGGCAAAAAGATGGCATGACCAACGGATTAAGAGAGCCAAGGATTTTTCGGAAGGAGACAAGGTATTATTATATAATTCTCGCTTAAGGCTATTTCCGGGAAAACTTAAATCTAGATGGTATGGACCTTTTACCGTAAGGAGCTCCTCTAAAACCGGAGCCGTTGTGTTGATTGATGACGAAGATAGAGAATTCACTGTGAATATACAACGAGTCAAGCATTATCAAGAGAATGGTAATGAAATGATCAATGAGGAAGACATAACTTTTGATGAAGAAGTCACGTAATGTACGTGACTTTGAGTCTAGCTACAAGACTCGTTAATAAAGAAAAGCGCTTCTTGGGAGGCAACCCAAGCTTTATTTGTTTTGTGTGTTTGTTTATTTATTTGTTCGTTTTTATTTGCTTCCGTATGTATGTTTAATTTTTGTTATTACTGATTCATGTTCAAAACTAATTTGTGAAAATGCTTTATCTTGTTTTTAACTTCGTTTTAACTACATATAAAGGCATTTTGCAAAAGTTAAGTGTAAGGGAAATCCAAATCGGTTTTCAAGAACAAATAAACATGAATCGTAATAATAATAAATTAACATACATATTCGTATTTGTTTGAGTCAAATGCTTGTATCGAGTCATGATGATGTTTTGCAGGATTTCCAGGAAATAAGGTATAGGTTTTTCCAAAATTTTTCCGGAAACGTAACATGAGAATTCTGTCAGATTGTTTCTGACGGCGTCAGGATTTACAACCTGACGGCGTCAGGTTTAATTTTCTGAAAATTTTTGAAAGTTTTGTTTTCATAAAGAGTTTTTATTAAATCTCTAACTTATAATCTCCAGGAATCTGCAAAATTATCATTCCACAAGCATTATATCCTTATATATAGAATTTATCCCGCCGATGTTATGCAGGTTTTCGTGTTTGTTTTCTCAGGTTTAACAGGTTATTTTGGACAAGGAAATGTTTGTTGGATCAAGCTTATGGCGATGCATTAGTCATGGAGCTTCAACATTACTTTGGAAGAAGATCTAACCATGTTATTTCTTTATCCACCGAACGAATCAGGGGAGTATTTGATTTCATTCTTTTACTTTTTACTTTTACATCTTGTTATTTGAACATTGGGGACAATGTTCATCTTAAGTGTAAGGGGGGGGTAAAAGTACGATACTTTAGAGAATACAATTGCACTTGATTTTTGTTTGTTTAATAGTAAATGTGTAATAAAACTGAGAGAAATACCTGTTAGGGCAATTTTAGTGCCAAATTTAAAATTTTTTACAACATATAGGAGTGAAACTTTGATCTTAATGAGCGTCTCATGGATAGGAGTTATATGACTAGCACAAAAAACCGTACCACTAAAAAATTTTCCACCCCCAAATATGTGAGGTTCGCCCCTAGAATTGGTAGGAAAAGCATTTATGCTATGATGTGTGTACCGGTAGCACTTAGATTCTAGAACTTGCGTTAGGACCATTCCGAGGCCACAAGTGAGACTACATTCATGTAGTTAGATTTACTACATGATAAGAGGCATTAGGATTAACCCATTGTTTTACACCTGTGTTTTTGTTATAATTAATTGGCTACATTGGTCAAGTAATTCTCCCACACCCTTTGCGTTGTACTCATTTTTAGTACACGATACCCCTAGTACACCCCTCAGAGCCTATCTTTTCGTTTCGACCTTTAAGCATTTTACTTAAAGGAAGAATTTGTTACACCCCACTTAAATGTACACCCAAATCGCCTTAGCCTACCTTGTATGCACTCATTTTTAGTGCATTATTGTGACAACATTTGTTTAAACCCCAAGTTAATTATCTAATTGATTACATGGTTGCTAAGTCGAGTCATATCCTTGTACATATTGTTTTGGGACGATTGGGACTCATGGGTAAAGTACTAGTGTAATGGAGTAATGGGGAAGAACATCATTTATTACCCCCATATGTGCTAAATATTTTAAAAAGTACTCCAAGTTTTTCAATTATCTTAATTCGAGTCATTAGAATAGTTATTTGTAAAGTTATGTAAAAGTTCAAGTGTAATGGGAATGCAACGCCCCTATGATGTATTATTTTGGATGGTAGGGCAAGAGTGTATGAAAAAAAAAAAAAAAAATCAAATACTACGGACTACCATCCCGTTTTATTTTATGTTTATTTTATGTTTTTGTTATTTTGTTTTTAGCTTAAGATTGAGTCGAGTCTTGGCTTAGCAACATTGTATAGTACATGTAATTAATCAAGATCTTTAACTCGCCACCAGTAAAATATCCTTTATCCAACAAAACCGTGTTTTCCTTTTCCCTACACCTAACGTTATAACCCATTTAAAAGCCCTCTTTGATAGTTTATCTTAGGTGCTTACGCCTAGTGGAGGAGGTTTTCGATCCTTTCCCAAGCCTATGGTAATCTATTTGCTATGACAGGTAGTGAGAGATATTATCCGTTTTCATTTATGAGATTTATTTTGATGACACTTGAGAGATGTGAGTATCTAAACACTACTTGTGAGGTGCTAGTTTGTAATCTCCGTGCTTATTATGATTAAAGTGAAAGACTATTTGTTGTAATTACTTTTATATTAGTGTTAAATGACCCCTAACTTGTATTTTGATTAGAATAAAAGCGCATTTGCTTGAGGACAAGCAAATCTCAAGTGTAAGAGTATTTGATGAAGCGAAAAGTGTACCACTTTTAGGGGGTCATTTAAGCCCTAAATCGTATTTATTTGATCAAATATTGCCCTAAATCGTTCCTTTTGTCATTTTAGGTACTTTGGAGAAGAAATCTGGAAAAGGAAGCATTTTGGACGTTTTTGGAGCATAAAAGTGAAGAAAACGACAAAGTCTCAAAATTACGTGGAAAGTACCTTTGACGGCGTCAGGAATTGGTCCAGACGGCGTCATGGCTTGGCAAAAGTGGTGATGTGAAAATTACTCATGATAAGCCAGAGAATTTTGCATGAAAAATCTGACGGCGTCACCCTTTAATGTGATCAAGGCCATCACGGTTTAAACTAAAGAGGGACGGCGTCAAGCACTAATCTGACGGCGTCAAGCCTTGATAAGCCAGAGCGGATTTTGGAGGTCTAAAGAGGGACGGCGTCAGGAAGGCCATCCGGGAACCCTAAAAGCGGCGAGGTGACGGCGTCAGGATCTATAACGTGACGCCGTCAGCACTTAAACTCTATATATAGTTTTGCAATTTTTTGTCATTAGTGTGGAACTTTGTGTGTAACCTTTTGGGAGGAAACCCTAAGACGATTTTAGCAGCTTTTTCAAGGCTTTTTGCCTTGAGATCTTCCATGTTACATTGAAGATAAGTTATCAATTAATCATTCAATATGTCTATGTGTTGTTTGATTCTATCTTGTTCTTGTCTTTTGTTTAACATGCTAGGCTAGATTTATCTTGTGTTTGCTTAGATCTAATGAAACCTAGCTATTGATTGTTGGTTATTAGTGTGTTATTAATTGTATTGGATGATTGTTCATCTATGTTAGGCTTAAGAAAACTGGCTAACTTCCTATTCGGTAACTTGCTTGAACGTCTTAAGAAACATGAACCAATGCGTACTAAGGTTTTTATGGTTGTATTTAATGCATGAGCGAATTCTAGTGATCCCATGTTAGGAGCTTCTTAGCCGGCTCGACATAGGAGTGAAGTAGGAGCTTGTAGAGTTGGGGAAGTACGTACGCCACCCCACGATTGGTATTAAGGAATACACCCGTCATCCACGCGATTAATACACACTAATCAACCGGTAAAAGATAGTTAGGGAGTAAGGAAATCTAAGTAAACACATTTCTCTCCACATAAGTTTTACCACCTTTTCATTTTCAGTTATTTTATTTTATTTGCATTCGTAGTTATTTGGGTTAGTTGATTAGCAACTAATTCCGCCCACTCTTTCAAACCCGAGATTTTACCTGCTTTCATAAAATTATAAAAACATAAAAAAGAATCTTCTCTCACCCCTAGACCTATTAGAGTAGTTTTTCAATCCTAACGACACTATTCCCTGTGGAGAACGATCAATCCCCCGTACTTACCACTACACTATACTACATCGGTCAGGTACACTGCCTGGTGGGGTTGTAAGCCTCTTGAGATCCCTCGAGAGGTAAAACCTGTTGTAAGGTTGCAAAACCACGCATCAGGTCTTCACAATGAAAAAAAGGATGTAACTAGCATTGAACTTGCATCCAAAACCCCACTTTACAAATCCTGTTCCTTACCCACTTGGAGGATCCCGATGACTCACATCATTTTGGGTCTAGGTAGGAATTGAATAAAAGCTCTAGTGATTAGTTGAATTCAAACCAACAGATGATATCCTACGGTCTCATCACTGAGATCCCGATCAATATTAGGAGGGTCACCTGTGATGACTTAGTAAGTAAGCTATCAACAAATATACGAGGAAAGACCATGGCATATCCTTGCTTACTATCTTTGCTGATAGAAGACTTACTTAGTGAGGAATATGTTCAGGAAACTGAAAAGGGGATTAACCCCTTCATTCTAAGTAAATCCAACAATTCCTCTACTAACCTTGAAGATGAGGTTCTCTTTAATACTTACATGCTCAGTGTTGTTGACCTAACTGAAAAGACTCCAACTGCTTATCCTGAAGTAATGGTTAAGAAGTCGAAGAAAGTGTCTAAGTCCAAGGCACAAGCTTTTGAGACTTCTTACCCTGGAGCACAACTTGGAAAACAGGCCAAGACAAATAAAACCTCATCATTGTCTATCCATCCTGAACCCCAACAAGCTAAGGTAAAAGCACCCAAGACACAAACCACTATCTCTTTCCTTAAAAAAGGTGGTGAACCTAAAGGCTTAAACCCTTTAGAATCCTCATAGGCCAAGGAAATCAGGAACCCAAGGAAACCGCATGTTACCTCCCTTGAGGTTTCAGGTAGTTAAAAGGGGCACTACAAGCAATCTACTCAAATCTTATGTAGGAAGAGGAGGTGAAGACAAAGACCACCCCCGATCTACTAAAGAGTCAAAGTCTGAGTCACCACAATCCATCCCCTTGTGGTACTCTATTTCAGCACTTGGGGACGATGGATTATGGTTTACAAAGCCTAATCTTGACTCGAACAATCCTGACTTAGGCCTTGACAAACAACAGTCAGGTCCTGAGGGTCACACTCATAGGAATACTAAACTTCACTCAGTCCCTAGGAGTTCTGAATCACAAACAGTAAATGATCCCTATGATGGCAATAGTATCTCCCAACCTTTTCCTGAGGGACACTAACAACATCCCCATGATTTAATGAATTTTACACAATTCATTGATGAGGGACAAGAACTCATTAGACTAACTTTTACTGAAATGTAGGAAATCATGTTGTCTAATTCTGATTCTTGAGTCCCGGAGTACATTTTTCCACGTGAGGAGGAGGAGATCATTATGACTAAAGAAGAAATAAAGGATGTTGAGGACTTTTATCAAAGGCCTCGGATCCCTGATGATGCAGCTAATCTGATCCATCCTCCTCATGATTCTCTCACTAAAGATCCGAAACCACCAATCATCAACACATGTGATGAAACTCTCCCTGTTCATCTTCAGGCCCTAGGATACTTAGTGGTTGATCATATCTTGGATGATGTAGTTCTTAAACATGATAAATTAGGAGATGCTTATGTAGACCTCAGACACAAAATCAAGAAGGAATTGAAAGCGACTCGGAAAACTCTTGATCACATTATTGAAAAACTTGAGTGTCTTTTGTCTGTCACTGAAGATCAACATATGGCTATCTCTAACACTAACATCCCTGATATCCAAGCAAGCCTAAAGTTTCTTGAAACCTCCACCAAACCATTGGAGTTGTCTAATGGCAAGAGATTATCCAAGATTGAGGCCTCACAAGCTGCTATTGGCTCTGATATCTCAAACATCAAGACCTCTTAGAGATGCTTAACCTACTTATGTTGGAATTCTCAGATGGTGGTTCATCAGCTCCAGGTTCTTTAGCCCCAACAACTGTTGAGGGGGAGAATCCAACTGAGACCGCCTCTCACAAACCCATATCAACCACCTTCACCGGCATGTCTCCCTTTGAAGAAAGTCCACTCACCACTGAACTAGCCCACCCCTGAATCCAATACAATGGTTATCTACCAAGGTACTTCCTCAAAAATTGAGGGGGAGAGAGTATGGGACTATGAAATCCCCGAACCTATCTCATTACTCACTAAGGATATCCCTATTTCTTTTTCTGCACAACCATCATAAGATAACAAAGGTAAAACGAAAATTTTTGGTGTTACAGATAGTATGCTCTCTTAACTTGAAGAAATTGAACTTCTCATCCCTTAAACCAACCTTGCTCAATCCTCATATGGCCCAACTAACCTAGTTGAATCGTCATAAGACCCTGACTTCATTGACTACCAACTCAAATCAGGGGAGGTAGTCAAGGTCACTAGTGTTGGAATATTAGAATCATACATCTATAAACTAATAACCACATAATGAACATCAAAGCATGCACAGCGGATTGGATCTACAATAACATATAATTAATTAACTTAAATTAAATAAACGCGTACCTTTTGATTCCTAGCAAGAACAAGGAATCACGTGCTCCAAGAACAATATAAACCCTAATTGGGTTTATTGAGGATCGATCATAATAAGGGTCGAAAGGGGAAATCACCACAAGCTAAAGTAAGCTTGTTACTCGTTCTTGTACACACGTAATACTAGCGTTTCAATGGGAAAAGCTAGGTTCTTGATCACAAACAAACCAAACACTTTATAAGCACTACTTGGATCGAAATTCCTAGTGGAATTAAAAGAGTCGATCGGTTTGTACTTAAGAGGAGAAGAGGAAGAGAAGTTTGACTTGCTTAAGGATTCAAGATTAGGAATTAATGAATACAATGTGATTGTATTTATAGGCACCCTTTTTCTTGTTCCCCACTCCAAGGCAAACCGAAACCCTAATCCCATAAGGGAGGGGCCGGCCATCTAGTCCCTTGTGGGTTCTAGATTCTTCTTTCCATCTTTTGCAATATTAGTCCTTTAACGACCATTATCTCTAACTCCGTTAAGTACTAACACCCGTTAAGTTATTCGTTTGTGAAATGAATAAGTATAAAATATATTTAATTTATTCAATCCATTGAAACTCTTACGTATTATGTGAAATCCTGAGTCTCAGGTTCGAAACTGGACCTACAAATATTAATTTATATTCACAAACTCTAACAGCTCCCACTTGGATATTCATTAATATCGTAATGACATGGGGTAGTCTAGCTTAACAGATCCCAATGCCCCCTGATCGAACCGAGTATGGTTTTCCTGTAAAAAACCACGTGATGATATTATCATCATACTTATCCTTTTGTTTCTAATACCACGTTAATATGGATATGGATCTAGGTCATTCCATAATTAACTATCCTGTTTCTCGTTATTAATAATTGATCAAGATTACCAAAACATCTGAACGTCTTCCAGATAGACTTTGGGTACGGCCGTACAAACATCTTGTCAATCCTACGAGGGGCCCAGCAGTATTATACTTCAAAATAAATTCGAAGGAACAAATCCTTTATTGACTACGAGCGTTACCGTCGAACTTTGCATCACCTCCGAAAATAGCCCTTATAACTACCTTTTACGGATAGCGTTAGACTACCTTACGAAAAATGAGCTACATCCTTGGCAGTCACCTGGTATCTCAAGTCTGAGGATAAATATTCATGATTTACTTAATGACGACGATCCATAAAGTATAATCATGTGGTTGAGATAAGTCCTATATTCAATTTATCCAATATTGAATATCATGTGACATTGGTGTCTCAACCTTACAGTACATTCTACCAATCCTCACATTTGTCTTAGTTCAATAATATTCCCATATTATTAATTGACAACGGACAATTTAGAATAACATAAGTTATTCACGGATTTAAACATGCAAATATATGATACAATATTATAAATGAGAATAAACGTTATCCACACTTTATTTCATTAAAATAATAATTGCTTTAATATTCCTTATCCAAAATACTAACTAGATCAATCCATGATAATTCTTATTAATGAATTATGCCACAAGTCATGTTCCACATACTTGTTGACAAGGCATAAATCAACTAATGTTGATCTATCGGAATTTCGAGAATACTTATTTCAATAATGAAATTCTTGTATGTGTGCATTCATCAATCTAGATATTGCCACATACTTCATAAAATGCGTGACATCCTCATGCACGAATTTATGACAATTAAACTACCAAACCTTGTAGTTAAAATATTCTAATTCTTTATGTATAATGCAACTATGCTCATATTGAGCACAACTAATATACATGGTCTCCTAATAAGGATGAGCTCCGACCATGACTAGTATTGAGTGTCATCTCAATCTTACTAGCATTATTGTATGTAAACAACAATATGCTCTTTTAAAGTTCCGTAAACTTTTAACATTCATCGTGTAATGTTTGATATCTTCAAATCCTTCAAGATTTGACCACAATATCAATCAAGCAATAACTTGCCATATGGTTCGTATTTAGAATTTTAGAGCAAATCCAGGCTGAGGATGTAAATTCTAAACCATATCCATTACACTTAGCTATCTAATAATTTCCAATTAGATACTAATGTTGTCAATCATCTTGCATCCAAGTATGATACAACAAGCAACATGATGTACATGAAAAATCCTTGTCAAACTTAGATTTTGTTCATGTCATATCTTTCCAAAGATATGTTTCTATTTAATAGAATATCATGTTCTTTTAGAATCAGTTATTTTTACCGCTTATGTTTATAATCAAATAAACATATATTCCAAGGTTTTATTTTCTAAATTTTCATGTGAAATTTCATTCCAAACTAAGACTTAACATATAAATGTTAATGGAATGTTACTTCATACATGAAATAAGAAAATCAATATATCACTCCCACTAGCTTTTAGGAATATTAAGAAATATCTTATTTAATTATAAATCAGAACTAGATTTAATAACTAAAATTAAGTATATCTTCTAGATGCATGCATTAATCCATTCACAAATGATTTGCACTTTGTATACTTCTAAAGATTATTTGAATTCAAACACTCCTTTCAATTACTTTTCGTCCTCGCTCAAGTAATTATTAAAGAAAGAGTTTTGATATTCCATTATTAATTTCATATAAATGAAACTAATAATGACAATGATAATCTTTATGTGCTTAGAAAGAATTTCAATCACATTTAATTGCTTAAGTGTGATTGATAATCTTTTCACACATTAAATATGTATACAAATTTGTCCATTATGATTTCTAGACAAGAATTTAAATCTCTATGATTTTCATTTCCATTGTAGAAATTCATTTCCATTCTATAGTGTTACTATAGAGTTTAAGATTAACTACGTTTCCAAACTAGTTATCTTTTTGGACTGCATCTTATTATTCATAGTATGAGTAATTTGCCAAATAAACATTTGCAATTTATTAACAGGCATACAATGATCTTGTAACTCATAACCCTCAACATATTCTATAAATATTTGAGATACCCTTGCGGATCTATGAATAAGAATTCCATCATCTTGAGATTTAACACTAACATGTTAAATCCTCATTATGATTTTTCTAGTGTATTTAGAAGATTATGTATCTTGTAATTTTATCTTTTGAAGATAAAACTCCCACTCGCCTTTTGTAATTTATAGATTACCTATAAATGCTTAGCAAATAGAGCAACACAAAACTTGTTCTCTTTTGGGACTTTACAAATACGTATTAACAATTCCTTATCTTAATTTGTTAATAATCTACCCAACAAGTAGTTTAAAAAATTCTGAACTTGAATTTTAAGACTTAATGTGATTGATCACATTCCATATTAAATGGTGTCTTATTAATCTTCTAGGTTGGAGTCTAATTGAGTATATCCAATCCATACTTAATTTTCTAACCTTGATTTCTTTAGGAAGAATAGAAGATATAATTATCTTAAATCAAACAATATAACAAGAGTTTGATTTTTTTTTTAACTGAACATACCACAAACATTATTTATTTCATTAGGATTAATATTGTAAGTTAATCTTACAATATATGAGATAAATATACTTCGTTTTGGCTTACCTATTTACCAACTAAATTAATTTAATGGTACAATAGATTTTCCAAGCCAATTGCATGCTTTATAACATAAATGCCTTATTGCCCAAGCCACTTAATTCCTATGTCTTACCAAAAGGACATAAACTGTTATAATCCCAATGTACGTTATAAATCATTGATCAACTCAATGACTTCTTGTATATGTCTTAATTAAAAAAACCATAACAAGTTAACGTCTTAATTTATTATTAGTCTTATAGCAATAAAAGACTTCATATTTATATCTTACAATATAAACATGTATAACTAAAGTAATTATGAACACCACAACTTGGTTTCAATATTATTTCAAGTTAATTTATTACTTCATATATTTATGGCATTCCAAGAATACATAAACATTCAAATTATGAAGTAGTATAAGATTACTTCATATATTCATGTCATTGCAATAATACATAAATATTTACATTTTAAGTAATCTTATTATCATATCGACACTTGGTCTAATAATTATCTAATTTTAGAAACTTGTAAATTAACATAGTTTCATCACATCAGCCGAGGCTACTAATAATAAAAGTATGTAATTTACATTGTCATTAATATCTAGTAATGAAAGTAGATATTAACTCCAAGTGTTCTATTATTAGAATGTGTATAAAACACATTAGGACATCAATCTCTGACCTTGCAGTCAAGAGAACCCTTTAAATCATATTCCTTTATGTTGTTGCTTGCACATAATAAGATTTCTCCCACTTGTGCATGGAACAACATTATGTATCAGATAAACAACACGTCAATCGTTTGCTTATTTAATCAATATGATTGTGTCATAGATATAAGTAGATATAGAATCACGTCGTCCAGTAAGGAAACGTACACGACTATCCTTAATACCACAAGTGTCTATATTTGGAAAGTATTTATCCCAAGAGATTCTAGAGATAATCCGGGTTACTACCAAGACTTGTAGCTTCCACTGAATTTAAGATCACTACATAAACTCATTATTCAGTAATTACAACACAATGCTCCCACTGGGTTTGACAACATTATAAATGTTTCAAAACTAGTAAAAGCAAATAGCGTGCTGTTTACTTTCTTACACCTTTGAGTAATCCCTTACGTAATACATACTAAGGTGCTCAAAGAATGTATTCTACTTTGTCAATGATGGAATATCGATCAATACAATTAACTTGAAAGAATTGGGTATGCAATATCTTCCTTAGTTAGGTCTACCATCCCCATCATGGTATGTAGCACCTTTAAATGGTTAAAGCATAACAACTAGATCAAACATTCTAGTTTGCCTTTTACCAATTATGCGGTAATTAGTCTAGCTTCTAAATTAATAACTCCTAACTATGCGATTTCTTAAGAAATTCGCCATGAGTTATTTTTTAGAATTTAGACAATTCTAATTTTTCTATTATACCTTTCTCACTTACGAAAAGGAATAGGATTAAGTCTTACTCTTCACATGGAAAGTAGACTCGGTTTATTCTTTTCATTAAAAATTGACTCTATCCAAAACCCCTACGGGTGTAGATCAATTTACTACTAAAAGAATGTCCCATATTTGCGGTTTTAACGTTGCATTAAATACATTAAAAGAATTTTAAAATTCAATTTTAGTATTTTTGATAATAACTTTTCCAGAAAATTAAACACCCATGGTAAAAATAAAATTTCACCATTTAATTTTCATTGAAAAATAGGATCCAAATTGACGTCGTTTCATTACATCAGCTGAGGCTGCTAGCAATGAAGGTACTCAATAAGGTACGGGTCAATCCCAATTGCCAATATCCAATTGCAATTCCTTGAATCATGGGACTTACATATTATGCCAACCTCAGTTGCAAATGTAAGCATGTTTCATCCCAAAATCTTTATGCCTTGACGCCGTTCCATCACATCAGCTGAGGCTGCTAGTAATGAAAGTGCTCAATTAAGTTAACCAATTTAGAAACATGTAAACTTGACGCCGTTTCATCACATCAGCTGAGGCTGCTAGCAATGAAAGTGCTCAATTTACCCTTTGATTCCCATTCTTTGAATCATTACATTCAGATGAGGCTGCTAGTAACGATAGAATGTCATCTTATGTGTTTCCGTATTAATTGGTTGGCATATTACTTAAATTTAAAGGGTATAATTTTGATATGTGTAATCAAAATATGTACAAAGATGTCATGCATTCATCTTTGTATCATATGTTTTCTACAAAAACTATTTACTCATTCAGTTGCTTAAAATCAACAAAATTTAATTGATGGCGTTGAGAAACTTACAACATTGCCTTAAGATGCTTCGTACTTTTTCATGGTGTACTTGGTAAGTCTATTATTGACGCACAGGCGAGCGGAGGGGCAAAGGTCCGCCGAAGCTAATTAAAAACGCGCCCTTTTCGGATGACAATTTAATGTCAAGCTTCCTTATACCCACTTTATAGTTTATCAATAATAGGTCCGTCGCTTCGACCACTTTGTACACTCGCATCAATCAATTAAAACTTTAAGATTTAAAGCTTAAAACAATTTATGTAGTAAATTATTAATTGCTAGTCTCGCCTGGGAGCAAATTACCGTGCGAAGCGAACCACTATCGGCACATAAAACTTGGCAATTAAATATTTGACTACAAAGGTTTCATAGTTATTAGGTTCATTTATTTTTTATTCAAAAAAATTACCCTCTTTGATGTTACAATCCATCATAATTAAACACATAACAAGTAATTGAAAAAATAAATAAACACTGAATAACACATATATGACAATTAACAATATCATATAGCCACATGCAAACCTTTTTGATAAATCCTATTAATTTTCTATGTGAATTTATAATGTATCTAATCAATAAAACTCCCATTGGTTTTCGAGCTCATTGTTCCCAATGGACCACATACGCCAAATAACTTGGCCGTGTAAGTTTTAATTAACTAAATACCACATTGCACATAACCAATTAATTAATATATTTAATTACGGTCTTCCCTAATTTTAGATTTATCTTAAAACATGTAGCATAATTAAACACATAACATTCCATGACAAAACATGCAAGATTTTGTCATGGATCTCATATAGCACTTAAAATCATGTATCACATATTTACAAGCCTATATAGTACGCAATCTTTAATTAATGAGATCACATAAGGTATTCATTAATTAATCCTTAAAATTGCATGCAATCCTAGGGTTTCTGCAAGTTTTTTACAAAAACTAAAACCCTAAAAAATTAAATATGGGTGTCGACCCAAATAAAAAAATTAGGGTTTGAAAATTAAAACCCTAGAACAAACATGATTGCATGTTATTTATTCAAACAAGATTCAATTTTAAGGTTTTTAGTAATTAATTACATGTTAAAACGGGCTCTTGATGCCACTGTTGGAATATTAGAATCATACATCTATAAACTAATAACCACATAATGAACATCAAAGCATGCACAGCGGATTGGATCTACAATAACATATAATTAATTAACTAAAATTAAATAAACGCGTACCTTTTGATTCCTAGCAAGAACAAGGAATCATGTGCTCCAAGAACAATATAAACCCTAATTGGGTTTATTGAGGATCGATCACAATAAGGGTCGAAAGGGGAAATCACCACAAGCTAAAGTAAGCTTGTTACTCGTTCTTGTACACACGTAATACTAGCGTTTCAATGGGAAAAGCTAGGTTCTTGATCACAAACAAACCAAACACTTTATAAGCACTACTTGGATCGAAATTCCTAGTGGAATTAAAAGAGTCGATCAGTTTGTACTTAAGAGGAGAAGAGGAAGAGAAGTTTGGCTTGCTTAGGGATTCAAGATTAGGGATTAATGAATACAATGTGATTGTATTTATAGGAACCCTTTTTCTTGTTCCCCACTCCAAGGCAAACCGAAACCCTAATCCCATAAGGGAGGGGCCGGCCATCTAGTCCCTTGTGGGTTCTAGATTCTTCTTTCCATCTTTTGCAATATTAGTCCTTTAATGACTGTTATCTCTAACTTCGTTAAGTACTAACACCCATTAAGTTATTCGTTTGTGAAATGAATAAATATAAAATATAAAATATATTTAATTTATTCAATCCATTGAAACTCTTACGTATTGTGTGCAATCCTGAGTCTCAGGTTCGAAACCGGACATACAAATATTAATTTATATCCACAAACTCTAACAACTAGACAATAGCTAATTGAACTCCTTTAAGCTGAAGACAGATTTAAATGATGCTACCTCTGTCAAGGAGATTGCTAAGGAAGCTATTAATGAAATTAAGGAAACAAAGTAAGTTGTCAAGAACACCAAAGAGTTCAAACTTCTTCAGCTTCAGAAACTCGAGGCAGTCAAGGATAAGTTGAAAGAAAAGCCTGGAAAGATGAAGAGCGTGTAGGAAAGTTACAGAAATTTGATGGAGTTTTTCAGGAAGCCATAAGTTATTAATGACATCAAAATCATGCCATACACCAAGCCTCTCGAAGTGACTATTATCAGTGACAATGATGACTCAAACTTCGAAGTCATCAGTGAGTTCAAATAGTCTCTTTAGGTATAAGGAATAGGAAATTATGTTAGCAGTCATGAACAAGAAGAAAGGGGCTAATGTTGTTGAATTGATAAAAACCTTAGAAATTTTTTTTTGAAGAAATTAGGGAACAAGAAAAGTTCCTAGGGATTTATACAAAGAAAGTCAAAGAAGTACAAGAGTTGGTAGAAAAAGAAAAACAGTTGTCAACATTGTTTCTCTAAAATAGGATTGCGTTGGAATTAGAGATGAATTCGAGTTTATGATGTAAAGGTAGATTTTATCTAGATTAGGATCTATACGCTTAAATGAAAATAGTCTAGCGAAAAACTTGTAATATTGTAGAAGGAAGGGGGACTTATGTGTAAATGATATAAACCTCATTTCAATGTATATAGACAATATATATAAACCTCATGATCCCCTCATTATTGTAACAATTCCTCATTTCAATAAACATACTCAAGGTATAAATTTTACTCACTTCTCTCATCTCTCTCACTCTAGTAGATTATTAGGATCCTACAGACCGGACACATTCCAAGAATATAAGATGACGAAAGCAGTAAGGTAGCAATGTACCTTACTAGTTAGATGCTCGACACGTCCACGGCTATCCACTTTGAACTTTGCCTATAAAAGAGAATGTTGTAATAGAGTAAATGTTATCTCGTACAATTAGTGTGACACACGTTTACACGCGCATTTACTCCTCCTAAGAACTAAGTCCCTGAACTCATTCGGTGTGTGTTAGCATAGTTCTTACTTAAACACATACTTTAAGTTGGTGTTTAAGTTAGTGTCGAGATCACTATACATTGTTATCGAACTTTAATTATTATTCCGTAAACAATCATAGTAAATTATTTGATTCATTTCTAATAAGAATTTAAACATTGAAAAGGCTTGTTGTGCATATCGTGTTTCAACAGCTTTACGTATACTTGCTTTAAACTGTTTAAACCTACATCGGATTACGTAGAGAGTGATTAAACTTAGTTATATTAGTTCACATCACTCTAAAGGGAACAACATCTCCATCGAATGCTCGACATGTAGATAAGACCTCACGGATATCTAACATTCCCCTGCCTTTATAAGAGAACGTTTGTCTTAGAATAAAGACATTTAATGTATGCGTACTCCACTTGGGGTGTAAATGAGACAAGACAGATCGCGAGTTATTCGAGATCGACTCGTAAACTACTCGAATAGACTCGATTTAAACGAGTTGAGCTCGAGTTCGAGCTACTCGAGTATATTGTCGAGTCGAGCTCGAGCTCCAAAATAGTTGGCTCGTGAAGCTAGCGAGCCTTAACGAGATTCGATTAAATTACACTTTTACCCATTTATATACATACATTTACTTAATTTTCATACAAATCGAGTCGAGCCGAGCTTGATATGTCGAGTATTTATCGAGTTCGAGTACGAAATGTAGAAATAAACGAGCTCGAGTTTTATATGATGAGTCGAGCTCGAGCTCGAAATATAAAGCTCGACCTAGCTCGATTCGAGTTTCGAGCTCGAGCTTGGCAGTACTCGGTTCGACTCGGCTTGTTTACACCCCTATACTACACCATTGAATGCTTGACACGCAGTCAAGTCCTCACGAATAACCAATATCACCTTGCCTATATAAGAGCTAGACACAATGGAGTGGGTCAATCCCCTCCATTTTTCCTGCCACGTCAGCTTTCTCTCTCCAGCGACCTGCAGGCGATTCAGTGCCACAGTGGGGGCGACCGAGTTCCATTTTTTTTTTTTTTTTTTTTTTTTTTTTTTTTTTTTTTTTTACATTTTAAACACAAAATAAAATTTTATTCATAATTAAAACGTTACATAATAATTCAAATAAAATAAAAACATTACAACACTTATTAAAACACTACAACATAAAAACTAATCATCCAGGTTGTATTGTTCCTTAATCGAGTCTTTGATTTCTTGCATTTTCTGTCGTTGAAATTCGGGCAAAGATGGGTCGATTGGTTTGAAATAGAAGAGGAGGTCTTTTTGATACCTCTTTTGCTGCTCGAATTCAAGCCTTTTTTCTTCCATCGCCAATCTGCGGTCTTCTTGCTCCGCTTTCTTTTGCTGCAGAGCCAACTCCTTATCCCTTTGCTGCAGCTCTTTTTCCTTCAATTTGTAGTATCCGTCTGCAAGCTCTTGCTTCTTACCCAATACCTTTGACGTAATGGATGTCCATTTTTCGGCTACCCCATCCAAACTAAACCCCGACGATTTCTTCTTACCCTTAGTTTTCTTAGCTTCATCACGCCCAACTGGTCGCTCATTTCGAGGCTCTTCATTATCAGGCACATCCGAGCCCGTTTCAGAAGTCCTTGGTTTTTTTCGAGCCTCATTTTGGTTTAAAAAAACCGGCATCTCATTTTTCTTCCAAATCTCATGGTCCCTCAAAATCTCCCAACAATGATGCAAATGAAAGGCATGCTTCAACATTATTTCATATTCTTCACACGATCTTTGGTAAATAGTCAGATCATTCCCACCACTTCCAAAATTCGTATAACAATTGTCGTAAATTGCACAAAATGCACCAACTCTAGGACGAATCCTATTTTTCCACTTGCTAGTAATTGAGTTGTACGATCTCCCTTCACCAACCTCCTTTTCAAAGTATGCAATCACTTTTCCCCAAAATCCCTTAGAAGTTTGGTTGTTTCCAACTGCGCTATCCTCCGACGAATCACACCAAGCCATGCACAACGCGATCTCTTCTTCTTTTGACCAATTCGCGCTGTCTTTCTCAGCCTCTTTCTCAACCGCCTTCTCGACCACCTTCTTCTTACCCCTTGTAGTAGCACGCTTCTTTGGTTTGACCGGTGACATCTCTTCAGAAAGAGTGTTGTCGTCGTCATCACCAACAAGATCATCATTTGGAACCGAATCGTGATACGATCCGTGACCCGAACCTTGATAACCCGGTGACATTTGTTGACTCGGATAACCCGAACCGCCTCCAGCATAAAAATTCGGATTGTTGTCTAATTGATCCAAAAAATAACAAGCATCAAGATTGATGCGGTTAGCCGGAGAATAATTTTGATAATTAGAATAGGAAGACGTTGATGAGTCCATTGTTGGACGATAACACGATTCGGGGGAGCCATACATAGATTGTTGGCTTCGACGGGAGTGGCTTTGTTGTGGTTGTGGTGGTTGTTGTGGTTGTGGTGGTTGTTGTGGTTGTTGGTTATACGGTGGAACAAATGGACGATTAGTATTATGATTTATAGCAAATGCATTGAATTGTTGTTGTTGTGGAGATTGTTGAGATTCATAATCAAGAGAACGAGGTCGGAAATTGATCGTTGGTGATACACCGGTTAACCGGAAAGTCGAATCCGGTGATGGTTGCGGGATGTTTTGTTGTGGTAAACGGGATTTTCGGCCTTTTGGTTGTTGTTGTGGTGTTTTCTTAGACATTTTGATTGCTAGTAATTGTGAGATTGTGTGTTTTGATTGCATCTAACTTTGGTATTTATAGTGTGTATTTTTTATTTTTTATTTTTTTTAATGCAACGGTACAAATTTATATTTGAATTTTGCATGCAAACGTTAACAAGAAATGTGGTACTCTTTTATTGGATCAAAGTTAAAAAAAAATAGAAAGAAACTCGGTCGAGGTTAGGGCCGAGTTTTTGAGTTTTGGTGCTTCTATTCGGTCGCGACCGAGATGCCACAACAAGGAAGATCGGTCGATCGGTTGGCGACCGAGTTCCATGACCGAACCATTGTGTCTAGCCTATATAAGAGCATTTTGTCTTAGTAGTAAATGCAACTTTTGAATTTATTAACAATATATACATTTATCATAGTTTTGATGTGACACTATGAATAGTAACCAACAATTAAAAAAAAAAAAAAAAAAAAAAAAAAAAATCTCTTAGGCTATAAAACATTTATAAAAAACCTCCTTACGCTATAAAACATTTACAAAAAAAAAACCCTTTCGCTATAAAAAAATTAAAGAAACCCCCTTACGCTATAAAATATTTACAAAAAAACCTCCTTACGCTATAAAACATTTACATAAACCCCCTTACGCTATAAACATTTACATAAAACCCTCTAAGCTATAAATATCCTTGGAACAGAATATTATAAAAATTTCTTAGTAATATGGACACAAAAAAAAAATGAAGGTAAAAAACCCGTGGTAACGCACGGTTGCACCCACTCGTTATTTATCATTTGAGAAACATTTACTTCTCTCTTGAATTGAGGATCTGAGTTCACATTAAATTTTCCCTCTTGAGTTCACTAAAACTTTAATTTGGGTTTTAGTTTAAGTGAAAATGAGAATTCAGTTTTTACTCAACTAGAGTTAATTTAGTTCTACTATCATAGACGGAGCTCACTGAGGGCAAGTGGGGGTTGTGCCCCCCCAACCCCCCAACAAAATCTAAGACGAGTAAGCCTTATTTTTTTGTTTTTGTAGTTTTTTGTATATTATTTCTAAAAATTTAGTATAAATAAAAAATAATTATAGGTTTGGCCCCCTCACAATTATTACGACTACATTTCGGCAACTTCGGTAATTTTTATTTTATTTTATTTTTTTGGTAAAAGGGGATCACCCTAGTAAATATATTACTTCAAAAAATATTTTAAGTACAATGGATGAGAGTGAATTTCTCATCTCGGCCTGTTACATGGCCATAAACAGCACCTATTGTGCAACAACCAAAACACTACAGAAGAAAGACATGTAAATCTTATGACCTACCAAAAAGCAAAATTACTTTCTACGACGATCTTGAAGCTTGATATCATACAGGTCACAAACACTACTAGAAAAAGGTCTATCCTTGACTCGCATTTTATGACGCACGCTACAAGATGACGCGCAAATAGCAAAGTCATAAAATAAGAGTCATAACGAGTAAATTTTTTTATTGGGGATGACTCGTTTTCAGAAGCGTCATAACATAGGGTCATAATCAGTTAAAATTTAGCCTGCTAGATGACGCTCGTTTTGCTTCGTCCTAAATAGGGGTCATCTATGTTTTTTTTTCCTGCACGTCTTATAACCTAATTAAGGTTACCTTGTTCATTTACAACACTCACCTCACACACACATCTTCTTTAACCAAACCCTAGCCCTCCCCCTCTTATCTTAGCAGCCGCCACCCACATCTCCAGCGCCACTCCTTTTTCCGGTGACTCAATCTAACCACACCATAACCACCAACACCCCTCACTCATCCCTCTCACCTCTCTCTTGATAATACCACCACGGCCACCTCCTGCTGCCGTATTCAACATGCGCCGCCACCACCTCGCCGCGCCGTCATCATCATCATCACAAGGAGATCAAGAGACCAAGGGTTCGTGTATTTAGATCGAGTTAGAGTGAAGTTCGATTAGGGTTTTGTTTTGTTGTGTTTGTGAAGCTGCCGTAGCAGTTAGTACATTTTTTGAAGCTTGTATTTATTCAAGTTTTTAATAAGGTGATTAGTATTTTAGTTTGGCTAATTTTTTTTAATTTTTTGATTGTGTAAGTACTTCAGTAAGAAAAATTGTATTGGTAACATGGGTCTAGCTGGGACAGTGTGTTTTGCTTGGTTTAAATTAAATGTTTATGTGTTGTAAGCTAAGTAGTACTCATGACTCATGATATTTCTTTAAACATTTGGTTTACTTGTTGATTTCTTTCTATATAATTATGTACCTGGTATTCTAGCTAGTATGAGACATAGGTACTGCTTCTTTTTTTGTGTTTTTTCAGGTTAAAAAAAATCCATGATATCACTGAGCTATTAAATGCTATTTTATGAGACATAAATTTAATAAAGTATGTAATCTATGTGCCGTAAAATAGCATTTAATAGCCCAGAAAAATTGTGAATTTTTCTTTACACACGTACTGTTGGAAGCTGTAACAAAGGACAAGTAAGTTGTAGAAAGCACTCCTTTTTTTTTTTTTTTTTTTTTTTTTTTTTTTTTTAAAGTTATAAAAGCATTTTGTTACTCTTCGTTTGTCCAGGTCAGCCACATTTCCATTGACTTAGAAGATCTGTTGATAACTTCTTGCAAAAAACATCAAAGTCTTAAATATAGACGTGACGTAAGTCAGAATTTGATCAATGAGATAGTTATCTGGTCTGTTTGACATCGTTTATTGGGTATGCGTTTTACTGATGATTGTTCATCTTTGATGTAGGTTTCTTTGAAGACCGAAAGGGAGAAGAAGAAGGAGAAGTACTTCCCATTGAGGAAAGTACCCCTCGGATATCTCAGGTTACTTCTAAACTAGTTCAGTTATAATAATGATGCGTATATAGGTATTTGCGTGTCATACAAACCTACACAATTGGTCATCTCATTATCTGATCTTTTGACATCCCTTTTGTGTAAGCTGCATGACATTATGTTTTGTATGTAGGTGTCTCTTGTGTAGGTTTGTTATTGCCAAATGAGGTGTTCGTGATGACATGCATGCTTGGTTATTGCCCGACTCTTTATGATCATTTTTTTTTTGCAATATGATTAGTATCATTGTTTTTTAACTCACTTGCTCAGTGCCGCTAGATACTTTGGTATAAAAATGTGTTCCTAATGGTTATAAATCACATGGCAACCAGGAGTGCCTTTTCATTTCTTTTGAAAAGATAACATTAATTTGTCTGCCACATATTCAGTCAACTTTTGAGAAAATGTCACCAACGTTGTTTGCAAATGTGGTTGTATATTTTTTAGTAGCTTAATAGAAAATGTTTCTGCGTATTTGATGAATAATTGGTTATTTGTTGTAGAAACGTTGTGTCATTCAGTAGTTCTTGATTTCCAAGCTGAGACGGTGCGTTCAGCAGCGGATGTTGACGCTTCTGGTAACTTGAACTGTTCCTTTTCTTATGAAGCTACTTTATATTATATATGGTTATTGTTTTGTGTTTTTCCTCTATGTTTATTCTTCACCTACCATCTTATTTTGCGTATAGGTGGTTCATGGAACACGGGAGGAACGGTGTCAGTCAGTCATGGTGACACACCATTTTACAGGTAAAAAACTGTTAGTCTTTTTTGTTAAGCAAATTTTTATGTGCTTTGTTTTGAGTGTCATAGAATAGATATTCAAGATCCACCTTTGATGTTCATGTAGGGCCTACTTTCTATGACTCTGCACAGCGCATTGACACCGCGTCTGAGGCAACCGTTCGCCAGCCACAACGCTCTATGGGTATGCCAACTTTACCTGGTACATAAAGTGTTTGTTTTGTACGACTACAACACGTTCCTTTTTATAAGTAGACGTGTTGCTCTTTATGTAGGTCGTTCCTTTGACACTAGGGGATCTGACTTTGTGAGTTCTGGGAACACCCCATTTGCAAAAGGTTGTGAACGTTTGTGTTTTTTGTTTGTTAAATTTGGTATAGATCATTCTTTTGTTATGCGGTGCATACTGAAGTTCCATTTTCACGCTTTGTGTAGCTGATTGTTTCGCCGAGTGTGTGCAACACGCTTGCGCGACGCCTGAGCCGAACCTTGACAGAACGCGAGCCACCACAGGTAAATTGAATTTACCTGTTTAGTTTTTTTGACTGTCGGTGTTTATGTTATGGTTTCTAAATATTTGTTGCTGATATTTTGTAGTACATAAAATGTTTGTTGTCTACATTTACAAGACGTTATTTTTTAAAAGTAAACGTGTTACTCTTTATGTAGGTCGCTTATTTAATACTACAGGACCAGACTTTGTAAACTGTGTTAATATACCCACCACAGCAGGTAAACACCTTTTTTTTAAGAGGGACAAAAAAAGTATTTGCAGGCCCTGGTCCGTTTATTAGAAATAGTTTTATTCTGGCTCGGACTTGTTTTGACCCATTAGCCAACCCTCCCGACCCACTCATTTCCACCATCTTTTGCAATTTCTGCTCTTTAAACTGGACAATTAATTGGGTTTCTTTCTTTCTTGGTGACTGAGCAGGGAGACCCAGAATCTCAAGGCAAGTATCCAAAGCAGCAGCCACTGCCACCACCAGCAATGAAAGATGATGACGACAGGTTGGATGATGAAGACGATGATGAACATGGTGAAACTTTATGTGGGTCATGTGGCGAAAGTTATGCGTCTGATGAGTTCTGGATATGCTGCGACATTTGTGAGAGGTGGTTTCATGGTAAGTGTGTGAAGATCACTCCAGCCAGAGCCGAACACATCAAGCAGTACAAGTGCCCAACATGCAGCTACAAAAGAGCCCGTCCTTGATGCTATATCTGTATCGTGGTGTTCTTAGCTGTGTACTCTGGTAGTCTCTAACTGCATGTTTAGTTATGTTTAGCAACGATAAACCTGGTTTTTAATTTTGTATTATCAGGTTTTTAATATATGAAATGCGTTATTTTGATATTTGTGTTTTTAATTTTGTATTATCAGGTTTTTAATTGTCATTTAATAGAAAATTAGGAACTGAAAAAAATTATTTAAAAAAAAAAAAATTAGGTTATGACTCGCAAAAAGGAGAGTCATAAAACGTAGGTCGTAAATGCGCTTTTCAAAAAAAAAATTAGGTTATGACTCGCAAAAAGGAGAGTCATAAAACGTGGGTCATAAGTGCGAGTCATAGAAGGATGACGCACAAATGCGAGTCATGAAGATTTATGACGGGTCCTTCCTTGACTCGCATTTGCGCGTCATAAAGGCTCTTCTTGACTCGCATTTGGAGTCAAGAATAGTTGTTTTTCTAGTAGTGAAAAGGCATCCAATTACTTTGGTAAATCGTAGACGTGGTCCGCATAGTTATCATAATAATCTTCACATGTAATTCTTTTGATTCATTCAGATAAAGAGTTTATACGTTGAAAATTACAAAATTAAGTTTTTGTCTATTGTCATTGTTCTACAAACTTATTTCAAACAAAGCCAGGCAGTGTATAACCTAAAACCTTTGTTTTAACTTTTGTTATACACTTTATCCCCAAGTTTCCTAATGCTTATACATATAAAGGCTTAAACCGACAGATCATTCTTTCCAACACATGCTTTAAATCGACCACGTCTCTCCTTCTCTTGATTGATCTCGGCAAGAGAACCCAAAGAGTTTTCGAAACCTTTGTAAGTCGATCGTCGACTCTTGAGATGTTATATATACCGGATTTTTGTTTGGAGAAATAACGGGAATGCGTTGATCATGTGGTTTGAAGAACACAAGGATCTAGCGTTGTGTCATCACTAGTGAGTTACTGAAGCATCCATGGAGTCAATCAATATCTAAGGGTTTTATGGATTCTGCTTTTTGAAATTTGAAAGCTTACTGAAAGCAGAATTTGCAGTAAACTACAAGTACATCTCAAACACCTTTACACGGTTGTGTTAATTCTAGTTATTTAATATCGAGTACTATTATTATGTTTTTATTCTTCTTTTGCGTGGTTAGTAGTACAGTAATTGTTTTTGTCTAAAAGGGGATACCAAACCTTACAAAATAAGCCTTTTATTCCCTCTTAAACAGAATGCCAAAATTTCTCTTGATTAATTATCGTTTCTTTCATCTCAAGTGACAACCATGCATGATAGTTTGATATCTCCAAATTTGAAATTGATCAACCTATAATTCATATTTTAACTTGTTCTTTACAAAATTAGAAACCACCTCTCAAGTAAGGTGACATGAGTTTTAAATGATACTCTTTCATAAAATTTTAATTTCATCGGCATTTAAGTTTCGTTTCGGATGTAAGCCATTACTATTTAGTTATGCGATTAAGATTACAAAGAAAACTTGTAAAAAGAGCAACTTTCTCTTCGTGTGTGTCCTTAATTACTTTGTGAGAACTGAAGGACCACACGAGCTTTAAACTTAAGTAGTGACGACCAGAATGATAGTTGTTC
Source organism: Artemisia tridentata subsp. tridentata (assembly GCA_021014915.2). Taxonomy (NCBI): domain Eukaryota; kingdom Viridiplantae; phylum Streptophyta; class Magnoliopsida; order Asterales; family Asteraceae; genus Artemisia; species Artemisia tridentata. The sequence goes on from CP139509.1 coordinate 150,939,229, forward strand.
AGAAATAAATCCGCATAAATCAGGATGTACGAAGTCCACACCAAAAAAAAGGTACTGTATGTGTACTCAAAACAGTAAGTCAATCGCGTGCTTTCAATTAAATTTATGTTCATATTTTTAACATTGATTGAAGTTATATAAAATTCTCAGTTTATCCAAAAAAAGAAAAATGAAGATAAATTTGTTAGAGTTTATGTATAATTATTAATATAAGTATGTCCGGTTTCGAACCCGAGACTCGGAATTGCACACAATACGTGAGAGTTCCAATGGTTTGAATAAATTAAATATAATTTATATTTTATTTATTTATTTCATAAAACAAATACTTAACGGAGTTAGAGATAACGGTCGTTAAAGGACTAATTATGCAAAAGGAGGTTAGAAGGATCTAGAACCCATTGCATGGGCTAAGATCGGCCGAACCCTTTCCATAAGGGATGAGGGTCGGTTTGATGGAGTAGGGAGCAAGCCAGGGTTTGCCTATAAATACAATCCCATTGTATTTGGTTATTCCCTAATCTTGAATCCCTAAACAAGCCATTCTTCTCCTTCTCTTCTCCTCTAAGCATAGAACCGATCGACCTCTCTTTAATTCCACTTGAAATTGTCGATCCAAGTAAAGCTTACAAAGTGTTTGGTTTGTTTGTGATTCTTAAACCTAGCTTTTCCCATTGAAACGCTAGCATTACGTGTGTACAAGAACGAGTGACAAGCTTCTTTTAGCTTGTGGTGATTTGCCCTATTCGACTAACCCTAGTCGATCTATACCCTAAAACCTAATTAGGGTTTATCTTGTTCTTGTAGATCCGATTCCTTGTTCTTGCTAGGAATCAAAAGGTACGCTTTCCATTTAATTTTTAGTTAATTAATTTACATGTTATTGTAGATCTTTCCGCTGCGTGTACTATGATGTTTATGTGTTTATAGTATTTTTATCATTCACATATTCCAACAGTGGCATCATGAGCCGCGTTTTTAACATGTAATTAATTACTAAAAACCTTAAAAATTGAATCTTGTTGAGATACATGCAATGTTTAGCTAGGGTTTTTAATTTTTTTTTATAAACCCTAATTGGGTCGACACCCATAAAGTTTTTTAGGGTTTTAGTTTTTAATTAAAACTTGTAGAAACCCTAGGATTGCATGCAAATTTTTAGGGATTAATTAATGAGTACCTTATGTGATGTGATTAATTAATTAGATTGCGTATAAATATATATTGACATGATAATATGTGATTACATGATTATATGTGCAATATGAAATCCATGACAAAATCTTGCATATTTTGTCATGAAATGTTTTGTTGTTTAATATGCTACATGTTTTTTTTTAAGATAAATCTTAAATTAGGGAAGACCATAATATATTAATTAAAATTGGTTATGTGCAATGTGGTGTCTAGTTAATCAAAACTTACGCGGCCAGGTTATTTAGCGTCTGTGGTCCTGGTTTCCCGGTAGAACCCTATTCGCCCAGTTGTTTCAGAACGGAAAAAAGAAGCGGTTTTCGCAAAGAAAGTAAGCTTGAGATGCTACAATAGCTTCAGCTGATCGATCCGCCTTTAGTATGGGAAGTTCCCTTCTTAGTGTCTATCGCTAGAAGGCCCTTTCTTTTGGCACAATGAGCTCGAAAACCAATGGGAGTTTTATTAATTAGATACATTAAAATTCACATAGATAATTAATAGGATTTATCAAAAAGGTTTGCATGTGGCTATATGATATTGTTAATGATCATATATGTGTTATTGAGTGTTTATTTTTTTTTTTAAAATTACTTGTTCTTTGTGTTTAATTATGATGGATTGTAACTACAAAGAGGGTAATTTTTTTCAATAAAAAATAAATGAACCTAATAACTATGAAACCTTTGTAGTAAACTATTTAATTGCCAAGTCTTATGTGCCGACAGTTGTTCGCTTCGCACGATAATTTGCTTCCAGGCGAGACTAGCAATTAATGATTTACTACATAAATGTTTGAAGCTTTAAATCTTAAAGTTTTAATTGATTTGATGCGACTGTAAAAAAGTGGTCGAAGCGGCGGACCTATTATTGACAAACTATAAAGTGGGTATAAGGTTGGTACGCATTAAATTGTGACCTTAAAGGGGCGCGTTTTTAATTAGCTTCGGCGGACGTTTGTCCCTCCGCTCGCCTGTGCGTCAATAATAGACTTACCAAGTACCCCATGAAAAAGTACGAAACATCTTAAGGCAATGTTGTAAGTTTCTCAACGCCATCAATTAAATTTTATTGATTTAAGCTGCGAATGAGTAAACAGTTTTTTTGTAGAAAACATATGATACAAAGATGAATGCATGACATCTTTGTACATATTTTTTGATAACATACATCAAAAATTTAATACCCTTAAATTTAAGTTATATGCCATCCAACTATAAAAAGAAACACCTAAGGTTTCATCCTACATCACTAGCAGCCAAAGCTGAATGTGATGTTCAAAGGGTGGTTGTCTAAGGGTAAATTGAGTACTTTCATTGCTAGCAGCCAAAGCTGAATGCAATGAAACGACGTCAATTTACAGTTTCTTAAGTTGGTGAACTTAATTGGGCACTTTCATTACTAGCAGCCAAAGCTGATGTAATGGAACGGCGCCAAGGCATAAAGATTTAGGGATGAAACATGCTTACATTTTGCAACTGATGTTGACAATATAATGTAAGTCCCATGATTTCTAGGAATTGCAATTGGATATTGGCAATTGGGTGATCCCGTACCTTATTGAGCACTTTCGTTGCTAGCAGCCAAAGCTGATGTAATGAAATGGCGTCAATTAGGATCCTAGTTTTCAGTGAAAATTAAATGGTTATTTAACCAATGGGTGTTTAATTTTCTTGAAAAGTTTAATTATCAAAAATACTAATTTTGAACTTTTTCTGTAAAAATGGCCCAACCCGGAAACACTCCAAACATTACCTCCGCTTTCAAAATGATGATTGAAAAGGAGAAATTGACTGGGACTAAAAATTTCAACGATTGGTATCGTAATCTAAGGCTTGTCCTTAGGATAGACAAACGTTTTGATTGTCTTAGTGAGCCTCTTCCGGTTGCTCTTCCTGCTAACTCTTCTAATAATGCACTTAGAGAGTATAACGAAGCTTATGACAAGCACAATGATGCGGCTTGTCTCATGCTATCGGGGATGGATCCTCAGCTGGTAAAACAGTTTGAGAATCATGGTCCGATGCAAATGATTGAGGAACTCAAACGTATGTTTGAGAAACCTCCAATGGCTGAGTTGTATGATGTACTTGACAATATAGCCAAGTGCAAGCAGGAAGCAACCAAACCCATAAGTACCCATGTGCTAGAGATGAAATGATATCTTGACCAATTGGATGCACTTGGATGCGGGTATGTGGAAGATGTTAAAGTTGGCCTCATCAATAAATCCCTCAATGAGGAATTGTATGGTGACTTCGTGCGCAACTTCAACATGCATTGCAAGGGGAAGACATTTACTGACTTGCATGCAATGCTCATAGAACATGAAAAGGGACTCACTAAAAAAGCTCCTACACCTGCTGTGATGGCAATTAAAGGTGGTAGGATAGCTAAGCCCGGTAAACCGCACAAAGTGAACAAGAAGGAAAAAGGGAAAGCTGACAAAGGAAAACAGGTCGTGATCCATTAGCAGAAGCCCAAGAAGCAGAATCCTCCTCCTAAGAAGGATTATCCTAAAAAGGATACGGCTGCTTGTCACCACTGTAACACTCCTGGACATTGGAAGAGGGACTGTCCATTGCTGCTTGAGGAGTTTCGCAAGAATAAGAATGCCAAGGCTGGGCAGGGCGCCAGCACTTCAGGTATTTTTATGGTTGAATTATTTTCATTTCCTCGTAAGCAAAATGCCTGGATATGTGATACAGGATGTGGTACTCACATTTGTAATACATCGCAGGGGCTTAGAGGAGTGAAGAAGCTGAACTATGGGGAATGCTACTTGTATGTCGGCAACGGTATACGTGCAGCAGTAGAAGCCATAGGGACTTTTGACTTACTGTTACCTTCGGGTTTAATTTTAGTATTGAACAATTGTCATTACGCACCGTCTATTGTTAGAGGTGTCGTTTCAGTTTCTTTATTGTTGGATATTGGTTTTGAGCATACTTTTATTAATAATGGAATTTCGGTTTCTCTAAATTCTGTTTTTTATTTTAATGCAATTCCATTAGATGGTGTGTTTGAAATAGACATGGAAAATCATGCATCCAACGGAAATAATTCTGTGTATAGCATCAGAAATAAGAGAATCAAGTCTAACTTGGATTCGTCTTATTTATGGCACTGTCGTCTTGCTCATATAGGCAAGAAACGCATGGAAAAACTGCAACACGATGGGCTTTTGAAAAATATCAATGATGATTCAGTTGATAAATGCGAGTCTTGCATATCAGGTAAGATGACAAAGAAACCTTTCCATAGCAATATGAAAAAGGCTTTAGATCTACTTGGATTAATACACACAGATGTGTGTGGTCCACTTAGAAATGTGTCTAAGCACGGTGCTAGCTACTTCTTGACCTTCACGGATGACTATAGTCGTTATGGTTATGTTTATTTACTTAAACATAAACATGAAGTCTTTGAGACATTCAAGGTCTTTAAAAATGAAGTAGAACTACAACTCGGAAAGAAGATTAAGGCCCTTCGATCCGATCGTGGTGGTGAGTATTTAAGCCAAGAGTTTAAAGATTATCTAACTGAGTGTGGCATTGTCCAACAACTCACTTCTCCTTATACTCCACAACAAAATGGCGTATCTGAAAGGAGAAATCGTACGTTGTTAGATATGGTACAATCTAAGTTTAATCTTACAACTCTTCCCTTATTCTTTTGGGATTATGCTCTTGAAATAGCTGTTCACGTGTTGAATAGGATTCCAACTAAGAAGGTTGATAAGACTCCATATGAAGTATGGACTGGAAAAGCTCCCAACTTTTCTTACTTAAAGATCTGGGGTTGTGAGGCGTTTTTTAAACGTGACTCACCTGATAAACTCCAACAAAGATATGTTAAGTGTATCTTCGTAGGATACCCTAAGGAAACGAAGGGTTACTACTTTTACTTCCCACCAGAAAATAAGGTCATCGTGGCTAGGTATGGCGAATTTCTTGAGGATAATCTAATATCTCAAGAATTCAGTGGGAGAGTATATGATCTTGAAAGTGATCATGAAGATACGTCACCTTCTGAAGGCACTAACACACTTCCTGTGGAACCTGAAAGTTTAGGTCCTCCACCGGAAGTTGAAGTGGTACCCATCCGTAGATCTTCAAGATCTACAAAAGCTCCTGATCGTCTATGTTTAAACGTAGAGGATGAGGATTCTATACTAGTGGATCTCGATGAGCCAACTAGTTATAGGGATGCCATTAATAGTCCTGAAAAGGAAAAATGGCAGCTTGCTATGGATGGGGAAATGCAATCCATGAAAGATAATAAAGTCTGGATTGAAGTAGACCTTCCTCCCAATGCTAAGGTAGTTGGGAGTAAGTGGCTCTTCAAAAAGAAGACGGACATGGATGGCAATGTACACACCTACAAAGCTCGTTTGGTGGCTAAAGGCCTTACCCAAACATACGGTGTTGACTATAAGGAGACGTTTTCTCCTGTGGCAGACATTAGAGCTATTAGGATTCTTAATTATAGCCATAGCTGCCTACTATGACTATGAGATTTGGCAGATGGATGTCAAAACCGCCTTCCTGAATGGTCGCCTAGATGAAGACATCTATATGGAGCAACCTGAGGGGTTTGTGAATCCACAATTTCCTGAGCGTGTATGCAAACTTCAAAGATCCATTTATGGATTGAAGCAAGCATCCAGGCAATGGAATACGAAATTTGATGAGGAAATCAAGAAGTTTGGATTTACTCAAAATTTCGATGAGCCATGTGTATACCACAAAGTTAGTGGGAGTAACACTACTTTTCTTGTCCTATATGTCGATGACATATTAATCATGGGGAATGATATACCAAGTCTTAATGAAGTTAAGGATTATCTTGGTAAGTGTTTTTCCATGAAGGATTTAGGAGAAGCAGCGTATATCCGTGGAATCAAGATCTATAGAGACAGATCTAAGCGGTTGATCGGTTTAAGCCAAAGTGCTTACATGGATAAAATATTGAAGAGATTCAATATGCAAAATTCCAAGAAGGGATATTTGCCCATGCAAGTAGAACATGGCTTAAGTAGCGAAATGTGTGCTTCTACACCTGAAGAGGTGGCATACATGAAGAAAGTTCCGTATGCTTCGGCAGTAGGATCTATCATGTATGCAGTTAGATGTACAAGGCCAGATGTGGCATTCGCACAAAATTTAACCAGTCGTTATCAGCAAAATCCAGGGAAAGATCACTGGCATGCTGTTAAGAACATTCTTAAGTATTTAAGGAATACTAAAGATATGTTTCTAGTTTTCGGGGGAAATCCAGACGCAGAACTGAATGTTACAGGTTTCTGCGATGCGTCCTTTCAGACTGATAAATATGATACGAAGTCTCAGACGGGTGTAGACTGGAAGAGTAAGAAGCAGAGTACAACGGCCATGTCTGCTACAGAAGCTGAGTATATTGCTGCATCGGAAGCTGCACAAGAAGCTGTTTGGATAAGGAAATTTATTTCGGATCTTGGAGTGATGCCGTCAAATAAATTACCTATAAATGTGTATTGCGACAACTCTGCTGCAATCACATTCGCCAATGAACCTGGAGTTATGAAAGGCGCCAGACATTTTCGTAGAAAATATCACTATGTTCGAGAACAAGTCGAACTGGGTGAAATCAATGTACTCAAAGTTCACACAGATAACAATCTGGCTGATCCTTTCACGAAGGCATTACCTAAGGAAACGTTTACTCGACATGCTCAGGGTATTGGTCTTCGTTTAGCCGATAGTTTCATGTAAATCTGATGATTAGTATTTTGGATAGGGACATGTAAACAATTATTATTTTAATGAAATAAAGTGTGGATAACGTTTATTCTCATTATTAATATTTGTGTCATATATTTGCATGTTTAAATCCATGAATAAATTAATTTATTCTAAATAGTCCGTTGTCAATTAATAATATGGGAATATTATTAAACTAAGACAAATGTGAGGATTGGTAGAATGTACTGTAAGGTTGAGACACCAATGTCACATGATATTCAATATTGGATAAATTGAATATAGGACTTATCCCAACCACATGATTATACTTTATGGGTCATAGTCATTAAGTTTATCATGAATATTTATCCTCAGACTTGAGATACTAGGTAACTGCCAAGGATCTAGCTCATTTTCTGTAAGGTAGTCTAACGCTATCCGTAAAAGGTAGTTATAAGGGCTATTTTCGGAAGTGATGCGAAGTTCGAGGGTTATGCTCGTAGTCAATAAAGGATTTGTTCCTTCAACTTTGTGTTGAAGTTTAATACTGCTTGGCCACTCGTAGGATTGACAAGATGTTTGCGTGCGCACGCCCAAAGTCTATCTGGAAGACGTTCAGATGTTTTGGTAATCTTAATCAATTATGTATAAACGAGAAACTAATAGTTAATTATGGAATGACCTAGATCCATATCCATATTAACGCGGTATTAGAAATAAAAGGATAAGTATGATGATTAAATTCATCACGTGGTTTTTCCAGGAAAACCATACTCGGATCGAGCTGGGGGCAGTGGGATGTGTTAAGCTAGACTAGCCCATGTCATTACTATATTAATAGTTATCCAAGTGGGAGCTGTTAGAGTTTATGTATAATTATTAATATAAGTATGTCCGGTTTCGAACCCGAGACTTGGGATTGCACACAATACGTGAGAGTTCCAATGGTTTGAATAAATTAAATATAGTTTATATTTTATTTATTTATTTCACAAAACAAATACTTAACGACAGTTAGTACTTAACGGAGTTAGAGATAACGGTCGTTAAAGGACTAATTATGCAAAAGGAGGTTAGAAGGATCTAGAACCCATTGCATGGGCTAAGATCGGCCGAACCCTTTCCATAAGGGATGAGGGTCGGTTTGATGGAGTAGGGAGCAAGCCAGGGTTTGCCTATAAATACAATCCCATTGTATTTGGTTATTCCCTAATCTTGAATCCCTAAACAAGCCATTCTTCTCCTTCTCTTTTCCTCTAAGCATAGAACCGATCGACCTCTTTTTAATTCCACTTGGAATTGTCGATCCAAGTAAAGCTTACAAAGTGTTTGGTTTGTTTGTGATTCTTGAACCTAGCTTTTCCCATTGGAACGCTAGCATTACGTGTGTACAAGAACGAGTGACAAGCTTCTTTTAGCTTGTGGTGATTTGCCCTATTCGACTAACCCTAGTCGATCCATACCCTAAACCCTAATTAGGGTTTATCTTGTTCTTGTAGATCCGATTCCTTGTTCTTGCTAGGAATCAAAATGTACGCTTTCCATTTAATTTTTAGTTAATTAATTTACATGTTATTGTAGATCTTTCCGCTGCGTGTACTATGATGTTTATGTGTTTATAGTATTTTAATGATTCACATATTCTAACAAAATTCTCACAATAGGGTTTAATATCCTAGGAACAATATTTCTGTGTGACCAATATCAAAGTTTATTCCCTATGAAAAAACTTGAAATGTCGTTCTAAGTAAATCGTGTAGTAGATCTTATTATTTCAACGTTTCAGCATCAGTGTCACGTACAATCTTCATTGAAGGGAGCACGATTGCTGCCAATGTATTTCTTTCAAGCCCATCACCTTCATCAATAATGAATCGAAGGCCTTCAATATGAAGCTTCCCATGGTTACCACTCACTAAGATTGTTCTGTGCTTAGCTAACTCCTATAGATTGATCATTAAATCAGTTAGTATAAGGATATGAAGCTTTTTATTTATTAACTTCCAATATGAGTTACCTCAGCTCTGGCATATTTAACACACTATTTCTCCCACTGATTGCAGTCAGTCTTGGGATTTTGGTGTCCCTTGCTCTCAGAGGTATCATTTATTCTTCTACATCTTTACCTTTCTCCAAGCCAGCATGAACTGCAATGAGTTTACAACGTTTGGTCCCTTCATTGGTGTTAATGCATACATCCTCCTAAAATAACAATTCACAAATATATTAAATCAGTCGACAAACTCGTTATCCTCTTAAAAAATCAATCAAAAGAATTGCCGCAGTAACCTCTTCATGGATCCATGCCATATTTTCCAAGAACTTCTTATGCTCATTGGGAATTCCTTTGATAAAATCTGAAAATAAAACAATACCAATCACTAGATTAGGAGATTTAGTCTTGTATTTATTTTATATGATATACATATATGACACAACCATGAGAGCCATGAGGGAACCCGTAAGATGTAAAAGTGGACCGTAAACTATAAACTGAGCTAACATTGACATGGTACTTGACTTTGTACTCTCCTCCCCACCTCCACCCTTGAACATGCATAGTCTCATACCCAGGACCCTTATACCACCCTTCAATCTCCTCACGACCCTTATATCGATCCCATGTGGAACATAATTTCGACCCTGCAGGTGGTGTTGGTAGTTTTGTGTGTTCCCAGATCAGGGTAAAGATAATCAATGTACCGGATATTCACTTGAATCGTGTAATCACTTTCCAATAGAAACTATTCGACCCTATGCCTGGATTACACGAATATCTCTATGGGATAAGACCAAGTGGTGTTCTTGGTTTAGGCACAAATCAAGAACCGAATTACTTTCAAGTGTTTAGGTTTTCTGTGTATATTTCATGCCGATGTGTTGATCTCTATATATATTAGAGATATACTCAAAACCCTAGTCAAAGGAAATATAAGAAAATATTGGCCAAATATTCTCCATATACGTACTTTCCTTAATTCTAGCTATAATGGTTACAAGACCAGAAAATCATGGTCTTAATTAAGAATTTGAAACTTCCCAAAATAGGTAAAAGTTAGTTACAAATTCTATCCAGCATACCAGCAGTAGAATCTTATGCCTAGCAGCATAATAAATTGTACTAGCAGCAGAATCTATTGCCTAGCAACTCAGCAGCAGTATTATTGTACTAGCAGCAGTATCAATAACACTAGTAGCAGAATGTTCTGCATCAGCAACACAATGAATAATACGAGCAGCAGAATGATCTGCATCAGCAGTATTATCATTTACACTAGCAGCAGAACCACAAATCATTTAATTTGAGTCAGGGTAAACATTGACCTGATGGGTGTACACTCCGTACCTCCAAGCCCATTACCAGGTGTGAATTAATCCCTAAAGTGCACTAAATTTTCCAACAGGTGGCGGTGGCAAAGCCCCAACGAAGGCTGCAAAACCATAGTCATGACTTCCAGCAAGGAAAACATGAGATTGTTTTGGATATCTTGATGGCAAAGATATTAAAAAATCGAGCACCTCTCGAGTGTGAGGTCCATGGTCACAATAATCACCAAGAAAAATGATGTGAGCGGACTCAAACTCGTTTGGCTTGATTTGTTTTTCCAAATTGGACCAAAGATTTTTTATCTTAGTTATATATCCATGGATGTCTCCTATGCAAATCACCACTTTTTCATTGGTGTTTGTTGACATTCTTATTAGCTAGATATACTTTTTGCATATGCTGTTGTATTTGTACTCAAAATTTTCCAACCACGATGGCAATTAAAAAAAGAAAGACTACAAGTTCTATGAAATGTATAAGAAGTGGGTAGGAGCAAAACTTAGCCAACATGTTTGTATTCAACCATATATGAAGTCATGTTCACTTGACTAAGTTATATGAGTACTGAGCAAGCAAAGAAAGTTATATTGCATCACCCACTAGGAAATAATGAACATGCTTAATATACTAAACCGGTCTTATTACATTCTTTTTGGAGTGGCAAATTATTTAAACCTACTATCTTAATTCTTACATAACCCTCAGATATATTTTAAACGAGACATGAACCTATACAATCTGTTAGTTAATGGATTGCTCATGTATCGCTGGAGCAAATTCCCTTTGGTATAAATCGTGTCGATCGAGTACATAGTGATATATGTTCTATAATAGTACGACATATATCAATATATAAGGAGGTTACAAAAATTTGCATTTTTGGTCACTTAGTTCTTTGATACGTCTTAGAACTTATGAAACACGACATTTGAGTCACTGAGTATATAAAAGGTATACGTGCAAATCATCGAAATTTTAAAACACGACTTTTAGATTACTTAATTTATCAAAAAATATGTGTTCGGGTCACTCATATTAACGTTGAAATTATTGAATATTGATCCAAATATCATTTCTTATAAGTTAACGTGAACAAAAAAGTAATTCAGTCACTTAATTGAACAAAAAAGCATGTTGAGTAAGGGCACTCAGAGTGGGCAAGTTTATGGCCAGCGGTATGGCCCATACCGCCGGTTACACCGCCGCCGACCCAAAATTTATGGGCAAAATTTATGGCCACCGGTAATAATACCCGGTGAGCATAAATTTAAAAAGTGAACGTTGGATAGCACAATACTAACGAAATAGATCCAATCAAATCAGTATTTATGATAAGTCTTAAATAAACAAATGATTATACCTTAGCAAAGGCAACAGATCGAGTACGTGAGCGACCAAAATCAGTAGTTGGTCGAATAACACAAGTACTGAATGAAGATCGAAGAGTTGTTGCTGTTTCCATCTTCGATTCCAAATTTATTAACTTAGGAATTTTGTAAGAAGATGAACAAGGTTGGTAGGTGAAAACAAATAACACAGGATATGAGATATGAATTATTATTTTATTCTGCTGTGTCAAGGAGACTAGCATTTATATTTTATAGTATGTGTTTTTAGAAGTTTATGTTTAGTTTAAATATTAAAAAGAATAAAAGGGGTATGAGAATTTATCGGGCGCCAGTGGATTAGGTTGGAGGTATGAGAATTTATGGGAATGAGTTGGCTGAAGCTTATTGGTTGAATTTCAGAGGTATGATAAATTCACATTTATTACCACTCCTAATGCCCTAACCTCGATATATATATTAACCCTAATACGAAAAGCATGTCTTTCTCTAGTTTAAAAACTCCTTGTCTAGGTCTCACTCAAATACTATATTTTAATAACGTGTTATTTATTGTAAGCCTATTTTACACATGACCAGTACAAATGTTATAGTAACCTTAAAAAATTGCCCGTCTAGATCATGCATGTTATACTACAGTACTATATACACATGTGATATGCAACTCACTTTTTTGCAATATACAAATTGAATCATTTTCATAATTGCTCAAACTTCAGAAATTTATTTGAACTTATAAGTATATTGATCGGGTACTTTTTTTAATAGACCTCAATGGAAAAGAAAAAGGTTGTTTGGGGCATAATTTAGGCATCACCGAATGTTTTTATTTTCTTTTTATAGACGACTAAAGTGTTCCATTTGAGTACAAATGATAGCATCATTAACTTCTTTGAATAGGCAGAATTGCGTATATATCATTTGTACATGTTTTTTATGCACATAGTACAATGATTTTTATCCATGCTTTGGATATATATGCAATTATGCATTTTCAGAATGATATATATGCAAAAACCCCTTTTGAATATACAAAGGGCCAAGGTATTCTCATGGAGTCATTGAAAAATATTATTTCTTTTTCTTCTATTTAATTTCCTCTCAAGGAGAAAAGTTCGGCAAACAAAACTTTCCCGACTTTCCTTCATCTTTCATTTCCTTTTTCTTCCTTGAAAAGGTTAACACAAAATAACCACACACGGTTGGCTTAGTCGTAAATAAAAAAACCTTGTAATTATCTCATTAAAATATGTGAAGTCGGAAGTTCAATTTCTGTTAGATGCAAACAATTTTGAAGTGGTCACGTCAACTTTTAAAAAAGCGAAACCTTTATTTGGTTTTAGTCTATGTGATGATGGGTTCAAACCTCGTGAATTAGTCGGCCAACGAATCTAAAACTATGATTACCAATAAAATTTAAAAACTAACACAAAATATTCTTTCATTTGTTTTATTTTCTAGTTCAAAATAAAACACCAAGTATATATAGAAGGTTGGAAAGGGATCAACTTATCCACCATAATATGATGTTAATTAGAGAAAAAAAATAATAAGGTAGAATTAAGAACTGAGATAAAGAGAAGACTTGATTTACATACTATCTTTAGTAAATGATATCTCTAAATATGGCTGAGCACGGACGTCCGCAAATTGAACCAAACTGAAGCAAAACACCTTTAACGGAACCGACGAAAGAAAAACCATACCGACATAAGACCCAAAAGGAACCAAAAACACCTATACCAAAATAAACCGAATCTACACAAATCCAAAACGAGCACAGTGTAACGATTCAGTTATCGGCTCTCCATTCCATCATGTTTTGACTTTTGAATTCGGGTCGTCTTGACCCAATGCACAACCCTGTCCACCTCTCCTTCCTAAATATCGCAATTTGTGTTGCTTAAACAATCTAGTAGATATAACAAGTTTTAGTAGTTAAGATACATGTAAAAGTTAATCAATCCAAAACCACAACACACGATTTGCACACATCCAACCTCCCCACATGCTTTTTATTACTTATAACATTAGAAGTGTCGGGGCAAATATTTTATACTTTCCACCTTTTTTTTTTTTTGGGTATCGAACAATTTTTTTTGCTTATACGGGTAATTATCTTTCAAATTCGTTATTCTTGAGGTACTTTGTGACATTTTTACCCCTCAAAGTATTAAAACTTCATGGGCAAAAATGTCACAAAAGTACCTCAAAAAGACCGAATTTAAAAGATTAGTACCTTAAAAAAACCGAATTTGAAAGATAAATACCCATATAAGAAAAAAAAATTGTTCGATATTTTGACAAGTATGATACATTTATATAACATTTGCCCAAAGTGTTATCCTCAACGAGTGCAACAAAAACAATACAATAGAAAAGCAGTTGTCCTCGAAATATGGATGCAAATACAAAAACACATTTACAAGAATCTCACTACAAACATTCAGAAGTAATACCGAACTAAGATGATTAACTATGAACAACAAGAGAAAGATTGCACTGTGCGTAATTTGAGAGGAAGTGAGAGACTGATTATGACCGGCTAGGGCTGGGATAGGAGACATTTATATCACCTATTTTCACTTGAATCCCTAAAATAAGATAAATAACGATACCAACACCAAACATACAAACTGTTAGAAATAAGTGCATGATTGGTCCTTGCACTTATAATAAACCAATGAGTTTGTAATATAACATAGTTTTAACACTCCTTCTCAAACTCATGGTTTAAACATATCTATTAAACCAAGCTTTTTGCAAAATAACTTGTGTTGAGCAATGCTCAGAACTTTTGTAAACACATTTGTAACATTATTTGCATAACCAATTTTTACAGTTTCAACAACACCTGAAGAAACTTTTCCTTTACCAAATGAATATAAATTTCAAAGTGTTTGGTTTTCTCATGAAAAACTGTAATCTGAATACCATAACTGCTTGGTATTATTCATCAAACTTCTAGTGCTTATACCCCTCGGCAAAATAGAATTGTTGAGAGAAAACATAAACACTTATTGAATGTTGCTAGGAGTCTTATATTTTAGGGAGAGATTCCTCTATATATGTGGCATGAATGTTGTTTTAACTGTTTTATATCTTATTAGCAGGTTACCCTCCTCTAGATTGTCTGGTGCTTTCCATTATAAAATAATATATTGTAAAGATCCTAGTCTCTCTCATGTGAGGGCTTTTGAGTGTCTCTGCTATTCCAGTGTTTTAAATAACAATGATAAATTTAGTTTCAAGTTTGGAAAGTGTGTTCTTATTGGTTTTTCTAGTGTCAAAAAGGCTTATAAACTGTACAGTCTTGATAGTAAAAGTGTTATGTTTTCTAGAGATGTCAGGTTTTATGAAACTATTTTTCCATTTAAAATGAAATCTTCTGAAGAGTCTAAAACCTTTTTTGATAAGTCAAATGGTACTAGGGCAGATTGTTTAAACTTTTTTGATACTCAAAGTCTTCAAAGTCCCAATTATGAAAAGGAGGACACACCTAATGTGGAAGGTAATGTAGGTGATATAGGTGATGTAGGATAAAATAACATATTAAACAAATAAGCACAGCGGAAAACATCACCATACAAGGATCCATATAGCCATATGATCAATTTAAATAAAAACAAATTAAACACATAATTTATACCTTTGTAGCGTGATCCGGGTAACACCACCAAAGCTATGTGTGTCGAATGGTATGAAGAAACCCAAGTGATCAAATGGAGATCACCTCTATGTGTATCCACACTACACTTCCTTGTATGCCAGTGGATGCTAGTCCTTCAACCCGTAACCAATCAAACACCCTTGAATGAACAAGATACAAGAGTGATTGATGAAAAAAATCAAAAACCCTAATAGGGTGTTTGTTTTTGCCGTACACAAGAGAGGGGAGAGAGGGAGAGAGATATGGTAATTTGTTATTCTGATTATTAGGAGATAAATGAGTATCTTTTACTAATAAATCAAATCACAAAATCCTTCTCCAAGCCCTATCATGGCCGGCCCTCTAATGGGCTCAAATGGGCTCTCCATTTGATTTTCTAGTCCAATGAAATAAGTCCATTACTTAGTCATTAGAAGCCCAATAGCAGTTCCTAGTTACTTACGGTTATTTATATATCGTAAATACGATAAACACGATATATAAAGTGGCACCTCAGTGTATATGTGTGTGACCCCACAGGCTCACATATGTCTAGCCATATAATTAGTAATTATGACACGAGCATATCCCAACAGCTCCTACTTGCGACGTCATAATAATCAAGTAATTATACAAGCAATGGTTAGCGTCTAGCAACACGCCACTGCCCCTAGAAATATATGAGGTTAGTTTCTTAAACGTCTCATTTTAGATGGTTTACATGTCATCTATCCTTTTGTTTCAGATACCGTGTTGAACATTAGACATGGATCAAATGTCATTCTAATAGTTCAACTATTATGTTTCTCGATATAGATATTGAACAAGATTACCAAGTGGGTTAAGATTCATCTTAAACTCATTTGGGTACGGCCATACAAACATCTGTCCAATTCATCGAGGGGCCCAATAGTATCTAACTCCATGACATGTGGAGGAACAAATCCTATTTTGACTGCACGTGTCATTCACATGCTTCATATCACTCCTGATAATGGCTTTTATAACTACCTTATTCAGGACAACGTTTAAGCATATCAAAGAATGAAATTCCACACATGCAAAACCTGCTTGCATCTCAAGTCTAAGGATAAGAGACATAACCTCTAGCGAGATTCACTATTGACGACGATCCATGTAGTGAAGACTCGTAGGTTGGGTCAATCCAATGTTCATCACAATGAACAACATGTGAGTTTGGCAAATGAATCACCAACACGCTCACATTTGCCTTAATTTGATGATACTCCCGTATCGTCAACCGACAATGGATAATTTTAGAATAAATAAATTACTCATGGATTAAACATGCAAATATAGAACACAGTTGATATGAAATGAAAACGATCATAACCAGTACATCAATTCATTATAAATATAAACTGTTTAATGTTCCAATTATTCAAATACTAAAAATACAGATCTACATGAGACTACTAGCTGGTCTAAGTCCAATGCTCCTAGCATGTTCGACATGTTTGGCACAAGGCATTGGTTTCGTAAAAGGATCAGCTATGTTGTCATCTGTATGAACTTTAAGAAGACGAATATCACCACTTTCGATAACTTCTCGAATGTAGTGAACTTTCCGACGAAAATGTTTGGCACCCTTTTGAACACCTGGTTCATTGGCTATGATAATGGCACCTGTGTTGTCACAGTACATATCCATAGGTCGTTCATTGCTGGGGACAACGCCAACCCAGAAATGAATTTACGTATCCAAATCGCCTCCATTGCAGCTTCAGAAGCAGCTATGTATTCAGCTTCTGTAGAGGACATCGCGATAGTGCTTTGTTTGGCACTCTTCCAGTCAACAACACCTCCGTTCATGATGAAAACATATCCTGTTTGGGATTTGGTGTCATCACGATCCGTCTCCCAGCCTGCGTCAGTGTAACAAGTGACACTGAGCTCACGCTTGACATCACCACCATAAACAAGAAACATATCTTTAGTATTTCGTAAATACTTTAATATGTTCTTAACAGCAGTCCAGTGACATTCTCCTGGATTCTGTTGAAATCTACTCGTTAGGTTCTGAGAGAACGCTACATCAGGTCTAGTGCACATAACCGCATACATTATGGATCCCACAGCCGAAGCATAAGGGATTCCCTTCATCCTCTTCACCTCAGTAGGTGTAGAGGGTCCTTGAGCTTTACTCAATTCTGTATTCGGTTGCATTGGAAGACTTCCACGTTTGGAATCTTGCATCTTAAATCGCTTCAAGATTTTGTCAATGTATGCACTTTGACATAAGCCGATTAACCGTTTTGATCTATCACGATAGATTTTGACTCCAAGTATGTACGCAGCTTCTCCTAGGTCTTTCATGGCAAAGCAATTTCCAAGCCAGGATTTTACATCTTGTAGCATTGGAATGTTGTTTCCCATGAGTAATATATCATCAACATATAAGACTAGGAACACGACTATACTTCCACTAGTTTTCATATACACACACGGCTCATCGAGATTTTGAGAAAAACCAATTTTCTTGATTTCCTCATCAAATCTCTTATTCCAACTTCTGGATGCTTGCTTTAATCCATAAATGGATCTTTGAAGCTTGCAAACTTTAGTTGGGTGTTTAGGATTCACGAAGCCCTCGGGTTGCACCATATAAACGTCTTCGTTCAGGTGGCCGTTCAAGAAAGCTGTCTTGACATCCATTTGCCAAATCTCATAGTCATAGTACGCTGCTATGGCTATAAGAATCCTAATTGCTTTAACGTCTGCAACAGGCGAGAAGGTTTCTTCATAGTCAACCCCGTAGGTTTGAGTGAAACCTTTTGCTACCAGACGAGCTTTGTAGGTGTGTACATTTCCATCCATTTCGGTCTTCTTTTTGAAGAGCCACTTGCTCCCAACGGTTTTAGCGTTAGGAGGTAGGTCAACTTCGACCCAGACATCATTGTCTTTCATAGATTGCATCTCCACATTCATAGCTTCGATCCATTTATCGTGTTCAGGACTCGATAATGCATCTCGATAGTTAGCGGGTTCACCATGATCCCCTAACTCATGTTCCTTAGCATCGACATAGAAACCATATCGCTCAGGTGCTTGAGGTATCCTTGCGGATCTACGAATGGGAGCAACATCTTGATGAGGTTCAACATTTTCATGTTCAATCTCATTTTGATGCTGACTAGTGTTACCAGAAGGTTGTGCATCTTCCTCTTGAATTTCATCAAGGTCTACGTTGCTCCCACTTGCCTCTTGTGAAATGAGACGGTTCTCAAGAAACTCAGCATTCCGAGCAACAAATATTTTGTTCTCGGGTGGGTAGTAGAAGTAGTAACCCATCGTTTCCTTTGGGTATCCTACAAAGATACACTTGATAGTTCTGGGCTCAAGTTTGTTAGGTGTGTCTCGTTTCACGAGAGCCTCACAACCCCAGACTTTCAAGTAAGACAAATTAGGGACCTTCCCATGCCATATTTCGTATGGTGTTTTGTCTACCTTCTTGGTTGGAACCATATTGAGAATGCGTGCGGCAGACTCTAGAGCATAACCCCAAAAAGACATTGGCAACGTTGTTAGACTCATCATAGATCGAACCATGTCTAGCAAGGTTCGATTTCTCCTTTCAGATACACCATTATGTTGTGGTGTATATGGAGGAGTGAATTGTGAGACGATCCCACACCTTTTTAGATGATCTAAAAACTCTTGACTCATATATTCACCTCCTCGATCGGATCGGAGAGCCTTTATGGTCTTGCCGAGTTGATTTTCTACTTCATTTTGAAAGACTTTGAACATTTCAAAGGCTTCATGTTTATGTTTAATCAAGTAAACATAACCATATCGACTGAAGTCATCAGTGAAAGTAATGAAGTAGTTAGCTCCTTCCCTAGACGTTATTCTAAATGGGCTACATACATCAGTATGTATGAGTCCAAGTAGATCTTTAGCTCTTTCTCCAACATGGGAGAAGGGCTTTCATGCCATTTTACCAGATATACAAGAAATGCATTTATCAAACGACTCATGGTCGGTTGACTCTAAAAGCCCATCGCGTTGCAGCTTCGTAATGCGTTTCTTGTTTATGTGGCAAAGACGATAGTGCCATAGAAAAGTGGAATCTAAGTTACGCTTAGATTTTTTATTGCTAACATTATATATAGAACTATCGTTTGAAATAGAATCACGCATATCAATTTCAAAAATACCATCACGAGGAATAGCATTAAAATAAAAAACATTATCCTTAGAAACTGAAATGCCAAAATCCATAAATGTATGAATGAAACCATCATCCTTCAAACGAGAAAGTGAAACAACACCTCTAGTAATAGTAGGTGCAAAATGGCAATTATTCAAAACAATAACTAAACCATTAGGGAGGATGAGATCAAAGCTCCCTATCGCTTCGACAGCTGCACGGTTGCCATTACCAACGTACAGGTTCAAAGCTCCTTGTTTCAACTTTCTGCTTCCCCTAAGTCCCTGCACATTATTGCAAATGTGAGTACCACAACCAGTATCATATACCCAGGATGTGTTAGGAAAAGTATAGAGTTCTATAGTGAAGATACATGTAGGATCGAGTGCTTCTAGCTTGATTGAGCTTGGTTAAACCGTTATGTAAACACAAAGAGCTTAGGAGAATCTCTAGTGTAAGACTGTGTCTATCGAAACTAACACAAGAATATAAAGAAGAAAGTAACTAACAAGTTTGATCCTCTATGGATCGGTTTATGAACTAATAATGATTTTATTGACGATGTAAAGCATACAAAACTCATAGACGAGTGTTCCCTTTATACTAACAAGAAGTCCTAAAGAAGAAAGTAACTAACAAGGTTTTGATCCTCTATGGATCGGTTTATGAACTAATAATGATTTTATTGACGATTGTAAAGCCATACAAAACTCATAGACGAGTGTTCCTTTTATACTAACAAGAAGTCCTAAAGAAGAAAGTAACTAACAAGGTTTTGATCCTCTATGGATCGGTTTATGAACTAATAATGATTTTATTGACGATTGTAAAGCCATACAAAACTCATAGACGAGTGTTCCTTTTATACTAACAAGAAGTCCTAACCCTAACCCGTTATACAAGAAAACGTGTGAAGAGATATACATCAATCTCTTCTAAAAATAAATCTAACAAACATTCTAAACTTACGGGATAACAATTACTAATACCCGCAGTAATGACTACTATCAGCAGAAACAAAAATAAAATACCAGCAGCAATGAACTTCAGCAGGAACCGCACACTATCGGCAGGAACCAGCTTACACTACCAGCAGCAATGAGAAATCTATTATTTCCCAGAATTCCTAACAATCCTCCCCTAATCTTGAAGTTGACTAGGTTAACTTGCAAGATTCCCTGTAAAAGTTTTGAAGTCCAGAGGATTAATGCAGCAACATCAGAAAGTAACCATCAGCAATCTTCATTGAGTACATGATTCCAGCAGCAACAGATATGAACCAGCCGCAACAGGAACAACTTCATAAGGATCTGGCTACCCCTGATATAATCTTTCCAACAACTATGACATATTGTACATCAAATCTGTTATGTTTCATACTATTCTCATCACATCCAGGTGTGTTAACTCCTGTGAGAGGTGAATCATTGAAAATTAATGGATTTGATGTCTCTTTACCAATAGCCATCACTACTGGAGTAGCCAATGTTTAGGTGTGTAAGACCATGGTACATTGATAACCACCTGATTTTTAGTAAATCAGCAACTTTAAACGGATTTGACTTGTCTTTACCTGTAGCCGTTTGCTCAGGACTAGCCAATTCTTAGGTTGAAGATAACCTTTAGTGAATTGAGTACCAAGTATGGTATTCCACTGCCTTTACCACAAGCCATACACTTGTGGGCTAGCCAATTCTTTGGAAACCCCAAAGGAGTAAAATCCATGGTGAATTGAGAACCATTTCAACTCTCAGGAATGAACCATGGGTGAGTTGAAGTACCCAATAGCTTTGAGCAAGCTATTACAGCTATCAACAGATTTGACAATCACACCAGAGCTGTACCCTCATGGTGAGTCAACTCTTTCTTGTCTGTGAGACATGGTGAGTTGATTACCATTTTTTGTGTAGGTGTAAACACCATACAACTTAGTACAACAGAATATACAACAATTTTTTTTTTTTTTTTTTTTTTTTATGAACTAAAGAGAAAACAAAGAAAAAGAAAATAACAAATTATACAACAGAAAGTTCAAACAAGGATACCATTATCATGCAGATGATCCTTTGGCTGCAGACAACTGATTTCTAATGAACCTGACCAATTGTTCAGCTGTGGTCAAGTCATTGCCTACTGTATGTTTTGGGATTGTCAACCTCTGCTCAAGCATGCTCTCCATAAGCCCCACAGATAAGGGATAGTGTACATCAACAAACATAGTGAACACCTGTCCAGAGACAGTTTCCAAAACATGAACCTGAGAAGTGGGATACAACTTCCAACTGTGTACCCACCAGGACTGTTGATTAGCCCACACAAAATTAGCCTGACCTCCTGGTAGAGAGTCCATCAGTACTTTCAATTCTCCCCAAAGAAGAAGACCAAGTCCTTCAGCCTGATGAGTTTCATAGTATGTGGACACCATACCATAGAGATGGATCAAGTCTTGCTTATCCACCTTATCCAAAATCTCTCTAAGGAATGTAAAGTACATCACATTCCCATCAAGAGTACACAAAACATTGGTTTCCCCTTATGGAATTGGACGAATTGTCCAATGAGCAATATGACCCCAAGGTCGAGGTGGATCATCTTCAGAGTCACTTTCTGAATCAATCTGCAGAAGTTCTTGATCATCCAGCTCAGAAATGGGCCTAGAAAAAGGCTTCTTAGCATAACTCTTCTTTCTGGTTCTTGAAGAGGATGAAGGAACTGCCTGATTTGAATCGGCTGCAACATCAGAAAGGAAGGTGGGAATGAATGTGGCACTTTGTGGACCCTTAGCAGGAACAAACTCTGATATATCAGCAGGAATAGAAGATGTCTGTGGTGAACCAGATGAGACATCATGAGTAGATACATCACCAACATGAATATTAGAGTCAGTAATTTTAGCCCTTTTTGAAGAAGGCTCTTCCAAAACAGGTTTAGCGCTGGCTAAAACAGGTTTCATGATTCTGTCATATAGCTTCTTAAGTTCTTCATAGGATAATCTCTTCACTTGAGCCATTTTCATCCCATGAGTATAGATTGATCCACTTTGATTCTTGACCACACGTCACATAAGGTCTCTCTGCTGTGCAGGGGTAAGAGGCTTATCCCTTTTTGCTTTAGCTTTCTGTTCTGCAATGGCCCTTCTCTTTTGTTTCATTCGATCCACCATTAGAGCAGGAAAATCCGGATCTGAGACATTAATTCCCAGAATGTTCTTGGCAAGTTGGGAATTAGCAGCTACTTGAGAACCAATTTGTACCCAATCAGCTTCAGACCAATGGAGAGAGGCAGCATCCAACTCTCTTTGTCTTTCAGGTGGTAAAGTGGAAGTAAATGGTGTATCAGCCCTTGCAAATTCTGTAGTAAAGTCTGCATGAACCTTCTTTGCCATTTCCAACCCCATCTGTTCATCTTCATGCATTTTTAACAGCCTTTCTTGTGCAGCTCTTTCTTCATCAGACACAAGACCACCAAGATCATCCACCAATGATTCATGTCCTTTAGGTTGATCAGCATGAGTGACATCAGAATCATCAAGGATGGATGTATGAATTGCAGATACACTAGCAGAGGCATTGGTAGAGCTACCAGCAGCAATACTATCAGACTTAGGAGCAGCATCAGCCGAATACTACCAGCTGGAATAGCATCTGCAGCAGGAACATCTACTGCAGCAGGACTCTTCTCTGTTATACCAACATCAGCAGCAACAATCTTAGGAGTATCTTCATCAGTCCCAATAGAAGTACCCTCATCTGATGACTTATACATCTCAAAGGCTGGTATTTTAGACGCCTTCTGAAGCTTGGATAAGTATTGTCTTCTTTGATAAAGCTTTGGAGAGGTGGCCTTAGAGATTTGAACACCCCCTCCTGGTGTGTTGGCACTAGCTAAAGAGATATTGGCCAACATATATAGTCTTTCCAGGTTAACTGAACCCTGAAGTCCAGTCTCTTCTTCTTCAAAATCAGATAAAATTACCCTTCTTTTCTTGTGTGGAATTTGACCTTCCAAAGTGGTAACTCTTTCAGTTAGACTGTGAATGGTTCCACCAAGAGTCTCCCTTGTTTCCTTGAGCTCCTTTTCCAAAGACTCCACCTTCGTACCAAAATCCTTCTTGATGTCATTTAGTGCAGACTCCAAAAGTTCCACTTTCTTTGCATACCTGTCAAGTAAACTAGACACAGATGTGACATTAGTAGGACCCTCAGCTCCACCAGCAGGTTGCTCTGTGGTATGAGGAGCTGCAGAGGATCTGAGTGGAGCAGCATGAAAGTCTCCACCATCATGAGTGTCAAAGTCAAAAGACTGCCTAGTTGGACTTGGAGTGGATAGCCTTGAAGTAGAAGGCATATCCATAGAAGGTGTTGGTTGGTCATCAGTTGAGGTCTGGACAATAGGCTCACCAGGGACAACAATTTGAGGTGTGGTAGGTCTAGGAGATGGTGGCAATGGGGCATCAGCAGCAACTGAAGTCCCTTCACCAGCAGCATTGGATGCACTGGCATCAGCTGCATTGGGTGCAGGTGGGATATTATCATTACCAGCAGGATCTGGATTGCCAGCAGCATTGGCATTAGGTAACATTGCAGGTAACAATGCCAAGTGTGGTCCTGCAAAGTTCATCTTCATTGTGGCAAACATTTTTGCAGTCAACCTAGTCACAATCTTATGGGTTGGGTCAATGGTCTGTACACCTAAAATAATTTGAAGAAACCTAGGGTACATTAGAAATCTGTTTTTCTCAGCTGTGATATTATCAGCCATCCCTTCAAAAATGTATTTAGCCCAATTGTATACCCTTCCCTGTGACAAACAAATAAGACCAGATGCAATAGGACAAGGGAATTTGTCCCAACCACCTGTCTTAATATTAATGCACTGAAGCAAAGTGTGAACAAGAAATCTCCATTGAGGAGAGAGCTTACTTTTATAAAAAGTAAAATTACCAGTGACAGGGTATCCAATGTCTGCCATGCCAGTCAGGATTTCTTCCTTGGTAAGATCATACACTCCATTCTCATCAAAAAGTTGAAGTTGTGTACGAATCAACCCCTCATTGATGATGTGTTCATGACCATCAATGATTGCTACAATTTCCTGCTCTCTTCCCATAATGTTTCGCACTTTAGCAGTTGCCCAAAATTGCTTAATGAGAAAGTCGTACACTGTAGCCGGACAGTGAGTAAGGGCATAATGAATAGATGACCCACGTAGAAAAGCCAGTACTTTGTCATAACCGTCACTCCTATCTGAGGATACCAAATAAGCAACCTTGTTGTGATCATCTTTGTATCGAAGTGTTGTCATTTTAGTGATCTAGGGTTTGAAAAGAGAAAAGATGAGCTATGGTTTGAGAGGATATAGAAGATTTGAGGTGTGAGAAGTACAATTTTAGGTCAGTTATGATGTTGTTATATGGTTGCCAAATTTAGCGATTTAAATTGTAGGAATTTCGCGCACGTATCTTTGACCGATTTGACTTAACTAAATTTCCCAAATTTAATGAAATCAACAGGAACCATTAGTCAATCAGCAGGAACACTCGGTCAATCAGCAGCAATGGAGTGGTTTGACCAAAGTCAACATTGCAAATCCAGTTATTAAAAATAAATCGCCCAAATTAACTCCCAACACCAACCAACAATTAATTCCCACTAATCATCTTCTCATTATAAAAGCCCCCCCTTTTTTTTTTCAAATCGAATTACTTCATCATCAAAACCCTAAACCATATTCTTCATATCAAATAAAACCATGAGTTTATCAAAAACACCCATCATTGAAGTATCATCCGACTCCTCCTCCTCCTCCGATTCCTCATTAAGGTGGGGAAAATTTTTTCCCCCAACTGCATCATCCTCATAATTCAAGGGGAAAGCTAAGGTTGAAGAGGTTTCGTCTGACCCTCTTCCTTCTACTCCTTCTTAGTTTGAATACTCCAGCTCTGAAGAAGAAGTATCATCATGGCCAAAATCCATGACCTACTATCAAGGAGAATAGGAGATTGACCCTCCAAACTATTCCATTTCAGCAGAGCTAACTCGAGAGATGGAGAAGACCGTGGCTGCCTTCTGTGAGGTCTCAATTTCTAGGCCAAGTCAGCCATTTCCTAGGTTACTCCCAAGATCAAGTCAGTCACTCTCTACCCCAAGTCATCCAACTCCAAAGAAAGGTCAACCACTCCCTAAGCCAAGATTGCCAATCCCTGTGGTGTTGGCACTTGCAGCCCCAAAGATGTATAGTGATATTGGTGGCAAAGGAGTGCGCAAGGGGATGCCTGGTTTCCAAGGGAAGGGCAAATGGAAGATGAAGTAGGTAGCAGGGTTGTGGTTTGGTGCAGAGGTGGAGGTGAGAGATCCTTGGGTCTGCACTGCATATCTTTTGTTAGGGTTGTTTGATGATGTAAAGCTTTTGCTATAAGTGTTAGTATGTAATCACTTTAATGAAAATGAATGGAATCAGCTCTCTTTAGTTAATCGCAAGCATTGAAAAAGTGAACTGCAAAACAAAATTAGCCAAACAAAATACACTAAACCTGCAAAACAAAGTTAGTACATAAAGCATAAAAGTATAAGAAACATTACAAAGATACAAGCATTAGCCTCCCCTCAAAACTAGCAAGGAAGAATACAACAACATGATTAGACAATCAAGACCATTACCAAGGAAACCATGGATAGTAATACAATCCCTCTTCAGGAATTGGCTCATAATAATCAGACCTATAATCATTTTGAAAATAAGGGCTTGAGGGTCTGTAAAATGGTTGAGCAACATTCCTCTTCCAACCAGCAGAATTGGTTTGACCAGCTGGAACTGGCTTACCAGCAGGAATGGTTGCAGGATTGCTATGCCTACCAGCAGCAACCGGATTAGCATTTCCAGCAGGAAATCCTGCTGCCTTAGGCACATAAGGTGGAATTTTATCCACATTATTCCATAGAGGTCTTGTCACTTGTCGTCTAGCATACACACCCATTCTCTTCTCATGATAATCACAATCTTTGATGAGATGAACTTTACTACCACATAAAAAACATGATTTCTTTTTAATCTTTTTGTTCTTTCCATGTCTTGTTTTATTACACACAAAATTCTCACTACTAGTACTTGAAGGTGAACTGATTTTAACAAACTTAAGTGAACTATTGTTAGAATGAGCTGTTTTAGAGATGGATTCACCATCAGTCAATTTTGAGGGCTCATGGGACTTAGGTGTGGGTGACTCATCACTTGAATCACAAGAAACAAAGTCTTTAGACTGTGGTTCTGAGGACTTGACACTTTTGGAACAAGAGACAAGGTCATCAGGTTTAGGTAAGTCTTTGGACTTTTTGCCATAAACCATGTGTGACTCATCTGAGTCCAGGTCAGAGAGAGAGTGGATAGAGGTAGGCATAAAAACTCCTTTGATTGGTGGAGGAACTGCATGCATCTCTCCTTCTTTTACAAACTTTACAGGAATTTTATAGTCGACAGGTTCAGGGTCAAAAAAACTATACTCATTAAGGTCATAGACTTGATCTTGCCCTATGTAGTCACCAAACCCTAAACCAAGTTTAGTTTTTACAGACATAGAACTATCAACTAACCTGTTTAGGTTTTTAGATGATTCTTTCCATTTATCGAACCTAGCCAAGTTATTGTTTAGCTTATTCTGTAAATCCTGTTTTTCTAATATGACCTTAGCATTTTGAGATTCAGAATATTTAAGCTCATTAGTGGTGTTTTCTAAATCTCTCTGTAATACCTTAATCTTTTCCTCATAAGCTAACTCATTCTTTTGGTACCAAACCTTTTGTTTTTCTAAGGTTTTAACAACATTTTCATAAGCTTGAACCTTAACAAACAATTCTTTATATTGAGGCTCTATGTCATCATATTCTTTCTTAAGTGCAGCATATAAATCATGACAACCAAAATGACACTTTTGTACCTGAGATGGAAATCCCATTAATGCATATTCTTCCAAGTTTTCCTTTGCCTCATAGGATTCATCATTTTCAGTCAGCTTAGCCATAGGCTCATTATGAAACAAGGCTCTAATCTTCCTTGCCCACATTTCAAATTTATCTCCTGATAACGACATTGTGAAAGAGGTTCAAGAGAGAAGGTTTAGAAATGTTTTCTTCATTATCAGAGATCCTCACCAGGCTCTGATACCACTTGTAGAATCGAGTGCTTCTAGCTTGATTGAGCTTGGTTAAACCGTTTATGTAAACACAAACAGCTTAGGAGAATCTCTAGGTGTAAGACTTGTGTCTATGCGGAAACTAAACACAAGAATATAAAGAAGAAAGTAACTAACAAGGTTTTGATCCTCTATGGATCGGTTTATGAACTAATAATGATTTTATTGACGATTGTAAAGCCATACAAAACTCATAGACGAGTGTTCCTTTTATACTAACAAGAAGTCCTAACCCTAACCCGTCATACAAGAAAACGTGTGAAGAGATATACATCAATCTCTTCTAAAAATAAATCTAACAAACATTCTAAACTTACGGGATAACAATTACTAATACCCGCAGTAATGACTACTATCAGCAGAAACAAAAATAAACTACCAGCAGCAATGAACTTCAGCAGGAACCGCACACTATCGGCAGGAACCAGCTTACACTACCAGCAGCAATGAGAAATCTATTATTTCCCAGAATTCCTAACAATCCTCCCCTAATCTTGAAGTTGACTAGGTTAACTTGCAAGATTCCCTGTAAAAGTTTTGAAGTCCAGAGGATTAATGCAGCAACATCAGAAAGTAACCATCAGCAATCTTCATTGAGTACATGATTCCAGCAGCAACAGATATGAACCAGCCGCAACAGGAACAACTTCATAAGGATCTGGCTACCCCTGATATAATCTTTCCAACAACTATGACATATTGTACATCAAATCTGTTATGTTTCATACTATTCTCATCACATCGAGGTATGTTAACTCCTGTGAGAGGTGAATCATTGAAAATTAATGGATTTGATGTCTCTTTACCAATAGCCATCACTACTGGAGTAGCCAATGTTTAGGTGTGTAAGACCATGGTACATTGATAACCACCTGATTTTTAGTAAATCAGCAACTTTAAACGGATTTGACTTGTCTTTACCTGTAGCCGTTTGCTCAGGACTAGCCAATTCTTAGGTTGAAGATAACCTTTAGTGAATTGAGTACCAAGTATGGTATTCCACTGCCTTTACCACAAGCCATACACTTGTGGGCTAGCCAATTCTTTGGAAACCCCAAAGGAGTAAAATCCATGGTGAATTGAGAACCATTTCAACTCTCAGGAATGAACCATGGGTGAGTTGAAGTACCCAATAGCTTTGAGCAAGCTATTACAGCTATCAACAGATTTGACAATCACACCAGAGCTGTACCCTCATGGTGAGTCAACTCTTTCTTGTCTGTGAGACATGGTGAGTTGATTACCATTTGTTGTGTAGGTGTAAACACCATACAAGTTAGTACAACAGAATATACAACAATTTTTTTTATTTTTTTTTTTTATTTTTTTTATGAACTAAAGAGAAAACAAAGAAAAAGAAAATAACAAATTATACAACAGAAAGTTCAAACAAGGATACCATTATCATGCAGATGATCCTTTGGCTGCAGACAACTGATTTCTAATGAACCTGACCAATTGTTCAGCTGTGGTCAAGTCATTGCCTACTATATGTTTTGGGATTGTCAACCTCTGCTCAAGCATGCTCTCCATAAGCCAAACAGATAAGGGATAGTGTACATTAACAAACATAGTGAACACCTGTCCAGAGACAGTTTCCAAAACATGAACCTGAGAAGTGGGATACAACTTCCAACTGTGTACCCACCAGGACTGTTGATTAGCCCACACAAAATTAGCCTGACCTTCTGGTAGAGAGTCCATCAGTACTTTCAATTCTCCCCAAAGAAGAAGACCAAGTCCTTCAGCCTGATGAGTTTCATAGTATGTGGACACCATACCATAGAGATGGATCAAGTCTTGCTTATCCACCTTATCCAAAATCTCTCTAAGGAATGTAAAGCACATCACATTCCCATCAAGAGTACACAAAACATTGGTTTCCTCTTATGGAATTAGACGAATTGTCCAATGAGCAATATGACCCCAAGGTCGAGGAGGATCATCTTCAGAGTCACTTTCTGAATCAATCTGCAGAAGTTCTTGATCATCCAGCTCAGAAATGGGCCTAGAAGAAGGCTTCTTAGCATAACTCTTCTTTCTGGTTCTTGAAGAGGATGAAGGAATTGCCTGATTTGAATCGGCTGCAACATCAGAAGGGAAGGTGGGAATGAATGTGGCACTTTGTGGACCCTTAGCAGGAACAGACTCTGATATATCAGCAGGAATAGAAGATGTTTGTGGTGAACCAGATGAGACATCATGAGTAGATACATCACCAACATGAATATTAGAGTCAGTAATTTTAGCCCTTTTTGAAGAAGGCTCTTCCAAAACAGGTTTAGCGCTGGCTAAAACAGGTTTCATGATTCTGTCATATAGCTTCTTAAGTTCTTCATAGGATAATCTCTTCACTTGAGCCATTGTCATCCCATGAGTATAGATTGATCCACTTTGATTCTTGACCACACGTCACATAAGGTCTCTCTGCTGTGCAGGGGTAAGAGGCTTATCCCTTTTTGCTTTAGCTTTCTGTTCTGCAATGGCCCTTCTCTTTTGTTTCATTCGATCCACCATTAGAGCAGGAAAATCCGGATCTGAGACATTAATTCCCAGAATGTTCTTGGCAAGTTGGGAATTAGCAGCTACTTGAGAACCAATTTGTACCCAATCAGCTTCAGACCAATGGAGAGAGGCAGCATCCAACTCTCTTTGTCTTTCAGGTGGTAAAGTGGAAGTAAATGGTGTATCAGCCCTTGCAAATTCTGCAGTAAAGTCTACATGAACCTTCTTTGCCATTTCCAACCCCATCTGTTCATCTTCATGCATTTTTAACAGCCTTTCTTGTGCAGCTCTTTCTTCATCAGACACAAGACCACCAAGATCATCCACCAATGATTCATGTCCTTTAGGTTGATCAGCATGAGTGACATCAGAATCATCAAGGATGGATGTATGAATTGCAGATACACTAGCAGAGGCATTGGTAGAGCTACCAGCAGCAATACTATAAGACTTAGGAGCAGCATCAGCCTGAATACTACCAGCTGGAATAGCATCTGTAGCAGGAACATCTACTGCAGCAGGACTCTTCTCTGTTATACCAACATCAGCAGCAACAATCTTAGGAGTATCTTCATCAGTCCCAATAGAAGTACCCTCATCTGATGACTTATACATCTCAAAGGCTGGTATTTTAGACGCCTTCTGAAGCTTGGATAAGTATTGTCTTCTTTGATAAAGCTTTGGAGAGGTGGCCTTAGAGATTTGAACACCCCCTCCTGGTGTGTTGGCACTAGCTAAAGAGATATTGGCCAACATATATAGTCTTTCCAGGTTAACTGAACCCTGAAGTCCAGTCTCTTCTTCTTCAAAATCAGATAAAATTACCCTTCTTTTCTTGTGTGGAATTTGACCTTCCAAAGTGGTAACTCTTTCAGTTAGACTGTGAATGGTTCCACCAAGAGTCTCCCTTGTTTCCTTGAGCTCCTTTTCCAAAGACTCCACCTTCGTACCAAAATCCTTCTTGATGTCATTTAGTGCAGACTCCAAAAGTTCCACTTTCTTTGCATACCTGTCAAGTAAACTAGACACATATGTGACATTAGTAGGAGCCTCAGCTCCACCAGCAGGTTGCTCTGTGGTATGAGGAGCTGCAGAGGATCTGAGTGGAGCAGCATGAAAGTCTCCACCATCATGAGTGTCAAAGTCAAAAGACTGCCTAGTTGGACTTGGAGTGGATAGCCTTGAAGTAGAAGGCATATCCATAGAAGGTGTTGGTTGGTCATCAGTTGAGGTCTGGACAATAGGCTCATCAGGGACAACAGTTTGAGGTGTGGTAGGTCTAGGAGATGGTGGCAATGGGGCATCAGCAGCAACTGAAGTCCCTTCACCAGCAGCATTGGATGCAATGGCATCAGCTGCATTGGGTGCAGGTGCAGGTGGGATATTATCATTACCAGCAGGATCTGGATTGCCAGCAGCATTGGCATTAGGTAACATTGCAGGTAACAATGCCAAGTGTGGTCCTGCAAAGTTCATCTTCATTGTGGCAAACATTTTTGCAGTCAACCTAGTCACAATCTTATGGGTTGGGTCAATGGTCTGTACACCTAAAATAATTTGAAGAAACCTAGGGTACATTAGAAATCTGTTTTTCTCAGCTGTGACATTATCAGCCATCCCTTCAAAAATGTATTTAGCCCAATTGTATACCCTTCCTTGTGACAAACAAATAAGACCAGATGCATTAGGACTAGGGAATTTGTCCCAACCACCTGTCTTAATATTAATGCACTGAAGCAAAGTGTGAACAAGAAATCTCCATTGAGGAGAGAGCTTACTTTTATAAAAAGTAAAATTACCAGTGACAGGGTATCCAATGTCTGCCATGCCAGTCAGGATTTCTTCCTTGGTAAGATCATACACTCCATTCTCATCAAAAAGTTGAAGTTGTATACGAATCAACCCTCATTGATGATGTGTTCATGACCATCAATGATTGCTACAATTTCCTGCTCTCTTCCCATAATGTTTCGCACTTTAGCAGTTGCCCAAAATTGCTTAATGAGAAAGTCGTACACTGTAGCCGGACAGTGAGTAAGGGCATAATGAATAGATGACCCACGTAGAAAAGCCAGTACTTTGTCATAACCGTCACTCCTCTCTGAGGATACCAAATAAGCAACCTTGTTGTGATCATCTTTGTATCGAAGTGTTGTCATTTTAGTGATCTAGGGTTTGAAAAGAGAAAAGATGAGCTAGGGTTTGAGAGGATATAGAAGATTTGAGGTGTGAGAAGTACAATTTTAGGTCAGTTATGATGTTGTTATATGGTTGCCAAATTTAGCGATTTAAATTGTAGGAATTTCGCGCACGTATCTTTGACCGATTTGACTTAACTAACTTTCCCAAATTTAATGAAATCAACAGGAACCATTAGTCAATCAGCAGGAACACTCGGTCAATCAGCAGCAATGGAGTGGTTTGACCAAAGTCAACATTGCAAATCCAGTTATTAAAAATAAATCGCCCAAATTAACTCCCAACACCAACCAACAATTAATTCCCACTAATCATCTTCTCATTATAAAAGGCCCCCCCCTTTTTTTTTTCAAATCGAATTACTTCATCATCAAAACCCTAAACCATATTCTTCATATCAAATAAAACCATGAGTTCATCAAAAACACCCATCATTGAAGTATCATCCTCCTCCTCCTCCTCCTCCGATTCCTCATTAAGGTGGGGAAAATTCTTTCCCCCAACTGCATCATCCTCATAAATCAAGGGAAAGCTAAGGTTGAAGAGGTTTCGTCTGACCCTCTTCCTTCTACTCCTTCTTAGTTTGAATACTCCAGCTCTGAAGAAGAAGTATCATCATGGCCAAAATCCATGACCTACTATCAAGGAGAATAGGAGATTGACCCTCCAAACTATTCCATTTCAGCAGAGCTAACTCGAGAGATGGAGAAGACTGTGGCTGCCTTCTGTGAGGTCTCAATTCCTAGGCCAAGTCAGCCATTTCCTAGGTTACGCCCAAGATCAAGTCAGTCACTCTCTACCCCAAGTCATCCAACTCCAAAGAAAGGTCAACCACTCCCTAAGCCAAGATTGCCAATCCCTGTGGTGTTGGCACTTGCAGCCCCAAAGATGTATAGTGATATTGGTGGCAAAGGAGTGCGCAAGGGGATGCCTGGTTTCCAAGGGAAGGGCAAATGGAAGATGAAGTAGGTAGCAGGGTTGTGGTTTGGTGCAGAGGTGGAGGTGAGAGATCTTTGGGTCTGCACTGCATATCTTTTGTTAGGGTTGTTTGATGATGTAAAGCTTTTGCTATAAGTGTTAGTATGTAATCACTTTAATGAAAATGAATGGAATCAGCTCTCTTTAGTTAATCGCAAGCATTGAAAAAGTGAACTGCAAAACAAAATTAGCCAAACAAAATACACTAAACCTGCAAAACAAAGTTAGTACATAAAGCATAAAAGTATAAGAAACATTACAAAGATACAAGCATTAGTTGTTAGGAACACGTTTTAAATATTTTACAAGTCTTGTTCATTTAATTAATGTTGCACAATTAGGACTATATTGTTTGTATTCATGGACCGGTTCAATAGTAGTCCTTGGACCGGTCATATTATTTAATTAATCCTTATCACATGTAAAGGGAATATTCCTAAGAATTATTCCCCTCCCAATGCCTATAAATACAAGGCAAGGGAGTCATTTTCATTGTTGGTTTTCAAGTGTATGTGCGGAAGCTCTGCTAGTGTGTGAATCGAATTAAGTGAAAACCTTCCATCTTATTCTTCTCTTCTTATTTCTCTTATTTCTAGATTATCGTATTTAGATTATTATTAATATTTCCATACGTAGCTTATTATTTAGATAAGTAGTAGATCGAGTGTTTTGTTTAAATCATTAACGAGAGTGTGTTGTTGAGATCATTATAGTGACCTACAAGTGGTATCATACGCCAAAGGTATTTAGGATTAGTGTTTTAAGAGTAGATCTAATCGGTATTTAATTTGTTTTTTATAATTTACGTAAGTTTTAAAGTTCATTTGCGTCAAAAGTGTGATAAAAGGGAGTTTTGCAAATCGTTGTTTAAAACTTTTTCATCAAATCTTCGTTTTTTAAACGTTAACGTGGTTGATTTTGGTGCAAATTCGTTGTTTTAATCGTTAAAAATCATTAGATTTACGTTTTTCATCATCCTACAACGTTCTGGGTTAAAATTCGAAGAAGAAGGGTTTCTCGCAATTGGTCTGCAACAATTCCAAGGTTTCTCGCATTTGGTAACAAGGGTTTCTCGGAATTGCTAGCTTCAGGGTTTCTCGCAATTGGACTGGTTTAAGGATTTCTCGCAATTCATCAGATTCTTTGGATTTGGTACTCGGTGTTTCCTTCTTTGTAAAAGAGTGTGAAACTACCTCGACTCGGAATTATTCTCAACTTTTGTATAAAAGTTTGAGAACGTGATTGAAATTGTAATTTTGAAAAATCTTTCGAAATTGCTTGATCTTTCGCAATTCAGAGATATCTCTCGCAATTGCTAAGTTCTATCGCAATTGACATTGTTTCTCGCAATTACAATTTTCTATCGCATTTGAGAAATCTCTCGGAATTACTCAAGTCTCTCGCAATTGGACAACCTTTATCGCAATTCAGATTCTCTCGCAATTCAAACAGTGCTTCTCGCAATTGGACTAAGAACATTAAGTAAACTTAAAAATCAAACATCATAAATCTTAAAACACATCTTAATTATCTAAAGATCCAAGAAAATGTCTCAACCACCTCACTTCAACTACTACTATCAGCTACAGCAACATCCTCAACAACAACAATTTCATCCTCAGTATCAACAACAACAAGCATTCGTACAACAGCATCAATTTCTCTCTCCACAACAAGTATCCCCACAACAAATCATGCAACAGAATCAACAACTGCAGAATTATTCATCATACTCCAGAGAACCTCATTGGTTTAACAAGATGTGTGAAGCAATAAGTAGTCAGCAATCACGTCATGAAGCTGGAAGTCAAGAAACTCCACCAATGCTAACTCCGGGTAACTACGTGCAATGGGCTAGTAGATTCCTCAGATTCGTTGAACTGAAAAAACCCCATGGTCAGTATCTCAAGAAGGTCATTGAAGAAGGACCCTATCCCATTCCAGCTACTGTAGTTTCAGCAACTGCAGAGAGAGAAGAAACATCCACACCCATTCCGGTTGCCAACTACACAACTGAGCAAACATTACAGCAAGAAGCAAACCAATTGGCTATGTCTTTCATACTTCAAGGAATTCCCAATCCTATCTACCGAAGTATTGATGCTCAAAAGACAGCCAAAGATATGTGGGAACATGTTCATCTTCTCATGGAAGGAACAGAGTTAAACCAAGAAGATCTTGAGTCCAAGTTATATATGGAGTACACTCACTTCATCATGGAACCAGGGGAGACCATTGAATCTTACTACCACCGTTTCACCAACATTATCAACGATCTTGATCGTCATGATATAAAGTTACCAAAGATTGCTATCAACTCCAAATTCCTTGGATGTCTTGGTCCTGAATGGCAAAAATATGCAACTTTTGTGAGGCAGACAAAGAAAATTGGTGATGTCAAATACGGACTCATGTATGATTATCTCAGACAACATCAATCAGAAGTGGATAAAGAAATTGCAGCACGAGGAGGATTCACACCAGCACCAACACCAAACTCACTTGCTCTCGTTGCTCAATCTAACTTCTCTTTACCACCTCAGGAATTTGGCAACTCATCTTTTCAACCAAGCATTCCACCCCAACCTCATAATCAAATCATTCCTTATGAAGCACCACAACAATACTCTGATAACCAGCTGGTTCCATACAACAACACCGATTCAATGCTGTACTCAAATGCAGATAATGATGAAGAAGAGGATGCTTTCAATTCACTTAATGAAGCATTTGGATTGATTGCTAACGCATTTGGCAGATTCACCAAATCCAACAACCGTCTTCGTTCATCTTCAAATACCAGGAATCAGGCAGTTGTTCATGATGGCAGAGTTGAAATTCATAATAGGTCTTCAGGCAGATATGGTTCGGGAAATCGTGGATATGGTAATCAAAGGGTTCAGTCAGGAGGAAATCGGTTCAATACTGCAGGGGCAAACAGAAACAGTATGGGGAATGTTCAGAGAGGAAATTCGAATGTTGGGAATGGTCAGAAAGGCATTGCTAATACATCTATCACATGCTACAATTGTGGGGGGAACGGTCATATGGCTAATGCTTGTCCGAAGCCGAGAACAATGGGCAGTCAGTATCACAAAGAGGCTCTTATGATGGCACTCAAAGATGAAAGAGCTGCTGGGATGATGACTCAGAATGATCAAAGTTTTATGGCAACTGTGGAATCAGATGATGAGATGGAAGACCTTGAGGCAAACGCTGCAGTCATGCTTATGGCTAATATGCAAGAAATGAATATGTCCGAGACAGGCCCGGTATATGATACTGATGGTCTTTCTCAGGTACCTGATCTGACATGTCTTATTCATGAAATTGCTTCACCATCTGCATCTTCATCTACAAACGAAACTTTTGTTCAAAATGAGTTATTATCATCACCATCCGATGATCTAGTTAACACGGTTGTATCATTTGATGATGATAAAACAGTTGTTTCCTTTGATGATCTCATCGATGATGCTAATTGTGATCATATTGAACAAAAAGATCATTTGAATGATCAAGATTCGGAATTACAGGCCTTGTTATTGACCACCCAGTCACAAATAGAAAAATGCAATGACATCAATCAGAAGCTCAAAGAGAAAATTGCAGTGTTAACAAAGGATAATGAGTGTTATAAATTACAACTTTCCGGATATCTAAAACAAGATAAACGTGAAAAAGGTTTTGAAACGGCTTTCCAACAAGAGTATGTAAAAGTTCAAAATTTAGAAAGTCAAGTTCGTGAGCTAACCATTGCCAAAGCTGAGCTTTTCTCTCAGAAAGAAAAGGATCAGTTTGAGTTTAAAATTCAAATTGATACTTTAAATTCTGAGTTGTTGAAAACTCAATCTGAGCTTTCTGCATCTCAGAAGGATCTTCTTGAAGAAAAGAAAGCCAATAGGAAATGTGTTGACTCCTATCTTGATCAAATTCTGGATTTGGAAACCAAACTCAAAGACTTTCAAAATATTGTGTATAAAACGGGTAATTCTGTAACGCAAATTCAAAAGAATGTTGTAAAACCAAGTCCTAAAGGAGTCAGTTTTGCACTTGGAAGTGACACACCCCGCAATTTACACAAAGCACTCAAAGAAAATCCTAAGTTATACAATGCAACATTTCTGTTAGATGATTCCTTTCAACGTGTTGTTATGTATTCTGTTGATGAAGAAACTGATTTTCTTGAAAACAAGATTGAGGGTCGATCAAAGTCACAAACAAAGTTTTCAAAAGTACATTATGATTATAATGCACGACCTCATTTGAGCAAATCATTTGTTCCTCCTAAGGATCATCCAGAACAAACGTTAACATACACAAACATAAGTGCTCCCTCGTCTATAACTTCTGATCCTACGACTGGTGTACAATTTCAAGATTGTTTGACAGAGGATCTCGTTGATCCACAAATGCCTAAAGAATGTCGGGTTCTTCGATATTTTCAGACATTTATGGATGACATTTCTCGTTTGGAGAGTGAAATTGAGTTTAGTTCTCAAATTCCTATCTCGTCTTTTCTTTCTCCTGTTCAGAAAGAAAAGAAGGAGATTCTTCAAAAGAAAATTCTTCCTCATGTTCGAAATCTGAAAAAGGGTGCAACAAGATGGGAAGAGGAGTTATATACGGAACTAGCATCTATGAAATCCATTTTCAAAGCTAAAGATGACAAGGTTCAACGTCAAAAACTTCAAAAGAAATTTTTAGCAAAAGAAAATGATCGACTCTTGGAAAAAGTCTTGTGTTATGACGTGGTCTCTGTGATTATGAATTCGCTCTATGAATCTGGTAATGCTTTAATTGTAAATGATCATGCTGTGGATATTAAGATGTTGCATATGGAGATTGATAATCTGGTACATGAGAATGAGAATCTTCGACAAATCAATTGTGATGTGGAAAACAAAGTTTTTAATCTTCAAAAAAGGTTGGACTGGTGTCAAAAACGAAGTCTTGAATTTGAAATCA
Source organism: Artemisia tridentata subsp. tridentata (assembly GCA_021014915.2). Taxonomy (NCBI): domain Eukaryota; kingdom Viridiplantae; phylum Streptophyta; class Magnoliopsida; order Asterales; family Asteraceae; genus Artemisia; species Artemisia tridentata. The sequence goes on from CP139509.1 coordinate 150,977,478, forward strand.
AATTTCAAAATCTCATGGGATCTCTATCATTTCAAAACAGTCATGAACAAAACAAAGAAACAAAGGCTTTCTTAAAAGTTAAACTGTTTCAAAATGAAAAATACCTGGATGAAGTTATTCAAAACAGAAATGACACAGTCTACCTAAACAGGAAATTAGATTCACAAAATCAAGAGTTCCAACACATCATTACTGATTTGAAGAAGAAGATCAGAGTTTTAGACAAGAGCAAAACAAACATTCATAAGATTGCTCCAGGAATGTATGTAGTGGACAAAGAACATACCCAAGCATCTGACACAACCACTGATTCATCTATTTGTACTTCCACAGGACTAGAAACCACCTCTAAGATCAACCATTCCAAGACTCACAAGAAACAGAGGAAGAATAGAGTCAAGAAATCTAGGAAAGGAGTATCTAAGTCTGAAGAAGTCCAAGAAAGTAGTTTGAATAAGACAAATGTAACATCAGAAATAGAATTGCACTTATCTGAGTCTAGTTCTAAGAATGATGTAACAGATGATAACTCTTTAAATATTAATGAAGATGTTTTGGTTGATGCTACTTGTGTTTTTTGTCGTCATAGCATACTATCTGGTGATCATACAAAATGTGTTGCTAAAACCTTGCTGACTAAGAGAAAGAAATGAACTAGTGGCGCTTCCTCTAGGCTTAAAACCATTGCGAAATCCATTTTAGGAATGCCCCCACTAGATGTTTCTGAGGAGAAAATAGAAAAGCCCCAATCCAAGACCATAAAGTCACCTAGTGCATACCTTAGGAAAAAGGCAGAGACTAGTTGGACCTGGCAACGCTGGTTACAGAACACTTTTGATTTTAAATGGTTACCTAAAATACCAACCTTATGTATCACTAACCCAGCGGATCCAACCGTTATCAATTCTCCACCTGTTTCCGATGTTTGTGATACAGGTGATTCAAATCGTCCTTTGGATTGTTGATAGCGGGTGCTCCCGACATATGACCGGCAATCTCAAACTTCTTCAGAACTTTGTTGCAAAGTTTATCGGAACGGTCAGATTCGGGAATGATCACTTCGCTGCAATTATGGGCTATGGGGATTATATTCATGGGAACATCGAAATCAGCCGTGTGTATTATGTTGAAGGTCTCGGTCATAATTTGTTCTCTGTGGGACAATTCTGCGATGGAGACTTGGAAGTAGCATTCAGGGAGAAAACATGCTTTATTCGTGATCTTCAAGGGAACGACCTTATGAAAGGGAAACGCGGAACAAGTCTGTATTCTATCTCCTTTGACGGCATGACAGCTTCTTCTCCTATTTGTTTACTCTCCAAGGCTCATCCCACGAAAGCTTGGTTATGGCACAAACGATTGTCTCATCTCAATTTTAAAACCATGACTGATCTTGCCAAGAAGAAATTAGTTGACGATCTTCCAAAATTCCGATATGCCAAAGATCACTTGTGTTCTGCTTGTGAACAAGGGAAAAGTCATCGTGCCCATTTTCCTCCCAAAACAGAACACAGCACAGACCATGTCCTACAACTGCTTCTTATGGATTTGTGTGGTCCGATGCGCGTTCAGAGTATTAACGGGAAGAAGTATATTCTGGTAATCGTAGATGATTATTCCAGATGGACTTGGGTCTATTTCCTTCGAACTAAAGATCAAGTTCCATCTATTCTCATCACGTTTCTCACTAAGATTCAAGTTCAAGTCCGCAACACCGTCCGAATCATCCGAACAGACAATGGGACTGAATTTAAGAATCAAATCATTCGCGATTTCACAGAGAAACATGGGATTGTTCATCAGACTTCCATAGCTCGCACTCCGGAACAAAATGGTGTAGTTGAAAGACGAAACCGGACACTCGTGGAAGCAGCTCGAACTATGTTGATCAATGCTCAATTACCGGATTATCTTTGGGCTGAAGCTGTCAATACTGCTTGTTATACTCAGAATCGTACAATGATCACCAAAAGATACACCAAAACACCATATGAGATTATACAAGGGAGAAAACCAAACATCAACCATTTTCACGTCTTTGGAGCTTTGTGTTATCCGAAGAATGATAAGGATGATCTTGGTAAACTTAAGGCTAAAGCAGATATTGGGATCTTTGTTGGATACTGTGAGAACTCCAAGGGATATCGTATTTGGAATCGTCGGACTGGGGATATTCAAGAAACCATACACGCTAATTTTGATGAACTCACCGAAATGGCTTCTGAGCAAGACCGCTTGGAACCCGCACATAACCGTTTGAACTTTCCTGAATCTTCATCTGCACCCCTACCTTTCAACAGGAAGGATTTGGAAGATTTGTTTGCACCTATGTTCGATGACGTTCGTGTTACTAGTGCATCAGATGCTTCCACCAGTTCCGCTGCTCAACAACTTCCAAATCAAGCACCTGATCTATCAGCATCTACCTCTACAGTAGTTGCTGACGATGCACCACAACCTGAACAATCATCATCCATGGAGAAAACACCTCAACCAGCAGCTGATGATTCATCCCCCATTTCTCACAATGTTCCACCACCCTCAGGATATGACGGGAACGCCTTCTTTAATCCATTTGCTCCACCACCAACTGTTCCAGATACCGGAGAATCATCCTCGAGCAACATGGACCCGTCATATCATCATCACAACATTCAACACTACCCATCAACTCATAAATGGACAAGGGATCATCCGTTAGTAAATGTGATTGGCAATCCAGATAAACCAGTTATGACACGACAAAAACTCCACACAGATGGTGAAACTTGCATATACGCTCTCACCGTTTGTCAAGCTGAACCAAAAAATATCAAAGAGGCCTTGACTTACGACAATTGGATTGAATCAATGCAAGAAGAATTGGATCAGTTCAAAAGATTGGAAGTCTGGGAACTTGTTGAAAAACCGGATGGAGTTTATGTTGTGGGATTAAAATGGATCTGGAAAAATAAGCTGGATGCAGAGGGAGTGGTTATTCGTAACAAGTCTCGGTTGGTTGCTAAAGGGTATAGCCAAGAAGAGGGAATTGATTTTGAGGAATCTTTTGCTCCAGTGGCAAGGCTAGAGGCAGTGAGAATGTTCCTGGCGTACGCGGCTCATAAAAACATCACAGTTTATCAAATGGACGTGAAGACAGCATTTTTGAACGGACAACTTCGTGAGGAGGTGTATGTTTCACAACCAGAGGGCTTCGTCGATCCAGAACATCCACAACATGTTTACAGGCTTAAGAAAGCTCTCTACGGCCTTAAACAAGCCCCGAGGGCATGGTACGATAAACTTGCTGCATTCCTGCTTGCTAATCATTTTACTAAAGGATCTGTGGACCCGACTCTGTTTATACAAAAACACGGGGAGGACATTCTCATCGTACAAATTTATGTGGATGACATCATTTTTGGGTCTACCCATCCAAAGTACTCAAACGCCTTTGCAAAACTTATGAAACAAAACTTTGAGATGTCCATGATCGGTGAATTAAACTTTTTCCTAGGCTTGCAAGTTCACCAGTCACCTCGTGGTATATTCTTGAGTCAGTCTAAATATGCACATGAAATATTAAAGAAGCATGGCATGACAACTAGTGACACCTATAACACCCCAATGGCCTCCTCATCCCCGAAGCTAGATGCTGATTTACATGGGAAACCCACTGATCCTACAAATTATCGTAGTATAATTGGGTCTCTTATGTATCTCACAGCTAGCAGACCGGATGTTGTATTTGCCACATACCTGTGTTCTCGCTATCAATCTAACCCAACAGAAAGACATTTATCTGCTGTTAAAAGAATCCTTAGATACATCAAGGGAACCATTAATTTGGGGATCTGGTATCCAAAGGATTCTGGTTTTGCACTAACTGCTTTTTCAGATGCGGATCATGCGGGATGTATTGATACAAGGAAGAGCACATCTGGTGGTGTCCAATTTCTCGGTGATAAGCTGGTGTCCTGGCAGTCAAAGAAACAAGATTGTACGTCTCTATCATCAACGGAATCAGAATATGTAGCCATGTCTGCCTGTTGTGCTCAAATCATTTGGATGCGATCACAACTGATGGATTATGGTTATATCTTCAACAAAATCCCGATGTACTGCGACTCCAAAAGTGCCATTGCTATCTCGTGCAACACAGTCCAACATTCCAAGTCCAAACACATCGCTCTCCGATATCACTTCATCAAGGAGCATGTGGAGCAGGGTACCGCTGAGCTGTATTTCGTAGGAACGGAACACCAATTGGCGGATCTTTTCACGAAGGCTTTACCTCATGAACGTTTTGTGCAATTGGTTCACCAAATTGGAATGCGATGTTTGACTCCTCAGGAATTGTCAAATTTTCTCAAAAACTAATACTTGAGTCAAACATCCAAACTATCTTGTAAATAACATCTTAAAAAAAAAAAAAAAAAAAAAAAAAAAAAAAAAAAAAAAATGTGTGTATGCAAGTACAAATCCTCCTTCAACATTTTGTTCATTTTAAAATTGTCTTTATTCACTTCTGAACAAATGTTGAGGGGGAGACACAAAATTTTACAAATTTTTTTACAAATTTGTACTTGCATATGTTCTGTCACACTGTTGCTTTGTATTGGCTTTGATGTGATATCCTAAGGATTATTAGGAATTTGATGGTTACTATTTGTTAGAGGACTAAAAGTGTTACCAATTGAAAATCATTTGATTTGGATTTAGTATGCTAGGAATTAAGGTTAAGGGACTAATTGTGACCATAGGATAAAAGATAAATAGTAAAGTATTAAATGCAAAACTGATTTAACTGTGCACGGCATTTACTATCCCTGCAAATCCTATTTCGCAATTACTACCACCCAATAACCCAATCAACGGCTCTCATTAAATCTGATCATCTGTTCAAGTTCTAACAAATCTGTGAGTGTTTTCATGATCTTTAAGTGATTATAACATATGGTTTTCAAGGAATTAAAGATCCAACGGTGGAATTTGTGTAAAATAATTAGACGAATTTCTAGGGTTTGCGTAGATTTGGGATTTTTTAATCCTATGTGTTTTGCGTGATAATGCTTGTACTTTTATACTTAGTTGTTGATTATGAAACACAAATGCATGATTAATTGTTCCAGAAATTCATCTGAATGATTATTCGAAGCTTTAGGGTTTATGTTCATCATTTGGGGAAAATCGAATGTGAATGTTTTGGTATGATTAAAGTGTTGTTATGATGTTGTTGTGACTCGAATTGAATAGTTGTTGCCTCAGATTAAGCCCAGAAACATTAGATGATTATTGATTGAGATTTAGGGTTTATCAAGAACACTATGCACATGCAGTTCGAATCTATAGATTTTGTGGTTAGAAAGTGTTATAAATTGGACAAAATGAGTAAAATAGCTTAGTGAACCTATTGCAATTTGTGTGGAATCATTAATCTGTGAATTGCAAAATTTTTGTGAATGAATCATCGTCAAAACGAGTTTCGGAATTTCTTGGATAAGATATTCTCGAATTAGCAATTGCTATCGCAATTGTCATTTGTTCTCGAAATTGCCATTGCTCTCGCAATTGGTGTTGCTATCGCAAATGGTAATTTGCTCTCGCAATTGAAAAACCTTCTCTCGCAATTGGAATTTTTCCCGCAATTGGAATTTTTTATCGCAATTGGAAATTTTTCTCGCAATTCGAAATTTTTCTCGCAATTGGAAATTTTTCTCGCAATTGGAAATTTTTCTCGCATTTGACAAGTTTTTCTCGCAATTGGTATTTTTCTCTTGCAATTGGTAATTTTTTCTCGCATTTGTCAAAATCTCTTGTTTTTGACTATCTGCCTTTGAAATTACTAATTTCATTGAAATTTCTAATTTCCTTAAGTCTTGTCAAATTTATGAGAAATATTTCTTATGCAAATCAAAATGATCAATTCACAGATTAACGATTGCTCAGTCATGTTAATAAAGGATGTTGTGTGCAAACACTCAATTTTAACTAATGCTAACACACATATATCCTGCAATTTGGTGTCATAATGCTGTTTCAGATCATCCACAATGTCTTCACAACAACAACAACCACTTCCACCTATCACCAAAGCAGAGTTATTCCCACAAGGATTCAAGGCTAAGTATGGCAAGAACAATTCAAGAGTGGTCTTCGATAATATCAAGTGTGCTGAACCAAGTTGTCGAATTGTCATCGAAATCCTCAAAAGACATGAATGCAGGAGTATCTTGGAAGATTCAGATAGTATTCCAGAGATTTACATTCATCAGATGTGGAGCACTATCAAACCAGATGACAACAACAAATTCTTCACCTGCACTCTTGACAGGAAACAAGTCAAGGTCACTCTAGCACATCTACGTGAAGCTTTATCTCTACCAGATCCACCGGAGACCTCAAGACGATACTGGCCTGCACCCACTGAACAAGACATTCTCAACTTTCTCATTGGCCTTGGATATGATGTTGATCCAGATCTTCCACTCAACATCCTCTCAAATATTAATGCCAAATCCATTCCTCAACCATGGAGAGCTATGTACTATATTCTGATTCGATCAGTGTCTGGAAGAGACAGTGGACACGAACATCCAAGACTTTCTCATGCTCAACTATTCTGGGGATTTGTTACCAAACACAACCTTGATTTTGCTGCTTTAATCTGGGAAGATCTAATGCATCAAATGCATGGTCTACTCAAAAAACCTTTGACTAAAATCCCATTTGTCCGTTATACTAAGTTACTGATCAGTCTTCTCCTTGATAAGCATCATGATATTTCTAATCGACCCGAAGACAGAGAAAGACATGTGATCAAGATGGACACTGACTTCAAATCAGTATACTTTCCCAAGGAAAGCACTCACAAACAAGGTCTTAAGTTGTTTGATGTTCTACTTACTGAAGAGGTCAAGGAAACTCCTGCTTACGCAGATTACATTCAAGCCTATGAGAAGAAGCTTGTCGGTATCACTAAAATGACTGAGGGAACAGGTTCTTCCAAGACTCGTTCCAAGAGTAGTAGAGCTAGCAAAACTGGAAGTGCATCAAGTGCTTCAAAGAAACAACCCCCAAGCAAGAGGAGAATCATCAAGACTGCTCCAAAACCAAAAGTTGAAGAAATTGGTATTCGTGATGAATCCTCTGAATCCTCCGAAGACACTGAACCAGAAATAGAAATACTCAATGAGCAAGAAGCCGAGTTTCAAACAGAGATTGATTTAGAGAATGCTGCTAAGGCAAGTATTAAACAGAAGAAGATTGATGAAGAAAGAAGAGCAGAACTACAGAAGCAAGTTATGAGGGAATTGGAAGCAAAGAAGAAGGAAGAAATTGCTAAGGGAGCAGGAGGATCAGGAGTCACTCCAGCACCAGTCTCATCCCCTAATCCGGTTAATCAACCCGGTGTCTCACAATCTTCCACAGCAAAGCCAGATACGGTTAATCAACCCGCTATGGCTACAACTACGGTTCCCCCTCCTCAATCAAGCTCAGTCAATCAAACCAACTTGGAAAATCAAACACAATCAGAGTCTGAAAAGATAATCTTTACAGAAAATGAAATTTCCGACTCAATGTTTGATGACATTCCACAACAAGAGGAGGTACATCACCATGCTAACACTGATGAATGGGGAAATTCTGATGAAGAAAAAGAAATCACTGGATCAAAAGCTACAGAAGCTGCAAATGAGCTGGAGGCACTTAATGAAGCAGAAAGGAAAAGGAAGGAAGAAATGGAAAGAAAACAAACGGAGGATGAGGAAGCAGACAACTACATTATCTCTCCATTGAATGATCCATTCAAATCTCCTCAACAACAACCACGTGATCAAACTCCTCCCATTCCTTCTCCAAAACCTATCTCACCTCCTAAGTCACCTCCCAAGCATCAAACTCCTCCAGAATCACCAAGAAAATCTTCAAAACCTTCATCTTCATCTCACAAGGACTCTGCTTCTCCTAACTCATCATCATCTATTCCATCACTCACTTCATCACCATCAAGGTCACCACCAAAGAAAGTCAAAGCAACATTGGCAGAAAGAATCAGAACAGTCATAAAAGGCAAACAAGTCAATAAAATCGCCAAAGTCACAAGAGTTGAAGTTCTCTCACCAATATCTAGGCAAATCAAGAAAGCAGCAAAACTTGCTCAAGCAAGAAGAGAGAGCAAGATGCAAGAACAGATGTCAGAAATGCAAAATCTTATCAAGGGTCTATCTGAACAAGTCAAGGAGATGCAAGAAACAAAGCAGAACATGGATGAGTTTCTTTCTTTCGATATAGAAGACAATATCAAAAGTAAGACAAGACATTATGTCAAACGTTTTACTGCTGATCTACAGAAGAATCTTAATGAGAATGTCAACACTCAACTTGATATCAAGGTCAAAGAAGCAATCATCCTCAATTCTGGCTTCAAGCAACTCAAAGACTTCACCACAGAAGAACTCAAACTTGAGCTTCTCAACAGACTCCACACTATGACATCTCCTTCTCCTGAAGATATTAGTCTTATGAAGTCAATTGCAGCACATATTGAGAATGTTTCCTGCAAAGTTGCTGCTGATAAAGGAAAGAGGATTCGTGATGACGACACTGAGGATCCAGATCCAAATTCCACACAAAAGAAACAAAAGACTGTGAGTGGATCTGGTATTCACATTCAGGAACCACCAGAACAGAGAACTTCTCCACCATCTCCAAATCATCAAGAATCTGGTCCTAAGGAAACTGAGCATCACTTTGAACATTTCATCAATGATGACATTGCGTTTCAACCTCAAGATGACCCACCTCAAGATGATCCACCTCAATCACCTCCAAAACCAGCAAAAGCCAAACCATCCAGCAGTAAAAAGTCTTCTGAAGAACCAGCTGTGCTTACATGGTTAGATACTGACGAAGACTTACATGGAAACAACTGGTTCGACCACCTTGCACAGGCTCAAATCATCGACGACGAAGCTTCAAAGATAGAAGACAGCACGTTTGAATACAATCAGAAAGTCAAACATGCTTTCAACATTAAGAAGATGACAAAAAGAGAGCTTCGTAGAATCAAGAATGATGCCTTCAATCTTTTAAAAGATAAGTCTGCAAGTGCTGCCGAGTTGGAATATCATCTGGAGAATATTGCTAGAGCATTATCTAAAGACTTCGATTGGACAAATCCAGATGTATACAGGGAAGGTGGTCTCGACAGCAAGAAACGTCCATACATCACCGACTGGACAAAACCACTTCCTGTGATACGACCATATCATGGAATGTCAGGAATCCCATATTCATTCTTCTTCAACCAAGATCTGGAACTACTTGTACATGGGGCTTCTAGTACAATCAAATATGCTACCTCAATAACATTCACTCCTGCTGCAAACTACATCAATCCTGCCATTGAGGAAGAAGCTAGACTCCTCAAACTCTTCATCAACAAACGGGCAAAATATGATCGTGACGCTGAGCTTGGAATTCACCATTGGTTTGACAAACGCAAATCATGGTACAAGTGCAAACTCGCTCTCATGGCATCCCGAGAAAAGGTGTTCAGTGATCTTCGCATCAAGGCAGTGCTCGATGCTAAGGGATCACAAAAGCTTGGGTACACGTTCATTAATGAGATCAAGGTTCGCAGACAAGATAATCTTATTTACACGTTCAATGAAGCAGACTTTCCTGAACTCAATCTCAACGACATTGAAGACTTGTATTTGATGAAAGTACAAGGGAAGCTGAATCACCTCAATCCTACTCTTCTGTATGCATTTAGCACTGCTATATGCCACTTCATCAGAAGAACAGTGATCAAAGAACGTGTAGAAGATCTTCAACTTGGAGTTGAAAGTTATCAGAAGAAACTGAATCTTGAGGAACCCATGTTTACTCTCACTGACAACAAGGAGCCTCAGTACTTGCTCAAGACCGACCCTATCTTCGGATTCGTCTACAGAAGTGCAACGAACACTAACCGTTTCATGTCACATAAAGAGATTCACAAATTTTGTGATGACACGCTAAAGAATGTTCGAGATGGGTTAGTCACACGGGTTCAGGATCAAATACTGAAGAAGCACAAGAAATGGAATCATCAGCAGCTCAGGCAGGTCAAGAATTTTATCTGGTCAATCGAAGAAAGGCTCTACAGAAGGGATCAGATGAGGAGATTGGAAACTTATGTTGGTGGTCGTCCTCCATTTGCCATCAGATTATTCCAGAGAACAGATCCTAAATTCACCACGTTTGGCCGAGGCGGTTAATTTGTAAGAATTTGATTTCAATATTCAATATTCATTCAATATTCTTACTTATATATGACTGTGTATATGACTACGGCTTGTGCACAAATAACAGTGTACAACCTGGACCCCAAAGAAAGGATCCTGAGGTACGCTTCAGTGCCTCAATCCTGAAAAAGGAGCAAAAGCTTCTTACTTATGAGCAGAATTAAAATCAGAATGTTTTACAACGTTTTTTCAAACATTCTGCTCATAAGGACAAGTATTCCTTCGTCCAGGGGGAGTATTTGAAAAATATAATCTTTGTTCAAAAAGAAGTATCAAAGTTCTTGAGACTTATTCCCCAAAACTCAAAAACAGCATATTTTAATCATAAACGTTTTTCCAAAAACATCATGAGTATGCTATTTTTGAGGGGGAGAAGAAACAGATGATTAAAATATGATGTCTCATTTGCTGGAATCTCGTGTGCTCAAACTCAGAATTGACCCTCGAATTGACGAATAGGAAAGTCAGTAGTCGAAAGGACATGTCCCGGACGGGTAATAATTTCAAGCCAGTTTATCTGGTGATGTAAGCGTGTCTCGCAAAGGACGTGTCTGAGTAGAATGTACCGATTTCGAGCGATAATCTTTGAATCTGATCTGGACGGGTAATAATTTCAAGCCAGTCTAACTGGTGATGTAAGCGTGTCTCGCAAAGATCAGGTTCATTGAAAGTCTATCAATTCAAAAGTGCCAACTCTTTCCGGCATGTGCAAATTTCAAAATTTAATATAAATGAGCACATGTTAAGGGGGAGTATTTCTGAAAATCATCAAACTCTCAAGGTGTCAACAAAATGTCTTTACAATTATCGACACTTTGAGAGATTTTCAATGGTTTGGTTTATGGCATCATTAGGATAGTCATGGAGTTATAAGGTGACTAAGGTTAGGGAAAACCGTCCTATGATCCGCCAGAGCCGGAAGGATCTACCCAAGGACAATACCAATAGTTTAGAACTAGAAAGTCCTAGGTATGATATAAAAAGGAGAAAATGAATGAACGGAGAAAGAAGGGGTTGAAGAATTAAAAAGAAAAAAAGTAAAGAAAAAGGGTGAAAAGAAATAGCCCTCCAGTTGTTCAACCTTAGGGCAGACACCGGGTTCAATACATAATCTACTGGTTGATGAGCATCACCGGTATTGAAGACTAAAAGACGTCATGGACCCAGTGACGCACTAATAAACCTTCTAAGCCACTCAAGTGTCTCTCAAAAGACATTTGTTTCATTCACACGGAGAACCCTTCATAATCTATCGACATCTCATTACGAGATTGTTGATATTGAAAAGGAGGCAATCTGCTCCTCGCCTCCGATGACCAAACAAATGTGCACTAATTGAGTCTAGAGCCATGAGATTCATCAAAAGATCTCTTAGGTACACTTAGAATTACTCTGGTGTTCTACATCATGGGCATCAGTTGTAAATTTAGGAAAAGTGTCCTTCGCAGATCTTAGCAATCTGCCGAGAACATTCATGAGAAAAGTCACTTTTGTGATTATCAATGATTGAATGGAAATCCTGCCAGAACAACATCAAACAATTCTGACAGCAGGTCACTTCGGTAACTCCTTGTGGGTTACGCTTAGTGTTTGCTCCAAATGGTCTACAGTCGTGGGGTGATCTCCAGCGACTCACTGAATCGTGGGTGCACTTCGGTGTGTCCGTGTAATCCCTTTCGGGGGAATCCGGTTCAGAACGGTCTGGGTTAGGATTTGAGAAAGTCTTCACACTATGCTGTTGATAATCTCAAGTCTGAGCCTGTAAGTACCGGTTGGTTCGTGCTGTTGCTGCTGTTGCTGCTGCTGCTGCTGCTGAGGAGCTGGAGTTCGATCATCAAGACTCCATCATGTTCATAGTTTGATGAAATGTTCTCTCAAAGACTCAGTAACATCAAAAGTTCAACATATGTAATTGTAAAGTCAAAAGTTCGAGCATCTCAACCGTTCACAAGATTAAGATTGAAAAGTGAGAACATGTTGCAGAAAACAATTCAAAGATATATGAGCATGATGGAGAAGACGAGAAGACGTTGGAGATTGGCAGATAGAGACAACATCATATCATCATTACACAAGAACAAAGAAACAAAGATTATGAAGACGTCGGAAGCCTAAGAAGCAAAGAAGACGTCGGGCAACATTGATGATCAAGACTTAGGGGGAGATTGTTAGGAACAGGTTTTAAATATTTTACAAGTCTTGTTCATTTAATTAATGTTGCACAATTAGGACTATATTGTTTGTATTCATGGACCGGTTCAATAGTAGTCCTTGGACCGGTCATATTATTTAATTAATCCTTATCACATGTAAAGGGAATATTCCTAAGAATTATTCCCCTCCCAATGCCTATAAATACAAGGCAAGGGAGTCATTTTCATGGTGGGTTTTCAATTGTATGTGCGGAAGCTCTGCTAGTGTGTGAATCGAATTAAGTGAAAACCTTCCATCTTATTCTTCTCTTCTTATTTCTCTTATTTCTAGATTATCGTATTTAGATTATTATTAATATTTCCATACGTAGCTTATTATTTAGATAAGTAGTAGATCGAGTGTTTTTGTTTAAATCATTAACGAGAGTGTGTTGTTGAGATCATTATAGTGACCTACATTAGCCTCCCCTCAGGCTAATGCCTCCCCTCAAAACTAGCAAGGAAGAATACATCAACATGATTAGACAATCAAGACCATTACCAAGGAAACCATGGATAGTAATACAATCCCTCTTCAGGAATTGGCTCATAATAATCAGACCTATAATCATTTTGAAAATAAGGGCTTGAGGGTCTGTAAAATGGTTGAGCAACATTCCTCTTCCAACCAGCAGAATTGGTTTGACCAGCTGGAACTGGCTTACCAGCAGGAATGGTTGCAGGATTGCTATGCCTACTAGCAGCAATCGGATTAGCATTTCCAGCAGGAAATCCTGCTGCCTTAGGCACATAAGGTGGAATTTTATCCACATTATTCCACAGAGGTCTTGTCACTTGTCGTCTAGCATACACACCCATTCTCTTCTCATGATAATCACAATCTTTGATGAGATGAACTTTACTACCACATACAAAACATGATTTCTTTTTAATCTTTTTGTTCTTTCCATGTCTTGTTTTATTACACACAAAAGTCTCACTACTAGTACTTGAAGGTGAACTGATTTTAACAAACTTAAGTGAACTATTGTCAGAATGAGCTGTTTTAGACATGGATTCACCATCAGTCAATTTTGAGGGCTCATGGGACTTAGGTGTGGGTGACTCATCACTTGAATCACAAGAAACAAAGTCTTTAGACTGTGGTTCTGAGGACTTGACACTTTTGGAACAAGAGACAAGGTCATCAGGTTTAGGTAAGTCTTTGGACTTTTTGCCATAAACCATGTGTGACTAATCTGAGTCCAGGTCAGAGAGAGAGAGAGTGGATAGAGGTAGGCATAAAAACTCCTCTGATTGGTGGAGGAACTGCATGCATCTCTCCTTCTTTTACAAACTTTACAGGAATTTTATAGTCGACAGGTTCAGGGTCAAAAACACTATACTCATTAAGGTCATAGACTTGATCTTGCCCTATGTAGTCACCAAACCTTAAACCAAGTTTAGTTTTTACAGACATAGAACTATCAACTAACCTGTTTAGGTTTTTAGATGATTCTTTCCATTTATCGAACCTAGCCAAGTTATTGTTTAGCTTAGTCTGTAAATCCTGTTTTTCTAATATGACCTTAGCATTTTGAGATTCAGAATATTTAAGCTCATTAGTGGTGTTTTCTAAATCTCTCTGTAATACCTTAATCTTTTCCTCATAAGCTAACTGATTCTTTTGGTACCAAACCTTTTGTTTTTCTAAGGTTTTAACAGCATTTTCATAAGCTTGAACCTTAACAAACAATTCTTTATATTGAGGATCTATGTCATCATATTCTTTCTTAAGTGCAGCATATAAATCATGACAACCAAAATGACACTTTTGTACCTGAGATGGAAATCCCATTAATGCATATTCTTCCAAGTTTTCCTTTGCCTCATAGGATTCATCATTTTCAGTCAGCTTAGCCATAGGCTCATTATGAAACAAGGCTCTAATCTTCCTTGCCCACATTTCAAATTTATCTCCTGATAACGACATTGTGAAAGAGGTTCAAGAGAGAAGGTTTAGAAATGTTTTCTTCATTATCAGAGATCCTCACCAGGCTCTGATACCACTTGTAGAATCGAGTGCTTCTAGCTTGATTGAGCTTGGTTAAACCGTTTATGTAAACACAAACAGCTTAGGAGAATCTCTAGGTGTAAGACTTGTGTCTATGCGGAAACTAAACACAAGAATATAAAGAAGAAAGTAACTAACAAGGTTTTGATCCTCTATGGATCGGTTTATGAACTAATAATGATTTTATTGACGATTTTAAAGCCATACAAAACTCATAGACGAGTGTTCCTTTTATACTAACAAGAAGTCCTAACCCTAACCCGTCATACAAGAAAACGTGTGAAGAGATATAAATCAATCTCTTCTAAAAATAAATCTAACAAACATTCTAAACTTACGGGATAACAATTACTAATACCCGCAGTAATGACTACTATCAGCAGAAACAAAAATAAACTACCAGCAGCAATGAACTTCAGCAGGAACCGCACACTATCGGCAGGAACCAGCTTACACTACCAGCAGCAATGAGAAATCTATTATTTCCCAGAATTCCTAACAATACCTGATGTGCTAGCTCCGCCAGCTTTGTTCTGCTTCAACCCTTCTAGGTAGGACGGACAGTTCCGCCTCTAGTGCCCCTTCACTCCACAATGGTGACAGGGAGAGTCTTTAGCCGGATGCTCCTTCTTGGCAGGTGGGGGGATCTTTGGTTTGGGGGCGTAAGCAAGCTTACCCTTGCCCTTACTTTGTCCCTTGCCATGTGCCTTCGGCTTGTTATTTTTCTGGATATTCCTGTGCCTGATAGCTAGGACCATTCTGACAGTGTCAAATAGTTGTTGCTCAGTTGGCTGTCCAAACATGGTTTTTAGTTCTGCCAGCATGTCAAATGCTGCAAGGTCCTCTAAGTCCATTTGGAGCTCAGGGATCATGCTTGCAAGCATGAGACAAGCCACTTCTTGTTGCTCTTGTACCCTACGCGAGTAGGCGGTACGCACAGCAAGAGTAGCAGTAGCAGCAGGTGCTTCAGGTAAAGGTTGTTCCAGATGGTAAAACTTTTGTGTAGCCTCGAGGACGATCCTCAGGTTTTTATACCAGTCCAAAAAGTTGTTACCATTCAATTTCTCTCTTTCAAGAAATGATCTGATGTACGAGTTGTTCATGGTTTGATTAGGAGTTGTCATCTACAAAACAAACAAAGTTCAAATTTTAGTAAGTTTCAATAATTAATCCTTTTAAAAATTAACTACCCAAGTTTAAGCATATTAAAACAATTAATTTTACGAAAAGGCTAAGATCCTCATTGAGGTTCGACCATCACAGTAGACTATCTACTAGAAATGGTGGATTCAATAGGTAGGTAACGTCGACCAATTGCATTGCATGTGCAACTATTAGATCTTTATGGGAGTCATGGCACTAGTGAACAAGCAACTAGTGTCAAGCTGGCATGTTTAGTCCCATCTTTGCCTCGGGTCAGGGTCCGACCGCTAAACTCGATTAAGTCATCCAATTTGAAAACGTGTGAGAATATATCAGGGTCTGACCACTAGAAAATAGTCACCTTGGGTTACAATTTAGCCTAGGTCTGACCATAGCTAAAAGGCAATTGCAAGTGTTCTCAGAATTGGACGGTATGACTTAAATTTTGACGGGTAAATTGTTTTGATGTGGATCAAAAACGTGTACGGAAGAAGCATGCATTCATTCTTCGTAGCACAAGTTAAAAACTTTTCTTAACTTAAGTCTAATCATTGTTTTAATTTAAGTGTGTCAAGTTGTCCATTTCAAGACTAATATATATCCTAAGTGGATTATTATTTAGTTTGGACAATACAAATAAATAAATAAACAAACAATCTCAACCGGTTTAAGTGTTGTATATAAAATAATGATTTTAAGTTTCAAATCATATTTAAACTTAGTTAAACTAAATCATAAGACTTAGTTCAAAATGGTTTATGTTTTGTTTCAAGGTTTTAAGAAAACAATTTTCGTTTTTCATGTAGTCACAACATACATAAAACAACCAAACAAACATACAACCACAATATGCAAAGCCTGAACCGATGAAAATCCTATGCTTGGTCTTGTGAGCCATCACAAGAACCAAGAGTCAACTAAGGAAATCAAGTACAACCACATGGAGGGCTCCCACTTGCCCCAAGACAATCATGGGCAAGTAAAGGCCCATAATGCACATGAAAACATGATTCTGTCAGCCCAGTTTTTCTGTCTTGCGAGGCCCAGATCTCCTAGAAGACGACCTCCTCATGCTTTGGCCCAGTTGACAAAGTTGTAGCCCTATCTCTTGTGGACCTGTACCAGAAAATTTAGCCAAAAATACCTTACCAATAAACGGGAAATCGCGTTTTCCCAACAGGTGTCCAGCAGCTACTATCGGTCTACAACTCTTCATTCTTTCGCCATTTGCTTCCAAGCTTTTGTTTACAATATATATAAAGTAAAATACATCTAATCTACTTTCTATCTACTGTAAAAATGCCCAAACAATGGCAAAACCAAAATGAAATACATTACAAAAGTGCCGAAACAATGGCAAACCCCAAAACAAGAAAAACAACCAACAATCACAACATCACAATGCACAAGTGGTCTAGGTTTTCATCGGCTTTGCATATACACATAATAATACATTAAGATTATTATCATGACAAGGTGTTGGCTAACTTCATGGACAAACATGCATGTATTTGCCATGGATAACAAAATAAATAACAAGAATTAAATTGTTAGCCAACGAATCGAAATAATTAACAAGAATTAAAACCCCGAATGGTACGCGTGACAAATGGCCATATAATTATAACCCACTGATATTAGGACCTTCTTAACACCATTTTACCATAGAAAAATAAGCCTCATGGGCTGATTAGAAATCGGGTTAAAAATCTCTTAAAAAACACGTTTTTAGGCCATTTTACGGGTACCGATCAAGTAAACAATTGATGTATGCATAAAAAATGGCCATAAGATCAAAAAGTACAGATCTTAAGACCTCATATAGGTCGACATATTCAGAATATATAAGCCCTAGGGGCTGTTTTAAAGTTACACTTTTAAATCCATTAAAAAACCACGTTTTTAGCCATTTTTACGCATACAAGATGATCATATGACAACATATGATGGCTCGTGATACCACTATAGGTGATGTAGGATAAAATAACATATTAAACAAATAAGCACAGCGGAAAACATCACCATACAAGGATCCATATAGCCATATGATCAATTTAAATAAAAACAAATTAAACACATAATTTATACCTTTGTAGCGTGATCCGGGTAACACCACCAAAGCTATGTGTGTCGAATGATGAACTCAAATAAGTACATTTTATTACTATCATTTATCCTATTAAATTGACTTGTTTTACTATATTATGTATGAGGATTGATACTTAATCGTTTACTTTTGTAATTCTCAGGTAAAAACAAGCATTTGGTGAAACTTAGCGATTTTGGACTAATAATGGAGCAAAACATGCATTAAGTAAATAGTCTACTGAAATGAAGAAGATCAAGACTAATCTGCTCCAGATGCGCCGCATCTCACTCATGACATGCGCCGCATCTCTATCAAGATATCACCAGATACGATCCAAGATACAAGAGGACATGCGCCGCATCTAATCATGGAGTTACGCCGCATCTTCTGGCGGTGTACGAATATTTCTGAATATTATAATCTTGGACCCCACGCGAAGTTAAGTCAATGCGCCGCATCTACTTACTAGATGCGCCGCATCTTCCCTCAGACAGAAACTATAAATACCCCATGACCAGACGAATTTCGTACGCATTATATTATAACCTAAGTCCGAACAGGAGGAACCAAGGACGAATTCAGTCAAGGAGGCAGCACAAGACACACCCAAATCAAAGATACAAGAGCTGTAAGAAGGTGCTGCATGTATTTAATTCATTAAGTAGTTTTGTTTTATTGTGTTAGCAAACTTTAATTCATCAGGATTGGTGGCTTGTGTAATGTGACAACGAAAGATTGCACTCCCTTTAATACTTGCTTTCCCATCAATTAAAGTTTATATGTTGATGTCTTTGGTTACTACTTATTAGTGCATTGATAACCTCTGTGTTTATTAGTGGCTTGCGGGCATTTGACTGCGGGACATAATGTGGCTCCCACGGTTATTACTAAATTGATCACTTAGGAATAACTTTTAGACATAAGTAATCATTAAGGGTTTACTCGCCGATAAGATTAGGACCAACGAGAAAGGGTTAACTACATACACTTCATATAAAGCTATCAATAAAACAAGTGACAATCTACTTAATCATAAGGACAACCCTCTTATTGTCTCGAGTATTTATCTGTGTACGTGTGTGCTACTTGCTGATTCGTGCCTATTGGTTTATTTTATTATTTAATTGCAACAAATCGTGCCAGTCTCTCAGGCTGAAACCCCCTTGCGTTAGGATATTAAAATACTGATTAGAATAACTAGATAATACGTTCCACTCTTAGTGATCGACACTCTACTTACCATTATATTCATACTGACCGGGTACACTGCTCGTTAAGTGTGTGTGTTATTGATAAGTCGGCTAAATATAAATTTAAAACTTGAGTAGGCATTAAAACTGCTAAACCGCAACGACACATCACGCGCATCAAGTTTTTGGCGCCGCTGCCGGGGAGTGAATTGTTATTATCTGTTAATTTGATTAGTATTTTAATTAGGTTTTTCTTTTTATTAGATTAATTGCATCATTGTACTATTTTGCATATTTGTTGTATTGTGTGTTAATTGTTTGCTTTTATTTTTATTTTTGTGTGTTTTATTTTTTGTTTGTGTGTTTTTATTTTTTGTTTTTATTTTTCGTATTTTTTCTGTTCTGCTATCGTTGTACTGTGCTAAATCAAACGATACGGCGCATCTGATCTCTCAGATACGGCGTATTGCGTTTAATTTTTTTTTAAAATACAACGCGTTTAATTAATTCGATACGACGCATCTTTTCCCCAAGATACGGCGTATCTGTTTTTAATAAGAAATTTTTCTAAGCGATAAAGTAATACGACGCATCTGCTTTTGCAGATACGGCGTATCTGTTTTTTGATAAATTTTTTTTTTCTAAACGTTAACGCCATACGACGCATCTGCTTTCGTAGATACAGCGTATCTATTATTTTAATTAAAAACAGTTTGCGAATTATTAAACAGATACGACGCATCGATCTATATCGATACGGCGCATCTTTCTGAATCAAAAATCGATATTTATTTTTAAACGTAACGAAAATACGGCGCATTAACTTTTGTTAATACGGCGCATTTAATTTTTAACAAAT
This sequence comes from Artemisia tridentata subsp. tridentata, assembly GCA_021014915.2. Taxonomy (NCBI): domain Eukaryota; kingdom Viridiplantae; phylum Streptophyta; class Magnoliopsida; order Asterales; family Asteraceae; genus Artemisia; species Artemisia tridentata. Next base: position 150,997,239 of record CP139509.1, read on the forward strand.
ATCGATTTTTGATAATTAAAACAGATACGGCGCATTCGAATTTAAAAGCGGCGTATCTATTTTCTGAATAAAGTCTGATTTAATTTTAACGATTATAAGATACGGCGTATTCCATTTATCGGATACGGCGCATCAACAGCAGATATCAGAAGCTTTTATTTTACTTTGATCGTTTCACCCTTCTTTTGCACGAGTAAGTTTTATTTCAGGGAGATGGACGATCCGGATATTACTATGGAAGAATATATTAGGTTTGAAAAGGAAAAAGCCTTGAGCAATAATCAGGTGAATGATTGGGAAAGAGCAAGATATGGTGCACAAATTATTGAGACGAAAGAAATCACTATGGAAGAATACTTGATTCTAGGGCATGAAAAGTCAAGAAAATAAAGAAACAAATTGCCATTTCAACACACTTGGTGTATGTCACATGATGATGAAGAAGATTCATATACCGTGAAACCTATTCCGGCAATTGTTATTGATAGTACTTTTTCTCCGGAGATTGCACACGAAGATGATGGGTATACGGAACATTACGATGAAGAATATTCAGCAATCGTATTACCACCATTAGACAATCCAACGGATGAAGATGAAAAGTATTCTAATTTTGATTTCGAACCAATTGACGCCATAGTTTATGATGACATACCTCAACCAGATTTTGACCCAACGAGGGATTTTGAAGAAATCTGGGATTACTTATTTAAGGATGAAATTCGGGACGATGCTGAAATTGCCAGACCACTAGTTGAAGATGGAGATTCACAGGACGAATTGGAGTCACTTACAACACAAAGTGGTACAAATTTATTTAATATTATTAATCCCGTTACTAATAATCTTGCTAGTTTTCCTAAACAGGTTGCAAAACGAAAAGATGATGAGGTGAAATTTATTACACTACCTATTGAAGCACCTGTGATCAACCCGTATTTGGTGGAGCTCGAAGAAGAATTTGGTGATGAGCTCTTGAACATTGCTATGATTGATGAAGATGATGATTTCGACCCTATGAAGGTTGTTGAGGAACTCGAACTTTTACTTGCTAAAGATCCTTTCTCATTTTCTGCGGAATTCAAGGGACGCCTTACTACCAAAGAAACTAACCAAGAAGAAAGGAGACTCATTTTTCCTCAACATACTACTCTTTCAGATGAAGTGGGCAAGTCATCCAATTTATCAACCAAACCGGGTATGAATAGGAAAAATGTACATGTATTGCCAAGGTATGATCTTTATTTATTTCTTCCATATTTACTAGCAAATTTACACTCTTTTCGTGTTTATTGCTATTATCATCCGCACTTGATCCCAAGTGGGGGGAACAACACCCTATTACACAGTAAATAAGGGTGGAGTCAGGCTCGTGACTCGAACAAAAACAAGCGCTTCGTGGGAGGCAACCCATGCTTATCTTTTATTTTATTTTCTTATTCTGTGTCAAGTCAGTCAGGCCCGCATGAGGATACGGTGCATCTCAATTCTGAGATGCGACGCATCTCCTGCAATGGTCATATCTTATTTTATTTTTCTGCATTTTTATTTTCGACTTTAAAACTTTTTATCAGTTTATTTTAATGCGGCGCATCCCTGGTTAAGGATGCGGCGCATCTTTATTCTGATCCGTATTTATTCCAGGCTCGATACGGCGTATCTTCTTCCATAAGATACGGCGCATCGACTGACCTGATGATTTTCAGTTTTAATTTTTAAGTTTTATTTTTTTTATAACTACTAATGTATTATGCAAGCTTGAACCTTTCTTATCTTAGGTGTGTTTTAAAGTGTTGGTGGTATTATAGTTTCTTGGATTTCCTGTGGATACATCAAGTATGAAGCTTTAACGTTCTAATCCACAAGAAGTTTGATTTTTGCTTTTATCTAATGGAGGATCATACCGAGCAAATCTCAGGGGAGTTTTCATGTTCTAATTCTTTTATTTTCTAGTTTTTAACCTTTTATACAAACAACGAGGACGTTGTTTAACTTAAGTGGGGGGATTGGAGAATTAGAACACTTAACAATTACTTGTCCTAAACTTTTTCAAAATATGCTTAAAATGTACTTAATATATCAAACTTAAAAAAAAATTTAGCATGTTTTTGTTTAAGATCTAAGTTGCATAGCTGCACACATGACGTTATTTTCAAAAATTGTGATTTTTCAAAATTCACAAATCTATGAGTGTGCCGGTGACTTGTAAACTTTAGAACTTGGCTTGTATACTATTCGAGACCACCATAATGAGTATTATTTATATAATTGGAATGACTTGTCTAAATTGGTAAATTTTTAGGATTACACCCAAATAGCCTATTATTTGTTATGTGTTATTAGCTAACTACACTGGTTAGTTAACCCCCGTATAACCCTTTTGTTACTCTCATTTTTAGAGTAAGATACCCCTAGAAAAACACTCAGAGCCATTCCTTTCGTTTCTTACACCTATGTTTAAAATGTTTCGTTACACCCTTACACCTTAGCCTACCCTGTAGATTAGAATCCGTGGTTGGTTAATTGCTATAGGCAAAGTGTGTTTCCTTACATTACCTGTGTTCGCGTGCGTAATTCATTATCTTTGGTTAGGTCGGGAAATTGCACAATGCAATTGGAGTGAAAGTAAATATTGTATATCTTTGAGTTTATTTTTAGTGTGTTTACTACTTTCGCTATTACCGTTATTTCTGAAAGTATGAAAAGTATGGAAAAATTATCCGGAAAGAAAGTTATAGTGATGTGGTGAAATTTTACACATCTATCTTTATGTTTATCTTTAAAAAAAAAAAAAAAAAAAAAAAAAAAAAAAAAAAATGGAAAAAATAAGAAAAGAAAAAGAAAGAAAGAAAAGTTGGAAGTTAGTTTTAACCAACTTATGTAAAGTTATGTAAGTGGTCGATATCACCACTATTTGTTGTACTATATCTATGGATTGAATGGGAGTTGGCAGTTATGGGAACGCCAATTAAGGTTTATTCTTTGATTAAGATCTTGTTGAGTATAATTCGTGTCTACCTAAAGCGTGTGTTTCAAGTGTTAAAGCGTGAGTTATTCGATGATATGAGTCTTATTCATGGGATGGTTGGGATAGTGATTAACCACACTTAGGATTTTAATTTATTTGTTTTGTTTATTTTTATTTTTACACCAATTTATATCCCAAATGTTATCCATGCCCTTCATTATTCTTTATCCAACCAAACCTTTGATTTATTGAGATTAGGGATTTGAGCAATCTTAAGTATCGTAGTCGTGGATTCGGCTATGTATTTATGATTTTGTCGCCCTTTTTGATATATTATTATTGGTGAAGTTTGGACCTATCTTTAGCCTATTCGAGTTAAGGATTTGAGCAATTGCAAGTATCGTGTTCGTGGATTCGATCATGTATTTGTGATTTTGTCGCCTTTTCTGGAATTTGAGATCGATAGTGAAAAAGAATAATTAACCCTTAAGCCTAAAAACCCTTTTTACCGCTTTAGACTTGTTATTCCTTAGCTTTAGTGGAGGAGATGTGTATACTTGCCAAGCTTATGATAGAATATTCGTCACGACTGGACAGTTAAACGATTAGATTTGCTTTTATCGACTTATTTTATTTTACTTCTAATTCGTTAAGTGTTTAGTTGTGTGATTATGAAATAAACGAATACATGCTTGATATAAAAATAAATCCTAACATCTTTTAGGATACATTTTCATAAGAGAAATTCTAAGGTTTACTTGGGGACAAGTAAAGTTCAATGGGGGGATATTTGATGAACTCAAATAAGTACATTTTATTACTATCATTTATCCTATTAATTTGACTTGTTTTACTATATTATGTATGAGGATTGATACTTAATCGTTTACTTTTGTAATTCTCAGGTAAAAACAAGCATTTGGTGAAACTTAGCGATTTTGGACTAATAATGGAGCAAAACATGCATAAAGTTAAGAGTCTACTGAAATGAAGAAGATCAAGACTAATCTGCTCCAGATGCGCCGCATCTCACTCATGACATGCGCCGCATCTCTATCAAGATATCACCAGATACGATCCAAGATACAAGAGGACATGCGCCGCATCTAATCATGGAGTTACGCCGCATCTTCTGGCGGTGTACGAATATTCCTGAATATTATAATCTTGGACCCCACGCGAAGTTAAGTCAATGCGCCGCATCTACTTACTAGATGCGCCGCATCTTCCCTCAGACAGAAACTATAAATACCCCATGACCAGACGAATTTCGTACGCATTATATTATAACCTAAGTCCGAACAGGAGGAACCAAGGACGAATTCAGTCAAGGAGGCAGCACAAGACACACCCAAATCAAAGATACAAGAGCTGTAAGAAGGTGCTGCATGTATTTAATTCATTAAGTAGTTTTGTTTTATTGTGTTAGCAAACTTTAATTCATCAGGATTGGTGGCTTGTGTAATGTGACAACGAAAGATTGCACTCCCTTTAATACTTGCTTTCCCATCAATTAAAGTTTATATGTTGATGTCTTTGGTTACTACTTATTAGTGCATTGATAACCTCTGTGTTTATTAGTGGCTTGCGGGCATTTGACTGCGGAACATAATGTGGCTCCCATGGTTATTACTAAATTGATCACTTAGGAATAACTTTTAGACATAAGTAATCATTAAGGGTTTACTCGCCGATAAGATTAGGACCAACGAGAAAGGGTTAACTACATACACTTCATATAAAGCTATCAATAAAACAAGTGACAATCTACTTAATCATAAGGACAGCCCTCTTATTGTCTCGAGTATTTATCTGTGTACGTGTGTGCTACTTGCTGATTCGTGCCTATTGGTTTATTTTATTATTTAATTGCAACAAATCGTGCCAGTCTCTCAGGCTGAAACCCCCTTGCGTTAGGATATTAAAATACTGATTAGAATAACTAGATAATACGTTCCACTCCTAGTGATCGACACTCTACTTACCATTATATTCATACTGACCGGGTACACTGCTCGTTAAGTGTGTGTGTTATTGATAAGTCGGCTAAATATAAATTTAAAACTTGAGTAGGCATTAAAACTGCTAAACCGCAACGACACATCACGCGCATCACACCACCAAAGCTATGTGTGTCGAATGGTATGAAGAAACCCAAGTGATCAAATGGAGATCACCTCTATGTGTATCCACACTACACTTCTTTGTATGCCAGTGGATGCTAGTCCTTCAACCCGTAACCAATCAAACACCCTTGAATGAACAAGATACAAGAGTGATTGATGAAAAAAATCAAAAACCCTAATAGGGTGTTTGTTTTTGCCGTACACAAGAGAGGGGAGAGAGGGAGAGAGATATGATAATTTTTTATTATGATTATTAGGAGATAAATGAGTATCTTTTACTAATAAATCAAATCACAAAATCCTTCTCCAAGCCCTATCATGGCCGGCCCTCTAATGGGCTCAAATGGGCTCTCCATTTGATTTTCTAGTCCAATGAAATAAGTCCATTACTTAGTCATTAGAAGCCCAATAGCAGTTCCTAGTTACTTACGGTTATTTATATATCGTAAATACGATAAACACGATATATAAAGTGGCACCTTAGTGTGTATGTGTGTGACCCCATAGGCTCACATATGTCTAGCCATATAATTAGTAATTATGACACGAGCATATCCCAACAGGTGAAACTTCTGATGATTGCATTAATATTTTTGAGGATATAGTTGTCAACATAGCAACCTAAATAGGAGACATTATCACCTCTGTGGGCAACAATCAAACAAATCAAAATGGTGAGAGTTCTAGCAATTTAGGAGAAGAGCCACATACAGTGTTGAGGAGATCCAATAGACAAAGAAATCTTCCATCTAAACTAAATGACTTTGTGATTGATAGCAATGTTAAGTATGGTCTTTAGAAACATTTTAACTATTCTAAACTTTCTGCTGCCAATTATTGTTTTGCTACTACTCTTAAAAAATCTGTGGAACCTAAAACATTTCATGAAGCCTCTCAAAATCCAAATTGAATTAAGGCTATGAACCTTGAAATTGAGGCTTTGTACAAAAATAATACTTGGTTCTTGTCTGATTTATCTGTCGAAAAACTATTGGATGTAAATGGATTTATAAAATCAAGTATAAGTATACTGGTGAAGTTGACAGGTATAAACCTAGGCTAGTTGCCAAAGACTATAGTAAAAAAGAAGGTCTTAATTGTGAGGAAACATTTAATTCTGTTGTTAAGAAGGTCATTGTTAAATGTTTAATTGGTTTAGCTGTGCATAATAACTAGCGAGCTGATTAACCTGAGAAAACAAGAAAGAAACTGATTCCGGTTCACCCATTTTTACCGGTTCTAACGGTCCTCTCTGGTTCATTTTTGGACTGCTTTTATTGGCTAGCCGAACTAGTGACGACTCCGGTTCTTGGTTAAACCGGTTGAACACATTGGTCCGGTCCGGTTTTTTGAAACCATATATAGTTATATACCATCAACTTGTTTTCCTATAAATTGTATAAAGCTTTGCATGTTTTATTAGTTTATACAATATGTATAACAACATGTATTTTTTATTTTATGGGTGTTTTAAAAATAACATTTATTACAAGAGTTGAAAAGTCAACAGGTGGTTATGGTTAGAGCCTTCGGTATAATAACGTGAAGAGGGGCGTTATGCCCACGTGGCATGCGTTAAGGCCAAGTTACCATACCGTGTATGTGCGTTAAGGTTGAGCGTTGACCTAGGCGTTGCCTTAGATACGCAACGTTAAGGTTGAGTTCAATTAAAAAAAAAAAAAAAAAAAAAAAAAAAAAAAAAAAAAACACCCTTTAAAACGGTTAGAACAATTTGAATTAAAAATAAATAAATAAATAAATAAATAATAAAAAATAAACTTTCAAAACACCCCTTGGTTATAACGGCTAGTTAGGTTAAAAAAATTACACAATCGCCCCTTAACAGCTAGTTTCAATTTGAATTCAAAAACTTTTATAAATACCAACATTTACATATTAGTTTTACACACTTTCCATACACTATTAATTGAAAAAATTACACAAATGCCCCTTATGGCTTGTCGTCTCCCACATTCCGTCGAAGAAATGCAAGCGTATATTAAAAAACAATGCGATAAAGACGATGCGGCTCGACAAAATGCTATTGTCGAAGTTACCAAGCTGTTTAAGGTCTCAAAGGAAAAGAAAGAATGTCTGATACAACGATACGTGAAATGCAAAGACTTTTTGGCGGAAAGACAAGCTGTGATTGACCAATTTTTTAGCGATGACGCCATGAAAGATGCCGCCATTAGTGAAACATTGTGGACGTGTGTTTAACAGATACAAGGCAACATAAGCAACAAAATCCGTTGGAGCTATGAAGAAAACAAGATTATTGGTTCGGTATCACAACATCCGAATCAAATTGGGCTAGGTGTATCAACTTCATCTGATGCGCATGGATTTGTTGAGCAACAACATCATCAATTTATGGGTTATGAAGATGAGGCAGTTGATGAGCATGGCTTAATTGCAAAACAACATTATGAAATTATATGTGGCGAAGAGGCATTAAGAGAAGTTGAAGCAGAACAAGCAAAGCTTCAACAAGAGTGGGAGGAGAAACTCAGGAAGGAAGAAGCAAAACGGGCGGCGTTCATTGAGGCATTTCCTGGGTATGTGAGGTCTCCTTCGTATGATTCTGCATTCGGGGAGTACTCAGATTAAGATAAGTTTATGTATTTCGTATCGTAGTGTATTTTAGTTCGTATGGTTTTTTTTCGTATCGTATTTCGTAGCGTATCGTATTTTATGTAACGTTTATTTAATGTTTTTATGGTTATTAATAAAGTGATAGGTTGCTTATTAAATGAATTATTAGTTTAGGGTTGAATTTGAAAATTTTATTTTTTAAAGAAAAGTGGGGCCCAAAATGTGGTGTTATGGTTCAGTTATGATAAGGGGTGTTTTTTTGGTGTTAAGGCTGGTTGGCAAGGGCATGATTTTTTCACCATACACCTCAGCGCCATGTCAGCTTTCTCTCTCCTCTCACTCTCCTTCACCTCACTTCACCATTTACTCGTCAAGGCAAACACATCTTCACCTTTCATTAAAATACACACTTTATACAAATATACCCCACTAAATACCCCACATATACTCACACTCAAAATAAAAAATAATAAAACTTAAGGAATTATAATGGTGATCAGATCACCACTATGCTTCTTGGTATAGGTGTTTGCTGCGTGGATAATGGTGGAGGGCAAGGTAAATACGCGTGAGAATCGATAGTGGTGAAGGGTTCACCTATCCCTTGCCAAGCAGTCTAAGGTTGAAATGTTAAAGCTGATGTGATGCTTACGTGGCGCGGTGTTATGAGTTAACCCTTGGTCACCACACCAAGTGCTTTTAAAGACATTTTTTTCTTATATTTAATTACATTATATTTTTTAATTATTTTTTAAACAACATGTATACAAAAAGTGCTTTAAGGTGTTGTAACTAATGCTATTATAACTATACATATTAAAATTTGCATTTATTTATAATGAGTATGTTGCATGCTATTGATTTTATAATAAAACCCAAACAATTAAGTGTTGGCTGAATATTTTAAAACTTCATTTTTAAACAAGTTCAAAATATATTATTATGGAGTATAGATAAATTGAGACAGCCCGTGGGTATTAAGCTAGTTGAAAAGGAAGTGATTGGCATATTCAAAAATTTTATTAGGGCACCTTATTGTATGCAGTAGCCAGTTGTATTTTGAGTATAATTTGCTTTAACTGCTTGTATAGTAAGTATCCCTATAAAATTTTGAAGTGTGCGAATCACTTCCCTAGTTGAAATAATAAGAAAGAAAATTACTACGTACTTCCCATCTAAAACAATCTCCACCGTCCATTTCCCTTTCATCAATCCCATGTCCCATATTCACTCCCTCCAACTCTTCCCCCAAATTCAAATAATTTCAAACTCCTATAAATACATACACTCATTTCACTCCTAAAACACTCACTCACAAAACAACAATCAAATTCATATAAAAAAAGAAAAGAAAAGAAAAGAAGTGGCGCGAACGAAGCAAATAGCCCGTAAATCGACAAGAGGAAAGGCACCAAGGAAACAACTTGCAACAAAAGCCACTTGTAAATCAGCACCAGCAACTGGAGGAGTTAAGATGCCTCACAGATTCAACCCTGGAACAGTTGCGTTACGAGAGATTCGTAAGTACCAGAAGAGCACCGAGCTTTTGATCAGGAAATTTCCGTTTCAGAGGCTCGTCAGAGAGATTGCTCAGGATTTTAAGACGGGTTTGAGGTTTTAGAGTTCGGCTGTTGCTGCGCTTCAAGAGGCGAGTGAGGCGTATTTGGTGGGCTTGTTTGAGGAAACTAATTTGTGTGCCATTCATGCCAAACGTGTTACCAACATGCCGAAAGATATGCAGTTGGATAGGAGGATTAGGGGTGAGAGAGCTTAGGGATTATTGGATTAGTGTTTATGTTATTTTATTAGTTGGATCTTAATTACAAGTGTTTGGTATTTAGTTAAGCTTTTAATGAAATGAACTTAGATTTTGTGTTAAATTGTTTGTTTGATTTGCATATGTTTAACTTAAGTTTATGGGTTATTGTTTTATCAAAATACGGAGTACCTGATTTCATATTATAGCATTATTAATTTGGAAAAAAAAAACAAAAAATTCGCCAGACCACTTCAGCGAGTGCTTATGATTCTGTGATAATATGTGGGATTGTTTAATTGAGCTTAACGAATGTTATATCAAGTTATTGTTATTCTTGGATTATGGTTAAACTTTCTAAGTCGGTGTATGGATGTAGGGAACGAGCTGATTCTTTATATCTTTGTTCAACTAATAAGTAGTAAATTTGGGTTTTTTGTGGGTTTGTGACGACTGCAAACGAAACGTTAAGTACAAAATTTAAGAGGGTAGTGATGGAATTAAGAATAACAAGTGGTCACTATTGAAAAACTATGTGTTTATCTTTAAGACAGTTGTATCAAAACTCCTTTGAATCAAGTTGTTGATTTGCTTAATCCAAAGTGTCCCCTGCATATGACTCTAGCAAACTTTAAGCTTTCGGCTAGTGGGATCGAACAATAACATTACAACGTGCCCCTTCTCATGGGAAATGATACCGTAACATAGTGCATGATACGTGCTTTGGAAAAAACTAAAATATACAGTATTACTGAATATTTTTAGCAGAGTTAAACACAGGGCCTTTTGAAGGGCAAGTCTACTTTTATCAGGTTCACTAAACTATAGCAAAACTTGACCGACACAGATCACTGATACTATGTAGGTCACTTAATCATCATATCAGCAATAAAAACAAAGAAATGCTGAATTCAGATCCCTAAATGAAGAACTTAAGGCCTGTTGGTTGCAGCAAACCACCATAGGTATTTGTCATAACATCTATGTAACACCCCCTACTCGGAATATGGTAGCGGAACTGAGCTTGGGGTGCTACGTGTAGGGGTGTCAATCGGGTCGACCCGACCCGATAAGCCTCTATTGGGTCGGGTCTATCGGGTTTTCGAAAATAAAAATTAACCCGCAACCCGACCCGATAAGGAATCGGGTTATCGGGTTTATCGGGTTGGGCTTATCGGGTTAGTCATGTAATCAGTCACAAAGTAATAAAAAAAGATAGATCAGTATGTATATTGTAAAACCCTAAAATTCTAAAATGTGTTAAAAGACTACAATGCCCCTGTAAGTTTAAAATTTAATTAAAAGCGTATAAAATATCGAATCGATCCCAAATTTCTGGCAATGCACAAGATATGAACCAAATAATTTTGAGAACTTTATTTAACATTTATATGAGTGGTAAAATTACTAAAATACCCCTACACCAAACCGTGTGAATTTAAAGTGTATTTATGTATTTTAAATTTGGAAATTATGGAAACATTAAGACTAAATTAATCCCAATTAACCCTCAATAAATCTCCAGCAATTAAGGTCGAAAATATTGGTCAAATTCCCCCCATATGAATCGGTTTACCCTCATTATAAGCAATCTACCTATTTTCTTCCTTTACCCTAATTTCCGATTTGAAGATAAACACACAAATAAACTCTCTAGCCTAAATCCGATCATCTAAAAATTTTAGAGTATTTTTCTGAGATCAAGCATCATCCAAACAGCCCTAGAAAAATCTTGGTGAAGCCTTTCATTGCTCGATCCATTCTTGGTGAATTATCTCTTTGTCGCTAGAACAAAACAAGGTAATGATCGAAATAATTCTTGCGACCTCCTATAAATTCGTTTCTTATTTTTCTTGTGATCCTCACATCATATGTGACCTGTGAAAATTGGTTTCATGATTTTTAGATCGTTTTTGAAGTCGTGGTGATTTTTGACCCGTTTTGGCTAATCGCGTGGAAAAAGAATTCGTGCAAGCCATTCCTCACGTTCTAACTTTGGTTTGCCATTTTTCCTGAGTCTCTTATGATCCTAGAACACCAAATAAAATGAATATAACATGCCATGCAAGATCTACGAATTATTTGTTAATTAAATCTATAAAACGAGTGTAATTTATAAAATATGTCATACGAATTATTGAGGCTTTGAATTTATTTTATTCATGTGTAATATAATCATATATGATCTGGAAAAATAATGGAAAAATTATCATGGTTTGAATCTTGAGTTTTGGGAATTATTTAGCTAATCGGATTTTGAGAAAAATGTATAAAGGGAAAAATAAAATACATGCGATTTGATTCTTAGGGTTAGGGTTTGTTATTATGTTCATGAATAGTGTTTAATCATGAGATAATGATTAGAAATGAGTTGGGAGTCGATTAGGGTTTTAATTGGTTAAAGATTGTAATTGCCGATTTGAAGATAAATATGAAAGGGTGTGTTTTGTCAATTATAAAACTCATGGGTTATTTTTGTCATACTCTATAAATCATGTATAATCTGTAAAAAAATTATTAAATGGAGGGTCTATATGTAAAATTCATGAGATAAGGAATTTAGTTGTTATTATTAATTCGAATTGTAAAATATTTAAATAGAGGGACCAAACATGTAAATTCTGAAAGTTGAGGTCGAATTGAGTAATAAATGATATTCAGGGGCTAATGTGTAAATTTGGTTATTTATTGGACTAATATGTAATTATTATTAATTAATGATTTAAAATGTAAACTTTAAGGACTAAATATGTAACTTTAATAAATGGAGGGACCTAATGTGTAAATATTGAATAATTGAAGGTCTGGTCGTATAACTCACTAAAATAAGTACTCATTGTGTAAATTTGATAAACCAAGGGTTTAATGTGTAATTATGCATGTTTGAAGGTTTAAAATGTAATTTTGGAAGTTCAGGGGTATAAAATGTAAATTATGAAAACCTGAGGACCAAAGGTGTAAATATGATAAGGATACTTTATTTTCCAGCAAATATTAACCTAATTAAGCTATGTACTAAATATTTCTAATTATGGGAACTTTCTAAAAGTGGAAACTTACTAAATATGGAAATCGGCTAAAAATGGAAAGTTACTTTAAAAGGAAGGGTTTGTAATTCTTGTCTACCCCTCTAGGTGTGAAGAAAGAGTGGTCCTGATCATTTGCACCTTACTCCGTTTGGTTGTGCTTTGCTTTGCTTTGGAAATAAGGTACAGATATTCTGACCTTCTTTGTAAGGTTTCCTATGATTCTTTTCTGATTCGTTAAATCTTTGATTTGATACTCTGTTACGATCCTTTGCTATGACACCCTTGCTTTGACCTGTGATCACTGATTTTGGACCTATGATATGAAAACCTTTTTGATATGAGATGGAAATGTTTTAAGTAAAGTATTTTGAAAGAGTTTTTCAAGCATTATATATTGACTTTAAGAAAACTATTTTTGAAGTTCGTTTTATGAAAACTATTTGAAAGACCATTTATGAAAACTATTTTGAAGGATTGTTTTAAATGAACCTTAAGAGAAAACCTTTTGAAAAGTACTTTTGATATTGAACCTTTTGAAGATTTGACCATCTGATACTTTGACCCTTTTGGATATTGACCTGGGATATTTGATCTTCTGATATGAACCTTCTGATATTGAACCTTCTAATATGACACACTGATTATGATATGAACCTTTGACCTTTGACCTTTGACTCCCAGTTTGATACCCGAGCCAAAATTTGTTCCCTAGCCATGAAGGTAACATGGCCGTGTCTGTGATGCACCACTGGCATGACTCTTGTGTGGTCAGAGTGATTAACCACACCGTCCCTGTTCTGTTCTGATATGTGCACACTATATGATTATGGCCGATATTTCTGTTTTGGGGGCGTATGGATGCATCCTAGATTTGTTCTGTTATGATATGTGATACATGATCTGATATGTGGTGACTGATGATGGGTGCAATCCACGTCTTTCATGTTCTGGGAGCTCGCGACTCCATATATTCTGTTGGATACATGAGGCCACCCCTCATATTATCTGGTTACTGAAGAGGTATCCCCTCTAGATTATTGTGAATGTGATATGTGATGTGATATGTGGGCTCGTGGTGGATGACTGTCCTAAACCTTTACTCTCTCTCTCTGTACCTTTACTTATCTACTTCGTTATTCTATATCTGTTCTTTCTTTTTACTTTTATTGCTTTTGCTTTCGTTTCCGTTTATTATATATCTGTTCACTGGGCTTTGTAAGCTCAGCCGCACGTTTTCTTTTCGTGTGCGGCAGGTTTTTAGTTGGAAGCTGGGTTGTCATTAGAAAGAGCCTTTGACTTAGAAGACCTTGCTAGCTAAATTGGATTAGAGATGATATGAAAAGTTTTATTCAGTCTTAGTAATTATTGTTTATCTCGCTTGTAACCTCATAATTTCAGATTTTGATTGTAACCCTTGGAATCCTATTGTATTATTTATGTCATATGCTTGTGTTTGTTCTGATAAGAATCCGTATATGTGACACCTTTGCCCTTGTCGGGTTGGGGTGTTACAATTATGGTATCAGAGACCAGGTTGCGACTTGTAATACATTTACCCTTGACCTGTGATGTTTGGACCATTAGGTTTCCGTCCGCGCACTCTCTTCCGTTGCTTCTATTATCCTACTTGATCAGGTCGACACCTTTCGTATTCTATTTTGTCATCAATATACTCCTTCTGATCGTTCTGCTAATCGTGTAGATGGTTTCCACACGCGCTCGAGAGTACCCCGCACGGAAGAAGCAACGATGGACCATCGTTTATCCTACCGGCAACAGGAAGATTGGGAAGATATGGAGAACGGCAAAGAGGAAGTTAATTCCTGCTAGCATATGGCCGTGCTACATCGAGGAGGAGCTGACCATAGTGAACAAAGATGGAGCAGAAGTGCTAGAGTACTCCACCCAGGTGATCTACAAAGATGGAGCGGTCATCCGGTACGCAGGCAAGTGCCCCAATTTCATTGAGGAGAATGGAGTGGTGCGAATCCAGCCCCGCAACGTGGACGACCTCGAGGATGACAAGAAGGACCCTGCCGATGCGACTCCTGCCTCAGCCTAAAGAGATCGCCTGCATGATTTGTTTCCTTCTGTTTGTTTTGATACGCATGTTACCTTTCCGTTTATGACGCATTGACTTCCCCTTGATTTTCGTACGAATATTTTGGATTTTGATCTAATAATTCCATTCCAAGTTGAATTCTGAGATTTTGGCTTGATTTGTTTTGAGTATTTTATGATCACGATTCGGTGAAAGACACCAAGTATGTACTTCATTTTGCTCTACCTTAAGAGAATTTACTCCATCCGTTTATCTCCGTCATCTTACGTTATGATCCATTCTGCTAAACTATTCCAAACCTGCTGCAAGTAACGCTTATCTGAACCGGCATGTTCTGTCTCGTTTCTGTCACGTTCTCTCTTCTATGTCCCTGCAAATTTCGAGGACGAAATTTTTTCTTTTAGAGGGGAAGAGTTGTAAAACCCTAAAATTCTAAAATGTGTTAAAAGACTACAATGCCCCTGTAAGTTTAAAATTTAATTAAAAGCGTATAAAATATCGAATCGATCCCAAATTTCTGGCAATGCACAAGATATGAACCAAATAATTTTGAGAACTTTATTTAACATTTATATGAGTGGTAAAATTACTAAAATACCCCTACACCAAACCGTGTGAATTTAAAGTGTATTTATGTATTTTAAATTTGGAAATTATGGAAACATTAAGACTAAATTAATCCCAATTAACCCTCAATAAATCTCCAGCAATTAAGGTCGAAAATATTGGTCAAACCCCCCCATATGAATCGGTTTACCCTCATTATAAGCAATCTACCTATTTTCTTCCTTTACCCTAATTTCCGATTTGAAGATAAACACACAAATAAACTCTCTAGCCTAAATCCGATCATCTAAAAATTTTAGAGTATTTTTCTGAGATCAAGCATCATCCAAACAGCCCTAGAAAAATCTTGGTGAAGCCTTTCATTGCTCGATCCATTCTTGGTGAATTATCTCTTTGTCGCTAGAACAAAACAAGGTAATGATCGAAATAATTCTTGCGACCTCCTATAAATTCGTTTCTTATTTTTCTTGTGATCCTCACATCATATGTGACCTGTGAAAATTGGTTTCATGATTTTTAGATCGTTTTTGAAGTCGTGGTGATTTTTGACCCGTTTTGGCTAATCGCGTGGAAAAAGAATTCGTGCAAGCCATTCCTCACGTTCTAACTTTGGTTTGCCATTTTTCCTGAGTCTCTTATGATCCTAGAACACCAAATAAAATGAATATAACATGCCATGCAAGATCTACGAATTATTTGTTAATTAAATCTATAAAACGAGTGTAATTTATAAAATATGTCATACGAATTATTGAGGCTTTGAATTTATTTTATTCATGTGTAATATAATCATATATGATCTGGAAAAATAATGGAAAAATTATCATGGTTTGAATCTTGAGTTTTGGGAATTATTTAGCTAATCGGATTTGAGAAAAATGTATAAAGGGAAAAATAAAATACATGCGATTTGATTCTTAGGGTTAGGGTTTGTTATTATGTTCATGAATAGTGTTTAATCATGAGATAATGATTAGAAATGAGTTGGGAGTCGATTAGGGTTTTAATTGGTTAAAGATTGTAATTGCCGATTTGAAGATAAATATGAAAGGGTGTGTTTTGTCAATTATAAAACTCATGGGTTATTTTTGTCATACTCTATAAATCATGTATAATCTGTAAAAAAATTATTAAATGGAGGGTCTATATGTAAAATTCATGAGATAAGGAATTTAGTTGTTATTATTAATTCGAATTGTAAAATATTTAAATAGAGGGACCAAACATGTAAATTCTGAAAGTTGAGGTCGAATTGAGTAATAAATGATATTCAGGGGCTAATGTGTAAATTTGGTTATTTATTGGACTAATATGTAATTATTATTAATTAATGATTTAAAATGTAAACTTTAAGGACTAAATATGTAACTTTAATAAATGGAGGGACCTAATGTGTAAATATTGAATAATTGAAGGTCTGGTCGTATAACTCACTAAAATAAGTACTCATTGTGTAAATTTGATAAACCAAGGGTTTAATGTGTAATTATGCATGTTTGAAGGTTTAAAATGTAATTTTGGAAGTTCAGGGGTATAAAATGTAAATTATGAAAACCTGAGGACCAAAGGTGTAAATATGATAAGGATACTTTATTTTCCAGCAAATATTAACCTAATTAAGCTATGTACTAAATATTTCTAATTATGGGAACTTTCTAAAAGTGGAAACTTACTAAATATGGAAATCGGCTAAAAATGGAAAGTTACTTTAAAAGGAAGGGTTTGTAATTCTTGTCTACCCCTCTAGGTGTGAAGAAAGAGTGGTCCTGATCATTTGCACCTTACTCCGTTTGGTTGTGCTTTGCTTTGCTTTGGAAATAAGGTACAGATATTCTGACCTTCTTTGTAAGGTTTCCTATGATTCTTTTCTGATTCGTTAAATCTTTGATTTGATACTCTGTTACGATCCTTTGCTATGACACCCTTGCTTTGACCTGTGATCACTGATTTTGGACCTATGATATGAAAACCTTTTTGATATGAGATGGAAATGTTTTAAGTAAAGTATTTTGAAAGAGTTTTTCAAGCATTATATATTGACTTTAAGAAAACTATTTTTGAAGTTCGTTTTATGAAAACTATTTGAAAGACCATTTATGAAAACTATTTTGAAGGATTGTTTTAAATGAACCTTAAGAGAAAACCTTTTGAAAAGTACTTTTGATATTGAACCTTTTGAAGATTTGACCATCTGATACTTTGACCCTTTTGGATATTGACCTGGGATATTTGATCTTCTGATATGAACCTTCTGATATTGAACCTTCTAATATGACACACTGATTATGATATGAACCTTTGACCTTTGACCTTTGACTCCCAGTTTGATACCCGAGCCAAAATTTGTTCCCTAGCCATGAAGGTAACATGGCCGTGTCTGTGATGCACCACTGGCATGACTCTTGTGTGGTCAGAGTGATTAACCACACCGTCCCTGTTCTGTTCTGATATGTGCACACTATATGATTATGGCCGATATTTCTGTTTTGGGGGCGTATGGATGCATCCTAGATTTGTTCTGTTATGATATGTGATACATGATCTGATATGTGGTGACTGATGATGGGTGCAATCCACGTCTTTCATGTTCTGGGAGCTCGCGACTCCATATATTCTGTTGGATACATGAGGCCACCCCTCATATTATCTGGTTACTGAAGAGGTATCCCCTCTAGATTATTGTGAATGTGATATGTGATGTGATATGTGGGCTCGTGGTGGATGACTGTCCTAAACCTTTACTCTCTCTCTCTGTACCTTTACTTATCTACTTCGTTATTCTATATCTGTTCTTTTCTTTTACTTTTATTGCTTTTGCTTTCGTTTCCGTTTATTATATATCTGTTCACTGGGCTTTGTAAGCTCAGCCGCACGTTTTCTTTTCGTGTGCGGCAGGTTTTTAGTTGGAAGCTGGGTTGTCATTAGAAAGAGCCTTTGATTTAGAAGACCTTGCTAGCTAAATTGGATTAGAGATGATATGAAAAGTTTTATTCAGTCTTAGTAATTATTGTTTATCTCGCTTGTAACCTCATAATTTCAGATTTTGATTGTAACCCTTGGAATCCTATTGTATTATTTATGTCATATGCTTGTGTTTGTTCTGATAAGAATCCGTATATGTGACACCTTTGCCCTTGTCGGGTTGGGGTGTTACATATATAGACATGTTGGATCAGCAAGTGATGTAAGATCAGTTTATATTTCACTAGATAAAAAAGAACAAGTTTATATTTCACTACTACTACTATAACATGCTAACTGATGTATGATCAGTTTATATTTCACTACTACTATTACATGCTAACTGATGTAAGATCAGTTTATATTTCACCATTTCAGTAACATGGCACTAGTATTTCCTACGCCCAATGTCTAACAAAAACAGAGTATATTACAATTAGTCACTGAATTTTTTTGGCACTAAACATGTTGTTTTTGCATCATGTAGCAGCACAGTTGTAAAAATGAGAACCCTAAGCTACTGATGCAAATCTACATGTCACTAGAACCAAATTCGAATATGTAGTTTATAATATATTTATGTAGCAAGCTTGCCGGTTAAAAACTATGACAAAAAGACTGTCAAAAGGGATTTAGTTAAAAAGTTATCTAAGTTTTTAGTGAGTCATTGTATTTTATCGGTTTTATTGGGTCAACCCGATAACCCGATAACGAACTAATTAAGACCCTAACCCGACCCTATAAGCTATCGGGTTTATCGGGTTGACCCGATAGGACCCGATAAGCTAACTTGGACCCGAATCAACCCGAACCTATAAGGCCTTGTAGGATATACCCAACTTGATTATGTGGATGATTCGGGTGGTCTTGGGTTATGGAAGATTAGATCCATGGTAGGTGAGATGAACTAGAGAGAGAGAGTTGGGAGAAAACTTGTATCAATTTGATTAAGTGTGTGAAAGTTACAAGAGTTCCACCCTTCCCATGTGTGGGAAGGGGTTTATATACTTACTAATATTTGTGCCCCTAGTGGGCTGTGGAGTGAGCTGACGGTGGGGAAAGCCCCGACCTACTCCACAAATATAGATAAGACTAATCTAATAAAACTAATAATACTAATAATACTAATAATAATAATAAGCCTACGAGCTATGTGAATGCTAAATAGATGCTCGAGGTGACCGAGCCTTCATCTGAATATTTATATTCCTAACAATCTCCCCCTAAGGGAGGTCACCCCGAAAATAATAATTTGAATTCTAGCATTCTTTCTTCTGAACTTGTCTTTATAGCTCGTAGTCTTTGATTCTTCAAAGTCTTGTATCTTTGTGCATTGTGCATCCAACAGTAATCATTTGATGACTGTTTGATTGTCTTGGATGATCTTTGAGTATTCTTCGACTTTATCATCCAACATTTGTCTTCAAGTCATCTTTCAGCAGTATGTTTCCATGTGATGTAATACTCTTTGAGCCGACATGCTCACACTATTTGGTGTCATGATCTTCAGCATCAGAGTTTGCAGAAGCTGTGTTAAAGGTCTTTTAGTGTATCATGACTTCTTTGATTAAGATGATGATGTAGTGTGAGCATGTGGTGGTGGATTGGCATCTTGTCTGCAACCAGCTACAGCATCCAACAGGTACAACCGCCAGAAGTTCCTGCATACGACAGTTAGCAATAAAACGTCCGGTACTTACAGGTTCGGACTTCGAGATTGTTAACAGCATAGTGTGAAAACTCTCTCTAATCCTTACCAAGACCGTTCCTAATCGAAAACCCACAGAGGGTTTTTTAAGATCGTACCGTAGTATATCAACGATTAGGTGAGTCGCTGGAGATCACTCCACGACTGTAGACCGTTAGAAACCGCCGTGACCACTAAGCGTAATCCATAAAGAATTACCGAAGTGACTTGCTTTCAGGGCTGCTTGATGTTGACCCTGGCAGGAATTTCCATTCAATCATTGAGAATTACATTCGTAAATTCTCTCATAAATGTTCTGGCAGATTGCTAAGATCTGCGAAGGACTCATAAGTTTACAACTGGTGTCCTTAATGTTGAACACCCAGTGTAGAAATAATTCGTGTCCCTATGAGATCTTATTATGCATCTCGTGGCTCTAGACTCGATAGTGCGATTTGATTTAGTGAGCGGAGGCTGGAGAGAACTGCCACCTTTTCAATATCATCTAACTCGGAGTGAGAGAGACGATAGAAATGTATTGAACTCCGTGACTATTGAAACAAGAATCCTTTGAGGGACCTTGAGTGGCTAGGGAGGGTTGTGCAGCGTATCACTGGGTCCATGATACTTTGTCTTCAATGCCAACAATCATCTAAGTGATTCTGACAGCATATGAATTGACCCGGTTTCTACCTAAGTTGTAAGGAGGGCTTCTTTCTTTTCACCCATTATCTTTACAATTCTTTTTCATTCTTCAACCCCTTCAGTGCTTACCGAGACTTCATAATTAGCACCTTGTTGGGTTTGTTCCAGTACTAGCTCCATCTCAGTCGGCACTTTTCCCTTATCCACTTTTCTCCTTTTTAATCATACCTAAGGACTTCTACACTAACTAGTGGATTGTCCCTGGGTAGATCCCTCCGGCTCTGGCGGGATCGTGGGAACTTGAGCCTAACCTAACCATCCTTATAACTCCATACATTAATTAAAATGGTCGGTCTTTGGTGTACTTCCACGATAGCCATAAACCAAATCTTTGAAAAATCTCTCAAAGTGTTCATGATTCTGAAACACATTTTTGCAAACACTTGAGAGTTTTATATTTTTCAAATGCTCCCCCTCAACATGAGCTCGATTGATTGTTTTATAAATTTGCACATGTTTGGTAGAGCTCGCACTTTTTGAATTGATCAACTTTCAGTGAACATGACCGATTCGAGACACGCTTACATCACTGGTTAGACCAGCTTGAAATTATTACCCGTCCTGGTCAAGTTCACAGAAAGTTTCTCGAAACGGTACACTCTACTCTGACACATCCTTTTCGAGACACGCTTACATCACTGGTTAGACCAGCTTGAAATTATTACCCGGCCAGGATATGTCCTTTCGATTGATGACAATTTGTGTTTCGTCAATTCATTGGTTGCGTCTGAGTCACGATCTCATGCGGTGCCAAATCCTTTTTGTCCATTTGCTCCCCCTCAATATGTGCATCGATATACGAAAGAGTTTAGCACATATGGGAGAGCCTAACGTTTAATTCCAAAACATCACATTTTCATCAGGTTTCATATTTAAATCACATTCTCTCCCCCGATCAAAAATTTCAAACCTTTTGAGATTTGTGATCCCAATTGATTTAAATAAGTTAGAAAATGTGGGAGAAAATGTGGTCAGGTTTAACATGTTCTGATGATGAAACATACTTTGCTCCCCCTTAATCTAAGAGGGAGATTCACTGCTCATTTTTCACAAGATAACTTTTATGACACAAATGATATTGACCTTTTTGCACAGATGATGTGATCATTCGCTTCTCTGAAGGGAGTCATTGGTCAACATCGATTATCCATCCACCAACAAGAACGTCCAAGTATTGTAGATCCCCAATTGGCGAGATCGGAACAAATATTGCTTTGTTTCACTGAAGGTGGTGGTTGTGATGACGGTGTTGTTGTTGTTGTTGTTGCTGCCGATGTTTTTGTCGTGGTGAATTCTGAGCCAATCAATAGAGTTTGAACGTCTGATCAAATGGTTAGAGCGGGAACTGGTACATTCATTTTGGCTATGGAATCTGCATAAGAATATCAATACAGATATACATACATACAGATACACTATCCCTTAATAGCTACCCTTCAGCAGCTTGCCACATTATAATACCATATTCATTTAATCAAACCACAGTCAGGAGATACGTCAAACTACTATCTAGCATGAAGAGCAATCAGCAATCATGAACATGGCAATTCACTTATATTTCATCATTCAATTCAGGATCTTAGGAACAAGATTCTAACACGATAGATATATACCTAAGGATAACCTGAGAACATATGCACTATTTCAACAACAATTATGCAGCAATCGACTAACAGAAGTCAGACAACATTTGAAACTCATTCATTCAGATCATACAAATGTCATAGGATTATTCAAGAACATCAAACACAACTGGTTTTCTTACTTCTTTTAGGTTTTGAGTCTTAAAGTGTTTAGGGGATTAAACGAGGATACCAAAGTAACACAAATGAACCTTCTAGATACATAAAGCTAGGAAACTATAAGCAAATTGCACATAATGTCCTAAACTTTCTAGCAACTAACACATTTTGCCATTTGATATAAAGTTTTAGCAAGATCCTCTTCAACTAATACCCCATTAACTACAAAACCTTTTCAAAGAGTTATGAATTAATTAAGAAACCAGTTTGATGATATAAAATTTGAATTCACTCTCCCCCTCAATCAATGACCCGTATTCTAGTAAAGATTTGTAGTCGTTGATTGAGTGACAAATTTTTTGCACAATCCAAGTCTAAAAGAATTTCACGGTTCGAACCCAACTCGAGCCATAGGCTCTCGGTTTCAATCATCAACACTGCCAAATAAAATCCAACAATCTAAATCTATACAATAACCTACCCTAACACCACCATAATCAACCAAAAATCCAAACACAATACAACAATCAAATAAATTACAACCAAATCGAATAAAATATAATACAAATAAACTGCCTAATCCTAAACCTAGTACTTTCGTGGCTCACTGAGTCACGGTTAAAGCGTCATACGAGCTTGGGGCTCTCGGCTTTAACCACCAGGACCAATCGAGACCATAAACTCCAAATCCAATGCTACAACAATAAATAATAAATTAGAATCAAATGAAAAAGGGAGGAACGTTGGTGATTCGATCGTGTGTTGTTCTTGATCTTCGTGTGGTCTTCAAGGGTAATTTTGTATCATCTTTTCTTGCTTGATCTTTGTCATCTTCAATCCATTTGATGTTCTTGTCACATATGATAATAAAATTGGCTACATAAAATCATGATCTAAAACCCTAAAAACCCTAATATGTATAATCGATCCAGGTGTGTATGATGATTGTTTTGATTATGTTAAGACCTGTTATAAATCGACCTAAACATTTTATGAACACATCTATAATCGTTTTGTGTCAAGAATTAAGATTGGAATGACAAAACTCTAAATATATGCATGAAATTATAAAACTGCTACTGATCTGGAAATTTATCCGACTTTAATCGACTGTGTAAAAATAATGGTAATGGGTATTTAGGTGGTTTTTGAGTCTAGAAGTAAGTTCAGGAAAATAGCTTTCTGGAGAAATTAATCTTGTATTTTTTTGAGGTCGGGAAGGCACTTTTTCTGATTTTATGAGATCGGGTGTCAAAACTGTATTTCGGGTTACGAAAATTCACCTGTAGTTTATGAATTTTAATTTGAAATATATAACGAGTCATGACCTAAAATTGTTGCAGGATAATATTTGGGATATAAGTTAGTTACTGTAATTTTTACAGACTTTTATAAATTTATTTAATGGGGCTATGAACTGTATAGTTTTCGTATGTTAAAACTGATCAGTAATCTGGACGACTTGAATTAAAGGATTTTTAGACTATAGTTATACTTAATAATAAATTCTGGAAACATTTGGGGAAGTTCTTAAGACATATAGGAGCGTGTGTGAATTTTTGGGAATTTTATCTCTGAGTTCTTATAAGGAGCGCCGAAAGGTTCGTTCCCTAAGCCATTGCTATGTTCCCTTATACTTGATTCATTCTTCGTGATCCATTTGACATTCGTCATCATGACCCTATGACTTAAGTATTCGAATCACTTGATGATTAGAAGGTTCATTTGATTTTGTAACTGGATGTGAAAACCTTTCTAAATTTTATCATGGAAATTTTGAGAAAGATTAATTTTAAAGTGATGTTTATGAACGATGCGATACCACTTATATAGGAAGTTTTACTAAACTTTTATGAAAAACTACTTTTAAAGATTACCTTTATGGAAACTGTTTTAAAGATTATTTTATGAAAACCATTATTAAAAGATTTCTTTAAATGAACATTCGATAGAAACCTCTAAGTTGAACGTTGCTATGGGAACATTTGCTTCGATCTCATTTGATTGTCAAACTTCTAACAGATTTAGACATGAACAGGTCCAGTTCATGTCTAAATCTGTTAGAAGTGTAAAATATATTAAAAAGGTGTTATGTGGATATTTTCCAAAACTAAAGGGTTTAAATGATCATTTTTTTTCTAAAACTAAAGGACTTAACTTGTAAAAACATGTAACTTGGTAATATTTACATTACGAAGCCTAAACTTGTGATGATTGCATAATGAGCCCTAAAATTATGAAAACTACATTATGAACCTTAAACCACTAATATGGTCATCTCTAATACTTTAAGTTGATAAACGGACATGTTGATAACTAAAGTTACTAAATAAGGAAACTGACTATTTTTGGAAAATTACTAAGTATGGAAACTTGCTATTTTTGGAAAGTTACCAAAGATGGAAAGAAAACTAAAATGAAACCTTCGTGGTTATGAAACTAAGAAACTATGAAATCATAAAACTATGAGACTTATAAGTAAACTTATAATTCGTGTAGATTCGCTGAAGAAGGAGTTTATTCCGATCCTTATGTTTCTAGTGTGTGTTTTCCCTGGCGGTTTAAGGTACATATATTCTACCCTTTTTCGGTAAGGGTGCTTTCGATCTCCTGACTTTTGATCTTGATTCATTAGGATTCCCTAAGCCATTGCTATGTTCCCTTATACTTGATTCGTTCTTCGTGATCCATTTGACATTCGTCATCATGACCCTATGACTTAAGTATTCGAATCACTTGATGATTAGAAGGTTCATTTGATTTTGTAACTGGATTTTGAAAACCTTTCTAAATTTTATCATGGAAATTTTGAGAAAGATTAATTTTAAAGTGATGTTTATGAACGATGCAATACCACTTATATAGGAAGTTTTACTAAACTTTTATGAAAAACTACTTTTAAAGATTACCTTTATGGAAACTGTTTTAAAGATCATTTTACGAAAACCATTATTAAAAGATTTCTTTAAATGAACATTCGATAGAAACCTCTAAGTTGAACCTTGCTATGAACCATTTGATTTCGAACCTTTGATTATGAACCTTTGAGATCCTATGCCTGACGTGATTCCCTCATTGACTCATGACATTCATTGATTGATTGTTATTCTTATTGTTCCACTCTGACATTTATTTTAAATGTCTCTGCCATGCTATGCTTATGTGTTTGCCATGCTTATTTGAGTTACTTTCTTGTTTCTCTTGCCATGCTAGTTTTGATTTTGTATGATATGATATTCCGTGCCTGAGCTTAACTAGTTCTAGAGGTACTAGGACCATGTCTTTGATGGCACCTTAGGCATGAACACCCCGTAGAGGTGTGATAGATCTACGGCGTTCCCCCCTTATGTATATGTATTTTATCGCGATTCACTATTGGCCAACCTTTTATGTGTGCTTAGTCTAGAGCTGACACACATACTTATGTTAGGGAGCGTATGGATGCATCCTAGGTTTTATGTATATGTAGTTATGGTGACCAGGTGGTGTGTGCCTTGCACTCCTTCTCACACTATTATTATTTACTTAGAGGTCTCCCCTCTTCGTATACTTGTATTTGCTCTAGTTTGATTTGACGGATTATGTATGGAGTTCTTATGGCACATCCTTATATGACCCTTCTCATCATTTTCATTCCATTCCTTGATTCATTATTTATTCAGTTATCATGCATTCTTGATTTTATGTTTTCTTAATATTCGTATGACTTTCATGATTATGCTTTTCGTTTTGTATTCTTATTCTTTTGCTTATGCTTATTTACCGTTCTGTTACGTTATATATATGTGTTCACTGGGCTTTTTAAGCTCAGCCGCATTTCTTTTCCTGCAGCAGGTTATAGTTGGAAGCTGGGTTATGAGTGGAGTGTTTTGGACTTAGAAGACTAAGCTTAGATTGCTTTCATGGATTTAGAGTTGACTAGAAGAGCTTATATTTAGACTTAGTAATCATTGTATTCCATTGTAACCTTGTATCTTCAGATTTCCTTTGTAACCATTGAAATTCATTTTGTATTATTTAGTCATATGCTTATGTTTGTTTCTGATATGTCACTATAACGTAATACTTCTACCCTTATCGGGTTGGGGGGTTACACCCCGAGTCAACGCGAGTTGACTCGGTGAGTCACCCCAACTCGGACTGAGTTAAGAGTTTTACGGCCGAAATAAGTTAGATCCACATGTTTTAGGTTTAGATCGAAAGGTTTTATAAACTTTTATTAAATAAAAACGGTATATGAAATTAGGGTTTCGATTAAAAATAAAAAGGGGAAGAGAGGAGGCGCGGTGAGTTACCTATTCGAAGAGAGAAGAAGGTGGGGAAGCATCGGCAAGGTGGTGGTGGATGATCGTGGTGGCGGATGTGGTGCTAGATTGCTCGGATGGAGCTCAAACTCTCCAGATCAGACGTACGCCTCGAGATCTATCGATTGAGGTAGGTTTGGGTTTCGCCGGAAAAATTTTCAGCGACGATGGTTGCTAGAGATGTGGCCGGAAGGGGGTGAGAGAGGGGAGAGAGTATTATAGGAGTGTGTGTGTGTGTTATGAATAAAAAAATAAAATTTGGGCCTTTTATACCCAGGCAGGGGTTAAACCTGGACAATAGCAAAGTTTAGGGGGCGCGGGGTAAATATTTAGGCGGGGGTGTAAATTGTCAATTGGGTAATACTTTTCCCATAATCACTGTGGGACCCATTCGACGTACCAAACGGACTCCAAAAATTATGAAACTTGCGACATTGTTCCTGAAATAATTTTTCTGATAAAAACGAGTATAAATATGCATAACTTTCCCGAAATCAATTTATTTGGCAAATTCGATTCGTTTCGCATTTTATAGGTTGTGCTGACATAACAAGGGACTAAGGTTCACGTTTCTCAAGATATCTCGCGTTTCTCAAGTTCAAATAAATTCAAAAAAAGTTCAACTACTAAGGTAATGCAAAAATAAATATTTGGCTAGTAAAAATAGTTTGGAAAATTTCCGGGTGTTACAATCTAGAGTGTCAAGATATCTCTTTTGGATGTTCTTGGATTATGCAGCTCCTTAGAGGTGGGAAGTTATAGTCTGAGTTGAACTTGTTTGTTGCGCACTTCCAGTCACCACGATGGGCCTCCTAATTCATAAATCTGCTCCATATCAGTACGTCATAAAGTGTGTTATTAATTAGTCAAAGCTTCATTATTATAAACTTTATGCAGAATTATAATTTTGTGGAATCAAAGTATACAAATTGAAGACATGATATTATTGAGTATTCAAGTTTTCGACCAATAGCTTTTTTTTTCAAGAATGTAGAACATAACTGAATCTACGCAATAAGTCAACATCTAGGATCTACTACTTTGTAATATAAGAATTCTAACATGTTCTCTTTTGGGTATTGACGTTTGTAACTAGATAATTGAAGGTGCAATAAAAACCAATAAACATAACAATAGGCTAAATCGGGTTGTACTTGATTAACTATGGGTCAAATGGGTAAGAACTAAGAAGTGGATCAAATAAGATGGAAGTTGTCTAAAGTGCAATGGAATGTTGGCTGGTTAACACTACCAGAAACATTTTGACTTCAACGTAAAGTAAAGATGACCTGCTTTGACCAAACCACGGTTTACAAATAACCCGAACTGCTTAACCGGCGTGTTCGCAATATGATGACGTACCCTCCGCTCTACTAACGAGCATTACCGTCACTCTAGTACGTAGCTTACCATTTGTACAAAGGGTGATGATGTAAGCTCCTAAAGGACGAAGCCTACGCCTTCGTCCTACACATAATGTTGGCGTAAAGTCATTCACAATGGCTACCGCAAGGGAATCCGTCAATCTTCACCCAAAGCACTCATAGTGTCTAACCTCTATCGAGGTTCAGAACCTGGCCTCCATCACGCTTCGGAGCCTGGCCTCCATCATTGTTCAAAGCCTGGCCTCCATCACTGTTCGGAGCCTCACCTCCGACAAGGTTGAAGCCTAAAGGTCAAACAGAACTGGTCAAAGAAGATCTGGTCAATAGCCATGATTTCAGCCATGATCTCTGTAACTGCCATGACCTCTGTAACTGCTTCCACACATCCTCTGTAACTGCTCTGTCAAATTATTATGCCTATAAATAAGGAAGTTATCACAGAGTTATGCAACCTAACTTAACCCAGGAGATATCCTCTTCTCAACCTCAATACTTTCATGACATAATCACCATGACTGATTCTCACACCGGAGGCGGTTCGCGGGGGCTTCCCCCCGCGTTTCGTCTAACGTAGTGTCGTTTATTTCTTATTTTCTGGTTACCTTGCACTCGGCATCACCACCATCACCCCTAATTTCGTCAATCACCATTGACGGCCTGGTATGTGGATCTTTTTGTACAATGAGGGGCGCCATCCGTGGGACCCGCAACAATAAGTCTCGTTTTTCCGAGTTAAGTAACCATTTTCCATAAATAACGGTCGAATTCAACTGAATTCCCTACATCCTTGTTACCACATGGAAACACCACTGAAATCTTCACTTTTATCTCTAATCACGAGATTTTCCCCCAACCACAAACTTTATGTTTACCATTTTAACACCATCTGTCGGGTTTAAACACAACAACCTCTGTTGTGACCTTTGTTATGGTCTGTTTTGGAGAGAAGGTTCAATAACCTTCGTAGGAGCCTTTGTTTTGGGTTCATTTTATGAAGTGGGTTCAAATTCAACAACCTTCATATGGGCCTCTGTTTGGGTTCATTTTACGAAGAAGGTTCAAATTCAATAACCTTCGTAGGAGCCTCTGTTCTGGGTTCGTTTTATGAAGAAGGTTCAAATTCAACAACCTTCATATGGGCCTCTGTTTGGGTTCATTTTACGAAGAAGTTTCAAACTCAATAAGCTTTGTATGAGCCTTTGTTGGGGTTCGTTTTAAGAAGAATGGCTGAAACCGTAGCCTCTGTGCAATCTTCGTAACCTTTGTTGCAGTATCGGCCACAACCTCTATCCCGTTCGGGTTTATTATAAGAAGAAGTCTCTGTCAAGGGTTTTCCTAAGAAGAAGGCTCGAAATCAGCAGCCCTCTGTTCCAGTCTCCGTGGCAACCTCCATTGTAACCTTCGTAAAGGTTCATTTAAGGAATTGGGACACATAATGGTACACTCAATTCGGGCCAGAACCTTCCTTCTCTAAATGTTTACCACAAGGTGAACAGAGACCGTACATTAACTACAAAGGATACCCTTTGCCAATCTGGTATGTATCTTATGAAACTAATACGCTATATTGCCTCTGTTTTACTACAACGCATATTATCTACATATGAAGCTATTGATATTTATTAAGAACACCATAAACCATCTTTAAATGAATCTCTGCATATGACACAATGGTCATGGGAGATTGTACAACATTGACAGAGGATAACTTATGTTCCTAGAACCTCTGTCAGAGCTTTCATGTTGCCTTTAGTGTAAAACACAATCCATGCATATTGAATACATGATGTCCGTGAATAAGCCTTAAGTAACTTTCTACCATGCTTTTACCATGTCACCCGTGACAATAAGTCCATTGTAGACAAAGCCTCTTTTGATAAGGTATTTCACACACGCTCTATCGAGATGACAGAGACTCACATTTGTGTACTAGATGGTAACAAACTTTATTGTAGAACTTATATACTATTATCTCATATTTTAAGATGACAGAGCCTCACATATAGTAACATAAGCCTTTGTCTATATGACTACAGAGCATCACATATGCTGACATAAGTCTCTGTCAGCACAACTGCAGAGTGTAGCCTCTGTTCACATGATTTATATGTGTCTATGTAGACATAATTACAGAGCCTCAACACTGCCAGTATAATTACATAACCTGATTCCATCTACATAGTTGTAAAACTTACTTTTATCTATTTTTAATTAATGTATTGCATTCTTCTCATTTGGGAAAAGAAGCATTAATGGTAGGCGTCTTAGTTTTCATTTCTTTAAATGTTGTAATCCTCCCTACCCAATTAATGATATAACGCATTTCCCTCAAATCTCTTGTTTCATTTTATACAACAAAGATTTGTTCTGCCAAATAATTTATAAGTTTCAATGTCGAAGGATGATTCAAGACACATAAGTCTTGTATAATAACAACATCAATTACAATTCACATTAACTTTCCTAAAGGTCTTAGGGTATTCCAAGCCCTATGTACCTTAAGGGCAAAGATGGAGTGGGTCGCAACCCTCTGTCAGCAATTAAATTATACGGTTGCTAAAATCTTGGTTCAAAATACACACAATAAGGCTATCTATCTACTATAGCCTTAGGTTGTATAATAGCATTGACAAACAACATAAGAGAAGAGAAGCATGATAATAAAAGCAGGATACCATCCCTCACCAGTAGATATTAATTATGCTAGCATACGTAGCATAGAGCCGAAGCCCAAAAAACATAAACAAAAATTGTTCAAAGACGGGTCGAAGCCCAGAGAGCATAAACACAAAAGGTGAAGGAAATCACTCCCCACCTACGATACTTAAAATCCTAAACAGGGGATATTATTTTGACATGCATAAAGGCCATAGCCTAGAAAAAGAAAGTAACTAAATTGTCCAAGGATTACTACCTTGCTCAACTAAAGCCATAGGCTTCGTACAAATACAAAATATACAACCTTTGAGGTTTATATTACTTCAGTCGAATGCAATACATCTGAAGTGTATGCTTCACTTTCGACAGAGGGGCTTGATGATATACCCTCCGTTCAGTTTGAAGGTCTCCCCTTCATACTCGCTTCGGATAATACATTCCGATACACTTGGCAAACCTCCTAAAATTTGTATTGGCATCAAATCATTCATCTATGATATTGTTACCAGTTGGGAACTCGCCAATCGAAGCCTTAAGCCCTTTGGGGTATGCTCTTCGAAGATACTAACACAAAGGTTTCATAAGACCAAGTCAAAACCACGTTCACAACCCTATCAAGGTTTCCCCGACAAGATAGGGATCGTGGGTGTAAAACCCTAAAATCTCAAACATGTAATATTCCTAAATTGTCCCTCTAACTTTAAATCTATAAGAAACATTATGAAGCTAAAACCTATAAGATAATAATCTCATGCTTATTATAAATATAAAATAAAACAAATAATCTTAGTACCTCATTAAATTCCTAACGTGAAAGATATGGGTGCATATTGAACATGACATGCTAGACTTTGGATTATATTCAAATCACTATATAAAACAGCCACGTTGAATTACTTGGTCATCGTAATTCTCGGTCCACTATCCCCTAAAATCTCTAAATAGTCGAATAGTTAATTAGGTAAGTAAATATTCATATAATTAAACCTCTGTGCACGCTCCTTTCCTAAACACAACACAAATCATAAACAACTTTCATACTACAAAAAAAAAAAGGAAGAAAGAAGAAATTCATCCGCACAAGTTTTTGAGTTGGAGACAAGCACAGTTCAAGGTTAGATTCACGTGGGTAGTTCCGTTGGTTCTTGTTCGAATTCGGTTTCAGTTCGTGTTTGGGATTAAAGGTTTGGTTTGATAGCATTAGGCTTTGGTTCGCGATCGGTATTTAAGTCGTCCGAGTACGTGTGGGTTTGGATTCGATCGTGTCGTGTTGAGCTTTGGTGTTTCTGTTCGATCTTGTATTCCTACTTGTGTTTGTGATCGTATTTTCGGTTCCGATCTATCATTTCGTCTAGAGGTATATCTTGAATTACAATTTAAATTCATGCATAATCACGTATTAAAATTTAGAAATCTGTTTTATGTTATATCTAGTATATATATTTGTCATCATAAAGCCATGATCAAACATCACTAATAATGAAGAAATCATAACTTAACAACTTTAAAACCTGTTGTTGTATGTGGACTGACCATGAGTTACATGTATATGATCTTTATGTCAAAAATAAACAAGTGTGAAATTAGTGTAGATATATGTGGCTAAAACAGATTTATATCTCACAAATATAAAAGATTCACCATAAATGACGTTAGCTTTTAAAGAGTAATATGACAAAGATTGCAGGGTAGAATATACATGTAGAAGATTAGACAATGTGATTAAAATAATGAAGAATATACACCTTGTATACACATTAAATGTATCGTAAAAAAAAATATATATAAACCTAGATGAATATATTAACGAGCGTATCATGAGAGTTTCTAGGATGTTATCTGAAGGTTTGTGCTTGGAGTCTTGGCTGTGAATTGTGTGTCGTGTGAGAGTAATGTGTGTCGAGTGTGAGAACTGTAAACATGTAAATTTGTGTCGTGTTGAATCTGTATTATAGGGTGTAAATCAGATCTGAATAAGAGTTAAGTTCTAAGGCTCGTTTGCCTTGTTAAACATATTAGGGCTTCGTTAAAAATCTGGTCATGTGTCGTATATAGGCGTCGAATCATGTGTTTGGTATATGGCGTACCGAGAGTTAAACAAAAGACTAAGTCACGAAGTAGTGGATTGTTTTGATGCCAAGGGTGTGTGAACTGTTTTGATTAATTCGAATATGTTCTTTCGGTACGAATACGTTAAGGGTTGCTAATATGGTTCGGTTTTCCCTTTCATTCACTAATTTGGTATAATAAGTCCTAAAACCTAAATATACACAATAAACCCAAAACTTTGGTAATTTACACTTTAAACCATAAA
The DNA here is from genome assembly GCA_021014915.2 of Artemisia tridentata subsp. tridentata. NCBI lineage: Eukaryota > Viridiplantae > Streptophyta > Magnoliopsida > Asterales > Asteraceae > Artemisia > Artemisia tridentata. The sequence goes on from CP139509.1 coordinate 151,030,098, forward strand.
TTATGATATTTGTCATAAGTAAACCCTAAACTTATCTGGTACTTATTCGAAACCCTAATTTGACTAATTCTGGAAACTTACTTAATATGGAATTTACTAATTATGGAAAGTTACTAAATTTGGAAAGATCTAAAAAAATAGAATGAAACCCCAATATGTTAATCTGCTCTACAACAAGTGGTGAATCAGTAATAAATTATGAAATGGTTCTTAAATAATAAGACGATCATTAATTCGTGTAGATTCAATGAAGAAGGAGTAACTCTTGATACTTGTGTTTTTGATGAGGTTTCATTCGCGGTTTGAGGTACAGATATTCTGCTCTTTTAATAAGGAGCCTTCGGTCTCTTATTTTGATTCGTATTAGGGTTTCCCTATACCATTGCTATGTTCCCTACACTTTGATATGAACCTTTGATTTCTGAACCTCCTATATGAACCTTTGACAGTTGTACTTTGACATATGAACCTTTGATATGAACCCTGAGCTTTGGACTATGATTATGACCATATGAACCTTTGCTTTGATATGAACCTTTGACCTTGACCCCAGTTTGATACTACGAGCCAAATATGTTTCCTAGCCATGAAGGTAACATGGCCGTGTCATTGATGCACCAATGGCATGACTAGTGTGTAGCCCTAGTGATTTGGTTACACCGTCCCCATTATGATATGATATGAGCTCACTATGATATGATTTGATATGGCCAATATGATTTGTTTGGGGGGCGTATGGATGCATCCTAGATTTGTTTTGTTTCTGATATGTTATGATATGATTTGGTGACTGATGATGGGTGCAATCCACGTCTTTCACAAAAATTGGGAGCTAGCTACTCCATTTGAAGAATGAGGACACCCCTCATATTATTTGGTTCGAAGAATGAGACACCCCTCATATTATCTGATTATCTGAGAGGTCTCCCCTCTATATGATTATGAAGATATGATATGATATGATATGATTTGATTCTGGGCTCGTGGTGGATTACTGTCCTAAACCTTTACTCTTGTACCTTTACTTATACCTTATTCATTATGCTACTTCTATTCATTTCCATTTGATTTTGGTTTTCGTTTATTATATATCTGTTCACTGGGCTTTTTAAGCTCAGTCGCATTTCTTTTCCTGCGGCAGGTTCTAGTAGGAAGCCAGGAGCTTGGGTTTGCTTTGGGATGAGAGATTAACTTATGAAGACGATACCTTAGTTTTAGTATTCATTTATGTATGACTACGTAGAGTTGGTATATTTTCCTTTGTAACATTATAAACCATTTGTATTATGTAAGTCGTATGTTATGCTTGCCTTTGATATGTCACCATTTGCGTGACACTTCTACCCTTGCCGGGTTGGGGTGTTACAAGATAGGGATCGTGGGACATTAACCAAGCGGTTACCTAAAATCATGGGATACGCCCATGATCCTCGAACCAGGTGCGGGAGCCTGCCAGAGCCTAATATATGTGATTGATTGTACAATAAATTGCACGATCAGGCCTTGCGATGATGATCGAAGGGTATAAGGGGTGTTGAGGTTGCGCCAAGCTTGTCGTTAACCTGAAATAAGAAATACGAAGACACTACATTAAGTGATTGCGCAGGGGTTGGACCCTGCGAACCACCTCCGACGTGCGAATGAGTATATGATATGATAAGTTGGTAAGTTTGTAGTGAAATGAGAGGGTCGAGTTAGCATACCATTGTTCCCAGCCCGTCTAAGCTATTTATAGGGAAGAAAATAGGCCTTGGAGAGCTTATGCACAAATATCGGAGATCATGGGGGCGTCCCAAGATTTAAGGTAACCACTAGGGCTTAGTGACCCACCATCTCTTTCTTGGTGGGAAAACTCAAGGGAAAGAGGGGACGTGGGTATGACCAAGTCAAGGTGTTCTCCGCTCTAGTATCTTCAAAGGGTGTACCTCGAAGGGCTTAAGGCTTCGATTGGCGAGTTCCCAACTGGTAACCATATCATAGATGAATGGTTTGACGCCAGTTAAGATTTTAGGAAGCTGACCTAGGCCTTCGAGATGAAGGTTTCGACTAGGTTCGAAGGGGTATCCTTCGACCTGTTCGGAGGGTACGTCATCAAGCCCCCAGTCGAAAGTGATATATACGTACGAGGGTATATCGCTTACGACTCTATCAAATATTTACACCATTTCCCTCTCGTCACAAATTCGTACAAGAAGGAAAATGTGCTTTGACTAATTACGCATTAAATACGCTTAATCATTATCCCAACCACTTGTAGCAGAGGCCATAACGGCTAGGATATTGGTAATCTCCAAACCTCCCTTTAAATTTTGAAAATATTTGAAGTCCGGATAGGTGTCAATCTTGATGGACACGTGGATGGCTGGTGATGATGTACCCTCTGAACGGGTCGAAGGACTCCCCTTCGAGCCTATGCGAAGCCCTCTCTTCGGAGGCCCAGGTTAATCTCCTAAAATGTTTTATTGGCGTAAAACCATTCATCTATAATGTGGCTACTATGTGGGAATCCGCCAATCGAAGCCTTAAGCCCTTCGGGGTATCTCCTCCGAAGGAACTAGAACGGAGAGCCACCTTGACCTGGTCACACCCACATTCCTCCTTCCCTTAGGCTTTCCCGCCAAGGAGGAGATTGTGGGCCACAAAGCCCTAGCGGTTACCACAAATCATGGGACGCCTTCATGATCTTCGAATCAAGTGCAACCGCCCTCTAAGGCCTATTTCTCCTCTATAAATAGCTTAGACGGGCAAGAACCATGGTAATGCCAACTGAACTCTCTCAATTTACTACAAACTTACCATATCACATACTTACTCGCACGCCGGAGGTGGTTCGCAGGGTCCAACCCCTGCGCAATCACTTAACGTAGTGTTTTAGTATTTCTTATTTTAGGTTAAAGACAAGCTTGGCGCAACCTTAACATCCCATAAATCCTTTGATCATCATCGAAGGCCTGGTCGTGCAATTTATTGTACAATCAGTGGCGCCATCCGTGGGACCGCTACAGTTGGTCTCGTTATTTCCAAGCTTATAACCAACCAACTACTTTCACTATATATCCGGCATGGATCAAGGGAGAGAAGATACTCCTCCACCGGGTTTCGCGACCTTGGCGCCAATACCAATCAACGACTCCAACAACCTTCCCCCAATAACCGCCTCCACGTTCACTACACGTTCTCACCCAAAAGTAACACCCAACCATCATGCTTCGACATCAGCCAATCCGGAGCCTATTATCAGCCCAGCCTTTGTCGAAGCCAACCACGAATAGTTGGAATCTCTCTTAAGGGCTGACAAAAGGCAAGTTAAGGATGTTGAGATACGAAGGGAGTTGGAATACTCAAGTGTTGAGTATGAAGAAGAGATGGAAATGGTGTCTAGGCCTCCGGCCCAAGGAGCAACACTCTCAGCCATAAGGATTGGGTCACTAGTGGGTTGAAGGCTAAGCAGAAGGTCCTTTGGGTTTGAAGGAGTCCCGGAGAGGGCTCCGACTAGAAGATAAGGAGCGGTTGTCGAAGGTTCCAACAGGAGGAGCCAACGAAGGGAAGAGACGGGGGTAAATTTGCCTCCATTGTTAGCAGCCCATCTTGGAAGGACTGAAGCAGGGGTTCCGTTGCAGCCTTCTCACGCATCGCATCTTTCTTACGCATCAGGCGTAGAAGGCAATCCACCTACAATTAATATGGGAGGAAATCTTTCTCCCAATGGTATGTACCCCTCGTTCCAAACTCAGACTTATCCTCAAGGTTTATATCCTCTAGTAAATGGGCAGCCTAATAACCCAAGTCTCCCTCAACCTTATGGGAGCATAACCTTCGGGCATCCTATGGCGTACCCTCCGTATGCAATGGGAAATGGTTATCCGTTCGCCATGAACACACCTTATCAGTCCTACCCAAGCCAAACTCCTATGGGAATACCCCCAAACAATAATCCGTATAATACTGTTCCTATGTATGCACCACCTTATAATTGTCTATACTCGGACCCTATGGGTTTAGCTACACCCTTCTTTAGGTGGATAGAAGACTACCCATTTCCTGATGGGTTGAAGATGCCTTCGCATATTGGGACTTATGATGGAAAGGGGGATCCGGACAATTTCTTACATTTGTTCGAAGGGGCAATTAAGATGCAAAAGTGGGTTATGCCTGTGGCCTGTCACATGTTTACTCATACCCTGCGGTATTCTGCCCATATTTGGTGGAATAGGCAAAAGCCTGGCAGCATTGTCAATCTTGACGATCTCAAGGCTAAGTTCCGATCACACTTCAGTCAGCAAAAGAAGTTTACAAGGACCCATCTAACGGTGCACAACATTAAACAAAAAAAAAAACCGAAAGCACAAGGGCCTTCGTTACTAGGTACACCGATGAAACTTTACAGATTTTGGGTCTACATGAAGATCAGCGCATTTTGGGTTTCGTACATGGTCTTCGAAATCGGTGTTTGGTGGAGTTCTTTTCCACTGACCTTCCGACAACATACAAAGGGTTGATGGAAAAGACGTATACTTGGATTGAAGCAAAAGAGGTATCTACTAACGGTGCTCCAATCGACAGAGACAACAACAGCAAGTTCTCAAAGCATTATGTGTGGGAAGAGTCAAAGAACAAGAACAAAAACAGAGACAGGTTTTCTCCGTACAAAGGTCCTAACCATGGTTTGCTGGGAAGCTTAACTAAGTCTCCGAAGGAAATACTTGCAACAAAGAGGGCTGCTAAGGCTTTCGAAGCACCCCCTCGTATGATAAGGAAGGGCAAAAACTGGGATACCAGCAAGTATTGTCACTTTCATGAAGATTACGGTCATGATACAAACAGTTATAGAGAGCTAAAGAAACAGATAGAAGAAGCTGTAAAGTCCGGGTAATTGGCACATTTGGTGAAGGGTATAAAAAAGGGAAAGGAAAAAATGTCTGACACTCAATCGGCTAAAGATACTACTGCTCTTGAAGCCCCAGTACTTATGGTTCATTGAGGCGTAGGAAGCTTAAAAAGAAATGTAACGGAGCAGAAGGTAAACGAAGTAGGGGAGGTAACATTTCCTCCTATCACAGGCCAAGTCCCTTCGAATGATCCAATGGTCATCAAAGTTCTAATCTTCAACCGAGAAGTAAACAGAGCCTACATGGACTGCGGAAGCTCCTGCGAAATCATATACGAGCATTGTTTTCTTAAGCTCAAGCCTTCGATCAGATCGCAACGGGTTGATTCGAAGATACCTTTGGTAGGGTTCTCCGGTGAGCATTCTTGGCCTCTGGGAGAAGTACCATTGGACATAACATTTGGAGAAGGCAAGCTCGCAAGAACAGAAACCCTCACATTTGCTATCGTAATGTCTGATTCTCCCTACAATCTGTTGATAGGAAGGACCGCAATGCAAAGAATGGGTATTGTAGTCCCCACCATACATGCAGCGGTGAAATTCCATACACCTTATTGGATAGGAACCGTATTCTCTAGCTACAATCAGGGGAAGACTGGAGATATTGGCAAAAAGATCAAAGAAAGTCCCGAAGAGCCTCCGAAGGCCATTCTAAGTTGTACAGATGCCGAAGAGCGTGTTGTGGTAAATGAGCTCTATCCTGAGCAAATGGTGGTAATCAGAAAGCAACTCCCTGCCAACTTTAAGGCAGAATAGGAGAAGCTACTCAAAGCCAACAAGGATGTTTTCGCATGGACATACTTAGACATGACAGGGGTTCCTCGGAATCTTATGATCGATGGCAAGCCCTTCGGCACAGAGCATAAGCTTAATGAGTTCAAGCACATAGAACCAATTAAACAGAAGCGACGAAGCCTGGCACCTGAAAGGAACGCAACCGCTTGCAAAGAGGTGGACAAACTTGTACGAGCAGGAATTCTAAGAGAAGTGAAATACCAAACCTGGGTAGCTAATCCAAATATGGTAAAGATGAGTGATGGAGGGTGGCGAATGTGTGTTAATTTCACCGACATCAACAAAGCTTGCCCAAAGGACTGCTACCCTCTGCCAGAAATTGATTGGAAGGTCGAATCCCTCTCGGGGTTCCGTTTGAAATGTTTTCTAGATGCCCACAAAGGGTATCACCAAATACAAATGGCGAAGGAAGATGAGGAGAAGACAGCCTTCTACATAGGAAAAGGGTGTCTATTGCTACAAGAAAATGCCCTTCGGTCTAAAGAACGCAGGGGAAACTTATCAACGATTGGTAGACAAAGCCTTCCACAAGCAAATAGGAAGGAACTTGGAAGCCTACGTTGATGACATGGTAATAAAAAGTAGGACTGAGGAAGACCTACTCTCCGACATTCAAGAAACCTTCGATCAATTGAGGGCAATCAACATGAAGCTTAACCAAATAAGTGTTCCTTTGGCATGGAAGAAGATCAAAGCCATCACTGATCTACAAGCTCCAAAGTCGTTAAAAGAAGTACAAAGCCTAAATGGGAAGCTTACAACACTTAGCAGATTCCTGTCGAAAAGGGCGGATCGTTCTTTACCATTTTTCAAAACACTCAAGGGGTGTACAGATAAAAAGACTTTCCAATGGAGTTGTGATGCAGAGGCCGCTTTCCAAAAGCTGAAAGAGTTCATGGAAATCTTACCAACACTTACAGCCCCAATCAAAGGCGAAGTGTTGTTCATGTACATTGCAGCATCCTTCGAAAGCATCAGTACTGTTCTTTTGGCAGAAAGGGATAAGAAGCAAGTCCCAATCTACTTTGTTAGCAGGGTCCTGCAAGGGGCTGAATTAAACTATCCGGAATTGGAAAAGCTAGTCCTAGCCTTGGTTTATGCTGCAAGGCGTCTTCGAAGGTACTTTCAAGCTCATCCCATCACAGTATTGACAGATAAGACAATTAAGCAGATACTGTCGAAGCCTGAGAAATCGGGTAGAGTAGCCAAATGGGCCATCGAACTGGGAGAACATGACATAGAGTACAAGGGTCGAAACTCCGTCAAAGGCCAAATACTTGCAGATTTTCTTGCTGAAACACCCTCTGGACCTAGCCAAGACAGAGAAATCCCGAAAGAAAAGCCCCCAAAGACGAAGGAAGGGTGGAAACTATACACAGAAGGAGCCTCAAGCTCTGATGGTTCGGGAGCAGGTTTGATGCTGGTTAGTCCGGAGAAAAAAGAGTACACGTATGCATTACGTTTTGAGTTTGAGGCTACAAACAATGAAGCAGAGTATGAAGCTTTGCTAGCTGGCCTTCGACTCGCAAAGGACATGGAGGTTCGTGACCTCTCCATTTTTGTGGACTCGCAGCTAGTCGCCAACCAAATCAAGGGCTCTTACGAAGCAAGACAGCCCACAATTAAACAATATTTGGATAAAGCTAAAGAACTTCTTTAGGGGTTTGAATCCTATGAGATAGCACATGTTCGCAGAAACCAAAACAAGAAAGCGTATGCTTTGTGTAAGATGTTCACTAACTTATATCACACGTATGGTTGAGATTATGGGCCGAATAGTGAAGAATTCTAGAGAGAGAAGTAGAGAGTTTGGAACTTTAGAGAGAGAAATTAGAAGATATTAGATTGATGTGAATGAAGGTCCAACCCTCTCCCTAGGAGGAGAGGGGTATTTATAGTTACAAATATTAGTGCCCCGTGTAGGCTGTGGAGCGAGCTGACAGTGGGTAAAGACCCGACCCACTCCACAAAGACTAAGATAACTAAACTATTACTAATAGTACTAATATTCCTACAAGCTATTAAATGCTAATGAGTACTCGGGGTGACCGAGTCTTCAGATGAATATTTATATTCCTAACAATCTCCCCCTAGGGGAGGTCACCCCGGAAATAATATTATAAATTCTAGCATTTTGTCCTCTGAACTTGACTTCATAGCTCGTAGTCTTTGATTCTTCAAATTCATTAGTCTTTGTACATTCAGCAGTGAGCCTTTGATGACCGTTCTTCTGTCTTGGATGATCTTTGGTGATTCTTTGATGTCTTCATCCAACGTATGTCTCCAAGTCATCTTTTAGCAGTATGTCTCAATGTGATGTGGTACTCTTTGAGCCGACATGCTCACACTATTCTGGGTCATGATTTTCAGCATCAGAGTTTGAAGAAGCATTGTTGAAGGTCTTTTACTTTATCATGACTTCTTTGAATACGACGATGGTGTAGCGTGAGCATGTGGTAACGGATTTGAATCTTCTCTGCAATCAGCTACAACCGCCAGGAATTCCTGCATACGACAGTTAGCAATAAAATGTCCGGTACTTACAGGTTCGGACTTTGAGATTGTTAACAGCATAGTGTGAAAACTCTCTCTAATCCTTACCAAGGCCGTTCCTAAATCGGAAACCCACAGAGGACTTACAAGATCTACCGTAGTAAATCAACGATTAGGTGTGTCGCTGGAGTTCACTCCACGACTGTAGGCCATTTGAAACCGCCGCGACCACTAAGCGTAATCCACAAGGAATTATCGAAGTGACCTGCTTTCAGGTCTGTTTGATGTTGACCCTGGCAGGAATTTCCATTCAATCACTGAGAATCACATTTTTAAATTCCCTCATAAATGTTCTGGCAGATTGCTAAGATCTGCGTAGGACTCATAAGTTTACAACTGGTGTCCTTTATGTTGAACAACCAGTGTAGAAGTAACACGTATTCCTATGAGATCTTATGATGCATCTCGTGGCTCTAGACTCGATAAGTGCATTTTTGGTAGTCAGAGACTGGAGCGGTGTCTCCTGTTTCAATATCAACATAACTCGTAATGAGCGGTCGATAGATTAAGCAGGGTTCCCCGTGAGAATGAAACAAGTCCTTTTAAGAGAACTTGAGTGGCTTAGAAGGTTTAGTGCAGTGCGTCACTGGGTCCATGACGTCTTGTCTTCAATACCGACGTCACCTTAGTAACAACCAGTAGCATATGAATTGAACCCGGTTTCTGCCCTAAGGTTGAATAATTTGGAGGGCTATTTCTTTTCACCCTTTCAAATTACTTTTCTTTTTAATTCTTCAACCCCTTCTTTCTCCTTTCTCATATTACTCCTTTTTTCATGATCATACCTAAGGACTTTCTAATACTAACTATTCGTTATTGTCCCTGGGTAGATCCCTCCGGCTCTGGCGGATCATAGGACGGTTTTCCTAACCTTAGCCACCTTATAACTTTATGACTATCCTATGTTGCCATTTACCAAATCTTTGAAAAATCTCTCAGAGTTTTCATGATTATGAAACACATTTTGCTAACACTTTGAGAGTTTTATATTTTTCAAATGCTCCCCCTTAACATGTGCTCATATGTTTTAATTTAAAAATTTGCACATGTTGGGTAGAGCTTGCACTTTTTGAATTGATCAACTTTCAGTGAACATGACCGATTCGAGACACGCTTACATCACTAGTTAGACTAGCTTGAAATTATTACCCGGCTTGGTCAAATTCACAGAAAGTTTCTCGAAATGGTACACTCTACTTAGACACATCCTTTTCGTGACACGCTTACATCACTGGTTAGACCAGCTTGAAATTATTACCCGGCCAGAATATGTCCTTTTGATTAATGACAGTTTTTGTTTCGTCAATTCATTCGTGAAGTCTGAGTCGTGCTCACATGAGATGCCACATCCATTTTCATCCATTCGTTCCCCCTCAATATGTGCATCAATATATGAAAGAGTTTAGCACATATAGGAGAGCCTACACTTGAGTCCAAAATATCACATTTTTATCAGATTTCATATTTAAATCACATTCTCTCCCCCGATCAAAAATATCAAACCATTTGAGATTTGTGATCCCAATTGATTTAAATATGTTTAGAAAATTTGGGAGAAAATGTGGTCAGGTTTTAATATATATTCTGATTATGAAGCATACTATGCTCCCCCTTAAACCACGAGAGAGTGTCACTGCTGATGTTGCACAATGCTTAAAAAGGTGTTAGAAATTTTGAACAAATACTCTCCCCCTCAATTAATGACCCGTATTATATTTAAAGAGCTGTGGTCATTCAATTGAGCGTCAAGTATTTGTGAAAATTTAAGTCCAGTTACCACCTTGTGAAACACCAAAATTCTCCTAAAGAATCATAGAGGATAAAGAGTTTGTGGTGTAAAGAAGACTTCTCTTCTTATACAAGAAATGATGCACTGAATCGTACATCAGATCGAAGAAACATAGATATAAAGTAATCCATGCCCAGGTGAACATCACCCAGTTGGAGGAACAGCTGTCTTTTTGGCGACATGCTTTCCCCATAGTAGAGCACGGGTTGCAGTCTGAAGTAACTGCAAGCCGATTAGACATGTTTTAACCAGTTAATATAACTTCTGCTCGAGCTTCATTTAAAGTCCCGTGTCATTATTGAATGACATTTCTAGGGCCGTAAATGTTATCGATAAACAGAAGACATGCCTAGAAGAACTATTTTTGGAATTTTTGTTTTTGTTATTTTTAGGGTTTTTATAGGTTTTATATTTTTCTATTTTCTTTATGTTTTTAAGATATATACAAGTATATACAAGGATATGTGAAGTAAATCCTTTACTCCTCGTTTTCTTCTTGAAGACCCTTAAGTGTTTCTGGCGTCAAACTCTTCATGCCAAGTCGAGGAAGGATAAATTGAAACCATTCTCTCGGAAGTGCCTTGGTGAAGATGTCAGCCAACTGAAACTCCGTCCTCATGAAGTATAGTTCAACAAACCCTTTTTCAACCTGTTCCCTTATGAAGTGATGTCTGATATCGATGTGCTTTGACCGGGAGTGTTGGACATTGTTACAACAAAGAGCGATAGCACTTTTGTTGTCACAATACAGAGGAATCTTGTTGTATGCAAAACCATAGTCTGATGAAGCGAAAAGTGTACCGCTTTTAAGGGGTCATTTAAGCCCTAAATCGTATTTATTTGATCAAATATTGCCCTAAATCGTTCCTTTTGTCATTTTAGGTACTTTTGAGAAGAAATCTGGAAAAGGAAGCATTTTGGACGTTTTTGGAGCATAAAAGTGAAGAAAACGACAAAGTCTCAAAATCGGCTAAAAGTTACCTTTGACGGCGTCAGGATCCTCTCCAGACGGCGTCATGGCTTGGCAAGAAAAAGTGGATGTGAAAATTACTCATGATAAGCCAGTGAAATTTGCATGAAATTCTGACGGCGTCACGCTTTAATATGATCAAGGTCGTCACGGCTTAATTTAAAGAGGGACGGCGTCACGCATAATCCTGACGGCGTCAACCCCTGATAAGCCAGAACGGATTTTGGAGAGCTAAAGAGGGACGGCGTCAAGAAGGTCATTCGGGAACCCTAAAAGCGGCGAGGTGACGGCGTCACACTCCATAACGTGACGCCGTCAGATCTGAAAGTCTATATATAGTTTTGCAATTTTTTGTCATTAGTGTGGAACTTATTGGGGAACTTTGTGTGTGAAAACCCTAGGACGAATTTGGCAGCTCTTTCAAGGCTTTTTGCCTTGAGATCTTCCATGTTACATTGAAGATAAGTTATCAATTAATCATTCAATATGTCTATGTGTTGTTTGATTCTATCTTGTTCTTGTCTTTTGTTTAACATGCTAGGCTAGATTTATCTTGTGTTTGCTTAGATCTAATGAAACCTAGCTATTGATTATTGGTTATTAGTGTGTTGTTAGTTGTATTGGATGATTGTTCATCTATGTTAGGCTTAAGAAAACTGGCTAACTTCCTATTCGGTAACTTGCTTGAACGTCTTAAGAAACATGAACCAATGCGTACTAAAGGTTTTTATGGTTGTATTTAATGCACAAGCGAATTCTAGTGATCCCATGTTAGGAGCTTCCTAGCCGGCTCGACATAGGAGTGAAGTAGGAGCTTGTAGAGTTGGGGAAGTACGTACGCCACCCCACGATTGGTATTAAGGAATACACCCGTCATCCACGCAACTAATACACACTAATCAACCGGTAAAAGATAGTTAGGGAGTAAGGAAATCTAAGTAAACACATTTCCCTCCACATAAGTTTTCACCAACCTTTTCATTTTCTGTTATTTTATTTTATTTGCATTTGTAGTTACTTGGGTTAGTTGACTAGCAACTAATTCCGCCCACTCTTTCAAACCCGAGATTTTACTTGCTTTCATAAAAAAATATAAAAACATAAAAAGAATCTTCTCTCACCCTTAGACCTATTAGAGTAATTTTTCATATCTAACGAACACTATTCCCTGTGGAGAACGATCAATCCCCCGTACTTACCACTATACTATACTACATCGGTCAGGTACACTGCCTGGTGGGGTTGTAAGCCTCTTGAGATCCCTCGAGAGGTAAAACCTGTTGTAAGGTTGCAAAACCACGCATCATGTTGTATGCAAAACCATAGTCTGAAAGTTGTGATCTCATCCATAGGATTTGAGCACAGCAAGCAGACATAGCAATGTACTCGGCCTCTGTAGAAGATATAGAAGTGCTCATTTGCTTTTTAGAAGACCAACTAACCAACTTCTCCCCCAAAAACTGAGCTCCTCCCGAAGTACTTCGACGAGTATCTTGACACCCTGCATGGTCAGCATCTGCATAAGCTGTGAGTTCCATTGCAGTGTCCTTAGGATACCAGAGACCCATATGAACAGTGCCTTGAAGATATCTGAAGACTCTTTTCACTGCTTCCAGATGCTTTTTGGTGGGCTTGGATTGGTACCGAGCGCACATACATACTGCGAACAGGAGATCTGGTCTACTAGCAGTGAGATACGTCAAGGATTCATCCAGCTTTGATCTTTCAACCATTGGGGTATCAACAGAATTACTTGAATCAAATCCAAACTTCTTCAAAATTTTTTTGCATATTTGGATTGATTGATGAAGATGCCTCCGGGACTTTGAGAGATTTGCAAGCCTAAGAAAAACGACATTTGTCCCATCATCGACATTTGGAACTTAGAACTCATTTCCTTTGAAAACTGATCACATTCACCAGGATTAGAAGAGGCAAAAATAATGTCATCTACATATATCTGAACATGAAGTAGATGTTTGCCCGCCTTCCTGGTGAATAGCGTGGGATCAACAACACCCTTGGAGAATCGTTACCCAGAAGAAACTTTGATAAAGTATCATACCACGCCCTGGGTGCTTGCTTTAGCCCATATAGAGCCTTCTTCAAACGGTAGACGTAAGTAGGATGATCAGGATCCACAAAACCTTCTGGTTGACTGACATAGACTTCTTCCTTTAGATCACCGTTTAGAAATGTTGTCTTTACATCCATTTGATAGACAATCATATTCTGACTGGCAGCATTAGCTAGAAAGATTCTGATGGCTTCAATTCTAGCAACCAGAGCAAATGGTTTTTCAAAGTTTATGCCCTCTTCTTGTCGATACTGTTAGTCCCTTTACACTATTAGAGTTAACTAGAAAGTTAATCTATTTCGTGTTATGACTAATACAATGTTCAGGATTAATTCTAACAGCTATAAAACGTGAATATAAAAACAACAATATTTTTCAACGTTTAAATTCTTATTAGAAATAATTCCAAGAATCTATACCCAAGAGTTTTGCGGAACAAACACTTGGGATTGAATAGACAAGGGTATGGGGTGTCTCCTATCGAAACTCAAGTTTTGCTTGAGTGGTAACAATATACCCACTGAGCTATCTCAGTGAGTTGTATACTCTTTGTAGGAGAGAAGTTCCTTTGTAAAAGTTCAAGACTTTAAATATACAAAGCACACTTTAACTTCTCTCCCATCTGATCTATTTATACACAAGTAATCTAAGTATAAGTGATTAAATATAATACAAGTTGTTGAGGTTGCGTGTCTGACAATTACAAATAGTAATTGTCATTTCCAAGAACCAATAGGAAAGGGCTAATAAGACTTTGGGAGTTGTTGGCTGACACTCCATGACTTTTAGCCGCAATAGGGAAGGTTGGATCTGACAAGAGAAGAGTGTTGGGCTGACACTATTATCTTCTCAGATCTTTTCCCTATTGTTCCCGCCTTTTCTTCAGGCGTTGGTTCCTCAGTCCTTCAATCACTTTATTGGTTGAGGAGACTGGGGTTCAGTGAGTTCTTGTCCAACACTCACTGAACCATCATCTTCTTCTTTGGCTTAAGTCCTACTCAAGAAGTACCGCCTTCCTGAGTAGTGAATCCTTCTTCTTGAATTCGCCTTAAGCATCCTGAAGATGACTCACTGAGAGGCTGTTCTCTCAGTGACTTGAATTGTTCTCGGTTTAAGTTAACACTTAGTTAATTTGTGTCCAAATCATGTTTGAAGCATTCTTGGGTTTTTCATGACCCAACAATCTCCCCCTATTTGGATATAAATTATTCCTAAGTGTTTTGATCAGATATGAGTGAGCTAAAGACTTCTACTCATACTGAATGTACTAGAATGTAAATAAGGACACTGAAATAATAAAAACATCATCTTATTGATATCATTTACAAGTCCTAACATAACTAAGTACAAAAGGGATAGTGGTGGGTATTCAGGCAGGTCATCAGTTCAACTTGATTCCAAGGGCTTCAAGCTTGGGCTTCTTTGACTGCAGCTCATGTTGGTCAGGATGCTCATTGATTTTCCTTTTCAGATCTTGACAAAACTTTACATTTTCAGGACTCTTGAGTGGAGAGGCCATCATTAGAAAACCGAGCATTGCTTTAATCCCTGACAAGTCGATGTCACTCCATCTTTGGAAGGCTTTGTCACCGAACTCATCAATGAAGAACAAACCGCTTTCAGGCTGTTCAATGACCACATTGTTCCTGAAAGGAACACCTTTAGGGAGAGCTTTATTGCAGTCAAGACCAGGAATCTTGATCTCAGGCTCAGCTTCTATCTTCTTTCTTTTCCTTGAAAAAGACTGAGAGGGAGCTGGTTGTGCAGATTCAGGAAGAAGAGATGGAATGCCAAGTTCCTGAGGTGCTGCTGCCAATCTTTCGTACCTCAGACTCAAAGACTTCATCAGATTAGGGACCACAATATTTGATTTCTTTTCTATTAATGGACCCAACTCATCCAATTCAGTGATCCCGAAGTCAGCGAATCTGAAAGGTTTATGAACATCAAACTTTCTCATGTCAGTACCTCTGTAGACAGTGACAACGGCAGGATTGGTGTTTCTTCGAATATGAACATCAGTGATTGGTTCTGGCTTCAACCTTTCAGTCATATACCACTGATATTTCTTAATCCTGTTCTGCCTGATCTCTTCAGCCTGTTTATTCCTTTCCTCCCTTTTCTGCCTGAGAGTGGTCATCTCCTCAGACTGAGCTTTCACAAAGGTCATACCACCTTCTCTTCCTGAGAGATCCTTAGCCTCAAGACCAATTTTCTCAGCCTCTTCATGAACAACCTTAATTATAGCAGGCTTGCTCGCCTTTTCTTCCTCCTTTAACTTCTTCTTTGCTTCCTCTTCCTGAAGATAAGAACTGAGTTCATCTGCTGAGAAGTGGTGAAGAACTCCATCAATTTCATATGGGATCCTGAGTGGTGATTCAGGATCCTTTGCAACCGAGATCGGTGCTGGTTGAGGCTCAGGTTCAGTGAGGATGCCTTTGCCTTTATCTTGATGGGAGGAAGAGGCTTCAGGAATCTCCCCCTCAGTGTGAGAAGGAGGTTGTTGGCTTGAGACTCCAGTGTCTTTCTCCCCCTCAACTGTTGCATGAGCCATGGTGAGAGCAAGAGTTGGAGTCACTGGAGCGGCAGGACCTTTGAAAGCCTGATAGATCTCAGTCATCATTGATTTGAGGTCCGAGGTATCTTTCTGAAGACATGAGATCTGATCAGCCGGAGAAGCCTGAGAAGCTTCGATGCCTGACATCCTTGACCCAAGAGACCAGGCCAAAGATGTTGAAGATTGTGCCCAAGTACCAAGATGTTTTTCTTGAAGACCCATGGAAGTCCTGATTGAGTCCAAGGAAGTAGTAAGACCCTGAAGCTTAGAATCCTTCAGTAAGCTGAGAAGATCACTGATTTCAGCTGACTGCTTCTGATAAGTCTCAGCAGCTTGAAGGACCTTTTCAGTGAGTACGGGGTCATCCTTGACAGCTGACTGAATAGTTCCAAGGCTGTTGGTGATGCCTTCAAGAGTAAGATTGAACTTCTGGAAATAAAGATCAATAGCTGTCAGGGAGTGTTTGGTGTCTGATTGGATTTCGATCACATCATCATGAAAAGTTTCAACATCTGCCTTCAGGTTGGCATAGTGAACAGCAGCTTCAGTGTGATGATCAAACATCTCATCAGAGAGACCAGTGAAAAGAGCTCTGTTGGTCTTCAGTAGGAATTTGACCAATGTTCTTTCAGAGAGGGGAAGAGAGTTATCATACTTTTGGAGGATGTCCCCAGTATCAGAAGAATCAGAAGACTGAGAACCTGACTTTTCACTTTGGCTTGGAGATGACTGATGTGATTGTTCTGGTAGTTCAGGTTGTACATCAGTTTCCATATCCTCACCTGCCTCAAACATTTCCTCTTCACTCTCTTCCCTGAGCTCTTCATCAGACTCAATAAAAGCCTGAAAGTCCCCCATGGACTCAATACCTAGAAAATCAACCGGCTCCTCTTTATAAAAAGACTTGCCTTCGGTTTGGTCAGGTCCTGACCCCGTTGTCATAATAACTGAGTGGGTTTGCTCAGCCTGACTAGCCATAATAACTGGGGTAACACCAGTCTGGCTTTTGGGGGCAGTTCCTGAGAGACTAGATCCGGCTGAGGGGTTGATGGGTTCCATATCAGCGGGTTGTTTTGATGAAGCGAAAAGTGTACCGCTTTTAGGGGGTCATTTAAGCCCTAAATCGTATTTATTTGATCAAATATTGCCCTAAACCGTTCCTTTTGTCATTTTAGGTACTTTGGAGAAGAAATCTGGAAAAGGAAGCATTTTGGACATTTTTGGAGCATAAAAGTGAAGAAAACGGCAAAGTCTCAAAATTATGCTGGAAAGTACCTTTGACGGCGTCAGGGATTGGCCCAGACGGCGTCACGGCTTGGCAAAAAAAGATGGATATGAAAATTACTCATGATAAGCCAGAGAATTTTGCATGAAATATGTGACGGCGTCACCCTTTGAAGTGATCAAGGTCGTCACGGTTTAAATTAAAGAGGGACGGCGTCAAGCTCATTTCTGACGGCGTCAAGCTTTGATAAGCCAGAAGGATTTTGGAGGTCTAAAGAGGGACGGCGTCAGGAAGGCCATCTGGGAACCCTAAAAGCGGCGAGGTGACGGCGTCAGGATCTACAACGTGACGCCGTCAGCCCTTAAACTCTATATATAGTTTTGCAATTTTTTGTCATTAGTGTGAAATTTATTGTGTAACTTTGGAGGAGAAACCCTAAGACGAATTTCTGCCATTTTTAAGGGTTTTCATACCCTTGGATCTCCCATGTTTAATTGAAGATAAGTAATCATTTAATCATTCAATATGTCTATGTGTTGTTTGGTTATATCTCGTTCTTGTCTTTTGATTAACATGCTAGGCTAGATTTATCTTGTGTTTGCTTAGATCTAATGAAACCTAGCTATTGATTATTGGTTATTAGTGTGTTATTAGTTGTATTGGATGATTGTTTATCTATGTTAGGCTTAAGAAAACTGGCTAACCTCCTATTCGGTAACTTGCTTGAACGTCTTAAGAAACATGAACCAATGCGTACTAAGGTTTTTATGGTTGTATTTAATGCATGAGCGAATTCTAGTGATCCCATGTTAGGAGCTTCCTAGCCGGCTCGACATAGGAGTGAAGTAGGAGCTTGTAGAGTTGGGGAAGTACGTACGCCACCCCACAATTGGTATTAAGGAATACACCCGTCATCCACGCAATTAATACACACTAATCAACCGGTAAAAGATAGTTAGGGAGTAAGGAAATCTAAGTAAACACATTTCTCTCCACATAAGTTTCACAACCTTTTCATTTTCAGTTATTTTATTTTATTTGCATTCGTAGTTATTTGGGTTAGTTGACTAGCAACTAATTCCGCCCACTCCTTCAAACCCGAGATTTTACTTGCTTTCATAAAAATATAAAACATAAAAAGAATCTTCTCTCACCCTTAGACCTATTAGAGTAGTTTTTCAATCCTAACGACACTATTCCCTGTGGAGAACGATCAATCCCCCGTACTTACCACTACACTATACTACATCGGTCAGGTACACTGCCTGGTGGGGTTGTAAGCCTCTTGAGATCCCTCGAGAGGTAAAACCTGTTGTAAGGTTGCAAAACCACGCATCAAGTTTTTGGCGCCGCTGCCGGGGAATAGTTATTGTTTAGGTTGAATTTTTATTTTTAGAGGTCTACTCACTAGATTCCTTTCTAGTGAGATTTTTATTTTATTTTTCTAGGATTTCTTTAGTCTCTCTTTTTCTGCTCTATCCACTGCTCAAATCTTCCTTGGCCATCATGGTAAACGAATATCTCTCCAATCTTAGAGTCACAAGGAGTCGCAGTTCACTAAGAGACCTTATTCCACCCTACGCAGAACCTGATAGGGAAATGCGAAGATTAAGGCGACTCTTTGCAACACCCGAACCATCTGGCATTGCCATCGACTTTGATGATGCCCTCTCCGAGGAAGAATCCAACCATCATTCTATACCTCCTAGCCCTCAACCCAATCACGATATGGAGGTTCCCGAAAACCCAATCCCTAAATGTCTCAAGGACTACTCTTCTCCCACCCCTCGTGGTTTTTCCAATGCTATCGTTTTTCCAAATGAACGCACGGATGGGGTCTTGCGTGCAACCGATATTTGGCTGGTCCAAAGTGTATGCAAGTTCCACGGATTGAAAACTGAAGATCCAATCCAACACATCAAGGACTTCCTGAAAATAGTGGATACCCTCCATACGGACGGGGCCACTAGAGATACCTCCCGGCTGCGATTCTTTCCCTTCACCCTTTATGAAAAAGCCGGAGGCTGGTATAACCAACTTCCCTCCGAATCCATTTTCACATGGGAACAGCTCGTCTCAAAATTCTATGAGAAATTCTTTCCAATAGGAAGAACTTCAACGTTAAGAGACGAAATCTTCCCTGCTTCCATGTTGGACCAGCTGAACCCATTCACGAATCCTGGATCAGATTCAAAGATCTGATTAGACAAGTCCCTCATCATGGCATTGAACTCTGGCTTCTTGTCCAAATCTTTTATGATAGTGTCCCTAAAAGCGACCAATTTGGCATTAATAATTCGGTAAAAGGAAAAATAGCCAACCTAAGCGCTGAGGAAGGATGGAATAGAATTGAGGAATACGCAAGTGATAAGACGATACCTGGGATGAACCCGATTCGATCATGAGCATTTCCAAGATCATGAAAGAGCCTCCTTTTGCTAGCCGGTTGAGTAGAATGAATGATCAAGTCTCTTATTTAGACAAGTCACAACCAACTAAACGGTTTGTCAAACCCATACTTGATCTGCGACCAATGTGGTGGCCCGCATAAAGTGGAGGAATGCGGGGATGATACCACCACGAACAAGCATGCTTGTCAAGCCACGACATCTTCGATGATCCTTCGCTCTTAACTTTCTATCAAAACAATGATTTCACCCCTTGGGGAAATCTTGTGAGAGAAGAGGGAGGAGGAGAATATCCTGACTATAAGGTTAGGAGCACTTTTGAGGATGATCTTGGGTATTTCACGTTTGAAAAGAATCTGCAACTAAATGGTCTCGACAACCTTATCAATAGCCAACAAAACGACATGAGAGCCAAATTCGCAGAACTCAACGCTACTCTCGACGGCCTTGGCGAACCTCAAAGAGATCCCTTACTCGCCATCACCACTCGTGCTGGAACAACTACTAAGGATCCACCTTACCCAGCTCAACAATCTAACGTCATGGAACCCAACACCCCTCATGAGGAGGAAGGTAATGTGAACGATGAGAATCCCGAACAAACCCCTCCGGTAACTCCCTCTCCACCTACACCAACCAAACAGCCCTTTAAAGTCCCATACCCGTCCCGTCTCAAGAATCAAAAGGTCGAAAATGATAATAAAAGATTCTTGTCATATTTGAGGAATTCGGTCGTCACCATACCCCTTCTTGATGCATGTTACCATATGCCCAAATATAGTACATACTTCAAGAAGTTGCTAACCAACAGAAAAGGGCTCGAGGGTCTTGTAACCTTAGGAGAAGAATGTTCTGTGGTGACTCAACGAGGGCTGCCAAAGAAGGTGGACGATCCAGGTAGTTTCACCTTGCCCTGCTCAATAGGATCTCTTTCAGTTAAGAATGCTTTGGCCGACTTAGGAGCAAGTATCAATCTTATGACGCATTCCATGTTCCTCAAATTAGGGTACTCTGGATTGAAACCCACCCGTATGAACATCCAACTAGCCGATAGATCAGTCAAATACCCCTTAGGAATATGCGAGAATGTGCTGGTTAAGGTAGGGAAGTTCAAATTTCCAGTTGACTTCGTCATCTTAGAGATGGAAGAAGATGACCTAGTGCCCATCATTCTAGGGAGGCCGTTCCTTGCAACTGCTCGAGCTGTTATTGATGTTCATGATGGCAAACTAACCTTACGAGTGGGAGCCGATAGCTTAACCTTCGACATCAAGGACACAATGAATCTTTCTCTCGAAACAGATAATCAACTGTATTTCATCGGAGAAATCAATGAACTATCTGACGAGATTGACAATTGTATAGATGAACAGGTGGAAGCTGGGTGGTTGCGAGATGAAGCTTTCTTACCCATCTTAGAGGAGGAGAAGACTATGGATGTAAACGCAGTCTCCTTCTATCCCAGACAAGAAATCGAACAGCTTGAGCTTCGTAAACCCGAGAACAAACTTAAACCCTCCATCATCGAGCCACCTGCGGTAGAACTCAAGGAACTCCCAAACAACCTTGAATATGCTTTCCTCCAAGGGGAAGATCAACTTCCGGTAATCATAAGCTCTTCCTTGAAAAGTGAACAAAAGGATAAACTCTTAGGAGTTTTAAAAAAATATAAAGGAGTTATAGCATGGAGTGTAGCCGACATCAAGGGGATTGACTCTACCTTTTGCACACATAAAATCCTCATGGAGGAGGATTATAAACCCTCCGTGCAACCTCAAAGGCGAGTAAACCCCAACATTAAGGAAGTCGTAAAAAAGGAAGTCATTAAGCTCCTAGATGCAGGGCTAATTTACCCAATCTCTGACAGTCCATGGGTAAGTCCTGTACAGGTTGTACCAAAAAAGGGAGGAATGACGGTGGTGAAGAACGATAAGGATGAGTTAGTGCCTCAACGAACAGTAACTGGATGGCGTGTGTGCATCGATTATAGGAAGTTGAATGATGCAACCCGAAAGGATCATTTCCCTCTCCCATTTATCGACCAAATGTTGGAAAGGTTAGCAGGGCATGAGTACTACTGCTTCCTAGATGGGTTCTCAGGGTATTTCCAAATCCCTATCGCTCTTGAGGACCAAGAAAAGACTACGTTTACATGCCCTTATGGCACCTTCGCCTACAAGCGAATGCCCTTTGGACTATGTAACGCCCCCGCCACTTTCCAGCGCTGCATGACGGCAATCTTCCATGAGTTAATGGTAGACGGCATGGAGGTCTTCATGGATGATTTTTCAGTCTTTGGAAACTCTTTTGATCGCTGTCTTGCTAACCTTGAGAAAATGCTCAAACGTTGTGAGGAGACTAACTTGGTACTAAACTGGGAAAAGTGCCACTTTATGGTAAAAGAAGGGATTGTGCTAGGGCACAAAATTTCAGGAAGTGGAATTGAAGTAGACCGGGCAAAAATTGAAGCTATATCCAAACTTCCCTATCCAACAACTGTCAAGGCAATCCGTAGCTTTTTGGGTCATGCTGGCTTCTATAGGAGATTCATTAAAGATTTCTCAAAAGTAGCTAAACCAATGACTCAGTTGCTCATGAAGGATGCCCCGTTCGACTTCTCTCAAGAGTGCAAGGATGCATTCGATCGATTGAAGCAGGAACTTACCCAAGCTCCAATTATGGTCACCCCTAACTGGGAGTTACCCTTTGAAATCATGTGCGATGCTAGCGATTATGCTGTTGGAGCAGTATTAGGCCAAAGGCTTAACAAACAATTTCAGCTAATATACTACGCTAGCAAAACCATGAATCCTGCTCAAGAAAACTACACTACCACTGAAAAGGAATTACTAGCCGTGGTATTTTCTTTTGATAAGTTTCGCCAATATCTTGTCCTTTCTAAAACGGTTGTTTTTACGGACCATTCAGCTATTCGATATCTTTTCGCTAAACAGGATGCTAAACCACGGTTACTTCGTTGGATCCTACTATTGCAAGAGTTCGATGTTGAGATTCGTGATAAGAGAGGAGCAGAGAATCTTGCGGCTGATCATCTCTCTCGTCTCGAAAACCCCAGCCTCGCTGAATCTGACAAGAGTGAGATTCGGGAGTCATTTCCGGAAGAGCAGCTCATGTCAATAAATGATTCTGAACCTTGGTATGCGGATTATGCTAACTACCTGGCAAGTAGAGTCATTCCTGAGCATATGAGCAGGCATGAAAAAAAGAGGTTCTTCAATCAATTAAAGTACTATTTTTGGGATGAACCTTTCTTATTCCGAAGATGTCCGGATCAGGTAATCAGGCGTTGTGTTTCAGAAAAGGAGGCTGTCAGAATTATGAAAGAGTGTCATGCAGGTCCATCGGGAGGACATCATGGAATGAACACTACTGCACGAAAGGTCTTCGACGCGGGATTCTATTGGCCTACAATATTTCGTGATGTGAAGGGTATGATTCAGACTTGTGACGCGTGTCAAAGAGCTGGGAATATCTCTAGGAGGGATGAAGCCCCACAGAATTATATACAAGTTTGCGAGGTTTTGGATGTTTGGGGAATTGATTTCATGGGACCCTTCCCATCTTCAGGAGGGAATGAATACATCTTAGTGGCCATTGATTATGTTTCGAAATGGGTGAAAGCACAAGCCCTTAGGACTAACGACGCTAGGGTAGTCATTCATTTCTTAAAAAAATTGTTCGCTAGGTTCGGAATTCCAAAGGCTCTTATTAGCGACAGGGGAACCCATTTTTGCAATTCGCAAATGGAGAAAGTTATGAAAAGATATGGAGTCTCTCACCGATTCTCCACCGCTTACCATCCTCAAACCAACGGCCAAGTCGAAAACACTAATAGAGCCATAAAGAGAATATTAGAGAAAACGATCAATCAAAACAGAAAAGATTGGTCTTTTAAGCTCGATGAAGCTTTGTGGGCATTTCGAACCGCTTATAAGACACCAATCGGGACAACCCCGTTCCGTTTGGTATATGGCAAGGCATGCCACCTTCCAGTAGAACTGGAACACAAGGCATATTGGGCACTTAAGGCTTGTAATTTGGATTATACGGTTGCGGGAACAAATAGATTCTTCCAGATTTTATTAAGTTGTATAGGTACGTATTAAAAATCCATTTTCTCAACATGTTCCAAAATCGTATCTGATGGAACACCCGACAAGTTTATACCTTTTTACCCCTTCAGATAAATTCACAAAAATCTATAAAAATTCCAGATATTATTAGACATATTTAATATAACTTAGTTCAAAGGGTACCTTCTAACTCGACACGGTTTGAAAATTAAAAATCATAAACCCAGACTAATTTTCCAGACATACAAATCCGATCAGACACATAATTTTCCAAAAATCAAAAAGTAACCTTCCAGGCCTCCAAAAATTACAAAATTAATTTTCCCAGGTAGCTATTTCATTGAACTTAGTTTTAGACTCTTAAAAAACCCTTAGTTTTAGACTCTTAAAAAACCCAAAAACAAGTCCACATCATTTAGTTACATTCGATTTAAGTTGGGTCTTTTCCTTGATCAGTAGCAGTTTTCACAGATTCATGCATAACTTAGGGTTTTATCATTCTAATTCTTAATTCTTGACACAAGACCATTATAGGTGAGTCCATAACATATTTAGGTTGATTAATAACAGGTCATACATAATCAAATCGAATAATTTCATCACATATACTCCTGGTCCGATTTATACATATAGACTTTTAGGGTTTTGAGATCATTATTTTATGTGACCATTCATTCGACTAGAACACAAGGACATGAACAAGGATTGAACAAAGATGATACAATACCATTGAAGATCACACGAAGAACACGAACAACACAAGATAACACCCGAGACCAAATCACCACAAGCTCTTTCCTCCCTTCTTGATTCGTACAGCAGTAGCAAGACAAGAACAATGGGTCAAATTAGGGTTTTTAGCAAGAACACGAATGGATTGAACAACTTGAAAACAAGATTGCCTTATGATGCTAACTTGGATCGAATCAAAAGAACAAAAGAGGGCAGCAGATCGACAAGGAGCAGCAGCAAGAGAAATCCGACACTTTTTTGATAGTTAGGGTTTTATTTTGGTTCCTTTTGATGTTCGGTTATATCTAAAATAAAGAATGCCGAGTTTTTTTTTTTTTTTGATGGGCCAAGACAAGGAGTGAAAGGGTTATTTTGGGCTAGGCTTTACCAAGTTCAATTTATTCTTTAGATGTAGGATTTTATTTATTCTTTACTTCTTATTTACATAATGTAAGGTTTACATGTAACTTAAATACTTAGGTAACTTAAGGTTATGTTCAACAAGGATTACTTATATATTTTATAGATTCTTAAAAGTTTAAATTCGAAGGGTATTTTAGTCTTTTCGGATTATATTAATTTCGGGGTTTACAAAAAGTATTTCCCCCATCGCCAGCAAGAAACAACAATTTTTCTTTGTCCAACACAGCTCCATTCTCTTGAGCCTGCATCAACAACATCTTGTCCTTGCAATAGTCAGAGTTCTGAGGACTTTTGATTGATTGCAGTTTCTGGCAATGTGTGCAAGTCCCCCCATTTATAACACTTGGGCTACTTCCCCTACCTCTGATTTGCATTCCCTACTCTGATCTGCACATTACCTCGACCCATGTTCCTTTGATTCAAGTTCTGCCTCCCTTGAACATTCTGAACCATAATTCTTCCATCCTCCACCATTTCCAGATTGCGTGGGTTTGATGAGGTTCTGAGTTGATTGTTAGTTTGAGGGAGTGTTGCTTTAAATTGTTGTACCAGTAAGGAAACTTGATTGGTGAGGTTATCAATCATTTTGTCGGTGTGGGAATAACCTGAATCCAGTTGTGGACTCATAGCAGATGGTGATGAATAGGGATGATGATAAGCTTGATCAGATGATGATTGGTTGATTGACTGAACATTTGCAACAAATGCCAGTGGATCATTTGGTGCAGTTGGATTAAGTTTTTCTCTCAACAAACGATCATAAGCAGTGTTTCTCATGTTGTTGCAGGTAAGCATACAGCTGTTCATAGTTTGTGTCTCTCAATCCCTTGTTGAGTTTCACTGCAGTAACAAATCTGTCCCATTCTGGTGTCATATTGTTCACAAACTTTGAGTTAAGTTGGATGTTTGGCATAGTCATCCTGATGATTCTCATATCGTTCACCAACTTGTGGAATCTCACATAGTAGTCTGTGATGTTCTCACCCGGGTTCATCTTAAAATGCTCAAACTCATCATACAGTTGTGACTCACGATCTTCCTTTGTGAGTTCTGATCGTGCTAGTAGCATTTTTACATTGTCCCACACTGCTTTTGCTTCAGTGTTGAAATTGATGAGTTTGTAAACATCTTTGGGCAGACCTTGAATGACAATGTTTGAGGCTCTAATATCTGCATCATACCTCTTCTTTTCTTCCTCATTAAGATCATTGTAAGTTCGAGGCCTGTCGATTCCCAAAGTGACAGTTCCGTCTTCACCAGTAGTAACAGCGTCTCTGGTGGTGCCCATCTGAAATGGTCCTTCATCAATGGATTTAAGAATGTTAAATCCATTTTCTTTGCCCAAGCAGTAAAGCCTTATTCGTTGTGGCCACGACTCATAGTCCGTCCTATCAAGCATAGGAGGACGAGTATCTGACCCTGCAGCTTGTGTATCATCAGAAGCAGTACTTGGTATGCTGTCCATAATGTATACGGGATTATTTTACTATTCTTGTGATTTAAACCGAGAAATCGACTCTTTCGCGGGATTTTCTAAAATCACCAAGAGAAACCGTAAAACTAACAAGAATGACCAAGAGTAGATTGCGATACTTATTTTCAAAATTCAAGTCACAGAAAACCAAATCTCAATTGATCAAATTGTAATAAGTCAAGTCACAGATTGTCAAATCGCAACAATTCAAATCACAAAATAACTAAATCGCAATATGTCAAATCGCAAGTGTTAACTCGCAACGTCAAATCGCAAACAGGTGAAATCACAATCTGTCAAATTGCAACAAGTCAAATCTCAGCTTGTCAACTCACAATTAATCAAATCGCAATTTAGTCAAGTGTAAGTCAAATCGCAATGCACAAATCGACAGAGCAGTCACTATCCTTGCGTTTTGTCTTCTTTTCCCTTTAAAGTAATAATCCAAATCTCAATCCAGAGGCACACCAAATCGCAGCTTCAATATTCCTTAACACACTCAAATCGCAACGAAGAAAGTCCTTTCGAGACTTAAATCGTAACGAAGAATACCTTCAACCAAGTATACGAATTGACCAAATATACCAATAATCGACTGAAACAAGCTATCCAACAACAAACCAAAGCTCATACAACAATCTTGACCAAGAAAGTACAAGCCTTTTAACAAGTTTAACCACAAATGAAGCCGAACAAGAGATTTTCTATCCTATTCTATTCGAACCAAAAACTAACCATAAAACCTAAGAAATCCGTGAACATGTAATCATATGAACCTAACCATGGCTCTTGATACCAATTGTAAGATGTTCACTAACTTATATCACACGTATGGTTGAGATTATGGGCCGAATAGAGAAGAATTATAGAGAGAGAAGTAGAGAGTTAGGAACCTTAGAGAGAGAAAGTATAAGATATTATATTGATGTGAATGAAGGTCCAACCCTCTCCCTAGGAGGATAGGGGTATTTATAGTTACAAATATTAGTACCCCGTGTGGGCTGTAGAGCGAGCTGACAGTGGGTAAAGACCGACCCACTCCACAAAGACTAAGATAACTAAACTATTACTAATAGTACTAATATTCCTACGAGCTATTAAATGCTAATGAGTACTCGGGGTGACCGAGTCTTCAGATGAATATTTATATTCCTAACACTTTGAGCAAGCTAGCTTCGATGGCATTTGCTCATCTAACGAAGGAGGTTTTGGTAGAAGTATTGGCTGATAGGTCAATAAAACGAGGTGAAGTATCTGATGTCTTACTCGAAGAAGGCCCATATTGGATGACCCCAATAAGGGAATACTTGATCAGTGGTATCCTTCCCGAAGACCCAAAACTAGCGCGAAAGGTCAGGGTTAAAGCTCCCCAATATAGACTTATTGGGGATAATCTCTATAGGAGATCTTTCTTGTCTCCATGGCTTCGTTGTGTGGGGCCAAAGCAAGCTTCGAACATCATATACGAGGTACATGAAGAATCCTGCGGCTTGCACGCAGGCCCTCGCTCCGTTGTCTCGAAAATAAGAAGCCTGGATATTATTGGCCGTCCATGCACAGGGACGCAATAGAGATAATACAAAAGTGCGAAGCATGTTAGATCCACTCCAAAGTTCCAAGAATGCCTAAGCAAGACATGACCTTTGTCACTTCTGTATGGCCTTTCTGTCAGTGGGGAATTGATATAGTCAGACCCTTACCGGTGGCTCCAGAAGGAGTCAAGTTCTTGGTCGTAGCAATAGACTATTTCACCAAATGGGTTGAGGCCAAGCCTTTGGCATCAGTAACATGAAGACATATGGAAAAGTTTGTGTGGGAACACATAATCTATCGATTCGGGGTTCCTCACATCATCATATCTGACAATGGAAAGCAATTCGCCGAAGGGGTGTTCCCGATCTTTTGCGAAGGTCTGAAGATCAAACAGTCATTTACTTCCGTATACCATCCTCAGGGCAATGGGCAAGTTGAAGTCACCAATATGGACATTGTTAATGGAATTGAGAAGAGGTTAGGACGAAGCCATCATGGGTGGATAGACGAGCTACCCCAGGTTCTGTGGGCACATTGGATGCACCCCAAGTCAAGCAATGGGGAGAGTCCTTTTAGCCTTACTTATGAAACGGAGGTTGTGGAACGTTTTGTTTGTTCTTGATTGAGATATTTATGTATTGAATGTGTTTAGCATGCGGAATCTACTACAACACACTTTAAAAGAACACAAGATGGTGAGTTTGAGTAAATGAGAGAATGCAATGAACAAAGAACACAACTTTGGTTAACACAAAACGATTCAATATTATTGATGAAATAATACGGATGATCTAAGTATCACCAGGATTACAAAGTAATCTTGAATCAAAGATTGTAAAAAGGATTTGTGATTCGAAGTAACTAAGTTACTTGAGAGATAGTTTGGTTCGTGGTTATTAGTTGTGAAAGATGCATGCATGAAGAAGTGACTAAGATATCCTTTTATAAGATAAGGATATCTTATTACATGTTGTCAAGTAGATGAATATAATACTATACTTTGACTATTATGGCGCCTACAATTAAATACAACTACCCATGTACACTCTGATATATTCTTCTGTCACCACAGAAGACTATTCTACTTCTACATAACGTATAACAATGTACAAAGACTAATAATTCAACTAAATATCTATTACAAAATATCTAATCGACTTGACAGAAGCTTGGCAGGCTCTTCATTTAGCTAGCAGTACCTTCTACCCAGAAGGTACTGGTAGAACATCTTCGTACACTACAAAATCAACTAGCAGGCTCTTCTCATCATTGGCAGGCTCTTTGACTTTGATCATTTTATTCCCAACAATCCTCCCCTAAACTTGTTATTTCCATTAAAATACACAAGTTTCTGATGAATAAAATACATACCTTGAGGATTTGAGAACTCTTCCAAAAACCTTACTTTCTATCCTTCCTTTTTCTTTCATATTGCTCAGATATGCTTCTTAGCAAACTCTGAACAATCTCTGAGTTTTCTTCATCCTTGTCACACCTTAATCTCTTGGAGATCATAGCTTTAAGCACTTCATAGCTAAGAGGATACTCTTTCTCAGCTAACATAAAAAGTTCTATCCCACTCTGTGTGAAAAGATGATGAGTATGGCTATGACTTAGAAATTCCCAAGTTGTTGTAGGATCATA
Organism: Artemisia tridentata subsp. tridentata; assembly: GCA_021014915.2. Classification (NCBI taxonomy): domain Eukaryota; kingdom Viridiplantae; phylum Streptophyta; class Magnoliopsida; order Asterales; family Asteraceae; genus Artemisia; species Artemisia tridentata. The sequence goes on from CP139509.1 coordinate 151,059,260, forward strand.
ATAGGGAAATTTCCAATGAACATCTTTGGGATCAGGATCAAACGTTCTATTGAATTCCACCCAAAGCTCTTGTTCCTTAGCATCTGTACTAGAATTTGTAGCTAACCTAATCTGCACTAGATTCCACAATTCTTCCAAATCTGCTCTATCAGATGCTCTAACTAAATTTTCAAAATTCTTGAAGATAGCAGACTGTCCCCCAACCCTTAATATTTTCCATGACTTACCAAATCTATCATGGTGTATTTCCCAATCAATTATAGGGTGTCTAGACCTAATTGGATCAGCATGAATGATAGTAGGTAAAGTAATCAACATTTTACTTACTTGCCCTTGATCCAATTTTGCTACTTCTTTCTTCTGAGCATCTTCCTTCTTCTTAGATGGATGTACATCAGATGGAACATTATAGTAAAGATTCTTGTAGGCTTGAAGATATAAAAAGAAGATTTCATCAGCAGATTTCTTCTTAAGTTGATAATCAGTCCAATTTGCCTGATTCTTCAAAAATTTCTTCATAAAGATTGTTTGATCTTTGTTAGTTTTGCCCACTTTAAAACCTCTCTTCTGACTTTCCTTCATCTTCTCAAAAATGTCAGCCAAAGCTGCTTCTTTGTATTTCTTGTTGATGAAAGATTCAAGTGCTTCAGTCTTCTCATCAGAATTGAGTGTCTTGTCATTTACTATATTTGCTGCATGACCTTTCACAATTGGATCATTGTTAATAATCCATAACATCTGTGCATCAAAGGTCTCTTGAGCAATTTGAGTATCAAGAAGAGCTTGAGCAGCTTCTTCAGCTTCTTTCTGCTCTTTCATTTCTTCAAGCATTCTTGAAGCTTCTCTAGCTTTTAGCTCTTCTTCTTGAACTCTTTTGGCCTCTTCTTCTCCTAAAGCCATCTGAATTTGCTGAGTTCTTTTCAACTTCTTGGACTTTGGCTCATCTTCAATTAGAATACCTTTGCCCTTATCCTTTGGAGTTTTATCATGTGTTGGAGCAGAGGATTGCTCATCAGCAACTAAAATCCTCTTTCTCTTGTACACTCTCTCAGCAGATCCTTTATATCCCATAGCCAATAGCCTTTCTCTCCTGGCAGACTCTTCTTCTGCCCTAGCAGGCTCTTGCCCTGCTCCAACAGGCTCTTCATCATAAACTTGAGTTCCATCATGGAATTCAAATTGAGCCTGTTCCTCCTCTTCTTCCTCATCTTCAGACATATCCTTCCTCCCCTTTTTGGAAGAGTGATCTATCCTATCAGCATCTGACTGTGAAGAACTAGATAAAACAACCTTTGCAGACTTTTTACCTTTTAACTTCTTCACTTCACCCTCCAATCTCTTAACCCTCTTAACCAATTTGATGTTGATCTTAGAAAACCTTTCATTTTGACGTTTAAGAGCTTTCTCTAAGAACTTCACCTTGTCTTTCAACTCTTGCATTGTCTGAGGTGATTGGGTTTGTGATATATGATGTGGGGATGGTGGTGGTGTTGCTGATGGTACTGGAGATGGTGTTGGTGATTTTTGATGTGTTTGTGAAATGAAACCATGTGAAGAACTGGATGATGGTGTATCAGCAGATGGTGTTGGTTCTTCTGGATGTTGTGGTACCATTTCATCAAAAAGTGGAACTTCCTCCCCTCTAAAACCAATTCTCATATTTGAAAATACTTTTTGAGAAAGTTTTGGTGTTTCATAAACTGAGTCTGTGGGAAGCAACATATGTTGTAATTTTCCAATGATGCATCCAATGAATCTTGGATACATCAAAAATTTTGTTTTACTATCCACATTGTTTATCAATCCTTCAAAAATATATTTAGAAAAATTGTATTTTCTGTTTGTAGCTAAGCAAATGAGAGCAGAAGCCATGTTGCCACTAAATTGCTCCCAAGAGGTTTTCTTCTGGCTCAAACAGTGAAGGATTGTGTGAATCAAAAATCTCCATTGTGGAGTAAGATGCTTTTTCAGAAAAGTGAGTTTGTTGAACTCAGCATGATACCCCATTCTTGTTAAATTTTCAAAAATTTCAGTATCTGGTAACTGACTAATACCATCAGAATCATCCAAATGAAGATGTCTTCTTATGGATGACTCAGTAAGAGTCAAATGTTTACCATCCACTTTGGCTTTTATTCTTTGTTCCCCATTTTCAGTAAATTTTAATTTTAGCAGATTCCCAAAATTGTAAAATTTGATTTTCATAAATAGTGGGATTGACTAGCAAAGCAAACCTGATGTAGGAGTTGTTTAAAAAGTCCACTACTTGATGAAATGAGGCATTATCCTCTGACTTCTCCAAAAATGCTAACTGATTGTGACGTTGAACAAAGTTTAGATCAATTGTGGAAGTCATAATGAAAATTTTGAATATGATGGTGGGATTTGTTGGTAGTACTGGTAGAAGATGAAAGATGTATGTGAATTATGATAATGACTGATGAAAGAAGATATGAGAGAATTACTTTTAACCGACAATAATAAAGATTAAAATAAGTAAGTGAAAAGGCGGTTAAAAAGATCTTTTATATGTAAAATATAATATAATATATTCATCAGTGAATTACATAACTACCCCAACGGCTAATTTTAACTACCAGGCCTAAAGGCTAAAACTTTTTCTGACAGGCTCAACGGCTATCTAGCAGTACCTTTGTACTCTAGCAGTACCATTTTTGTACTAGCAGTACCTTTGAAAGTTTTTAAAAAATCCCTTATAGTTTTTAGCAAACTACCAGCTATCAACGGATTTGAGTTGTCTTTACCAAAAGCCGTTTGCTTAAGGACTAGCTAACTATTTACAATTAAGTATGGTCAGTTAACAACCATATAGTTTTTGGTAAACTATCAACCATTAACGGATTTGATTTGTCTTTACCAAAAGCCGTTTGCTTAAGGACTAGTCAACTCTTAAGTTTGTGAAAACTTGGTGAGATGAATACCAAAAGCCATGATGGCCCAAAAGATGGTGCAATTTCCTTGGATGGAGGAAATTTGAATCAGGCATTGATGCTGTGTATCTTGGATGATTGGCTCAACAAGTGAAATCATCTAATAGCATGCCTTTGAGTTGAAAACATTTCTTAGTTTGATCTAGATAGAACTTTCTCCTTGAGAAATGCTTCATCCCTTCTAGATATGTGATCTAACTATCTCTTTTTCAACTCTGCATCATCTTGTATGCTCTTGTCTTTTCATAAATTGGTCTTTCTTCCATTCTGGGCTATTAATTCCTCCCCTGAGATTGTTATTTCTCCTGAAATGAATAAAACTTTTGTTGCCCCTTTTGTTTGAAAGAACTCTTGTTTTGTTATCAACCTGAAATGTGTTAGTTGCAAACCAAAAGAACAAAGTGTAGAACACTTGATCTATAACATTTTAAGTATTCAAGCCTTTAAATGAACAAAACATAGCAATTTTGTATCAGCAGGACCAATTATGAACTAACAGGACCTTTTGACTAACTAGCAGTACCATGTTTAAAATCCAATACCAGTTAATATTATGAACAAAAACATATGATTTTCAAAGATTTATCATTCCAATACCTCCTACAAGATATTTGAATCTACCTAAATCAAAAGCTTTGGTGAGAAGGTCTGCATAATTCTTTTCAGAATCAATTTTAACAACTTGAATTAACCTTTTCTCATTGCAATCCCTTATGAAATGGTGTCTGATTTCAATATGTTTTGTTTTTGAGTGTTGAACTGGGTTTTTAATGATACAAATAGTACTGCTATTGTCAATATAAATAATGGTGTTAAGAAAATTGTACCCATAGTCAAGCATTTGATTTTGGATCCAAAGAACTTGCCCACAACAACTTGCACCAGCAACATATTCTGCTTCAGTTGTAGAGTTGGCCACCATTGTTTGTTTCTTGCATTGCCAGGAGATTAGTCTGCAACCAAGAAATTGACATCCACCAGTTGTGGATTTTCTGTCTAGTGTTGCACCAGCATAGTCACTATCCGAATAAGCCACCAATTCAAAAGATGATTCCCTTGGATACCAAAGACCCAACCTAGGTTGACCCTTAAGATATCTAAAGATTCTTTTGACTGCTGTGAGATGAGAGATCTTGGGATGTATTTGAAACCTTGCACATACACATACTGAGAACATGATATCTGGTCTTGATGATGTAAGATACATCAAAGACCCAATCATTGATCTATAATTGTGCAAATCCATATCTTCTCCATCAGCATCTTTGATTAGCCCTTTGTCTGGATCCATTGGTGTACTTGCAACCTTAGAATCAGCAAAATTGAATTTTCTTAGGATCTCTGCTACATACTTATCTTGGCTGATAAATATGCCTTCTTTGGATTGTTTCACTTGGAGACCTAAAAAGAAAGTAAGTTCCCCCATGGAACTCATCTCAAACTTACTGTGCATAAGTTTTTCAAATTCTACACACAAGCCTTGGTTTGTTGATCCAAAGATTATGTCATCAACATAAATCTGAACTAACAAGATGTCTTTCTTTGTCCTTTTGATGAACAAAGTTGGATCAATCCTGCCTCTTTGGAATCCACTTTCTAGTAGAAAACAAGCCAATGTTTCATACCATGCCCTTGGAGCTTGATGTAGACCATACAAAGCCTTGGTAACTTTGTAAACTTTATCTGGATACTCAGCATCAATGAAGCCTGGAGGTTGAGATACATATACTGGTTCTTCAATTTCACCATACAAAAATGCACTCTTAACATCCATTTGATAGACAGTGAAGCCTATAAATGAAGCATAGGCTAAGAAAAGCCTAATTGCTTCAAGTCTTGCAACTGGAGCAAACACTTCTTCATAATCTACCCCTTCCTCTTGAGTATATCCTTGTGCTACCAATCTAGCCTTGTTCCTAATTACTATACCCCTTTCATCCTTCTTGTTTCTGAACACCCATTTGGTTCCAATTGCCCTATGACCTCTGGGTAAATCAACCAATATCCAAACCTTCTGAATCTTGAATTGGAGAAGCTCTTCTTGCATAGCTTCCACCCAACTTGCATCATCTAAAGCTTTGTTTATGTTTTTGGGTTCAGCCTGAGATAGAAAACATGAAAACAGGCATATATTGGAATTATCATTATTCTTTTCTTCATAAAGAGAGGAGATTAACCCTTCTTCATTTGAGGATAAGACTTGAGATAAACCAACTTGAGATCTTGTTCTAACACCAGAAGTTATGCTTCCAATCACATCATCAGTTGAGTGATCTTTGAGAATTCTAGTGTTTGGTGTTTTAGGAACTTCATATGTAGTTGGAAGATTGCTAATCCCAACTTCTTCTTGAAAAGAATCATCTATTTGAACATTCAATGGCTCAGCAGTACCAATACTTGTACTAGCAGGACCATCTGAAGAACTGGCAGTACCATTGTCATTAGCACCACTCTCTTGATTCTCTTGATTCTGAGTTCCTTGATCTTCTTCATTGCCTTCTTTTGTTGTGTTTGAAGGTCCTTCTTCATTTGAAGATAGATCCATACTTTTCCAAATTGGCATCCAGATGAAATCTTGATTTTTAGGAATTTCAACATTATCTTCAGAACCTGCATTTTCATTAGCATTTGTATCTGTAACAGGCACATAATTCATAGATTCTGAAAGCCTATCAACATCAAACATCCAATCTGGTCCAACTCCTTTCACATTTGTAAGTTTCTCTTGAAACTCTATGTGAAGATTCTCTTCAACTAGCCTAGTGCATGTGTTAAACACTCTATAGGCCTTACTTTGCAAGGAATACCCTATCAAAAAGCCAACATCTGCTTTTCCATCAAATTTGCCTAAATGATCTTTGGTATTGAGAATAGTAACCTGACAACCAAAAGGTCTCATAAAACTTAAAGATGGTTTTCTACCAAAGAAAAGTTCATAAGGTGTTTTTCTATGTGGTTTTGTCACAAGAACCCTGTTTTGTACATAACAAGCAGTACCAACTGCTTCAGCCCAAAATGAAATAGGCAACTTAGAGTCTACTAACATAGTTCTAGCAGCCTCTATAAGTGTTCTATTCTTTCTTTCTGCTACTCCATTTTGCTGAGGTGTTCTAGCTACACTAAACTCTCTTTTTATGCCTTTTTCCTTGCAAAAGTCATCCATAACTCTATTCTTGAACTCTGTCCCATTGTCACATCTGATGACCTTAACCTTCTTATCAGATTGGTTTTCTACCTCAGTGATATAGGTTTTAAGTGTCTCACTAGTTTCATGTTTGGATCTTAAGAAGAAAACCCATGAAAATCTACTATAGTCATCAGTAACAACCAGACAATATTTCTTTCCATTCAAGCTGCACACATTAGTAGGACCAAAGAGATCCATATGAAGCATATGTAAAGCCTGAGAAATAGAGTTTTGGGTCTTGGGCTTACAAGAAGCTCTATGTTGTTTGCCTTTTAGACAGTCAACACAAGTTTGGTCGTTTTGGAAAATCTTTTTGGGTAAACCTCTTACTAAATCATATTTTGCAATAGTGTTGATTGTTTTAAAGTTTACATGACCAAGCCTTCTATGCCAAAGCATAGATTCATCCAATGAGGCCTTTGCTATCAAACAAGTTAAACCTTCTTTGGGATCAATGTTCTTTAAATTGACACTATACATATTGTTCCTTTTTGGAATTTTAAGAAGGATCTGACTTTCATCAGGCATCTTAAAATCAGAAGAAAGAACCATACATCCATTGTCAGTAAATAGAACATTGTTCTTTTTGTCACACATTTGTGAGACACTAAGAAGATTAAACTGAAGTTCTTTCACAAAATACACATTTTCAAAATCTATTTTACTGGTTTTGATAGTACCTTTACCAGTAATCTTTCCTTTAATTCCTCCCCCAAAGGTAACATATCCTCCATCAAATGTTTTGAAATCTGAGAGGAATGACATGTTGCCTGTCATGTGCCTGGAACACCCACTATCAACATACCCTTGATCTTTACTATCAGTTGAATGTTCCTGCACATGAATAAACACATTAGTTTCCTTGGGGTACCCAAGCCATGACAGACTTGGGTTTGCCTCTTGCATCAATGAAGTCAAACCTTTTCAGGATTGTTGATGCACCTTTTGATTGGATTGGTTTCCAAATCCAACATGCTGAGGCCTTAACAGCACTTTCCCTTCTAATCCATTGTGTGGTCTTTGGTCTATCAGTACCAATTTTGGCAATACCAATTTTGGCAGTACCATTTAGTCTAGCAGGACCTTTTGGTCTAGCAGGACCTTTGGTTTTTGGACTCCAAACTTTTGTTTTGACCACATTTATCTTTTGAATAGGATTCTTCTCAACTTTTGGTACACTTTTGAAAGTGTTTCTTGTACCCTTTTCAGTTGATTTTGTAATAACAGGCTTATGTTGTCTAACAGTATGATTATCTTTTGTAGTGTTAGACTTAACAAAACTTTTTCTGGGTTGAGTAACATTTGTTTTAGCTTTTGATTTACTCCCAGAAACCCATTTATTACAATAAGCATGAAGATGATTAAAGCTACCACAATAATAACAAGCTTTATTAAACATAACAAAGTCATCACCTAATTGTTGTGATTTAAGGTTGTTCCAATTTCTTTGGCTTTCCCTAGGTTTGTTATTACATTTTTTACAACTTTCAACTGTCTTCAAAACAGTTTTGGCTTTAGCTTTAACTTCTACTTTCTTAGGACTGGATGGTCCTACTTTGATTCCTTTAATAGGAATAGTCTCATCTTCATCATCATCAGATATCCAATCCTCAATAATTAGGACATCTGGTCTCTTCTCAGTGAGCACCTTGGAGAGTGAGACATTCTTAGCACTCTCAGAAGGTTCACCTATCACTACAGGTTTAGCTAATGGTTTTGCAACAAATTCATGTAAACCTGATGCAGCAAGATCACTACCTTGTGGACAAGGAATTCCTCTATAAGGTGGAGGACAATTATTATATCCTATCCCTGATTTTATTCTCTTATTCAACTGAGTCTCAACTATGCTCTTAGTACACTCAGAAGCATTTTCCAATTTAGTAACAGTCAGTTGAATATTGTCTCTAGCTAATGTCACTTTAGTGCACTCTGTCCTTACCATTTCTATTTCTATATCTTTCAAAAATATTTGTCTTTGAAGAGCATTTTTAGCATCAGTAAAGGTAAGTTCATTTTCTCTATAGTGAGTGATTTGTTTTTCTAACTTGGACATACCACACTTGTGGTCAAATAATTTTTGCTGGGTTTTTCTGTGTTCTAAGATTTCTGTATCATAAGCTTTTCTTATGGTTTCTAATTCTTTAAGAAATTCACAATCATTAGAACATTTGATAGTTTGTACCTCAGGGGTGGAGAATGCCATCAAAGCCAATTCATCAGAAGTTGACTCATCTTCACCCATGAAACTCCAGTCAAAACCCATGCCATCTATAGCAACCATTGCTTTTGGCTCAGCAACTTCAACAACCTTACTCTTGCTTTCAAAGCTTCCTTTCTTCTCAAAGCTTCCTTGGTTTCTATTGTCAAACCCTCTACCTCTGTCATCCTGCCTCTTAGGTCTTCTACACTCTCTAGAGTAGTGACCTTTCATGTGGCAGTTGTAACACTCCACCTTTGACTTATCATAGCCAGCAGGCTCACTTCCATCTATCAGTATCTTCTTGCCAGTCCTCATCATCAACTGCTTAGCTCTAATGCTTAAAAGTGAAAGTTGCCACTTTAGGTCCATTACTTCAAGATCATCAGGATGAATCTCTTGAAGGTCTTCAAATGTTAATACAGACCCATTGTGTTGAGATGTAAGAAAAGCACACCCAATTGTTTCATCCAAAATGGACTTGGTGCTACTAGAAGTATTAGCAGTACCAAAGGTTGTGTTAGCAGTACCTTCTTCTCTGCCTCCTTTGTTTTCATGATCAACCTTTGAGATGTTTGGGGATGAAACAAATGCCATATTTCCTGAGCTTGACCCAGTAGTCTTCTTAACTTCATGTTCTACAATCTTGAAATTGTTGTAGAGATCATTGAGACTCATCTGGTCAATATCTGACTTGTTCTTCCATACAATGACATGCATAGACCATTCTGAAGGTAAACTCCTAAGAAATTTAGAGTTTAGGTCTTCTTGAGTTATCATCACTTCATGGATGGCTAACTGACTTGCAAGCTTCTGAAGTCTATTGAACATACTGTCCAAAGACTCATTGGTTGTGGCTGTGAAGTTCTCAAATTGTTGTTTGAGAAGGGTTTTCTGTGTTTTCTTGGTAGCATCATTACCACCAAACCTAGCCACAATAGCTTCAAAGAGGGTTTTGGCATCTTTGTATTTGTTAAAAATCAGAAGTTGATCATTTGGAATAGTCATCAGTAACATACTCCTTGCCTTGAGATCATTTTTCTTCTGAATTCTTTCATTTGCATTCGATGGTTGGGTTTGTATTGTTGTTACAAGAGCATCATTTACTGTTGTTGTGGTGGTTTGGGGTTTAAATGAATTGCCTTGTTCAATAATCTCCCAAAGTGCATAATCCTGCACTTGAAAGTATTGTTCAACCCTGAGTCGCCACATTTCAAACTCATTTTGTTTCAGTAATGGAAGTTTAGCTGCAACATTTGTCTGAATATGTTCAACATCCATTTTTCTTTTAAATTAGTAAATATCAAGCCTAGCTCTGATACCACTTGTGGAACGTTTTGTTTGTTCTTGATTGAGATATTTATGTATTGAATGTGTTTAGCATGCGGAATCTACTACAACACACTTTAAAAGAACACAAGATGGTGAGTTTGAGTAAATGAGAGAATGCAATGAACAAAGAACACAACTTTGGTTAACACAAAACGATTCAATATTATTGATGAAATAATACGGATGATCTAAGTATCACCAGGATTACAAAGTAATCTTGAATCAAAGATTGTAAAAAGGATTTGTGATTCGAAGTAACTAAGTTACTTGAGAGATAGTTTGGTTCGTGGTTATTAGTTGTGAAAGATGCATGCATGAAGAAGTGACTAAGATATCCTTTTATAAGATAAGGATATCTTATTACATGTTGTCAAGTAGATGAATATAATACTATACTTTGACTATTATGGCGCCTACAATTAAATACAACTACCCATGTACACTCTGATATATTCTTCTGTCACCACAGAAGACTATTCTACTTCTACATAACGTATAACAATGTACAAAGACTAATAATTCAACTAAATATCTATTACAAAATATCTAATCGACTTGACAGAAGCTTGGCAGGCTCTTCATTTAGCTAGCAGTACCTTCTACCCAGAAGGTACTGGTAGAACATCTTCGTACACTACAAAATCAACTAGCAGGCTCTTCTCATCATTGGCAGGCTCTTTGACTTTGATCATTTTATTCCCAACAGAGGTTGTTATACCTTCCGAAATAAGCGTTGAAACAGAGCGCATTCAGAACTTTGAGGAAAAGACGAATGAAGAAAGGATTCGGGAAAACCTTGATCTTCTTGAAGAAAGAAGAGAAATAGCCTCAATCAGGGAGGCTATCTACAAACAGAAGTTTGAAAAGTACTACAACAACCGAGTTCGACCCTCCACTTTCAAGCCAGGTGAATATGTCCTTCGGTTAAACAGCGCTAGCAAGGCCGAGTACGAAGGAAATCTAGGGCCCACATGGGAAGGACCCTACATCATATCCGAAGCCTACGGCAATGGAGCCTACAAGCTCGCAACGCTTAAAGGAGAGGTCATGGATAGGACTTGGAATGGTACCAATCTTCGTAAGTTTTACATATAAGACTTACTATTATTAAAAGCACTCAGTTTGTTTTTTCAAATTCATGTAACACATTCTTTTCACTTGGGGAAAGAAGCATTAATGGTAGGTGTCTTAGTGTTCATTTCTTAAAATGATGTAATCCTCCCTACCCATGTAATGATATAACACATTTCCCTCAAATCTCTTGTTTCGTTATTTACAACAAAGATTTGATCAGCCAAGTACTTTACAAGTTTCAATGTAGAAGGATGAAGCAAGACACATGTCTTGTATACGAATAACATCCATTACAATTCACATTAACTTTCCTATGAAGTCTTAGGGTATTCTAAGCCCTTTGTAACTTAAGGATGAAGACGGAGTGGGTTGCGACCCTCTGTCGCAGTCAAATTATATGATTGCTAAAAATCTTGGTCCAAAATACACACAATAAGGTTATAACCTTAGGTTGTATGTTTACGTTTAATGAAAGCGTAAGAGAAGAAAAGCATGACATTCAAAGAGGGACATTGTCCCCTAAATGGTATTACCAAGACCAAGCATGGTCAAAGCCATCAAAAAATACTAAAGCAATTATTCGAAGCATGGGCCGAAGCCCAGCATGAAGCAAAGAAAAATTGTCAAAACATATAGGCCTAAGCCTAACAAGCATAATGGGACATTGTTTAAAAGGGTACATGCCACCCTTACAACTAAATTACTGCCAACACGGCAGCCCTCATGCATTTTTCAAGAAATTGGGATTCTTTGATGAAGACGGAGGCCTCACGGATGCTGTCTTCTTTGTTGGAGAAGGGGGCTGAACCTTCCTCGGTTTCTTTGCCAGGAGATCTTCTACTGAAGCTGAAGGGTCTTTGGTTGCTTCGGTGAGGAATGGGTATTCTGCTGAAGTGAACGCATTGCCAGCATCATTATATTCTTGCTCAGAATTCGGACGATAGTAGGGTATCTCCGACAAGACCACAGGTTTCCTTGTCTGGGCAATTTCTTCCAATGTCGTACACGTACCATAGAAAATGGCCGCGTTCACCAGCCTCTCAATAACTTCCCCCACATCATCACTATGGTACAATTCCATTACAACATGAGGAACAACCTTCAAAACCACCTCAACTCTGTCCTTCTTCAAGTTTTTGCATTGGATTTTAAGTTCATCAATCTCCTCGCAAAGCTTGATCTCCTGCTCAACCAACCTAGCCTTTTCGGCTTCAAGACCTGCACATGTGGATTTGAGTGCCATAATCTGTGCCCTATAATCAGACACCTTAGCCACCTCCACCCTCAACTTGTCACGTTCGGCTTGAGATTCCCTCAACTGTCCTTCGATACTATTGATTCTTATCCGCATGTCTTGGACAATAGGATTTTTCTCCAAATCCTCCATTGCTTCCTTACATTTGGCTTCCAACTCAGCATACTCATTATCCCTGTCCTTCTCTTTGGCTAAGATAGCATCCATTTTCCCCCTCACAGCCAATAATGTCTGAGCCAACTCCCTTGTTCGAGAATTAAGATGATTATCCAAAACAGCCTGTCTAGCATAACTCTTGGAATGAAAGTTGCAAAGCTCTTCCATTGACATATTATCCAAAATCCCTCTCCAACTGGGTGGTGTCATCTTGTCAACTAATTGGTGACACGCAAGGGCATTCGGAAGCTCCTTTATGTCAGGAAGACCTGCGAAAGATAGAACAGTCAACTATATGAAGTATGATATTCCTTTTGCATGAAAGATTTTAACTTACTAGGAGTTTCATCCTCGGGAATCTTTAGGGTAGTAGGTACGAAGGTTTTAGCATGGGAGCCTTTGGGTTTCACCGTTCTTGTCAAAGGGGTAGGAAGGGATAATTTCCTTTTCGGAGGAGTTTTCACAGACATAGCAACTCTTCCTTTCTTACTTTTCTTCTTGACTGACGTGTCAGAGGACCTTGCAAGCCTCGCTTGAAATTCTTTGATAAGGGGATCATCAGAATCTGCTACATTTTCCAAAAAGTGCGGGGTTTCTTCATTGTTGACTGATATTGATGGAGAGCCTACTCCGTAGCTCACATTATTTAGATCTTGGGGGATGAAACTAACTTCTCTGGTACCACGGGCCACAACAAAATTTCTGAATGCCATTGCTGCAACAACAAAGAAGAAAAGATAAATATCAGCAGATAAGTAATTTACTTTATTTTGAATGGGTATATACATACTTTTCCCTTCACACATTATCTCAGGTTTCAATGGAGAGCCTTCCCAATGATCAACAATGCCCGCCATATACAGAATTGGCTCCGAAAACATTTGAACATCAAAAGGGTGGCGGGCAAGACGCCGGTAGAGGGGATTGCTCCTTATATGATATGGCAAAGGATCATCAAAGCATTTCTCGTCAAACCAGAATGCTTTATCTAGTAAGGCTGGATATTCTGGAGGTATCATCGTGTTTTGTACATAAAAGAATAAAACTTTCCATTTTCTTATATTGGCAAAGGGTTTAGCAATTAAACAAGGCACATCGTACTCACATCTCTTGGCCAAGGTTATCCAATCACCACCCGGGCAAAGGTTAATGAAGCCTCTAAGCACAGTTAGTGTGGGCTCATAACCATAAGCTTTGCACACAACAATGTAGGTGGTGAACTTGGCTAGGCCAAATGGATTCAACCTCGAAATATGTACTTGATAATATTGTAAGAACTCTAGGATTAAGGGATGAATGGGAATCCTAAAGTTGGATTCTGTAAATGCATGAACATAAAGCCCCACATACCCAGTTGGAGCATCAAAAATATTTTGGTTTTCGTTTGGAAGTATCACTTTAAACTCCTTAGGTATGGGGTATTTTCCAAAAAATTCCGTCAAAGCCTGCTCGGATAAAGTACATTTTTGTAGCCTAATAATTCTTTTTGCTGCCATGCTTATCTCGAATTAGAAACAATGAGAGCAAAAGGTCAAAGAATGGGGAAAGAAAAATTACCTTTAAGCTCAACCAAAGCACGAAGCACAGTGTCGTGTATGTGTATTTTGGGCGCAAAAGAAAAGTGATCCAGGGTTAGTATTATGCAGGGTTTATGTATATCCTTTTTGGTTTTATCCTAGCCATCCACGTGCAATCATAATCCGAGCAATATACGGACTCCAATTTGTTTTTTAAAATTTGAAAAGAAGTTTGTGGTTACCGAAATTGATTGCGTGGTTTTGCAACCTTACAACAGGTTTTACCTCTCAAGGGATCTTGAGAAGTTTGCAATCCCCACCAGGCAGTGTACCTGACCGTTGTAGTATAGTGAAGTGGCAAGTACCGGGGATTGATCGTTCAACTCAAAGAATAGTGTTCGTTAGGATTGAAATTAATCTAACTAGGTCTAAAGGTGAGGGATGATTCTTTTTGTATTTTTATATTTTATGGAAAGCAAGTAAAAATCTCTGGTTTTGGAAGAAGGGGCGGAATTAGTTGCTAATCAACTAACCCAAAAGCTACTAATTAAACTAATATGCAAGAAAAGTAAACTAGGGTTCTACAAGGGAAATGAAGCATGTCTACCTATGATATGTTACTCCTTGCTAGCTATCCAATTCTACCTATTGAATTGTCACACCTTGTTTTAATTGACGAGTTGTATTCCTTAATACCAATTGTGGGGTGGCGTACGTACTTCCCCAACTCTATAAGCTCCTACTTCACTCCTATGTCGAGCCGGCTAAGAAGCTCCTAACATGGGATCACTAGAATTCGCTCATGCATTAAATACAACCAAATAAACCTAGTACGCATTGGTTCATGTTTCTTAAGACGTTCAAGCAAGTTACCGTATAGGAGGTTAGCCAGTTTTCTTAAGCCTAACATCGATATCACCCAATCAAACAAGAGACAATAGGAAACAAGAATTATAAACTAAACCAACTAGATCTATTGAAGTTGTCACGCCCTAATTGATGGAGATGGACACACACATCAACAAGAAATCAATAAGATCTAATTAGTTATACATAAGTTTCACACAATCATAAGTAGACACAAGGTGATTTAGCCAAGCATAATTAATGAAGAGCAATCAACAATAATCATAATTGAAGACATAACATAAGATTGAATCGATAAACAAACCATTACAAGATGTTTATGGCATGATTAGGACCCTCTAAGTGGCTGGAAAAACACCTACCTAAACCCCTAGAATCGGACTTAGGGTTTAGGGCTTACAAAAAATGAAGTTATGATGTTGTATTTATAGGCAGTTTACTGTCCGAGGGGTTCTGACGGCGTCAGCCTTAACAAGTGACGGCGTCAGCTCCCCTTTTTCACCAAATTGTAGATCTTTTCGTCCCGATTCCGTGGCCTCTTGAATCACCAAAATCCGAGTTCGTATGAAGATTTTATGGCCAAAACAGTAACAGCTACTCCGCGCGCGAGTTGTGATTGTCTTGATTAACATGTGGCGGTTTCACTAAGGTTCCTTCTCGTGTAAGAATACTTTGACGCCGTCACTCTATATCATCTGACGTCGTCAGGATGAGTCTTGATGCCATCACCTTCAAGATCTTCTGGGCCGTCTCTCTTTAAATTAAACCGTGACGACCTTGATCACTCCAAAGGGTGACGCCGTCAGAATTCCAATGCAAATTTCTCTGGCTTATCATGAGTAATTTTCATATCCACCACTTTTGCCAAGCCATGACGCCGTCAGGAGGAATTTCTGACGCCGTCAAAGGTACTTTCCAGCACATTTTTGAGACTTTGTCGTTTTCTTCACTTTTATGCTCCAAAAACGTCCAAAATGCTTCCTTTTCCAGATTTCTTCTCCAAAGTACCTAAAATGACAAAAGGAACGATTTAGGGCAATATTTGATCAAATAAATACGATTTAGGGCTTAAATGACCCCCTAAAAGCGGTACACTTTTCGCTTCATCAAATACCCTTACACTTGAGATTTGCTTGTCCTCAAGCAAATGCGCTTTTATTCTAATCAAAATACAAGTTAGGGGTCATTTAACGCTAATATAAAAGTAATTACAACAAATAATCGTTCCACTTTAATCATAATAAGCACGGAGATTACAAACTAGCACCTCACAAGTAGTGTTTAGATACTCACATCTCTCAAGTGTCATAAAAATAAATCTCATAAATGAAAACGGATAATATCTCTCACTACCTGTCATAGCAAATAGATTACCATAGGCTTGGGAAAGGATCGAAAACCTCCTCCACTAGGCGTAAGCACCTAAGATAAACTATCAAAGAGGGCTTTTAAATGGGTTATAACGTTAGGTGTAGGGATATGATAAGCACGGATTTGTTGGATAAGGGATATTTTACTGGTGGCGAGTTAAAGATCTTGATTAATTACATGTACTATACAATGTTGCTAAGCCAAGACTCGACTCGATCTTAAGCTAAAAACAAAATAACAAAAACATAAAATAAACATAAAATGAAACGGGATGGTAGTCCGTATGTTTTTTTCAATTTTTTCTTTTTCTCTTTTTTTTTTTTTTTTTGTATTTTTCTTGATTTTTTTTTGATTTTTTTTTTTTTTTTTTTTTTTTTTTTTTTTTTTTTTTTTTTGCATACACTCTTGCCCTACCATCCAAAATAATACATCATAGGGGCGTTGCATTCCCCTTACACTTGAACTTTTACATAACTTTACAAATAACTATTCTAATGACTCGAATTAAGATAATCGAAAAACTTGGAGTACTTTTAAAATATTTAGCACATATGGGGGTAATAAATGATGTTCTTCCCCATTACTCCATTATACTAGTACTTTACCCATGAGTCCCAATCGTCCCAAAACAATATGTACAGGGATATGACTCGACTTAGCAACCATGTAATCAATTAGATAATTAACTTGGGTTTAAACAAATGTTGTCACAATAATGCACTAAAAATAAGTGCATACAAGGTAGGCTAAGGCGATTTGGGTGTACATTTAAGTGGGGTGTAACAAATTCTTCCTTTAAGTAAAATGCTTAAAGGTCGAAACGAAAAGATAGGCTCTGAGGGGTGTACTAGGGGTATCGTGTACTAAAAATGAGTACAACGCAAAGGGTGTGGGAGAATTACTTGACCAATGTAGCCAATGTAATTATAACAAAAACACAGGTGTAAAACAATGGGTTAATCCTAATGCCTCTTATCATGTAGTAAATCTAACTACACGAATGTAGTCTCACTTGTGGCCTCGGAATGGTCCTAACGCAAGTTCTAGAATCTAAGTGCTACCGGTACACACATCATAGCATAAATGCTTTTCCTACCAATTCTAGGGGCGAACCTCACATATTTGGGGTGGAAAATTTTTTAGTGGTACGGTTTTTGTGCTAGTCATATAATTCCTATCCATGAGACGCTCATTAATATCAAAGTTTCACTCCTATATGTTGTAAAAAATTTTAAATTTGGCACTAAAATTGCCCTAACAGGTATTTATCTCAGTTTTATTACACATCTACTATTAAACAAACAAAAATCAAGCGTAAGAGCATTCTCTAATCGTACTTTTACCCCCCCTTACACTTAAGATGAACATTGTCCCCAATGTTCAAATAACAAGATGTAAAAGCATAAAGTAAAAGAATGAAATCAAATACTCCCCTGATTCGTTCGGTGGATAAAGAGGTAACATGGTTAGATCTTCTTCCAAGAGAATGTAGAAGCTCCAAGACTAATGCATCGTCAAAAGCTTGATTCCACAAACATCTCCTTGTCCAAAATAACCTGTTAATCCTGAGAAAATAAACAAGAAAAACCAAAGCATCAAACCGAACAAAGACAACTCACAACTAGGTGTAATTCCAGACTTAGAAATAAAACAATTAAAGATATAATGCTTGCGGAATGAATGTTTTGCAGATTCCTGGAGTTTATAAGTTAGAGATTTAATAAAAACTTTTTATGATTCCGGTAGAAAAACAAAACTTTCAAAAATTTCAGAAAATTAAAACCTGACGCCGTCAGGTTGTAACCCCTGACGCCGTCAGAAATGACCTGACAAAAATTTTCATTTTAAGTTTCCGGAAAATTTCTGGAAAAACCTTTACCTTACTTCCTGGAAATCCTGCAAAACATCATTATGACTCGATACAAGCATTTGACTCAAACAAATACTAATATGTATGCTAATTTATTATTATTACGATTCATGTTAATTTGTGTTCTAATAAACCGATTTAGATTTCCCTTACACTTATCTTTTGCAAAATACCTTTATATGTAGTTAAGACGAAGTTAAAAACAAAATAAAGCATTTTCACAATTTAGTTTTTAACATGAATCAATAAGAATAAAAATTAAACATACATACGGAAACAAATAAAATCAAAAAAACAAATAAATAAACACATAAAGCAAATAAAGCAGATAAAGCTTGGGTTGCCTCCCAAGAAGCGCTTGTTTTTGTTCGAGTCACGAGCCTGACTCTACCCTTATTTAACAAAAATAGGGGAGGTTTTCCCTACACTTAGGATTAAGTGCGGGTGAAAGTAGCGATACACACCCTTAGGGTGTGAATATGCCACGTGAGGTGAAGGGGGTGAGTGAATGGCTTCCTTCATCCTAAAACTACCCGGATAATATTGGTTGATGGGTGGGTCGGTTCCTCTTTTTTCTCCTAGATGTAAATCTAAGGATGAAAAGTTGTGTAAAGGTTGAGGTTCCAATTCATCAACACTAGGAAATTCCCTAGAACTATGAGTAAGGTCATCACTAAAAGTGTGCAAACCTATATCCTCTAGTTGTGCTTGGTCCAAGGGTTCTACCTCCATCGGGATTCCTAAAGTTTCTTCTACTTCTTCCGGGTAAGTCACGGGCGGTGTGGGTGCCTCAAATGATGGTTGAGTATTTTGTGGGCTTATGGTGTTTACCTCATCATTCCACGTGTCAAGATCACCAATATCCTCGTCAATTATTTTCTTAGGTAGTGATAATAACAAACCTAGTGCTTCATCCAACTTATGGTTTATTGATACGGCTCTACCCACAATTCCTTGGCAAACTAGGTCGCTTTTCCTATTAGCCTCACTAAAACAAGATCCTAAACATGGAGGTTGTTCATAAGAATCTATCCTAGGTGAAGGCTCAAATGATTCATAAGTGTCTCTAAATGAGGTATTTTGAACTTCTTGGTGTTCTAGCCACTCAACCATATCATGCAATCTTAGAAATCTAAGTGAAAAGTCCATTTGAAGCAAATTACAAACAAAATCACAAAGAAAAGATAGACTACGAGAAAGCTACAAAATAAAAAGAAAAAAATCTCACTTGATAGGAATCTCGTGAGTAGACCTAATAAAAATAAAATTTCAACCTAAGCAATAACTACTCCCCGGGCTGCGGCGCCAAAAACTTGATTGCGTGGTTTTGCAACCTTACAACAGGTTTTACCTCTCAAGGGATCTTGAGAAGTTTGCAATCCCCACCAGGCAGTGTACCTGACCGTTGTAGTATAGTGAAGTGGCAAGTACCGGGGATTGATCGTTCAACTCAAAGAATAGTGTTCGTTAGGATTGAAATTAATCTAACTAGGTCTAAAGGTGAGGGATGATTCTTTTTGTATTTTTATATTTTATGGAAAGCAAGTAAAAATCTCTGGTTTTGGAAGAAGGGGCGGAATTAGTTGCTAATCAACTAACCCAAAAGCTACTAATTAAACTAATATGCAAGAAAAGTAAACTAGGGTTCTACAAGGGAAATGAAGCATGTCTACCTATGATATGTTACTCCTTGCTAGCTATCCAATTCTACCTATTGAATTGTCACACCTTGTTTTAATTGACGAGTTGTATTCCTTAATACCAATTGTGGGGTGGCGTACGTACTTCCCCAACTCTATAAGCTCCTACTTCACTCCTATGTCGAGCCGGCTAAGAAGCTCCTAACATGGGATCACTAGAATTCGCTCATGCATTAAATACAACCAAATAAACCTAGTACGCATTGGTTCATGTTTCTTAAGACGTTCAAGCAAGTTACCGTATAGGAGGTTAGCCAGTTTTCTTAAGCCTAACATCGATATCACCCAATCAAACAAGAGACAATAGGAAACAAGAATTATAAACTAAACCAACTAGATCTATTGAAGTTGTCACGCCCTAATTGATGGAGATGGACACACACATCAACAAGAAATCAATAAGATCTAATTAGTTATACATAAGTTTCACACAATCATAAGTAGACACAAGGTGATTTAGCCAAGCATAATTAATGAAGAGCAATCAACAATAATCATAATTGAAGACATAACATAAGATTGAATCGATAAACAAACCATTACAAGATGTTTATGGCATGATTAGGACCCTCTAAGTGGCTGGAAAAACACCTACCTAAACCCCTAGAATCGGACTTAGGGTTTAGGGCTTACAAAAAATGAAGTTATGATGTTGTATTTATAGGCAGTTTACTGTCCGAGGGGTTCTGACGGCGTCAGCCTTAACAAGTGACGGCGTCAGCTCCCCTTTTTCACCAAATTGTAGATCTTTTCGTCCCGATTCCGTGGCCTCTTGAATCACCAAAATCCGAGTTCGTATGAAGATTTTATGGCCAAAACAGTAACAGCTACTCCGCGCGCGAGTTGTGATTGTCTTGATTAACATGTGGCGGTTTCACTAAGGTTCCTTCTCGTGTAAGAATACTTTGACGCCGTCACTCTATATCATCTGACGTCGTCAGGATGAGTCTTGACGCCGTCACCTTCAAGATCTTCTGGGCCGTCTCTCTTTAAATTAAACCGTGACGACCTTGATCACTCCAAAGGGTGACGCCGTCAGAATTCCAATGCAAATTTCTCTGGCTTATCATGAGTAATTTTCATATCCACCACTTTTGCCAAGCCATGACGCCGTCAGGAGGAATTTCTGACGCCGTCAGGAGGAATTTCTGACGCCGTCAAAGGTACTTTCCAGCACATTTTTGAGACTTTGTCGTTTTCTTCACTTTTATGCTCCAAAAATGTCCAAAATGCTTCCTTTTCCAGATTTCTTCTCCAAAGTACCTAAAATGACAAAAGGAACGATTTAGGGCAATATTTGATCAAATAAATACGATTTAGGGCTTAAATGACCCCCTAAAAGCGGTACACTTTTCGCTTCATCAGAAATCCTAGCTACTGTAGCCTAGGGTGTGGTAGTTGCATATTCATTAGCTGCATTTATTGCGCAAGTCTGTTTATGCACTTATCCTTTATTCGTACGAATTCGTGACGAAAGGGATAGAGTGTAGCATGTTTTTTGAGTCGAATGCAATATAAACTCATACGTATATATCACTTTCGACTGGGGGGCTTGATGATGTACCCTCCGAACGGCTCGAAGGACTTAAGCCCTTCGGGGTATCTCCTTCGAAGGAACTAGAATAGAGAGCCACCTTGACCTGGTCACACCCACGTTCCTCCTTCCCTTAGGCTTTCTCGCCAAAGAGGAGATCGTGGGCCACAAAGCCCTAGCGGTTACCACAAATCATGGGACGCCCCCATGATCTCCGAATCAAGTGAAACCGCCCTCTAAGGCCTATTTCTCCCCTATAAATAGCTTAGACGGGCAAGAACCATGGTAATGCCAACTGAACTCTCTCAATTTACTACAAACTTACCATATCACATACTTACTCGCACGCCGGAGGTGGTTCGCAGGGTCCAACCCCTGCGCAATCACTTAACGTAGTATTTTAGTATTTCTTATTTCAGGTTAAAGACAAGCTTGGCGCAACCTCAACATCTCATAAATCCTTTGATCATCATCGAAGGCCTGGTCGTACAATTTATTGTACAATCAGTTGGGATAAAAGGGGAGAAGAGGTATATAAATGCTTTTATACCCTAAACCCTAAATCACTTTTTATCCTCCGCCCAAAATTTACACATAGTACTATGCTTCGTGTATCATTCCAATCGAAAGGTAACGTCTTCCTTCAATGATCTTTAATTTCTTGCTTTACTTTTGTACATTCATCATGAGCAAGGGTGCAAAACGCATTATTAGACAACAAAAATGTACATTGTCTAGGAAAGCACTATCCGATTTCCTCAATGAGTACCCTATACACAAAGAGTTTAAGGTGATGCTTCCGAGCAAACATCAAAATATCTACGATGCACCCGAAGGGTATGTTGGGCTTTATCTACATGCTTTTACCCAGTCGAATTTGAGGATACCACTCCACCCATTGTTTTTAGAGTTGTTACAGTACTATGAGGTACACATCTCTAGGTTTAACCCATTTGGCCTAGCCAAACTCACCACATACATAGTAATGTGTAAAGCGTATGGGTATGAGCCCACACTGACGGTGCTTAGGGTCTTCCTAAACCTTTACCCTGGTGGAGATTGGTTAACCCTAGCCAAAAGGGGTGAGCATGATGTGCCATACTTGGTCACAAAACCGTTTTCAAATATTAGGAACTGGAAGGGACAATTCTTTTATGTACATAACACCATTGTACCTCCACAATATCTTACAATACGAAGGAGCCCCATCTACCAGCGTCTTGCTCGCTATCCTGTGGATGTCCAAACATTCCCTGAGCCCATTCTCTTCATGGCTGGTATTGTTGACCATTGGGAAGGATCTCCCATGAAGCCTGAAATAGAGTGTAATGGACAAAGTATGTACGTTCCTATTTAATTAAAATAAATAACTTATTTGATGATATTTATCGTTTTTCTATTCTTGTTGCAGAGATGGCCTTCTGAAACTTTGTTGTGTCTGGTGGTGCGAAAGAAGTTAGCTTCATCCTAAGGGACCCCAAAGATGCCAACTATGGTGTTGGTTCTCCGTCGGTTTCAGTGAACAACAATGATGTGGATGCCCAGCTGATAGATCCCATAGCAACAGCTCAACCGACTAAGCCTGTGAACACGGAAGTGGCTCCACCAATGGTGGAGAATGTTGCAGACTCTGATGATCCTCCCTCCGATAGTGAGTTCTCTACTTACCATGGATGTCATCATCATCCGGAACGTATCTTGTGCATGTTTGCCCAATACCAAGGAGCTTCCAAACTCCCTTGCTTGCCATCGGTTGGTTGAGAACGTAACCCCAACTAGTTGGAGGGGGACTCTGGACAATATATCCATGGAGGAGTTGTGCAATCTACATGATAAAAGTTACATAAGACAAGCTATGCTAGACAATCATCTCAACACCCGAACAAGGGATCTGGTCCGTACTATGAAGGCTGCGAGAGAGAAGATGGATGCCATTTTGGCGAAGGAAAAGAGTAGAGACCTCGAGTATGCTGAGTTAAAAGCTTAGTGTAAGGAAGCCATGGAGGAGTTCGAAAAGAACCCTCTTGTTCAAGACCTTCGAGCCAATGTTCACAATCTCGAAGAGCAGCTGAAGGAAGCCCAAGCAGAGTGTGGGAGGTTGAGATTGGAAGGGGCGAAGGTAGCTGGCTACAAAGCGCAGGTTACCACTCTTAAATCTAAGTGTGCAGGTCTTGAGGCTGAGAGGGCTAGGTTTGGAGAGCAGGAGATCAAACTGCGGGAGGAAGTAGATAGGTTGAATCTCCGTTGCAAGAGTTTGAAAAAAGATAGAGTTGATGTGGTGTCGAAGGTTGTTCCCTACATAGCCATGGAATTATACCATAGTGATGAGGTGGGAGAGATCGTGGGAAAGCTAGTGAATGCTGCCATCTTTTATGGGAAATGCACAACGTTGAAGGAGATTGCAGAGACAAAGAAGCCTGTGGTCCTAACGGAAGTGCCCTACTACCATCCAACGTCTGAACAAGAATACAATGATGCTGGCAATGCATACACTACGACAGAGTACCCCTTTCTCACCCAAGCAACCAAGAATCCATCAGCACCCTTAGAAGAACTCCTCTTCAAGAAGCCTCGCAAGATTCAACCACCCTCTCCAAGCAAAAAGACTCCGTTTGTGAAGCCTCCACCTCGCCTTCAGCAAGAGGACCCCATGTCATCAAAGAATGCATGAAGGTTGTCCTGTTGGCAGTTATTTGACCCCAAGAGTGGTGTATACCATTAGACAATTTCAGTTAATGCTTTATAGGCTGGTGCCTATTGGAAAACAATTTAACCTATGTGTTTGTTGGGCTTTGGCCTATCTCTTAGACAATATTTTAATGTTTTTATTGGCTTCGGCCATATGCTATCTACTAATGCAGGTTAGGGGACAATGTCCCACCTTTATTATCATGATTTTCTTCTCTTACGTTATTTATAAACATCAATATACAACCTAAGGCTATAGTAGATAGATAACCTTATTGTGTGTATTTTGAACCAAGATTTCAACAATCGTATAATTTAATTGCTGACAGAGGGTCGCGACCCACTCCGTCTTTGTCCTTAAGATACAAATGGATTGGAATACCCTAAGACTTTTAGGAAAGTTAATGTGAATTGTAATGGATGTTATTTTTATACAAGACATATGTGTCTTGGATCATCCTTTGACATTGAAACTTGTAAACCACTTGGCTGAACAAATCTTTGTTGTATAGAACAAAACAAGAGATTTGAGAGAAATGTGTTATATCATTAATTGGGTAGGGAGGATTACATCATTTGAAGAAATAAAAACTAGGACGCCTACCATTAATGCTTCTTTCCCCGAATGAGAAGAATGTGATACATGAATTTGAAAATAAACTAAATGTTTTGAAAGTGGTAAGTCTTATATGTAAAACTTATGAAGGTTAGTACTGTAACCACCGGTAAATTTCCACTTGTATTAATATTCTAACGAAAGAATACTTATCCATTTTCTACGTCTAAATTTTTTTTAAAGATTAAACGTTATCAGTTTGTCTTATCACAACAACAAACTAATGTGACGTAACTCACATTCTCAATAAATGTACTCACCAACACCAACATGTCTTAAGTACGTTTCAAATAAACATTCTTTACATGTCAAGTATAAAAGATTGCAACTCTTATTTACCTATTATTTATTTATTATCATTAATTAAATAAATAAACACTTCTACGCGATTTTCATGCATAAACAATGTACCATGTACTCCTAATATATAAATATCTAGTTACTATTCATAAATATATATTTACTATTCATCAAAATATCTAGTTACTAATCCAAAATATCTATTTACTATTCATCAAAATATCTATTTACTATTCATCAAAATATCTAGTTACTATTCATAAATATCTATTTAATATTTATCAAAATATCTATTTACTATTCACCGAAATATCTATTTACTATTTATCAAAATATCTAGATATTTTCAGAAATTTTCACTATAAATAGAAAGAAAACTTGTTCATTTTTTTCACAGAAAAATACACACAATTCTCTCTAATTCCCTTCCCCCCCCCCTCCCCATTTTCGGCCAAGGAAGAAAAAAGAAAGAAGACGGAGTCGTTTTTCAAGTATTTCAAGCATTTATCGATCATTTTCAAGCTATAACTAACTACAAATTAATTTGGAGTCATCGTTGGGGATCTATTGTTCAAATTACTTTCTAAAACATCCTAATATCAAGTAAGTAAGAAATAAATTTCTATACTTTTCATTTGGTGTATTATGTGTTCATTATACTTAATTATGCATTTCATAAGTTTAAATTACACTTAAACTCATTATTTCATATATATCACCTATGAGCATGTTTGTGAATTTTTATGGTTAAAACAAGTATATACAAGTTCTATATAATTATTGGATGAGAAAAATGAGTACTTACAAGTCTTGGATCTTTTTTTATTGATTTATAAAGTTTATATAAGTCTATAATTGTTCTAATACATTTTTAGTCATTTTTACTAGATCTACACTTTTATCATGTTAATATGGCCATTTTGAGTATATAAAAATTATGGAAGAAGTAGGTGGAGGAATATAGATTAGTTTGGTGTTGTTATTACAAGCGGATTAGTTTAGAAAATGGATTTCTAAAAATGTACGCGGAAGCGCTGCCAAAATTTCTAATTTTCAGAAAAATATATTATTATACAAGATTTTCTCAAAGAAATATAAAATAGATTATATAACAAGAACGTTGTCGTTTGAATGAGTATAAACATGTTTATAACGAAAGAGATACGAATATTTCTAAATCTATTAGCGATAACTATTTTCAGAAAATAATAAGTGTGCTGTCCAGATTTTTGCCGTAGTAAAACCAAGCTTTAAGAGATAAACTGAGTCCCCGAGACTTCAAAATATGTTAGTATACTTAAATACCTTCGCGGGGACAGGTAGAACTTTAAAAACCGAGTTATAACGAAGAAGTTATGACTTAATGAAGTTAACGACGAAAACTATTATTTTGACAGCTTTCAAATAGAGAATAGTAACCTGAATTTCTTCTTAGACATGGATTTTAGGCACTTTGGGTGCGGTTGTGGATAAAATGTCATACACGAAAGTTGTAGTATTTTGATTACATACTTTAGTCTAGTCGAAGACTTTTTCAATTATATATTATTGAAACGTTCATATCGTAGTTACAATACACACTTGTTAAAAGTCCAAAAATGTTATATTTCAGACTATTGTTAAAGGTTATCTAATAACATTATTTTCATTTCAAACTCACAAACAAACATGCACGAGTGATATAACTTTCATAAAATGCATACACGACATCATTTCATGATATAAGTCACATCATTCATATTAGGTTGCGGTTAGTGTCCGAGCCTTATTTCAGTGTACCCACTTTTGCCATTAATATATCATTTCTACCAAGGTGAGTCATAGCCCCACATTTACTCGTTTAATTACTTTATAAAACTCTTTGGGGGAGATACATGCTCGTTTCTTAAACTCATTACTCGCTTTACATAATTGACTACTCAAAATATTTCCTGCTTTATCTAAATACTTGTTTGATTATTCGAGTACAATACTATTCACTCGTTACCTACTTGATCTTTACTCATGGACATCAGTGCATAAATTTAAACTGTTTACAGATTGCCTAAGTTAAGAACCGGTAGCTACACTACTTGGGTGCGTAACCACCTACTATACTTGGGTACTTCGATACCTACCATACTTGGGTACTTTGATACCTACACTACTTGGTGCGTAACCACCTACTATACTTGGGTATTTCGATACATACGATACATGGGTACTTTGATACCTACACTACTTGGTGCGTAACCACCTACTATACTTGGGTATTTCGATACCTACGATACTTGGGTACTTTAATACCTACACTACTTGGTGCGTAACCACCTACCTATACTTGGGTACTTGATACCTATGATACTGGGTACTTTAATACTAACTACTTGGGTGTAACACCCTACCTACACATAGTATGAAAACCGATATTTGAGTGTCTCCATTGAAAACTTAGTGCAATCAAAATATTCTTTTCTAACTGGTGATACAAAATTATGTTCGAGAAACTATTCATGCGCTTTACTTATGGTCCAATTTTACTGTTTTACTTATAAACTCTACGAACTCACCAACCTTTGTGTTGACACTTTTAGCATGTTTATCTCAGGTCCATAATGAACGAGGATGGCACGGAGGGGCACGGATACTGATAGAAGGCTAAAATCTAATTATCATTCGAAACTTATTTAACAAACTGTAAAACTACTGGGACCTCATTTTTGTAAACTCTGATATTCGAATGATAAATCTTTTAAAACGACTCAATTAGAGATCGTCTTCTATTATTATAACTGTTGTGCCGTTGAGTAACACCCAGTTTGAATTCCGCTGCGTATCACGAAATTGGGGGTGTTACAGATTGGTATCAGAGCTATAGTTATAGAGAAACGGTCTAATTGAGACCTGAACTATAACCACTTTTACAAGCAAAACGTTTTATAGCCTTTCGCTCTATGTGCCTTCCATCCTCTAGACGATTATGTGACTTCTAGGTAATTTTTGCTACACAAACACTTTAGTATATTGATATATATACATTCGACATGCTTTCGATCACTTTATACAAACAACGGAATAAACTTACCTGCGTATGCCTATTCTAAGGAATTACGACTCAATCACATTTCCTCGATCTTGTACTTACTCCTACATTTTGTGATTTACGAAACCTTCTCAAGACATTGTAACCAGTTACAATAGTCTAATTTACTTCTCAAACATTGTAATGATACAATGGGTATTTCTCGATTATTTTTCAAGACATTGTGGGTTGCACAATTCTTGCCTTATTTACATACTCACCAACTATTTTGACTACTATGTCAACTTTCCTTGATTAACTTACTCCCATCTCTAGAGATGAGTGTAAATACTCCTTCCGTACTTTCGGATCACCTACACACTAAATTACCTTGTCGATTAAGTATGAGTGTTGAGTCAGAAATTCTTAAGTAGGATGATTTACAATGTCTTTATTTAAATGGATTGGGACGCCTTTTTATTTAAATAAAGAAATTATGAATCACCGAACCATAAGTTTATATTTCTTTATTTATATTGTTTGGGACGCCTCTCTATGTAAATAATGAATTATAAATGAGTGGGCTTATTTGTATCTGAAATGACATAAGTATGAACACGAGGATCACTAGAATTCATAAAAATATATGGAAAACACAAATAACGTAAATTTTATTAGAATCCAAGAATATTAATACATAACGATATAATTAGCATCGGTAGTGCTAATGTTACAAAAATCACCAAGTAAGGTATAGAATCGCCAATTGGTTGATCCGCCAAGCTAATGAAAAACACCACTACGCCTACAAGAGCGAGAACCACGACTGGATGTAACACCTTGAATATTCTGTACGATAAATACAAACAAATCATTAACGCGGTATCACAAGACATGGTCTTATGCATAAAAACAAACAAATCTTATTACACTTTCATTGCAGATTACATGAAAACACAACAAATACTTATTTCAACATTCCTAACGCAATACTATTCCCCCTATATTTTATCCACACCGATGGCTAGAACCACAAATGGTACGAGAAGCGCTAACACCACGGCCAAAAATTCGTAATCTCCTTCTGGAACGTAGGCCAAGTAGATAGCATCAGCAAAAACATACACAATCGCAAGTATGGTAACAACATGCGGCATTTTGAAAAAAAAATAATGAGAGAAATATGGGTGGTAGAAGAATGAAAATTTAAAAATGGGGTATTTATAAAAAGAAAAGTAGTCGTTGGGCTACTGTTCATAGCCGTTGGGCTACTGTTCATGGCCGTTTAAAATTACTGTTCATTAAAATTAAAAAAAAAAAAAAAAAAAAAAAAAAAAAAAAAAAAAATCTTTACTAAGGAACAAACTGATTCATCATCTACAAAAGCTAAAATTCAACAACTTTCTCTACTTTCATTAAGTTCTTATCCGAAATCTTCATTGTTAAAAACAGTTTTCGACGCCAATAACTTAATTTTCACAAAACAAGTAATTAGGAACCATGTTATTTTCAAGACTAGTCACTAAAACATGATAAACCTTATAAACTAATAATCTTCATTCAAAATGAATTTTTCCTAAGCCTATTTGACCTTCGGAATAACGTGTTTCACATGTAAAACTACAAATTATAACTTATAAGCTTTCACAAGTAAAACTAGAACCAAACGTACTCACCTAGTCACATGATTAACATAAATCGAAATCAGGAGAAATATTTATTTGATAAAACATTTAGAGGAAATGCAGAAAGTTGGGAATACCCCTTTGGCGAATTGTTTCCCATTGTCAGAAATGATGATGTGGGGGACCCCAAATCGGCAGATTATGTGTTCCCACACAAACTTTTTCATGTGTCTTCCTGTTACTGATGCCAAAGGTTTGGCTTCGACCCATTTAGTAAAGTAGTCAATGGCTACGACCAAGAACTTTACTTCTCCTGGGGATACTGGTAGGGGTCCGACTATATCAATTCCCCATTGACAGAAAGGCCATGCGGATGTTACGGAGGTCATGTCTTGCTTTGGCAGTCGTGGGACCTTGGAGTAAATCTAACATGCTTCCCATTTTTGTATTATTTCTGTTGCGTCCCTATGCATCGACAGCCAGTAATATCCTAGCTATGTTATTTTCGAAACAACAGAGCGAGGTCCTGCGTGTAAGCCGCGGGATCCCTCATGGATCTCATAGATGATGTTCGAAGCTTGCTTTGGCCCCACACAATGAAGCCATGAAGATAAGAAAGACCTTCTGTAGAGATTATCCCCAATGATCCTGTATTGGGGTGCCTTGATCCTAACCTTTCGTGCTAGCTTTGAATCTTCTGGAAAAATATCACTTATCAAGTATTCTCTTATTGGAGTCATCCAATTAGATCCTTCTTCAAGTATGACATCGGACACTTCACTCCGTTTGATTGACCTTTCGGCCAACAATTCGACCAAGACCTCCTTCGTTAGATGAGCAAATGCCATTGAAGCTAGTTTGCTTATTACATCTGCTTTCTTGTTTTGGTTCCTACGAACATGCTCTATAGCATAGGACTCGAATCCGTGGAGAAGTTCTTTAGCTTTTTCCAAATATTGCTTGATGGTAGGTTGCCTTGCTTCATAAGAGCCTTTGATTCGGTTTGCTACTAACTGTGAATCAACAAAAATGGAGAGATCACGAACCTCCATGTCCTTTGCAAGTCGAAGACCAGCTAACAAAGCTTCATACTCAGCTTCGTTGTTTGTAGCTTCGAACTCAAAACGTAATGCATAAGTATACTCATTTCCCTCCGGACTAACCAACATTAGACCTGCTCCCGAACCATCGTAGCTTGAGGCTCTGTCAGTATAGAATTTCCACCATTCCTTCGTCTTCGAGGGTTCTTTCTTTGGAATATCTATGTCTTGACTGGGTCCGGAGGGTATTTCTGTAAGAAAATCTACAAGTATCTGGCCCATGATGGAATTTCGACCTTTGTACTCTATCTCGTGTTCCCCTAATTCAATAACCCATTTGGCTATCCTTCCTGACTTCTTAGGCTTTGACAGTATCTGTTTGATTGGCTTATCAGTCAATACTGTAATGGGATGAGCTTGGAAATACCTTCGAAGACGCCTTGCGGCATGAACTAAAGCTAGAATTAACTTTTCCAACTCTAGGTAGTTCAATTCAGCTCCTTACAGGACCCTGCTAACGAAGTAAATGGGGATTTGTTTCTTTTCCCTTTTCGCCAAGAGCACAACGCTGATGCTTTCGAAGGATGCTGCGATGTACATGAATAACACTTCGCCTTTGATTGGGGCTGTAAGTGTTGGTAATATCTCCATAAACTCTTTCAACTTTTGAAAAGCAGCTTTTGCCTCTGAACTCTATTGAAAAGTCTTCTTATCTACACACCTTTTGAGTATCTTGAAAAATGGCAAAGATCAGTCTACACCCTTCGGCAGGAACATGCTAAGTGCTGCAAGCTTTCCATTTAGGCTTTGTACGTCTTTTAGTGACTTCGGAGCCTGTAGATCTGTGATGGCTTTGACCTTCGAAGGGTTAGCTTTAATCCCTTGCTTTGTAATCAAATGTCCCAAAAATTGTCCTTCTTCAACACCAAAAGAACATTTCTTTGGGTTTAGCTTCATGTTGATTGCCCTTAATTGATCGAAGGTTTCCTGGATGTCGGAGAGTAAGTCTTCCTCGGTCCTTCTTTTAATAACCATATCATCAACATAAGCCTTCAAGTTTCTCCCTATCTGTTTGTTGAATGCTTTGTGATTATACAATAAATTGCACTACCAGGCCTTCGATGATGATCAAAGGATTTATGGGGTGTTGAGGTTGCGCCAAGCTTGTCTTTAACCTGAAATAAGAAATACTAAAACACTACGTTAAGTGATTGCGCTGGGGTTGGACCTTGCGAACCACCTCTGGCGTGTGAGTAAGTATGTGATATGGTAAGTTTGTAGTAAATTGAGAGAGTT
This sequence comes from Artemisia tridentata subsp. tridentata, assembly GCA_021014915.2. Taxonomy (NCBI): domain Eukaryota; kingdom Viridiplantae; phylum Streptophyta; class Magnoliopsida; order Asterales; family Asteraceae; genus Artemisia; species Artemisia tridentata. Next base: position 151,090,840 of record CP139509.1, read on the forward strand.
TAGTTGGCATTACCATGGTTCTTGCCCGTCTAAGCTATTTATAGGGGAGAAATAGGCCTTAGAGGGTGGTTGCACTTGATTCGGAGATCATGGGGGCGTCCCATGATTTGTGGTAACCGCTAGGGCTTTGAGGCCCATGATCTCCTCCTTGGCGGGAAAGCCTAAAGGAAGAGGGAATGTGGGTGTGACCAGGTCAAGGTGGTTATCCGTTCTAGTTCTTTCGAAGGAGATACCCCGAAGGGATTAAGGCTTCGATTGGCGGATTCTCACATGGTAACCACTTCATAGATGAATGGTTTTACGCCAATGAAACATTTTAGGAGATTAACCTGGGCCTCTGAAAAGAGGGCTTCGCACAGGCTCGAAGGGGAGTCCTTCGACCCGTTCGGAGGGTACATCATCAAGCCCCCCAGTCGAAAGTTATATATACGTACGAGTATAAATTGCATTCGACTCAAAAAACATGCTACACTCTATCCCTTTCGTCACAAATTCAGATGGAACAAAGATATATGCTTAAACAAACTATGCAATAAATGCGGCTAATGAATATCCAACTACCACACCCTATGCTACAGTAGCTAGGATCTTGGTAACCACAAACATCTTTTCAAAATTTAAAAAACAATTTGGAGTCCATGTATGGCCCGGATTATGACTGCACGTGGATGGCTAGGATAAAACTACAAAGGATATACATAAACCCTTCATAATCCTAACCCAATATCACTTTTCTTTTGCGCCCAAAATACACATACACAACACTGTGCTTCGTGCTTCGGTTGAGCTCAAAGGTAATTTTTCCTTCGCAATTCTTTGACCTTTTGCTCTTATTGTTTCTAATTCGAGATGAGCATGGCAGCGAAAAGAATTATTAGGCAGCAAAAATATACTCTATCAGAGCAGGCTTTGACAGAATTTCTTGGAAAATACCCCATACCCAAGGAGTTTAAAGTGATGCTTCCAAACGAAAACCAAAATATTTTTGATGCTCCAACTGGGTATGTGGGGCTTTATGTTCATGCATTTACAGAATCCAACTTTAGGATACCCATCCATCCTTTAATTTTAGAGTTTTTGCAATACTACAAAGTTCATATCTCTAGGCTAAATCCTTTTGGCCTGGCCAAATTAACCACCTACATTGTCATGTGCACAGCATACGGTTATGAGCCCACACTAACTATACTTAGGGGCTTTGTCAACCTGTATCCTGGTGAGGATTGGTAACCATTGCTAAAAGAGGTAAACATGATGTACCCTATCTAGTGACCAAACCCTTTTTGAATATCAGAAATTGGAAAGGGCAGTTTTTCTATGTTGAGAGCACAATCATACCATCTGAGTATCCAGCTTTGCTTGATGAAGCATATATGTTTGATGAGAAAAGATTTAATGACCCATTACCTTATGAAGTAAGAAGCAGTCCTATGTACCAGCGTCTTGCACGTCATCCAGTTGATACGCAAACATTCCCTGAGCCAATCTTGTTTATGGCGGGCATTGTGGACCGTTGGGAGGGGTCTCCGTCAAAGCCTGAAATAGTGTGTGAAGGACAAAGTATGTGCATTCCCATTTAAATAAAACAAATAACTTATCTGCTGATATTTATCTTTTCTCCTTTGTTGTTGCAGGAATGGCATTCAGGAACTTTGTTGTGTCAGGAGGTGCTAAGGAAGTCAGCTTTATTCCCAAGGACCCAAAAGATGTGAGCTACGGAGTTGGGTCTCCATCTATATCTGTGAATAACAATGATGTTGATGCTTCACCAGTTGTACCACTTGCAGTAGTCCATCCTCCAAAACCTGTGAATACTGAGGAAACTCCTCAGCTTGTTGAGAACGTTGCTGATTCGGATGACCCTCCCTCAGAGAGTGACGAACTGAAAATCGTGGGGTCCTCCGGCATCGCAGACAGGGTGCGAAGCAGGAAAGGCACAAGTGCAAAGCCTCCGAAGGCCACCCCACAGAGGAAATTAAACATCCCCACTCCTACCTCAAGGTCCACTAGACAAAAGACAGAGAAGTCTCTTGGGAAGGCAATCATGTACTCAACCGAAGAAGTTGCTAATGATGATGATATTCATGGTAAGTAAAACCTCTTCTAATCCCTTCTTTCTTAATGTGTTCCGTATCTGATGGATATGCCTTATGCAGGGCTGCCGAACACCAAGGAGCTACCAAATGCTCTCACTTGTCATCTGCTGATGGAAAATATTACTCCCGCTAGCTGGAAGAGAACCTTGAATGATATGTCCATTGAAGGGCTGTGTGACTTGCACGACAAGAGTTATACCAGGCAGGCCATGTTGGATAATCATTTGAACACCCGGACAAGGGAGCTAGTTCGCATGGTGAAAGATGCCAAGGAAGAGGTAGCTATTATTGTTGCTAGGGAGAAGAACAGGGAGAAGCAGTATGTTGAGTTAGAGTCCAAGTGTGATGCAGCCATGGTGGATTTTGAGAAAAATCCTCGGTATAAAGCCCTTCGGGCCAAGATTGACAGCCTTGAAGAACAACTTAAAGAGTCGCAAGGTAAGCTGAAGATGGAGGAGGCTAAGGTTTCTGGGTATAAGACACAAGTCGCTACACTTGAGTCGAAATGCACTGGTCTTGAAACCGAAAGAGCTAGGTTGGTAAAGCAGGAGGTCAAGCTTTATCAAGAGATGGATGGGTTAAAACTAGAATGCAAGAGCTTGAAGAAAGATAGGGCTGAGGTGGTGTCGAAGGTTGTTCCTTATGTTGCGATGGAGTTGTACCACAGTGATGAGGTGGGAGCTGTTGTGGGAAAGCTGGTGAACGCAGCCATATTCTATGGTAAGTGCACGACGTTAGAGGAAATCGCCGAGACTAAGAAACTGGTGGTGTTGTCGGAGGTACCTTACTACCGCCCAACGTCCGAGCAAGAATATAACGATGTTGGTAACGCGTACACTACAGCAGAGTACCCTTTCCTCACCGAAGCAACCTAGGACCCCTCAGCCTCAATTGAAGATCTCCTGTCCAAGAAGCCAAGGAAAATACAGCCTCCATCTCCAACCAAGAGAACCGCATCTGTGAAATCTCCGTCTCCATCTCCCCCAGAGGATCCAAACTCCTCCAAAAATGCATGAAGGTTGCCATGTTGGCATTAATTTGGTCTTAAAGGGTGGCATGTACCCTTTAAACAATTTCTTATGATGTTTTATTAGGCATATGCCTGTTTGTTTGAACAATTTATCTTTCTTTCTGGGCTTCGACCCAGACTACAGACAATTTGCTTGGATGTTTAATCTTGGCTATGACTATATGTAGCCTTATGAATGCCAATTTAGGGGACTGTGTCCCGCTTTTGATATCATGCTTGTCTTCTCTTACACTTATGTATAAACGTAAATATACAACCTAAGGATATGACCTTATTGTGTGTATTTTGGACCAAGATTTTTAGCAATCGTATAGTTTGACTGCGACAGAGGGTCGCGACCCACTCCGTCTTTTATCCTTAAGATGCAAAGGGCTTAGAATACCCTAAGTCTTGTAGGAAAGTTAATGTGAATTTTAATGGATGTTATGTTTACACAAGACATGTGTCTTGAATCATCCTTCGACATTGAAACTTGTAAAGTACTTGGCTGGGCAAATCTTTGTTGTATAGAACGAAACAAGAGATTTTGAGGGAAGTATTTTATATCATTAATTGGGTAGGGAGGATTACATCATTTTAAGAAATGAACACTAAGACACCTACCATTAATGCTTCTTTCCCAAGTGAGAAGAATGCGTTACATGAAATTGCAAAACAAGGTAAGTGCTTTAAAAATAGTAAGTCTTGTATGTAAAACTTACGAAGATTAGTATCATTTCCGGTTTTATCCATGACACTTCTATCCAGCGTTTCGAGCTTGTATGCTTTGTTGCCGCAGCCCTCCGATATGACGTTGAGTCTTTCGAATATAGGCCTTAGCTTTGCTTGTGCTGCTTTACTCGAAGGACATATTCCTATATGCATGCAGGACTTGGGGTAGTTCATCTACCCACCCATGCTGGTATTGCCATAATCTTATCTCGATTTCAATGACAATGTCCCTGTCAAAACAAGTGAACATTTGCTTTATGTTTAGGCCTTCACAGAAAGATGGGAATACCCCTTCGACAAATTGCCTCCCGTTGTCGGAGGTGATGATTTGTGGGACTCTAAATCGGCAAATTATGTGTTCCCACGCGAACTTTTCCACATGCTTTCCTGTTGTTGATCCCAAAAGTTTGGCTTCGACCCATTTAGTGAAGTAGTATATGGCTATTACCAAGAATTGTACCCCTCCGGGGGCTGTTGGGAGAGGTCCAACTATGTCGAATCCCCATTGGCCGAAAGGCCTTGCTGATGTGATAGAGGCCACGTCATGCTCTAGTGGTCTTTGAGCTTTTGAGTGTATCTGGCATGCCGCACATGTTTGTATTATTTCAGTTGCGTCTTCCAGTATGGATGGCCAATAATATCCCAACTTCGTTATTTTTAAGATAATGGAGCTAGGACCTGCGTGCATTCGGCAAGATCTTTCATGAACATCATAGATGATGTTCGAAGCTTGTTTCAGTCCCACACAACAAAGCCATGGGGATAAGAAAGACCTTTTGTAGAGACTATCCCCCATAAGTCAATATTGGGGAGCCTTAACCTTGACTCTTCGTGCTAGTTTTGGATCATCAGGCAGAATAACACTTATCAAGTACACCTTTATTGGAGTCATCCAGTTGGAGCCTTTGTCAGATGCTTCGCCTTGTGCAATTGACCTATGGGCCAATACTTCTACTAAAACCTCCTTTGTTAGATGAGCAAATGCCATCGAAACTAGCTTGCTTAAGGCATCCGCTTTCTTGTTTTGGTTTCTGCGAACATGTGCTATCTCATAGGATTCGAACCCCTGAAGAAGTTCTTTAGCTTTATCCAAATATTGTTTGATAGTGGGCTGCCTTGCTTCGTAAGAGCCCTTGATTTGGTTGGCAACTAGCTGCGAGTCCACAAAAATGGAGAGGTCACGAACCTCCATGTCCTTTGCGAGTCGGAGGCCAGCTAGCAAAGCTTTATACTCTGCTTCATTGTTCGTAGCCTCGAACTCAAAACGTAATGCATAAGTGTACTCTTTTTTCTCCGGACTAACCAGCATCAGACCTGCCCCCGAACCATCAGAGCTTGAGGCTCCATCTGTATATAGTTTTCACCCCTCCTTCGTCTTTGAGGGCTTTTCTTTCAGGATTTCTTTGTCTTGGCTAGGTCCGGAGGGTGTTTCAGCAAGAAAATCTGCAAGTATTTGGCCTTTGACGGAGTTTCGACCCTTGTACTCTATGTCATGTTCTCCTAGTTCGATGGCCCATTTGGCCACTCTACCCGATTTATCAGGCTTCGAAAGTATCTGCTTAATTGGCTTATCTGTCAATATTGGGATGGGATGAGCTTGAAAGTACCTTCAGAGACGCCTTGCAGCATAAACCAAGGCTAGGATTAGCTTTTCCAACTCCAGATAGTTTAATTCAGCCCCTTGCAGGACCCTGCTAACAAAGTAGATCGGGACTTGCTTCTTATCCCTTTCTGCCAAAAGAACAGCACTGATACTTTCGAAGGACGCCGCAATGTACATGAACAACACTTCGCCTTTGATTGGGGTTGTAAGTGTTGGTAAGATTTCCATGAACTCTTTCAGCTTTTGGAGAGCGGCCTCTGCATCACAACTTCATTGGAAAGTCTTTTTATCTGTACACCCCTTGAGTGTTTTGAAAAATGGTAAAGAACGATCCGCACCTTTCGACAGGAATCTGCTAAGTGCTGCGAGCTTCCCATTTAGGCTTTGTACTTCTTTTAATGACTTTGGAACTTGTAGATCAGTGATGGCTTTGACTGTCAAAGGGTTAGCTTTGATCCCTTGCCTTGTAATCAGATGCCCCAAGAATTGTCCTTCTTCCACGCCAAAGGAACACTTCTTTGGGTTAAGCTTCATGTTGATTGCCCTCAATTGATCGAAGGTTTCTTGAATGTCGGAGAGTAGGTCTTCCTAAGTCCTGCTTTTTATTACCATGTCATCAACGTAGGCTTCCAAGTTCCTTTCTATTTGCTTGTGGAAGGCTTTGTCTACCAACCGTTGATAAGTTGCCCCTGCATTCTTTAGACCGAAGGGCATTTTCTTGTAGTAATAGACACCCTTTCCTGTGTAGAAGGCTGTCTTCTCCTCATCTTCCTCCGCCATTTGTATTTGGTGATACCCTTTGTAGGCATCCAGAAAACATTTCAAACGGAACCCCGAGAGGAATTCGACCTTCCAATCAATTTCTGGCAGAGGGTAGCAGTCCTTTGGGCAAGCTTTGTTGATGTCGGTGAAATCAACACACATTCTCCACCCTTCATCACTCTTCTTTACCATAACTGGATTAGCTACCCAGGTTTGGTATTTCACTTCTCTTAGAATTCCTGCTCGTACAAGTTCGTCCACCTCTTTGCAAGCGGCTCTGTTCCTTTCAGGTGCCAGGCTTCGTCACTTCTGCTTAATTGGTTCTATGTTCTTGAACTCATTAAGCTTATGCTCTGTGCCGAAGGGTTTTCTATCGATCATAAGAGTCCGAGGAACCCCTGTCATGTCTGAGTATGTCCATGCGAAAACATCCTTGTTGGCTTTGAGTAGCTTCTCCAATTCTGCCTTGAAGTTGGCAGGGAGTTGCTTTCCGATTACCACCGTTTGCTCTAGATAGAGCTCATTTACCACAATACGTTCTTCGGCATCTGTACAACTTAGAATGGCCTTCGGAGGCTCTTCGGGACTTTCTTTGATCTTTTTGCCAATATCTCCGGTCTTTCCCTGATTGTAACTAGAGAATACGGTTCCTATCCCATAAGGTGTATAGAATTTCACCGCTGCATGTATGGTGGAGACTACAATACCCATCCTTTGCATGGCGGTCCTTCCTATCAACAGATTGTAGGGAGAATCGGACCTTACGATAGCAAATGTGAGGGTTTCTGTCCTTGCGAGCTTGCCTTCTCCAATTGTTATGTCCAATGGTACTTCTCCCAGAGGCCAAGAATGCTCACTGGAGAACCCTACCAAAGGTATCTTCGAATCAACCAGTTGCGATCTGATCGAAGGCTTGAGCTTAAGAAAACAATGCTCGTATATGATTTCGCAGGAGCTTCCGCAGTCCATGTAGGCTCTGTTTACTTCTCGGTTGAAGATTAGAACTTTGATGACCACTGGATCATTCGAAGGGACTTGGCCTGTAATAGGAGGAAATGTTACCTCCCCTACTTCATTTACCTCCTGCTCCGTTACCTTTATTTTTAAGCTTGCTTCGCCCCAACGAAGCATAAGTATTGGGGCTTCGAGAGGAGTAGTATCTTTAGCCAATTGAGTGTCGGACATTTTTTCCTTTCCCTTCTTTATACCCTTCACCTAATGTGCCAATTGCTCGGACTTTACAGCTTCTTCTTTTTGCTTCTTTAACTCCGTGCAACTGTTTGTATCATGACCGTAATCTTCATGAAAGTGACAATACTTGCTGGTATCCCTGTTTTTGCCCTTGCTTGTCATACGAGGGGGTGCTTCGAAAGCCTTAGCAGCCCTCTCTGTTGCAAGTATTTCCTTAGGAGACTTAGTTAAGCTTCCTAGCAAACCATGGTTAGGACCTTTGTACGGAGAAAACCTGTCTCTGTTTTTGTTCTTGTTCTTTGACCCTTCCCACACAGAATGCTTTGAGAACTTGCTGTTGCTGTCTCTATCGATCGGAGCACCGTTAGTAGATACCTCTTTTGCTTCAATCCAAGTATACGTCTTTTCCATTAACCCTTTTTAAGTTGTTGGAAGGTCAGTGGATAAGAACTCCACCAAACTTCGATTTCGAAGACCATGTACGAATCTCGAAATGCGCTGATATTCATGTAGACCCAAGATCTGTAAATTTTCATCGGTGTACCTAGTAAAGAAGGCCCTTGTGCTTTCGTTTTCTTTTTGTTTAATGTTGTGCACCGTTAAATGGGTCCTTGTAAACTTCTTTTGCTGACTGAAGTGTGATCGGAACTTAGCCTTGAGATCATCAAGATTGACAATGATGCCAGGCTTTTGTCCATTCCACCAAATACGGGCAGAATCCCGTAGGGTATATGTAAACATGTGACAGGCCACAAGCATAACCCACTTTTGCATCTTAATAGCCCCTTCGAACAAATGCAGGAAATTATCCGGATTCCTCTTCCCATCATAAGTCCCAATATGCGAAGGCATTTTCAACCCATCAGGCAATGGGTAGTCTTCTATCCACCTAACGAAGGGTGTAGCTGAACCCATAGGATCCGAGTATAGACAATTATAGGGTGGTGCATACACAAGAACAGTATTATACAGATTATTGTTTGGGGGTATTCCCATAGGAGTTTGGCTTGGGTAGGACTGATAAGGTGTGTTCATGGCGAACAGATAACCGTTTCCCATGACATACGGAGGGTACGCCATAGGATGCCCGAAGGGTATGCTCCCATATAGTTGAGGGAGACTTGGGTTATTAGGCTGCCCATTTACTGGAGGATATAAACCTTGAGGATAAGACTGAGTTTGGAACGAGGGGTACATACCATTGGGAGGAAGATTTCCTCCCATATTAATTATAGGCATATTGCCTTCTACGCCTGATGCGTGAGAAGGCTGCAACGGAACCCCTGCTTCGGTCCTTCCATGATGAGCTGCTAACAATGGAAGCACCCGTCTCTCCCCTTCGTTGGCTCCTCCCGTTGGAACCTTCAACAACCGCTCCTTCTCTCCTAGTCGGAGTCCTCTCCGGGACTCCTTCAAACCCAACGGACCTTCTGGTTAGCCTTCAACCAACAGGTGACCCAATCCTTAGGGCTGAGAGTGTTGCTCCTTGGGTCGGAGGCCAAGGCTCCATTTCCATCTCTTCATTATACTCGTCACTTGAGTATTCCAATTCCCTTCGCATCTCAGCATTCCTAACTTGCCTTTTGCGAGCCCTTAAGAGAGATTCCAATGCTTCGTGGTTGGCTTCGACAAAGGCTGGGCTAATAATAGGCTCCGGATTGGCTGATGTCGAAGCATGATGGTTGGGTGTTACTTCTGGGTGAGAACGTGTTGTGAACGTGGAGGCAGTTATTGGGGGAAGGTTGTTGGAATTTTTTATTGGTATTGGCGCCAAGGTCGAGAAACCCGATGGGGGAGTATCTTCTCTCCCTTGATCCATGCCGGATATATAGTGAAAGTAGTTGGTTGGTTATAAGCTTGGAAATAACGAGACCAATTGTAGCGGTCCCACGGATGGCGCCACTGATTGTACAATAAATTGCACTACCAGGCCTTCGATGATGATCAAAGAATTTATGGGGTGTTGAGGTTGTGCCAAGCTTGTCTTTAACCTGAAATAAGAAATACTAAAACACTACGTTAAGTGATTGCGCAGGGGTTGGACCCTGCGAACCACCTCCGGCGTGCGAGTAAGTATGTGATATGGTAAGTTTGTAGTAAATTGAGAGAGTTTAGTTGGCATTACCATGGTTCTTGCCCGTCTAAGCTATTTATAGGGGAGAAATAGGCCTTAGAGGGTGGTTGCACTTGATTCGGAGATCATGGGTGCGTCCCATGATTTGTGGTAACTGCTAGGGCTTTGTGGCCCACGATCTCCTCCTTGGCAGGAAAGCCTAAGGGAAGAGGGAACGTGGGGGTGACCAGGTCAAGGTGGTTCTCCATTCTAGTTCCTTCGAAGGAGATACCCCGAAGGGCTTAAGGCTTCGATTGGCGGATTCCCACATGGTAACCACTTCATAGATGAATGGTTTTACGCTAATAAAACGTTTTAGGAGATTAACCTGGGCCTCCGAAGAGAGGGCTTCACACAGGCTCGAAGGGGAGTCCTTCGACTCGTTCGGAGGGTACATCATCACTTTGTCTACCAATCGTTGATATGTTGCTCATGCGTTCTTTAAACCGAAGGGCATTTTCTTGTAACAATAGACACAATTTCCTGTGTAGAAAGTTGTCTTCTCTTCCTCTTCCTCCGCCATTTGTATCTGATGATACCCTTTGTAGGCATCCAAAAAATACTTCAAACAAAACCCCGAGAGAGATTCGACCTTCCAATCAATTTCTGGCAAAGGGTAGCAGTCCTTTGGGCAAGCTTTGTTGATGTCGGTGAAGTCGACACACATACGCCACCCTTCATCACTCTTTTTTACCACAACTGGATTTGCTACCCAAGTTTGGTATTTCACTTTTCTAAGTATTCCTGCTCGTACAAGCTCATCCACCTTTTTGCAAGCAGTTGCGTTCCTTTCAGGCGCTAGGCTCCGTCGCTTCTGCTTAATTGGTTCAATGTGTTTGAATTCATTAAGCTTGTGCTCTGTGCCAAAAGGCTTGCCATCGATCATAAGTGTCCTAGGGACCCCTGTCATGTCTGAGTACGTCCATGCAAAGACGTCTTTGTTGGATTTGAGTAGTTTCTCCAAATCTGTCTTGAAGTTAGTAGGGAGTTGCTTCCCGATTACCACCGTTTGCTCCCGATAGAGCTCATTTACCACAATGCGCTCTTCAGCATCTGCACAACTTAGAATGACTTTCGAAGACTCCTTAGGACTTTTTTTGATATTCTTACTAACATCTCTCGCCTTTCCCTGGTTGTAGCTGGAAAGTACGGTTCCTATTCCATCCGGTGTATGGAATTTTACCGCTGCGTGTATGGTGGAGACTACAATACCCATCTTCTGCATGGTGGTTCTTCCTATCAATAAATTGTAAGGAGAATTGGACCTTACGATTGCGAAAGTTAGGGTTTCTGTTCTTGTGAGCTTTCCTTCTCCAATCGTTATGTCTAACGGTACTTCTCCCAAAGGCCATGAATGCTCACCTGAAAACCCTACCAAAGGTATCTTTAAATCAACTCGATGCGACCTGATCGAAGGCTTGAGTTTTAAGAAACAATGCTCATATATGATCTCGCAGGAGCTTCCGCAGTCTATGTAGGCCCTATTTACTTCCCGGTTGGAAATTAAGACTTTGATGACTACTGGATCGTTCGAAGGGACTTGACTTGTGATGGAGGGAAACGTTACTTCCCCTACCTCGTTTATCTCCTTCTCCGTCACTTTTCAAGCTTGTCTCGCCCCAATGAACCATAAGTATTGGGGCTTCGGGAGGAGTGGTGTCTTTAGCCAATTGAGTGTCGGAGGCTTTCTCCTTGCCCTTCTTTATGCCTTTCACAAAATGTACCAAATGTCTGGACTTTACGGCTTCTTCTATCTGCCTCTTTAGCTCCCTACAACTATTCGTTTCATGGCCATAATCTTTGTGAAAGTGACAATACTTGGTTGTATCTCTGTTTTTTCCCTTGCTTGTCATGCTAGGGGGTTGTTCAAAAGATTTGCAGCCCTCTCCGTTGCGAGTATTTCTTTTGGAGATTTAGTCAGGCTTCCTAGCAACCTATGGTTAGGACCTTTATTGTATGGAGTGAACCTGTCTCTATTTTTTTTTTTTTTTTCTTCGATCCTTCCCACGCAGAGTGCTTCGAGAACTTGCTGTGGCTTTCTCAATTTTTGATCGGAGCCTCATTGGTAGAGACTTCCTTCGCTTCTATCCAAGTATACGTCTTTTCCATTAAACCCTTATAAGTTGCCGGAAGGTCAGTGGATAAGAATTCCACCAAGCTTCAATTTCGTAAGTCATGTACGAAACCAGAGATGCGTTTATCTTCATGTAGACCCAAGATCTATAGAGTGTCATCAGTGTACCTTGTGACGAAAGCCCTTGTGCTTTCATTCTCCTTTTGTTTAATGTTGTGCACCGTTAGATGGGTCCTTGTGAACTTTTTTTGCTGGCTAAAATGTGATCGAAACTTGGCCTTTAGGTCATCAAGGTTGACAATACTACCTGGCTTTTGTCCATTCCACCAGATATGAGCAGAATCTCGTAGGGTGTATGTAAACATGTGACAGGCCACAGGCATGACCCACTTTTGCATTCTAATGGCCACTTCGAACAAATGTAGAAAGTTTTCCGGATCCCCCTTTCCATCATAAGTACCAATGTGTGCAGGCACTTTCAACCCATCGGGTGAAGGGTAGTCTTCTATCCATCTTACGAAGGGTGTAGCAGAACCCATAGGCTTCGAATACAGGCAATTATAAGGTGGAGCATACATTGGGATAACATTATATGGATTATGGTTTGGGGGTACTCCCATAGGAGTTTGGTTGGGGTAAGATGGGTAGGATGCATTCGTGCCAAAAGAATAACCATTTCCCATGGTATACGGGGGGTATACCGTAGGATTCCCGAAGGGTATGCTCCCATAATGTTGAGGAAGACTATGGTTGTTGGACTGTCCATTTACCGGTGGATACAAACCCTGAGGGTAAGACTGAGTTTGGAACCAGGGGTACATACCAATGGGAGGAAGATTTCCTCCCATATTAATCGAAGGCGGACTGCCTTCTACGCCAGATGCATGAGAAGGCTGCAACAGAACCCCTGCTTCAGTCCTTCCAAGATGAGCTGCTAACAACGGAGGTAGATTCACCTCCGTCTCTTCCCTTCGTTGGCTTCTTCCATTGGAACCTTTGGCTACTGCTCCTTCTCTCCTGGTCGGAGCCCGCTCAGGGACCCCCTCGAACCCAACAAACCTTCTGGTTAGCCTTCGACCAACAGGTGACCCTAACCTCAAGGCTGAGTGTGTTGTCCCTTGTGCTGGAGGCCTAGGCTCCATTTCTATCTCTTCATCATAATCATCTCTAGAATATTCCAACTCCCTTCGCATCTCTGCATTCTGAAATTGCCTCTTGCGAGCCCTTAAAAGAGATTCCAATGCCTCAAGATTAGCTTCGACAAAAGCTGGGCTAATGACAGGTTCCGGGTTGGCTGATGTCGAAGCATGATGATTAGGTGTTACTTCTGGATGAGATCGTGTTGTGAACGTAGAAGCGGTAATAGGGGGAAGTTTTTAGGGTCATTAACTAGTATTGGCGTCAAGGTCGAGAAACCCGGTGGGGGAGTATCTCCTCTTCCTTGATCCATGCCGGAAATGTAGTAAATGTAGTTGACTTGTTATAAACTTGGGAATAACGAGACCAATTTTAGCGGGTCCCACAGATGGCGCCACTGATTGTACAATAAATTGCACGACCAGGCCTTACGATGATGATCGAAGGGTATAAGGGGTGTTGAGGTTGCGCCATGCTTGTCATTAACTTGAAATAAGAGATACGAAGACACTACGTTTAGTGATTGCGCAGGGGTTGGACCCTTTGAACCACCTCCGGCGTGCGAATGAGTATATGATATGATAAGTTGGTAAGTTTGTAGTGAAATGAGAGGGTCGAGTTTGCATACCATTGTTCCTAGCCCGTCCAAGCTATTTATAGGGAAGAAAATAGGCCTTGGAGAGCTCATGCACAAATATCAGAGATCATGGGGTATCCCATGATTTAAGGTAACCGCTAGGGCTTAGTGACCCACTATCTCTTTCTTGGCGGGAAAACTCAAGGGAAAGAGGGGACGTGGGTATGACCAAGTCAAGGTGTTCTCCGCTCTAGTATCTTCGAAGGGTGTACCCCAAAGGGCTTAAGGCTTCAATTGGCGAGTTCCCAACTGGTAACCATATCATAGATGAATGGTTTGACGCCAGTGAAGATTTTAGGAGGCTGACCTAGGCCTTTGAGATGAAGGTTTCGACCAGGTTCGAAGGGGTGTCCTTCGACCTGTTCGGAGGGTACGTCATCAGCGATAATATGCCATTATGGCGTAAGAATTATAAAACAAAGCCAAGTTTATACACAAACCTTAGTACCTTTCGACAACTTAGCGTGTGTACAAATGGGTTCCGACAAAACTCGCTTAGAACTAAAAGCGAAAGTTATATGGCAAAACCTAATACACACGCTCCTTATATAACAAGGGGTTTCAGGACAACTTAAGTCTAATCTCACGCCTCCTACGAAGTCATAACATTAGACTGGAGGGCTTAATGGGGTATCCACCACGATGGAGTCAAATATGGGCTATTAAAAACAAGTATAGATACTTTTGACTCTCTTATACTCTGCTTTCGTTCGTTGGATATCGGGATGACTTAGGACTCTCGTTTTGCATTCTGTTGACCTTAGTTATAAATCTTGAACTCTTTGTAGAGCTCTCTACTGTTGATACAGTTAATTTGATTTGAAATCTTGTTCGTATTCCATATGAGCTATCTGAAGATTCACCTATCGTCCATTTGATGTTGCATGGACCTTTTGTTCTGAATCAACCTGATTTTGTCTCCTTTTGAGAAATTTGAACCCACCTCGTTTTGATTTGAGTCATGAGAAACTATTTGGTCTGAAGACCTTTTTGGAAGGACCGCCCCGGACGTGAGAATATTTGTGACGATCTTTTGCGACTTGCTACGACTTCGTTTAGCTTTGCGACTTCAATTTTCGAGGACGAAATTTTTTTTTAGAGGGGAAGAAGTTGTAATACCCAAAATTTAAAAGCATGCAAAATGACCAAAATACCCCTGAACTTAAAATTTCACTTAATAATTATATAAAACACAAATTAAATCCCAAACACTTAGAAATTTACATCATATGAAGTGAAATAATTTTTCTTGAACATTTTATAATTTTACATGTCACAAAATATATGTCACACATAAAAATGTTGCCTTGACCGAAAATGCTTAAGCTTATACATTTTAAGTTTATATGTTAAATGTTTATAAATTAAGTAATAAATAGAAAATCATCAAATAAAAAGAGAAGATATGATAAAATCTGTTTGGGCTTTATCACAATCACCTAAGGACCGAAATTTTATGCCCTCTCCTCCCCTTTATACACGTTTTCCCTTATTTAGATAATATACCATTTTCGAAACCCTAAAACACACCAAAACTCTCTCTAACACCAAATGAAATTCTGGAGGCTGGTGTTTATTTTTCTGGTGATCATCTGAGTCTAAGGAAGGTGGGAAAAATATCCTTGAGGTCATAGAATCACTGGGTAAATCGTAGGAGTTTCTTGGTGTCGTTTTGATCTAACGAGAGGTACAAAACTCTCACTCTTGATCCGATCATTCTAAAACATTTCTGGTATTTTTCTAGTACTCTCTACATCGTATATAACTCATATAAAATAGATAACATGAACCATGCACGTTAAGATCGATCGTGGTAATTATATGTATCAAAACGTGAATAAAATCCTAAAATAACTCATATGATTTTTCTGGGCTATGTATATATTTTATTTGGGTCCTATACATGTTATATGATTCTGTAAAAATGATAATTGGATTAATCGAAACTTAAAACAACCTTGGTGAATTTTTGTTCTAATCGGCCATAAAAAGAAAATGGGTTAAAACAAGAAAACATGGATCGAATAAATTAGGGTTTGAGTTTTGATGTTAAACCTGGTCTAATAAATGTGTTTTTAAGGTTTCATTAATGATTGATCATGATTGGTAATTTAGGGTTAGGGTTTGTGAATTAAAAATGCATACCGATTGGAAAGTAAAACTATAAGGCTGTGTTTTGTAATTAGCTGAACATGAGGGATATTTTTGTAAGTCAATTTGGACCAGGGGCATGTCATATAAAATATAAGTTGGGGGTGCTATGTGTAAAATTTGAAAGAAAAGGGTTTAATTGGTAAATTGTGGTTCGATTTATAATTAATTAAAATAGAGTGACTAAAAGTGTAAATTCTGGAAACTTGAAGGTGATTCGTATTAATAATGATATAAAGGGTGTAATGTGTAATTTTGAATATTTAAGGGCTTAATATGTAATTATTAAAGGGATAATTACTAAAATAGCCCGATTGCCCAAGTGCTAAGAGTATATGTCCCGATCTCAAAAAATTCCCCCCTTAGCCCAAGGGCAACCGTATATTCACGTATTGTACAGCAGTGTTTTTTGGGCAACTTTTATTTGTTGGGCAACCGTATATTGTACAGATGGTTTTTTTTGTCATTTCACATATTACTCATACTACTAAAAACCAGGACTGGAACAAAATAAAAAACATTTCCGCGCCCACAATTCACTCACCAAAATCAAATCAAACCAAACACCACCCTTCACTTCACTCACTCACATCGCCGCCGTAAACTACCATGTCCTCCTCCTCCTCCGACCACCGCGTAGGAGATCTAATAACCGAACTAATCCACCGTCTGACACCAAACCCTAACCCTAACACAATCAAATACGTCACACGTATCTTAACCAGCCGTATGTCCCCTTCAATGTACCGAATATGATTAGTGGTGCTTCTCAAGCCGACATTGGTGTACTGGTAAAGACTTATGCTTTTTAAAAATTCTTCATTTGTACTGTAAAACAGAATACCTATATTTATAACATTCTTTCAGGTTATATCTGCTCGAAAAGGGGAATTTGAAACTGGGTATGAGAGAGGTGGACAAACTCGTGAGCATGTACAACTTGCAAAGACTTTGGGTGTTTTAAAGCTGCTAGTTGTTGTCAATAAAATGGATGATCCGACTGTTAACTGGTCAAAGGAGAGGTGCTTGCTTTTGTTTTTATTCTCTTTGTTGCATCGCATGAATTTGTTTTTGTTTTGTTTTCTTAATTTCTTTCTATTTTTACAGGTATGATGAAATTGAATCTAAAATGGTTTCGTTTCTGAAGTCGTCAGGCTACAACGTGAAGAAAGGTAATCACAAATATTACACTAGGCAAGTGTCACGTTTTAAAAGGTGTCATCACCAACAACATATAAAGTTTATCTCATACATTAAGCTTTAAAAGATTTTTCTCATAAATCTTGTCATGTTCTTAAAATTTGTTAGAACATAGTAGAAATTAGACATATCTTTTAATTTTAATTTCTGTATAACATTGTGTATCTTGTAAAAGAAGTCATTGAACTCTTACTGGTAAATGTGGATGAAAAAATGTGCTTGGCCACATATTCTGCCATGTTATTATGAATATTGTCATCTAGTTAGAGAAATACCGATAAGCAGTCTTTTGCTGCTTGAAGCTGATACTATGATAGGAAAAGATAGGTTTACATTAGTATTCACAATCAGCCTCACGTTGTCTGGTGTCTTTGACTTGGAAAATATATAAAGAATGTTGCATACTCTATTTTTTTTTTCTTTCATGGTTCTGCAGAATTTTTGATTCAGCCTATTGTATTTAGGTCCTCCCTCACATGTAAATGATTGAAATGTTTTCTATATGTAGATATCCAGTTTCTTCCAATATCTGGTCTTCATGGTAGCAACATGCAAACGAGAGTGGAGAAAAGTGTGTGTCCATGGTGGAATGGTCAATGCCTATTTGAAGCTCTTGATGTTATTGAAGGTCCATTACGTGATCCTAAAGGTCCATTCAGGTATCACATCTGATTCTTATTTCTATGTACTTCATTATATCCAGCTGTTAAATCACTCAGCTAAGATATGGTGGTTGTTGCCAAGATTACAAAGGCCACTTTAGTCCTTCCTTCTCTTGATCACACTTCCTACTCGGCTGATGAGAGGTATGTATTCGTATGCAGAAAAAGCTTTTACCTTCCACAAGAAAATTTATAATATATCTGATATTCCACTCTGGTGTAGTGGTGTTAACGTGGTTTTGTTTTCCCTTTTATATTCTCAGCGGCTTCAAAGATCTGTTTGACTGGCAACATTTTATTGAAACCTTGAAAGAGGATGTCCACATAGTTGAGACGTTGCCACCTGAATATGCTGGACTGGAACCTTTTGCCAAGACTCCGATTTCATGGTCAAAGGTTTGAAAAATGCTTACTGTGTATTAAACCTGGTTTTCTAGAGTTATGTTTACTTTAAAAGTGGCGTTTACTCTTTATTCTCAGGTTAGTTATTATAAAATGGAGATTGTGCCGCTTCTGAAACATCACAAAGTTGTGTATTTCACTCACACTGATTCCAGAATCGCCAACAATGGTATCTCAAACTCTATTCGGAAGCTAAGGTGTCGTGTCAATTATAGGGCTCTTAAGTATTCTGCACCCATTGAGGAACTAGGCAAGACTTTGGTCGCAAGAATGCGACAAAATGGAGGCCCGTATCTTGCTTTGCATTTGAGGTATTTCTCATCCTATTTCTTTTCTATTCATATAAGTTGCAAATCTTTGGCTGACACCAACAACTCCAACCACTTTGACCATTATAATTTTAACCACCACTGCCATAGCTGATTAAGACGCCTAAGCTATTTAGGTGGCGGTTAGTATTCTGCTTTCAAAGTTATCATTGTGGCTTCAAGAATTAGAATCAGACGCTTATGTCCCGTTTGACCTGTTTTCTTCTGAGTAATTTTTCTCTATTTTACACGTTTGACCCGTTAGAGAGAATTCAAATTAACACATTCACAACTAAACATCCCCTGACCCCCATACTAATATTGACTTGAACACGATCAGTTTTTCTCTATAAGTAAATAAATAAATATTTTTTCTTTTTCTTGTTACCTGCAGGTATGAGAAAGACATGCTTGCATTTACAGGGTGTAGACACAATTTGACAGCAGAAGAAGATGATGAACTGCGTAGGATGAGATATGAAGTGAGTCATTGGAAGGAAAAAGAAATAGACGGGTCAGAGAATAGACAGCTTGGTGGGTGTCCTCTGACCCCTCGAGAGACGGCACTTTTGCTCAAAGCATTGGGTTTCCCATCCACCACTAGAATCTACTTAGTAGCCGGTGAAGCTTACGGCAAAGGAACAATGCAAAGTCTCAACCATGATTTTCCAAACATTTTCACCCATTTCAGTCTTTCAACTGAGAGAGAATTGAGGCCTTTTAGGAACCACCAGAACATGTTGACCGTTACAACAATATTCAACAAGGTTTGTATGCCGATTTTTGTGTGTGTATGCAGTCCACTAATTTATGTTTGTGTTACTGATTTCTTTACTGTTTTTAGTTTCTAATAGTCACTTTGTTATTTGTTACCAGGTCCCCTGGTTGGGATGGGTAATCTGGAAGTTGATGTGGCTAAATCTATTCGAGGAGCAGATTTCTTAGGTGTTGACCCGCATGGGAGATCATATTATAGCAGCTGTGGTTACGTTTTGGTGTAAGTTCTTTATATTATTTTTACCTGTAAAGTAATTTTTTTTTTCTGAATTGGATTGTTTTTTTTCTCTTATCAAGAACTTAAGTTAATCACTTGCCTGTACACTTAAGAGTAGGGGTGTCTGTAGGGTCGGGTCAACCCGACCCGAACCCGAACCCGAACCCGATCGGGTCGGGTCTAATCGGGTCGGGTCTAATCGGGTCAAAAAATCTAGTCGGGTTGATTTGACCCGAACCCGATAACCCGATAGTGTTATCGGGTCGGGTTCGGGTTAAATAAAAAATATTATCGGGTTATCGGGTCAACCCGATAAGACCCGACAATTTCAACCCGATAAGTGCAAATCTCCAATCCAAGTTGTGCTCTAAGTTTTTTGGGACTTCGGGTTCTGCATTAGCATTGTGAAATAGTACTTGAATCAGTTTGGATTAAATGTTGTGAGTGTTTTATGTAGAACTATTTGTTGTTTTTCTTGACTTTGTTTATCTGCATGGATTATTTGTTATGAACATATAGCGATTGAGATTTGTCCCAACACAAACTGCTATATTCACTAGCACAAACTGTCAAATGTACTGGACTGCATTAGATCATTTTGACAATTGCTATGAGATATAGAATCACTGTCATAAGTTTAGCAATGCCACACGATATCAAACCGCCTTACTTTTCATCTGTGAAAATTGGGTCAGGTGTTCAGGTTCCATAGAGCATCTTTTGTTTCAAATGAGATGGGGATAACTAAATGGCACATTGTAGATAAGCCTAAGATATTGTTGTCTTTTGGCTAGTTGATGCCTATACAATTCAAGTTACTTTTTTTGGTGCAGATGGATGTGAAAAAAAACTCCCTTTAATAAAATCCAGTTGGGTATTTTTTGTTTTTGTTATCAAGCTTTTATATGTATACATGCATTGTGTTTATTAATTTGGGTGTTGAATGAAAACTATTTTGTAGATAATGATCATGATGTTGTGGATGAAGTTATGGAAGATGGAGATCTTTGCTTTGAGAAGGTTATTCGGGTCACCCGATAACCCGAATCACCCGACCCGACATAACCCGACCCGACTACCACCCGAACCCGATAACCCGAATCCTTATCGGGTCGGGTGTCGGGTGAGTTTTTTAAAAATCCAAACCCGACTCAACCCGACCCGACAGACCCGATAACCCGACCCGATAACACCCCTACTTAAGAGCATAATTGTCATTATTTCTTTGCTTAGATCATTGCTCCGCCGCAACGCGGCGGGTCGTGGCCGACCTCGTTGGTAACTAATGTCTGTTATTGATTGTGCGCCCTAGGTTCCTGAGAACGGTCCTTGGAATTACAATTTCATGAGAGTGAAGCATAGAACAGGCGTGATGTACGGAATAAAGCTGGGAACCCCACGAGAATACTATCATGAAGATCACAGACATTCACATTTCTTGGAGTTGATCAATTTGGAAGAAGACGATGTGGCCAATGGAGATTGGGAAGACACATTTTCTTGAACAAAATGCTATCTCAAAATAGTATTAAATATATAAGGCGCAAAGATTGTGTAGATATTTTACGACTCTATGTTCATGGATTATAATATATGGAACCTGTGAATGGCAAGACTTTAACAAATCTTTAAATGTGTGCTAACTATAAGAAAAACTGTGTTATTCATCATTTCTTAGTGTTTGTGGTTTTACATTTGTGTTTATGTGATGAAGTGCTAACCTTGCTGCTAACCTTAGTACTGCTGCTCGGGTATTTTTACTACTGCTTGCGAGTTCTTTGAACTACTGCTCATGGTTATTGGTTTATGCTGTTGAGATATGATGTGGTTTCATGCAAAAAGTCAAATATTTGCATGGTGATTTTGGACTTCGGACAGTGGAAAGCAAGAAAGCAAAACTTGGAGTACACAATATTTATCTGTTTTGTATTTTTTGGGCAACTTTTCCAAAAAATACAAAAGTTGCCCAACTATACCAGCAGGAACTACATACCTGCCAGCATGAACCAACTATACTAACAGCAGAAATGAAATAACTTTTGTAATTTTTTGGGCAACTTTTGTATTTTTGGGCAACTTTTCCAAAAAATACAAAAGTTACTTCTTTTGTAAATTTTGGGCAACTTTTCCAAAAAATACAAAAGTTGCCCAACTATACCAGCAGGAACTACATACCTGTCAGCATGAACCAACTTTTGTAATTTTTGGGCAACTTTTGTATTTTTTGGGCAACTTTTCCAAAAAATACAAAAGTTACTTCTTTTGTAAATTTTGGGCAACTTTTCCAAAAAATACAAAAGTTGCCCAACTATACCAGCAGGAACTACATACCTGTCAGCATGAACCAACTTTTGTAATTTTTTGGGCAACTTTTGTATTTTTTGGGCAACTTTTCCAAAAATACAAAAGTTGCCCAAAAAATACAAAAGTTACTTGGCAACTTTTGAAATTTTTGGGCAACTTTTCCAAAAAATACAAAAGTTGCCCAACTATACCAGCAGGAACCATGCCAGCAGGAACTACATACCTGCCAGCAGGAACCAAGTATACTAACAGCAGAAATGAAATAAGTTCTATTTTAATAATTCCTGTGGGTATACAGGTGGGAATATTCATCGGCGTGTTCATAATGTTAGCATCAACCATCGGTGCGTTCAGGAATATAATTGCTGACTCCTCAAGCTACGACTTTTATCAGTAAATTATCAGATTAACTGGTATTGTATTTATGACTACATGTTTAAAACAAGTCGATAATATGTTTCATAGTGGAAATGCGTGTTTGTAATAGAAACATAAGGACAAAACTCTCAAGAGGGTTGGATACATATACATGAATCATACTTGTTTGGTCTATAAAGTTATCTGCAGTATCTTGTGGTGTCTGATAAATATTCATGTAATCACATTACGAAACAGTGACTCAGAAACAAAACAAGCAAGCTGTATTTGTATGTATACGAACGCAACATTGTAGTAAATGAATGCATTTGCACTTATTCATGTAGAATTTGAGACAAGAATAACGGCAACAGAGAAATTTTGATTTATGTGGAGTTACAAAGCATGTATCATGTATCATGTTTGGAAAATCATGGTTGAGACAAGAATAACGGCAACAAGAATAACAGCCAACATGTTCTGGTGGTTCCTAAAAGGCCTCAATTCTCTCTCAGTTGAAAGACTGAAATGGGTGAAAATGTTTGGAAAATCATGGTTGAGACTTTGCATTGTTCCTTTGCCGTAAGCTTCACCGGCTACTAAGTAGATTCTAGTGGTGGATGGGAAACCCAATGCTTTGAGCAAAAGTGCCGTCTCTCGAGGGGTCAGAGGACACCCACCAAGCTGTCTATTCTCTGACCCGTCTATTTCTTTTTCCTTCCAATGACTCACTTCATATCTCATCCTACGCAGTTCATCATCTTCTTCTGCTGTCAAATTGTGTCTACACCCTGTAAATGCAAGCATGTCTTTCTCATACCTGCAGGTAACAAGAAAAAGAAAAAATATTTATTTATTTACTTATAGAGAAAAACTGATCGTGTTCAAGTCAATATTAGTATGGGGGTCAGGGGATGTTTAGTTGTGAATGTGTTAATTTGAATTCTCTCTAACGGGTCAAACGTGTACAATAGAGAAAAATTACTCAGAAGAAAACAGGTCAAACGGGACATAAGCGTCTGATTCTAATTCTTGAAGCCACAATGATAACTTTGAAAGCAGAATACTAACCGCCACCTAAATAGCTTAGGCGTATTAATCAGCTATGGCAGTGGTGGTTAAAATAATAATGGTCAAAGTGGTTGGAGTTGTTGGTGTCAGCCAAAGATTTGCAACTTATATGAATAGAAAAGAAATAGGATGAGAAATACCTCAAATGCAAAGAAAGATACGGGCCTCCATTTTGTCGCATTCTTGCGACCAAAGTCTTGCCTAGTTCCTCAATGGGTGCAGAATACTTAAGAGCCCTATAATTGACACGACACCTTAGCTTCCGAATAGAGTTTGAGATACCATTGTTGGCGATTCTGGAATCAGTGTGAGTGAAATACACAACTTTGTGATGTTTCAGAAGCGGCACAATCTCCATTTTATAATAACTAACCTGAGAATAAAGAGTAAACGCCACTTTTAAAGTAAACATAACTCTAGAAAACCAGGTTTAATACACAGTAAGCATTTTTCAAACCTTTGACCATGAAATTGGAGTCTTGGCAAAAGGTTCCAGTCCAGCATATTCAGGTGGCAACGTCTCAACTATGTGGACATCCTCTTTCAAGGTTTCAATAAAATGTTGCCAGTCAAACAGATCTTTGAAGCCGCTGAGAATATAAAAGGGAAAACAAAACCACGTTAACACCACTACACCAGAGTGGAATATCAGATATATTATAAATTTTCTTGTGGAAGGTAAAAGCTTTTTCTGCATACGAATACATACCTCTCATCAGCCCAGTAGGAAGTGTGATCAAGAGAAGGAAGGACTAAAGTGGCCTTTGTAATCTTGGCAACAGCCACCATATCATAGCTGAGTGATTTAACAGCTGGATATCTTTCTTGTTAAGTTAGTAGAACGATAAGATGTTCCGGACAAATGTTCTGTTACATTAGATACCATGTGTGTTTCTTGACAACGAAATGAGTCCCCCGTATAAATCTCAGATACATTTGTTTTGTGGTTATCCCCTGATACTGTATAACCGGTGTCCACAACAGGAATACGATTTACAGGGTTTAAATCATGGGAGCAACTACCCAGCACAACATAATCCAGATGGCCCACATCAACCTCAGGGAAATCACTAACTTTACTATTCTTATTTGCAACAGAGCCCTTATCAATTCTACGTACAACTTTTCTTTTGGTTTTCATGATTATATAGTCAAGTAAGTTAAAAGTATATCAAAAAGTCGGCTACTAAAATTGGCGAACGCATAATATAAAAGAATATATCAGTAACAGCAGTTAACGGATAAATCATGTAACTAAACTAAAGAGACCTAATTTCAGATTACTTTCAATTAAAGGTCACCATCAAACAATTAAACATTAACAGCAAAGCAATAATAAACTTACCACCAACAATCAAGTAAAGGCAGTAACGAAAGAAACCGATACCAAATTCTTCTTCTGCTGTTTACAATGTTTCCAGATACATAAACCTAAAGAGAAGTAATTTGAGATTAGTTTCAATCAGAGGTTACCACCAAACAATTAAACATGAAGTTACCACCAAATTCTTCTTCTGCTGTTTACAATGTTTCCAAGTTTTTGATTGGGTGCCTTTTAGGACAGATTAGGAAGCTTCATAAATAGCTGATGATGTAGAAATTTAATTTACTTGAACAAACAAATACCAAAACTATAGTACTACAGATATAAAAGATTAAACTTACTTGAACAATCGATAAAAGATTAAACTTACTTTTTGGAAGATCAATTATATCATTATTATCATCTTCAATCTTTTAATCTTTTTGTTCCACAGCAACAGCTTGTTCTTCAACCTTAACCGAAACCACCTCCTCTTCCTTCACCAGGACCACCTCTTTTTCTTCCGTCACCGGAGGAGCTAGTCTATGCACATACAACAGATACTTTACATGTTTAACCCGATTATGACATGCTAACATAGAAAGACGTATATGCAAATCTGGTAATCACGAAACGAAGGAGAAGACCGAACAAGCGACCACCACTGATCGAAATCTGTGATGGATCTGGGTTTTGGTGTGTGTAAATTTTCTGGGTTTTGACTTTGTTTGTGTTGTGTGTGTTGTTTTGGATTTTTTTGTGAGTGCAGTTTGTGTTTTTTTTGTTTGTGTATGATTTGTTATGCGTGAGAGTGATAGGGATTTATTTTTGTTTTGATTGAGAGCTAGATCTGAATCCATCGAGTTGTGGTCTTATGTTAATAACAAGTTTTTAATTTAAATGCACGTAAAATGACCAAAATATCCTTTTGTTCATGTATTTGTTGCCCAAAATTCAAAAGTTGCCCAAAATACAATACATCCCTTATACATCGTATCAACAGTTGTATATATACTTTGGTCGGTGACGTGGCGTCCTGTGGTCCGTCAGATCAGTTGCCCTGGGCTAAGGGGGGAATTTTCTGTGAGCGGGACATATACTCTTAGTACTTGGGCAATCGGGCTATTTTAGTAATTATCCCATTATTAAAATATAGGATTCGAATTGTGTTTGTGGAAACTAAAAGGACTTGTTTTGTAAATTTTTGAAACTTAAGGATCATTCGTACCATATATTAAAATATGAGGTATATTCTGTAATTTGGTAAAATATAGTGCTTGGTGTGTAAATATAAATATAGTAAGGGTTAAATTGTGATTTATGTAATTATAAGGTTTATTTCGTAAATTAAATAACTAAAGGGGTATAATTTGTAAATTGCTAAACTTAAGGGATTAAAAGTGTCATTCTGAATAACTTCTGTATTAAATGAGTAAATTGAGATATTTTCATGTTAGACCTTTGACTTTGGAATATTTACAATTAAAACCCTAAAATATGGAAACTTGTTATATATAACCTTAAACTTTGGTAACTTGCTAAAATATACATTATGTCCATAATATTCCTAATTAATGACTTAACCTAATTACTTTGTGAAATTTGTCTAATTATGGAAATGGCTATTTTTGGAAACTTACTAAATAAGGAAACTTTCTAAAAATGGAAACTTACTAATTTTGGAAACCTACCATAAATGGAAAGTTACAAAAAAATGGAAAGCCGACTAAAATAAGAAATCTGATTTGAAGAAGATATTAATAATAAGACGACCGTGTATTCGTGTAGATTCGCTGAAGATGGAGTTGTTTTCGATCCTTATATTTCTAGATATGTTTGCACGTGCGGTATAAGGTACAGATATTCTACCCTTTTTCAGTAAGGGTGCTTTCGTTCTCATGACTCATTGATCTTGATTCGTCTTAATGTTCCCTAAGCCATTGCTATGTTCCCCTACACTTTGGTTCGTTTGTTTGATTCATTTTGACTTTGATGTTCGATATGACCATTTTGCTTTGAGCCTCTATAATGATCCATTTGATATTCGTTCATCACTTTGGGATATTAGTATTCGAATCACTTGATACTTAGAAGGTTCATTTGATTTTGGTAACTAGATATGAAAACCTTTTCAATTATAACATGGAAATGTTTTGAGGAAAACTTATTTTAAAATGATGTTCATGAAATATGCGATACCACTTTTATTTAGAATTTTACTAAACTTTATGAAAACTACTTTTAAAGATTACTTTTGTAAAAACAGTTATTAAAGATCATTTTAATGAAAACCATTTGATAAAGATTTCTTAAAATGAACCAGTTGAGTATGAACCTTTGATCAGTTCATTTGGATTCATTTGACTTTGATATGGGATATGACCTTTGCCATGAACCTTTGATATTTGGACTTTGACTATGATTCGATGACTTTGACTATTTGAACCTTTGCTAAGATTTTGACCTTTGACCCTTCAGTTTGATACCCGAGCCAAGTTCGTTTCCTAGTCATGAAGGTAACATGGCCGTGTCATTGATGCACCAATGGCATGACTCCAGTGTGTTCGAGTGATGTTACACACCGTCCCCATATTGTTCGTTGCATGCACATTATATTTATTATGGCCTATATTATTGTTCGGGGGGCGTATGGATGCATCCTAGGTTCGTGTCCGTGTTCGTGGACTTAACATGATTTGATATTATATATTGTTCGGTGACTGATGCTGGGTGCAATCCACGTCTTTCACAAGTTCGGGAGTTAGCTACTCCATTTGAAGAATGAGGACACCCCTCATATTATCTGTTTATCTGAGAGGTCTCCCCTCTATATGGTTATGAAGATATGGTTACTATATTTGATTTGTTTGGGCTCGTGGTGGATTACTGACCTTCCCTTTTCCCTTTCTTACTTTGTACCTTTTCTATATCTTATGTTATTCCATTGCACTATACCATATATGTTCGTTTCCTTTTGCTTTCGTTTTCGTTTATATATATCTGTTCACTTGGCCTTTTAAGCTCAACCGCATTTCTTTTCCTGCGGCAGGTTTTAGTTGGAAGCTGGGTTATGAGTGGAGAGTACCTTGGACTTAGAAGACTCGATAGTTATTCTGGATTAGGGTTGATTAGAAGTTATTATATTTTAGAATTTGTATTCGCATTTGTAACCTTGTAATTTCAGTATTTCATTTGTAACCTTTGAGATTCTTGTATTACTGTAAATGTATGCTTTGTTTTGATCTGATATAAAACCATTTTTGCGATATCTTTACCCTTGTCGGGTTGGGGTGTTACAATTTATGGTATCAGAGAACAGGCTGCGACTCGCAATACATTTACCCTTGGCCTGTGAGTTCTGGACCATTAGGTGTAACACCCCAACCCGACGAGGGTAAAGATATCACAACAATGGATTCACATCAGAATAAAACCAAGCATACATCTTCATTAATACAAAAATCTCAAAGGATACAAATAAGATACTATAGCTATAGGAATACAAATGAAAACTTCTACAACATTATATCTAAAGTATATTATCTTCGGTTCAATTCTAAATCCAGCATAGCTATCCAAGCTTCTAAGTCCAAAGGTACACTCTTCTCTCGTTCCCAGCTTTCTACTAAAACCTGCCGCGGGAAAAAGAAACGCGGCTGAGCTTAAAAAGCTCAGTGAACAGATATAATAGTAACAAAACAATAATAGTTTGTAAAATCAAGAAGATTAGAAATACCGATCATACCAATAACTCAAGATGTAGAAATATGATGCCAGGGATAAATAAGGAATAAGACTAAGGAAAAGAAAAGGAACAAGTAATAAGGAAAATTCATGAGGTTCAATAAATGAAGAAAACAGAAATCTATCACGAGCCCAGAAACAAGCCATATCATATCATTGCAAATGTAAATAAATAGAGTAGCTAGCTCCCAGATATGTGAAAGACGTGTATCGCACACACCATCAGTCACCAGATAAATATAACAATAAATATATAATATAACATATACAGATAACAGGTCAAATCTAGAGTGCACCCATACGCCCCACAGACAAATCAATAATCATAATTATAATGGCCATAGCAAATAATAAATAAGGGACGGAACAAGTCATCACTCTCCTGCCCTAGAGTCATGTCAGAGGTGCGTCAATGACATGGACATGAAACCCTCATGTCTAGTGATTGGCTCGTAATATTAAACTGTAGAACAAAGGTCGGCATACTATCAAATAATCAAAATCATATCTTAAGGGTACATGGCAAAACGTTCATGTCAAATAGTTTCAAAAATAAAAGTCAAGGTTCAAATCAAAGCTTATCAAATTGAGTTTTTATATCAAAGTTAATTTCAGTTCCAAAGGGCAATATCAAAAGGTTTTCGGAAAAGAGTTTTCACAAGTTCATAATTAGAGGTCATAGCAAAAGTTCATTTAAAAAGGTTTCTATTTAAAAGTCCATTTAAACAATCCTTCAAAAATGGTTTTCATAACAACTGATCTTACAACATAGTTTTCTTCAAAATGGCCTTCCAAAACTCTTAGTAACTTTCATTTAAAAGTAGTGTTGCTTCTTTTAAAATAGCTTTTCTCCCATGGTTTCATATGTATTTTAAAGATAATTCCAAAATCAATTATGTTCAAATAAGGATTTAACCGATTAAGGTTTATATCAAAAATCAAATCAAGTTTTCTACAAGTATGTCAGATTAAGTTTCAAAACAAGATTTACATATCAGGATTCAGGACAATAGGTCAAAACAAAGAGATTCAATAAAGATTCAGAACAAGGGAACACATCAAGGGTTCACAAATAAACGATCACATGAAAGGTGCACAAACAGAAGGGAACATAGCAATGGCATAGGGAATCCTAAAAGAATCAAAATACGAAATCAAAAGAAATGAAGGCACCTTACTAGAGAAGGGCAGAATATCTGTACCTTATCACGAACGCAGGAACACAAAGATAAAGGCTGACAGGGATTAGATTACTCCTTCCTTGAACCTAAGGAGTAGAAGACAGAAGTCCAAAGGGTCTTTAGTTATATTTTCATTATTAGTAAGTTAATACTATCACGGATTAGGTTAAGTCCTTATTAAGATTATTATGGAAGTAGGGTACATTTTATCAGGTTACAAAAGTTTAAGAGTAATTATAACAAGTTTACATAGTTTAGGGTTTCAATTGCAAATTCATCTAATTCAAAGGTTTAATCAGGAAAATACTTTTAGTTACTGATTTAACACACACTATATTTAGAATGACATTTTAGTATCTTAAGTTTTCACAGTTTACAGTTTATACCCCTTTAGTTATCATATTTCCAAATCAAACCCTACATTTACATAATTCCTGTTTTAATCCCTATAATATCTATTTTTACCAAACAAGCACCCTTTTATTACAAAATTACTGAACATATCCTCAAAATTACATGTAGTATAATTTTAACCCCTCAGAATTCCTTAATTACCCATTTGGTCCCTTAACTTTACAAAACTTACAATTTAAATCATAATTTATTTATAGTTACCCATCAAGCCCATAAATAGTCAAAATTACACAATATACCCTAAATGACATTATTTACTCAAAATAACTTCAAGTTTTCATAATTTACACTTTTAGTCCCTCCAATTTAATTAATTGCAAATCGTACCCTTCAATTATCATTAATTCATTTTCTTACAATATTTACACTTAGGACCCTCAAGTTATATTTTTCCTACATTTGTACTGACCTAATTAACATTATAAAAATATCCCACAAGTTTCAAAGTTGGCAAAACACAACCTTTATATTTAAAAACCCCAATCGGTTTGCTCAAAAATCACCAAAACTAAACCTAGTTTATCCCAATCATTAAACCAATCATTAAACAATCATGACATGCATTTATTAATCAGATTTATACCAAAACACTAACCCTAAATTCGTTACTAGGGTTCTTCTTATTTTTTCTTTGTTTTTCAATTAATCCGATTACAACATAAATTCAAAAACCCAAGATTTAAGCCTCCACAAATCAAAGGGCTATTTTTCTAGAGTTATATGATCAGTATAGAACCCATAAAAATTATATACAAAGCTTAGAAAAATCGTATAGCTTATTATAGATTTTACGTACGTTTTACTCTCCATAATTATAATCGATCAAAGTAGCTTGCATGGTTCGATTTATCTATTTTATATGGAACATATATGATGCCAAGAACATAAGAAAAATACTAGATGAATATTTGCACGATCGAATGGGGCGAACGAATTTATACCTTGCGGCTAAAGAAAATCGACAACAAAATCCTTCTACGAACGAACGAGCAATCCTACGACCCAATACTTATTTTTCCTAGCCTTCTTGGATGATGATGAACTCCAGAAAATTTCTTGCTCTGGTCCAGAAAGTCGAGTGAGGGTTTGAGGGATTTTAGTTTTGTCGATCTAGGGTTTTTGGCAAAATAGGGTTTTCTAAAATATGTGTTTTGTATTTATATTATATAAACCGACCTAGGAGAGGGCATGAGATCCAGAATTTCGGCCCTAAGGGTTATCACAAGCTCAAGGTTTGATTTGGTGTATAACTCCTTTAATTAGTTTTGTAGTTATCTTAATGAAATGATTTTACAAAATATATTTAATTTAATTATTATTTTATTTTCGAATTATATATATATATATATATATATATATATATATATATATATATATATATATATATATATATATATATATATATATATATATTATGTGATTTTATAAAATCATTTTGGACATTCAAAATGATGTAATGTTGTTCCAGAAATTGATTTACTTGATACGTAGTTCGCTTTCAGAAGTTTGAAATTGTTTCGGAATTTTATAAGTTATTTATTTAGGTTTTAAGGTTTCAGGGGTAATTTGGTCATTTGACAAGTTATCTGAAATTCAGGTATTACAACTTCTTCCCCACTAACAAAAAAATTTCGTCCTCGAAATTTGCAGGAAGCAGAAAGAAAAGAGAACGGAACACAAGACGAAGACATAACAGACCTAATAGATGATAATAGGATTCTCTCGGAAGAGACGTAAGAATTTCACGGGATCTTGACGGATATGCCGTTCAAAGGATTTGATTTGACAATTTAGATTAGAACGTACCGAAAATAGATTATCGATAATATCAATTGGTAGAAGTCCTATCACAAAACCTAAGGTTATTTCTGAAAATTCTTAGAGGTCAGCAGAATGCGTGACGGAAGTCCTGACGTATCAATTCGCATAACGGTGAAAGCTTATTACGCGTATAGGTAGAATGAACTTAAAGTCTCACTAACGCAGATGATCTCAAACAGTTATCAGGATTTCTAAAGCTCTATGGCACTTCTCGAAATATTCGATGCCCACAACAAGTGCACGTTATATGATGTAAGTATTATCACGTTGTCCAGACGTCATAATACTGGCATCATATAAATATGCCCTCATGATGGTCATACTTGATTTCAAGTTGTGAACAACTAACTTATCTTATTCCACCTAGTCTTCATATGGTCTCAAAGGTCATCAAAGTTAAACACCCTAACTAAGTGGAGGACGAATCACTAGAAAGAGTTAACGGAAGTCCCAGAATGGCTATCAGAATTTGGTACATCGCTAAAAGCATCAATCATTCATCCTTTTCCAAAATCTTTCAAAACAAGGTCATCACCGAACATACGAAAAATGAACACGAACAGGAATGTTTCTAGGAACTTAACTCATTCGAGGATCTTATTACGAAACTTAAGTAAATCAACGGGTGAAAGTTAGTCGCCAAGAACTTTGGCCTTCATAGAATTAATTTTCCCCCAATCAAAAAGGGTCTTTTCCAAAACCCGCTCATTTAACACATCTAACCTCTTCAAGTCCAGTTAACCTGTCTTTATCAGTTCGTCAATCGGAAAGTGAAACCAACATTGGAACTTGTGTTTGGTCCTTCGAGCTTTCTGCCGTTCTTCTTTAAATATGATGGAGTAATGTGACTTTCTAACATGCTTTTTCTCGTCTCCGAACGTACCATTAAGTCATACAATGACCATTTGTCCCAGTGGTCACGAGAAAACCTAATTACCAATTTTATAAGCACTTAGGGCTTTAGCTAATACTATTAGCGTTGCTAATCGCCATAACAGTCGTCTATGGATTTGGAAGGCGATTTCAAAACTAAAATTAATTTATCCCTTGTAAAGAAATCTCACGCTCTAAATCTAGACAAACACATGATCGTTTCAGGATGGAGGAATCTTGGTTTCTAACGGTAATACGATTCTGCTATCTCTAGTCACCATCTTTCTTTATTGCGAACGAAACTAAAATACGCCCAGAAGATACCATTAAACAAACTTACTTCCCGATCTTCGGTTGTTGCTCTTCTCGGTTGTGCCCCCGACTGTTATGATCCCGAATACAATCTGAAGACACCTTCACTTGGTGACTAAACATCTCTCGTAACTTGTCAATTCCTATTTCACACTTCGGTGAACAACTTGGTGGTTTAACCAGGAAATTATATTCATAAACATCAGGGTGCCCAAAAACTCTCAAGATGAGGTTCGTTCCTTAGTGCACGAAATGGGTTCTAGGAACTTCGGTAATAGAATTTCTAAGGAGGTATTTGTAATGGATGCCAGAAAACCAAGGCAACCATGGAAAATCAAGTTCTGGCTTTCATAGCCGAATGAGCTCGACAGCTTAAAAGGTTAAGAACTATGATAGACACATATCAACGTAATTTATTCCAACAATTGCTCAAGCCTTATTATTAAATATTCGGGAAAACCCACAATCCAATGAAATCCGTACAATATTAATGTCAAAAGAAATCCAAGACAAAAATTTTAACAGTAATAACACACATGACTCGAGCCCTAATTTCATGACTAGACCGTGTTACTTGCAGTAGACTCCCCGTCTGAATCCACTTCATCTTCCTCGCTAAGCCATCCATTTCGGTTCCCTTCAGGCTGTGGCAGTGGTTGTCTCGCAAAACCATCCTCAGAGTTCCTTCCTTCATCTCCTACGTCGTCCACGAATCCATACAAATTGTGAGGCTCTGCCCGCACTACTCCTCCTTCTTCCACGAACTTGGGACACCTTCCCGGGTACTTAGTCACTACTCCGTCTTTATCAATCACTTTCGTCTCATGCACATGTACCTCCGTTCCATTTATATTAACCACGGTCAACTTTTCTTCAATCCGGCAGGGACACATGCTAGCAGGGATCAGCATTCTTTTATTAGTCCATCTCAACTTACCAATCTTTTTCTGGCCTGTAGCGAAAACGGTTGTCCAACGATACGTACTACGTGCTGGGGGTGCCATGCTGAAAATGACACAAATGATACTAAGTACTAGAACTCGATAGGAATCGAAAGACCACCCATAACTCAAAATTTTAAAACACGCGAAATATCACCGTCTGAACGATTTCAAAGATGATTATGAAATATGGGGAATAAGCACGAATGGAACGACAAAACAAAATCCTAATGTCTACCCAAATCCTCACCGGTTAGAGTTTAAGTTCCTATAGGGAAAAATCCTAAAGCAATTTCTCAAGGGTTGTCCTACAATTACCTACAGTAGAAACTTAGTGGTCCAGATTTCACAGGTCAAGGGTAAATGTATTACGAATCGCAGCCTGTCTCTCTGATACCATAAATTGTAACACCCCAACCCGACGAGGGTAAAGATATCACAACAATGGATTCACATCAGAATAAAACCAAGCATACATCTTCATTAATACAAAAATCTCAAAGGATACAAATAAGATACTAAAGCTATAGGGATACAAATGAAAACTTCTACAACATTATATCTAAAGTATATTATCTTCGGTTCAATTCTAAATCCAGCATAGCTATCCAAGCATCTAAGTCCAAAGGTACACTCTTCTCTCATTCCCAGCTTTCTACTAAAACCTGCCGCGGGAAAAAGAAACGCGGCTGAGCTTAAAAAGCTCAGTGAACAGATATAATAGTAACAAAACAATAATAGTTTGTAAAATCAAGAAGATTAGAAATACCGATCATACCAATAACTCAAGATGTAGAAATATGATGCCAGGGATAAATAAGGAATAAGACTAAGGAAAAGAAAAGGAACAAGTAATAAGGAAAATTCATGAGGTTCAATAAATGAAGAAAACAGAAATCTATCACGAGCCCAGAAACAAGCCATATCATATCATTGCAA
The DNA here is from genome assembly GCA_021014915.2 of Artemisia tridentata subsp. tridentata. Lineage (NCBI taxonomy): Eukaryota > Viridiplantae > Streptophyta > Magnoliopsida > Asterales > Asteraceae > Artemisia > Artemisia tridentata. The sequence goes on from CP139509.1 coordinate 151,125,171, forward strand.
ATGTAAATAAATAGAGTAGCTAGCTCCCAGATATGTGAAAGACGTGTATCGCACACACCATCAGTCACCAGATAAATATAACAATAAATATATAATATAACATATACAGATAACAGGTCAAATCTAGAGTGCACCCATACGCCCCACAGACAAATCAATAATCATAATTATAATGGCCATAGCAAATAATAAATAAGGGACGGAACAGGTCATCACTCTCCTGCCCTAGAGTCATGTCAGAGGTGCGTCAATGACATGGACATGAAACCCTCATGTCTAGTGATTGGCTCGTAATATCAAACTGTAGGTCAAAGGTCGGCGTACTATCAAATAATCAAAATCATATCTTAAGGGTACATGGCAAAAGGTTCATGTCAAATAGTTTCAAAAATAAAAGTCAAGGTTCAAATCAAAGCTTATCAAATTGAGTTTTTATATCAAAGTTAAGTTCAGTTCCAAAGGGCAATATCAAAAGGTTTTCGGAAAAGAGTTTTCACAAGTTCATAATTAGAGGTCATAGCAAAAGTTCATTTAAAAAGGTTTCTATTTAAAAGTCCATTTAAACAATCCTTCAAAAATGGTTTTCATAACAACTGATCTTACAACATAGTTTTCTTCAAAATGGCCTTCCAAAACTCTTAGTAACTTTCATTTAAAAGTAGTGTTGCTTCTTTTAAAATAGCTTTTCTCCCACGGTTTCATATGTATTTTAAAGATAGTTCCAAAATCAATTATGTTCAAATAAGGATTTAACCGATTAAGGTTTATATCAAAAATCAAATCAAGTTTTCTACAAGTATGTCAGATTAAGTTTCAAAACAAGATTTACATATCAGGATTCAGGACAATAGGTCAAAACAAAAAGATTCAATAAAGATTCAGAACAAGGGAACACATCAAGGGTTCACAAATAAATGATCACATGAAAGGTGCACAAACAGAAGGGAACATAGCAATGGCATAGGGAATCCTAAAAGAATCAAAATACGAAATCAAAAGAAACGAAGGCACCTTACTAGAGAAGGGCAGAATATCTGTACCTTATCACGAATGCAGGAACACAAAGATAAAGGCTGACAGGGATTAGATTACTCCTTCCTTGAACCTAAGGAGTAGAAGACAGAAGTCCAAAGAGTCTTTAGTTATATTTTCATTATTAGTAAGTTAATACTATCACGGATTAGGTTAAGTCCTTATTAAGATTATTATGGAAGTAGGGTACATTTTATCAGGTTACAAAAGTTTAAGAGTAATTATAACAAGTTTACATAGTTTAGGGTTTCAATTGCAAATTCATCTAATTCAAAGGTTTAATCAGGAAAATACTTTTAGTTACTGATTTAACACACACTATATTCAGAATGACATTTTAGTATCTTAAGTTTTCACAGTTTACAGTTTATACCCCTTTAGTTATCATATTTCCAAATCAAACCCTACATTTACATAATTCCTGTTTTAATCCCTATAATATCTATTTTTACCAAACAAGCACCCTTTTATTACAAAATTACTGAACATATCCTCAGAATTACATGTAGTATAATTTTAACCCCTCAGAATTCCTTAATTACCCATTTGGTCCCTTAACTTTACAAAACTTACAATTTAAATCATAATTTATTTATAGTTACCCATCAAGCCCATAAATAGTCAAAATTACACAATATACCCTAAATGACATTATTTACTCAAAATAACTTCAAGTTTTCATAATTTACACTTTTAGTCCCTCCAATTTAATTAATTGCAAATCGTACCCTTCAATTATCATTAATTCATTTTCTTACAATATTTACACTTAGGACCCTCAAGTTATATTTTTCCTACATTTGTACTGACCTAATTAACATTATAAAAATATCCCACAAGTTTCAAAGTTGGCAAAACACAACCTTTATATTTAAAAACCCCAATCGGTTTGCTCAAAAATCACCAAAACTAAACCTAGTTTATCCCAATCATTAAACCAATCATTAAAAAATCATGACATGCATTTATTAATCAGATTTATACCAAAACACTAACCCTAAATTCGTTACTAGGGTTCTTCTTATTTTTTCTTTGTTTTTCAATTAATCCGATTACAACATAAATTCAAAAACCCAAGATTTAAGCCTCCACAAATCAAAGGGCTATTTTTCTAGAGTTATATGATCAGTATAGAACCCATAAAAATTATATACAAAGCTTAGAAAAATCGTATAGCTTATTATAGATTTTACGTACGTTTTACTCTCCATAATTATAATCGATCAAAGTAGCTTGCATGGTTCGATTTATCTATTTTATATGGAACATATATGATGCCAAGAACATAAGAAAAATACTAGATGAATATTTGCACAATCGAATGGGGCGAACGAATTTATACCTTGCGGCTAAAGAAAATCGACAACAAAATCCTTTCTACGAACGAACGAGCAATCCTACGACCCAATACTTATTTTTCCTAGCCTTCTTGGATGATGATGAACTCCAGAAAATTTCTTGCTCTGGTCCAGAAAGTTGAGTGAGGGTTTGAGGGATTTTAGTTTTGTCGATCTAGGGTTTTTGGCAAAATAAGGTTTTCTAAAATATGTGTTTTGTATTTATATTATATAAACCGACCTAGGAGAGGGCATGAGATCCAGAATTTCGGCCCTAAGAGTTATCACAAGCTCAAGGTTTGATTTGGTGTATAACTCCTTTAATTAGTTTTGTAGTTATCTTAATGAAATGATTTTACAAAATATATTTAATTTAATTATTATTTTATTTTCGAATTATATATATATATATATATATATAATATATAATATATATATATATATATATATATATATATATATATATATAATATTGTGATTTTATAAAATCATTTTGGACATTCAAAATGATGTAATGTTGTTCCAGAAATTGATTTACTTGATACGTAGTTCGCTTTCAGAAGTTTGGAATTGTTTCGGAATTTTATAAGTTATTTATTTAGGTTTTAAGGTTTCAGGGGTAATTTGGTCATTTGACAAGTTATCGGAAATTCAGGTATTACATTAGGCTTCCACTGTAAGAACATAGGAGAACACCTTGAGAACTTGCTTTAGGATTTTCTCATAAGAACTTAAGTTTTGACCGGTGAGGAATGGGTAGACTTTAAGGCTATGGTTTAAGTAGCATTGCTTCCGCATTACTCTGATTCGTTCCTTTCTTTTGGTTAAAGCCTGTTGAGATCACTTTTGGAGATTGAAATCTTATGCTTTTCACCACCTAAGATTTGAAACCTAAATAAACCTTGAAGGCATTGAAAATTGCATAATAATTGCCTAACACTATTTGATCCTTATCTTCAGATTCCGACTCTGACCTCTGATAATTTTGCTAATCATTTTGATGCCTCTTTGGGCATTCTGAGAATCTCCATGGCGATGACGTACTTGATACATTCTGTGATTTGTCTCTTGTTTTGATAAGCATCTATGAATCTTCCGACGCTATCTGATTTCGTCTTACCCATCTCTGTCCCTATGAGAATGTCTTGTGGTGTGTAACCACGAGTATAAGAATGTTTTCCCCTCACTTTTGAAGGATAAAGATTTGACTTGTGATTCGTCTTTCTTTGAATAGTTAAACTTCGATTTTATTTTGACAAGGAATTGGTTGATTGATCACTCAAATATTGACAACTACCCTTTTATGTCTCACTTTGACGGTTGCAACAATTTTGAACTCCCTACTACGATTATCGATTGTTAAACCCTTTGCTATCACTCTTACTCTGGAGACCCGTGTGTTACTTTCGCGATTATGAAATTTTCCTAGAACCCATTTCGTACACCAATGAATGAATCGTATCTTGAGAGTTATTTGGCACCCTGCGTTTTCTGAATATGATTCCTGTTCGAACCCCCCAAAAATTTTTCCACCAGAACGTGAAGTAGGATTTGACATGATACTGAGAGATTGTCGAGTTACTAAGCGAAGGTATCTTTCAGATGTGTCCGGAATCATACCTGTTGGATTGAGCAACCGGGAAGAGCAGCAACCGAAGACCAGGAAGTGAGTTTACTTAAGTGTATTTCTGGGCGTGTTTTAGTTTCGTTCGCGATGAAGAAGGATGATGACTGGAGATATGTATCGATTACAGGAAGCTGAACCGTAATATCGTTAGGAGCCATTATTTTCCCTGAACGACTATGTGTTGTTTAATTTCAGAGCGCGAAGTTCCTTTCGATAAATAAATTTTGTTCTTGGAACCGCCTTCCGTATTCGTAACGACTGCTATGACGGTTAGTGACGCTAATAGTATTAGCTAAAGCTCTGACTGTTTGGTGAATCTGATAAATGATACTTTCTCGTGAGTACTTGGACAAATGGTCATTGTATGACTTAATAGTACATTCGGAGACGAGGAAGAGCATGAAAACCATTTTTGCACCTTGTTAGAAATTTGACGATCATTTGTGCATTCTGGGAAATGGATATTTGTCGAGACAACGGTGTTCTTTGCCTGACATGGAGTTAGCAACAACAGAGGCTACCCTGAAGAGTGAAGACATTCCTTACAAGGCAGGAGTGTTGGCGATGCAGAAGAAGAAATTCTAGTCAAGATGGCGAACCTGGAGCTGATGAAGACATGCAGTCTCACTTCCCTATTCATCTTGGTTGTACTAAGATGAATTGAGAGCGGAAGCAGACTGGATGATGAAGAGATTTAAAGATCGTGCCAGAAATCCACAATACTCCATCACATTCCAAGAAGAACTGCAGGAGGCTCGACGAACCAGACACAAGTTCCCGATCTTGGTTTCACTTCCCGACTGATGGACCACGAAGACAGATTAACCGGACTTGAGGAGATTGGATGTGCTGAACGAACGAAAATTTGAAACAGACCCTTTATGCTTGGAAGAATTGATTCTATGAAGGCCGAAGTTCTTGACGACTAACTTTCATTTCCGTTGACCCTCTTAAGTTTCGTTATATCGTTAAAAGATCCTCTTATGATTTAAGTTCCCTAGAAGCATTTCAATTCATGTTTATTTTTCGTATGTTCGGTGATGGCTTTGTTTTAGAGATTTTGGCGAATTGTGGAAGATATGATGCTTGTGACGGCATACCTCACTTCTGCTAGGCAATCTGGGATTTTGGCGAATTGGTGAATCTGATAAATGATACTTTCTCGTGAGTACTTGGACAAATGGTCATTGTATGACTTAATAGTACATTCGGAGACGAGGAAGAGCATGAAAACCATTTTTGCACCTTGTTAGAAATTTGACGATCATTTGTGCATTCTGGGAAATGGATATTTGTTGAGACAACGGTGTTCTTTGCCTGACATGGAGTTAGCAACAACAGAGGCTACCCTGAAGAGTGAAGACATTCCTTACAAGGCAGGAGTGTTGGCGATGCAGAAGAAGAAATTCTAGTCAAGATGGCGAACCTGGAGCTTATACCTCGCACCACCTAAGATTTGAACCTGATTAAATCTTGAAGGCATTGAGAATCGCACAATAATTGCCTGACACTATTTGATCCTTATCTTCGGATTTTAACTCTGATCTCTGATCCTTTCGTCAATCATTTTGATGACTCTTCGGTCATTCTGAGAATCTCCATGGCGATGACGTACTTGATGTATTCTCTTTTTGTCTCTTGCTTTTGATAAGTATCTATAAATCTTCCGACACTATTTGATTTCGTTTCACCCATCTCTATTCCTAAGAGAGGTCTTGTGGTGTGTAACCACAAGTATAAAAAATCTTCCCCCTCACTTTTGAATGATAAAGATTTGATTTGTGATCCGTCTTTCTTTGGATAATTAACTTCGATTTTATTCTGACAAGGAATTGGTTGATTGAGCATTCAAATATTGACAATTTCCCTTTCTATGTCTCACCTTTGGCGTTTGCAACAATTTTGAACTCTCTAATATGATTACCGGTTGTTAAACCGTTTGCTATCACTATTACTCTGGAGACTCGTGTGTTACTTTCGCGGTTATGAAGTTTTCCTATCACCCATTTCGAACACCAATGAATGAACCTCATCTTGAGAGCTCTTTGGCACTTTGAGTCTTCTAAACATGAACCTTATCTTGAACGTTATTTGGCACCCTGAATCTTGAATATGATCCCTGGTCGAACCACCAAAAAATTTTCCATCGGAGCGTGAAGAAGGATTTGACTTGATAGCGAGAGATTGTCTAGTCACCAAGCGAAGGTGTCTTTCAGATGTGTCCGGGATCATATAATTTGATTTGAGGAACCGGGAAGAGCAGCAACCGAAGACCAGGAAGTGAGTTTACCTAAGTGTATATTCTGGGCGTGTTTTAGTTTCGTTCGCGATAAAGAAGGATGGTGACTGGAGATAGCTGAACCGTATTACCGTTAGGAGCCAATATTCATCCTCCCTGAAACGACTACGTGTTTGTTTAATTTCAGAGCGCGAAGTTTCCTTCTGATGAATTAATTTTATTCTTAGAATCGCCTTCTGTATTCGTAAACGACTGCTATGACGATTAGGGACGCTAATAGTATTAGCTAAAGCTCTGACTGTTTTGTGAATTTGATAAATAATGTTTTCATCATGAGTACTTGGGCAAATGGTCGTTGTATGACTTAATAGTACATTCGAAGACGAGGAAGAGCATGAAAATCATCTTTGCACTTTGTTAGTCATTTGTGCATACTGAGAGATTGATATTTGTTGAGACAACGATGTTCTTAATTGAGGATACCTCTTTAAATTCCGCGAGCTTTGAAAGCTATCACCGTGTGGTCAAAACCAACAATAGAATGGAGAACTGAAACCCTTTAAACTCGGCCGAAGAATTCTGGAAGATGTTTGCAACTTATGATACCATTGAAAATTTCGTGAACAGATAGAAACAGCTTAGTTAAGAATGGAGTTTTGGAAAAGCTAAATTAGAAATTAGCTGCCATACCTTCAGGCGGAACAATTTTGGGATAAATCAGAAAGAGACTCGGTGATACTCCCTTGCCGCACAGGAAGTTTTCGGATGCATCAAAGACAACTAGAAACATATCAGAAGAATTATTTCCCTGCCTGACCTGGAGTTGACAACAACGGCGGCTACCCTGAAGAGTGAAGACATTCCTTACAAGGTAGAAGTGTTGGCGATGCAGAAGAAGAAATTTAGTCAAGATGGCGAACCTGGAGCTGATGAAGACATGCAGTCTAATTTTCCTATTCATCTTGGTTGTACTAAGATGAATTGAGAGCGGAAGCAGACTGGATGATGGAGAGATTCAAAATCAGTGCCAAAAATCCACATTACTCCATCACATTCCAAGAAGAACTGCAGGAGGCTCGATGAACCAGACACAAGTTCCCGATTTTGGTTTCACTTCCCGATTGATGGACAGACGAAGACAGATTAACCGGACTTGAGGAGATTGGATGTGTTGGATGGACGGAGTTTAGAAACAGACCCTTTATGTTTGGAAGAATTGATTCTATGAAGGCCGAAGTTCTTGGCAACTAACTTCCAGTTCCGTTGATCCTCTTAAGTTTCGTTATAGGGTAATAAGATCCTTTAATGATTTAAGTTTCCTAGAAGAATTTCTGTTCGTGTTCATTTTTTTTTGTATGTTCGGTGATGGCTTTGTTTTGAGAGATTTTGACGAATTGTGGAAGATATGATGCTTGTGACGGCGTGCCTCACTTTTGCTAGGCAATCTGGGATTTTGATACTCTTGCGAATAGTTTTGTTTTCTCTCTTGACGATGGCATTTGATTTTGTTGACCTCTGAGACTGTAGAAGTACTAGGTGGATTAAGATAGGTGGTTTTGATTTCGACTTGAGGTAAAGTATGACCATCATGAGGGCATATTTATATGATGCCAGTATTATGACGTTTGGCCAACGTGATAATACTTACATCATATAACGTGCACTTGTTGTGGGCATAGGATATCTTGGGGAGTACCTAAGAAGTTTAGAATTTGGATCTCCGTTAGATTATCTACGTTAGTGAGACCTTAGGATCATTCTACCTATGCGTATACTCTACCTCCGTTCGTTAAATATCTGGAGTTTGGACTCTCGTTTTCATTCTGTTGACCTCAGTTATAAACCTTGAATTCTTGTAAAGCTCTTTTCTGTTGACACAATCAATTTGATTTGAACTCTTGTTCGTATCCCATATGAGATCCTGAAGATTCACCTATATTCCATTCTATGTTGCATGGACCTTTTGATCAAATCAAATTATTTTGTCTCCTTCTGAGAAATTTGAACCCACTTTGTTTTGATTCGAGTCATGAGAAACTATTTGGTCTGAAGATCTTTTTGAAAGAACCTCCTCGGGCATGAAAATGTTCGTGATGATCTTTTGAGACTCGCTACGACTTCGTTTCACTTTGCGATTTCAAATTTCGAGGACGAAAATTTTCTTTTAGAGCGGAAGAAGTTGTAATACCCAAAAATCTAAAACATGCAAAAAGACCAATTTGCCCTTATAATTTAAAAAAATTTGATTAATAAGCTTATAAAGTACCAAAAAAATTCCAAACTTCTGGTAATGGGCTACATATGACATGAAATAATTTTAAGACAACATTTTAACATTTTTGCATGTCCTAAAATTTGTTATAAACTGAAAATATTAATTTAAGTAATTATTTTATATTTAAAACTAATTAAAATCAAGATAATGACCAAATAAATTAGGAAACAAATTACAAATCAAATTCCTTTGATTCTATCCTAATATGGGCCGAAATTTCTGAGTTTATCCCCCTCCTAAGTCGGCCATAACATTTATTTAATCAAATTCTATTTATTTTCTCCAAAAATAAAATCTGAAACCTTAAAAACCCTAAAGTCGACACACTAAAATCGATTTTGCCTCCATTCGACTTTCTGGACAAGAGCTAGCATTTTTCTGGTGTTCATCAAGGTTTAATCTAGCCAAGAAAAATAAGTGTTGGGTCGTGGAAGGCTTGATTCGCTCATAGGATATTTTCTTGTTCGATTTATTCATCCGCAAGGTACATAATTACTACGCCTAATCCACACGTCCTAAATTCAGTTTAATATTTTTCTAATGTTATTTAGATCTTATAAGACTCATATAAATTGATAGAATCGATTCATGCAAGCTAGAATGATCATACGAATTTTTGAGAGCTAAAACATACTTAAATTCCAAATATGAGTATACGAATTTTCTGGATTGCATACTTATTTTATTTGAACCCTATACGAAGTATATGACCTGGGAAAAATGTTGGAACGAATTATAGAGGCTTAGATTTGTCGTGGTTAGTTTTATTTGTAATCGGATTTAAAGAGAAAATAAGGAAAATAATGGAAACCCTAGTTACGATTTAGGGTTAGGGTTTTGGGGATGGAATCTGGATATTTAATGCACTATGATGATTGAGTAATGATTGTTTGATGAGTGGATGAGCTAGGGTTTAGTTTTCGTATATTAAAAGTATATACGATTAGAAAATAAAATAAGAAGGGTGTGTTTTGCCAACTTTAAAACTTGTGGGATATTTTTGTAATATTAATTAGGTCTGTGGGAATGTAGAAGAAATATAACATGAGGGTCCTAAGTGTAAATATTGCAAGAAAAGAATTAATTTGTATTTATAAGGTACGATTTGTATTTATTTAAAATAGAGGGACTAAAAGTGAAAATTCTGGAAATTCATGGTTATTCTGTGTAAATAATGATATTAAGAGTGTAATGTGTAATTTTGGGTAATTGTGGGCTTGATATGTAAGTATAATGAAATTAGGTCTTAAATTGTAATTTTATAAAGTTAAAGGACTAGTTTTGTAATTAGGTGAAATCTGAAGGTATGATTCGTATAATATGGTATATTCTGTAATCTTGGATAATATAGTGCTTTATGTGTAAATATAAACATGATAGGGGTTAAATTGTAAATTATGTAAATATAGGGTTTGTTTTGTAATTAATGTAACTAGAGGGGTATGAATGATAATTTGTGAAACTTAAGGGATTAAAGTGTCATTCTGAATAACATGGGTATTTAAATCAGTAACTTAAAGTATTTTCATGATTAGACCTTTGAATTTGGTGAATTTACAATTAAAACCCTAAACTATGAAAACTTGTCATAAATAACCCTAGACTTTTGTAACTTGCTAAAATATACCTTAATCCCATAATAAGGCTTGATTAATGACTTAACCTAAATTGGTGATATTATAATCTTTCTAATTATGGAAATCTGCTAATTATGGAAACTTGCTAATTCGGGAAACCTGCTAATAAGGAAAGTTACCTAACAAGGAAAGTTACTAAAAATAGAAAGTTACTTAAAATGGAAAGATAACTAAAAACCACTTGTCATTCTGTCTTCTACTCCCTTAGGTTCGAGGAAGGAGTAAGTTGATCCTTGTCATTTGCTATCCTTGTGTTCTGCTAATAAGGTACAGATATTCTGCCCTTCTCAGTAAGGTGCCTTCGTTCTCTTGACTTCTGATTTTGACTCGTTAGGATTTCCCAAGCCATTGCTATGTTCCCCTACACTTTGGTTCGTTTGTTTGATTCATTGTGGACTTTGATGTTCGATATGACCCTTTTGCTTTGAGCTTCTATAATGATTCCTTTGATATTCGTTCGTTACCTTGTGATATTAGTATTCGAATCACTTGATACTTCGAGGGTTCATTTGATTTTGGTAATTAGATGTGAAAACCTTTTTAATTATATTATGGAAACGTTTTGAGGAAAAATTATTTTTAAAGATGATGTTTATGAAATATGCGACACCACTTTTATTTAGAATTTGACTAAGCTTTTATGAAAACTACTTTTCAAGACTACTTTTGTGAAAACCTTTATTAAAGGTCATTTTTATAAAATCAATTGATAAAGATTACTTTAAATGAACCATTTGATTATGAACCTTCGATGATGAACCCTTTGCCATGAACCTTTGATATTTGGACTTTGACCATGATTCGATGACTTAGACTATTTGGACCTTTGCTGTGATTTAGACCTTTGACTTTTGACCTTCCAGTTTGATACCCGAGCCAAGTTCGTTTCCTAGCCATGAAGGTAACGTGGCTGTGTCATTGATGCACCAATGGCATAACTTTAGTGTGGTTGAGTTATGTTCCACACCGTTCCCATATTGTCCGTAACGTGCACATTATATTTATTATTTATTATATTATTGTTCGGGGAGCGTATGGATGCATCCTAGGTTCGTGTTCGTATTAGTGGAATTAACGTGATTTGATATTATATATTGTTCGGTGACTGATGTTGGGTGCAATCCACGTCTTTCACAAATTCGGGAGTTAGCTACTGATGAAGCGAAAAGTGTACCGCTTTTAGGGGGTCATTTAAGCCCTAAATCGTATTTATTTGATCAAATATTGCCCTAAATCGTTCCTTTTGTCATTTTAGGTACTTTGGAGAAGAAATCTGGAAAAGGAAGCATTTTGGACGTTTATGGAGCATAAAAGTGAAGAAAACGACAAAGTCTCAAAATCGGCTGGAAAAGTACCTGTGACGGCGTCAAGCACCATTGTGACGCCGTCAACCCTTGACGCGCCAGAGAGGATTTTGGATGATTAAAAGGGGACGGCGTCAAGAAGGCCATCAAGAAACCCTAACCGCGGCGAGGTGACGGCGTCAGCTCTATAACGTGACGCCGTCAGATCTGATTTTCTATATATATTCTCATAATTTTTAGTCATTAGTGTGCAACTTTGTGAGGAGAAACCCTAAGACGATTTTTCTGCTACTTTTAAGGGTTTTATACCCTTGGATCTCCCATGTTCAATTGAAGATAAGTAATCAATTAATCATTCAATATGTCTATGTGTTGTTTGATTATATCTTGTTCTTGTCTTTTATTTAACATGCTAGGCTAGATTTATCTTGTGTTTACTTAGATCTAATGAAACCTAACTATTGATTATTGGTTGTTGGTGTGTTATTAATTGTATTGGATGATTGTTTATCGATGTTATGCTTAAGAAAACTGGCTAACCTCCTATACGGTAACTTGCTTGAACGTCTTAAGAAACATGAACCAATGCGTACTAAGGTTTTTATGGTTGTATTTAATGCATGAGCGAATTCTAGTGATCCCATGTTAGGAGCTTCTTAGCCGGCTCGACATAGGAGTGAAGTAGGAGCTTATAGAGTTGGGGAAGTACGTACGCCACCCCACGATTGGTATTAAGGAATACACCCGTCATCCACGCAATTAATACACACTAATCAACCGGTAAAAGATAGTTAGGGAGTAAGGAAATCTAAGTAAACACATTTCTCTCCATATAAGTTCCACCACCTTTTTATTTTCAGTTATTTTATTTTATTTGCAATTGTAGTTATTTGGGTTAGTTGACTAGCAACTAATTCCGCCCACTCCTTCAAACCCGAGATTTTACTTGCTTTTATAAAAATATAAAAAATACAAAAAGAATCTTCCCTCACCCTTAGACCTATTAGAGTAGTTTTTCAATCCTAACGACACTATTCCCCTAGAGAACGATCAATCCCTCGGTACTTGCCACTACACTATACTACATCGGTCAGGTACACTGCCTGGTGGGGATTGCAAGCCTCTTGAGATCACTCGAGAGGTTAAACCTGTTGTAAGGTCGCAAAACCACGCATCAGCTACTCCATTTGAAGAATGAGGACACCCCTCATAGTATCTAGTTATATAAGATGTCTCCCCTCTATATGATTATGAAGACATTGTTACTATATTTGATTTGTTCGGGCTCGTGGAGGATTACTGATCCTTTTATTTCCTTTTCTTTTCATTTCTTTCTTACTTATATTCTTTTCCTATAACTTATATACATTCCATGCACTAAACCATACATGTTCGTTTCATTTGTTTTCGTTTCCGTTTATTATATATCTGTTCACTGGGCTTTTTAAGCTCAGCCACATTTCTTTTCCCGCGGCATGTTTTAGTTGGAAGCTGGGTATGAGTGAAAAGACTTTTGGACTTAGAAGACCTAGATAGTTATTCTGAAGTAGAGACTCTTAGAAGGATTTGCATTCGCAGACTTAGTATTTAGCTTTTGTTTCCTTGTTAGCCTTGTATTTCAGTATTTCATTTGTAACCTTTGAGAACTCTTGTATTACTGTTGATGTATGCTTTGTTTTGATCTGATGTGAAACCATTAATGTGATACTTCTACCCTTGCCGGGTTGGGGTGTTACAAAGGGCTTAATATGTAATTATTAAAATATAGGATTCGAATTGTGTTTGTGGAAACTAAAAGGACTTGTTTTGTAAATTTTTAAAACTTAAGGATCATTCGTACCATATATTAAAATATGAGGCATATTCTGTAATTTGGTAAAATATAGTGCTTGGTGTGTAAATATAAATATAGTAAGGGTTAAATTGTGATTTATGTAATTATAAGGTTTATTTCGTAAATTAAATAACTAAACGGGTATAATTTGTAAATTGTTAAACTTAAGGGATTAAAAGTGTCATTCTAAATAACTTCTGTATTAAATGAGTAAATTGAGATTTTTTCATGTTAGACCTTTGACTTTGGAATATTTACAATTAAAACCCTAAAATATGGAAACTTGTTATATATAACCTTAAACTTTGGTAACTTGCCAAAATATACATTATGTCCATAATATTCCTAATTAATGACTTAACCTAATTACTTTGTGAAATTTGTCTAATTATGGAAATGGCTATTTTTGGAAACTTACTAAATAAGGAAACTTTCTAAAAATGGAAACTTACTAATTTTAGAAACCTACCATAAATGGAAAGTTACAAAAAAATGGAAAGCCGACTAAAATAAGAAATCTGATTTGAAGAAGATATTAATAATAAGACGACCGTGTATTCGTGTAGATTCGCTGAAGATGGAGTTGTTTTCGATCCTTATATTTCTAGATATGTTTGCACGTGTGGTATAAGGTACAGATATTCTACCCTTTTTTAGTAAGGGTGCTTTCGTTCTCATGACTCATTGATCTTGATTCGTCTTAAGGTTCCCTAAGCCATTGCTATGTTCCCCTACACTTTGGTTCGTTTGTTTGATTCATTTTGACTTTGATGTTTGATATGACCCTTTTGCTTTGAGCCTCTATAATGATCCATTTGATATTCGTTCATCACTTTGGGATATTAGTATTCGAATCACTTGATACTTAGAAGGTTCATTTGATTTTGGTAACTAGATATGAAAACCTTTTCAATTATAACATGAAAATGTTTTGAGGAAAACTTATTTTAAAATGATGTTCATGAAATATGCGATACCACTTTTATTTGGAATTTTACTAAACTTTATGAAAACTACTTTTAAAGATTACTTTTGTAAAAATAGTTATTAAAGATCATTTTAATGAAAACCATTTGATAAAGATTTCTTAAAATGAACCAGTTGAGTATGAACCTTTGATCAGTTCATTTGGATTCATTTGACTTTGATATGGGATATGACCTTTGCCATGAACCTTTGATATTTGGACTTTGACTATGATTCGATGACTTTGACTATTTGAACCTTTGCTAAGATTTGGACCTTTGACCTTTGACCCTTCAGTTTGATACCCGAGCCAAGTTCGTTTCCTAGTCATGAAGGTAACATGGCCGTGTCATTGATGCACCAATGGCATGACTCCAGTGTGTTCGAGTGATGTTACACACCGTCCCCATATTGTTCGTTGCATGCACATTATATTTATTATGGCCTATATTATTGTTCGGGGGGCGTATGGATGCATCCTAGGTTCGTGTCCGTGTTTATGGACTTAACATGATTTGATATTATATATTGTTCGGTGACTAATGCTGGGTGCAATCCACGTCTTTCACAAGTTCGGGAGTTAGCTACTCCATTTGAAGAATGAGGACACCCCTCATATTATCTGTTTATCTGAGAGGTCTCCCCTCTATATGGTTATGAAGATATGGTTACTATATTTGATTTGTTTGGGCTCGTGGTGGATTACTGACCTTCCCTTTTCCCTTTCTTACTTTGTACCTTTGTCTATACCTTATGTTATTCCATTGCACTATACCATATATGTTCGTTTCCTTTTGCTTTCGTTTTCGTTTATATATATCTGTTCACTGGGCTTTTTAAGCTCAGCCGCATTTCTTTTCCTGTGGCAGGTTTTAGTTGGAAGCTGGGTTATGAGTGGAGAGTACCTTGGACTTAGAAGACTTGATAGTTATTCTGGATTAGGGTTGATTAGAAGTTATTATATTTTAGAATTTGTATTCGCATTTGTAACCTTGTAATTTCAGTATTTCATTTGTAACCTTTGAGATTCTTGTATTACTGTAAATGTATGCTTTGTTTTGATCTGATATGAAACCATTTTTGTGATATTTTTACCCTTGTCGGGTTAGGGTGTTACAATTTATGGTATCAGAGAACAGGTTGCGACTCGTAATACATTTACCATTGGCCTGTGAGTTCTGGACCATTAGGCTTCCACTGTAAGAACATAGGAGAACACCTTGAGAACTTGCTTTAGGATTTTCTCATAAGAACTTAAGTTTTGACCGGTGAGGAATGGGTAGACTTTAAGGCTATGGTTTAAGTAGCATTGCTTCCGCATTACTCTGATTCGTTCCTTTCTTTTGGTTAAAGCCTGTTGAGATCACTTTTGGAGATTGAAATCTTATGCTTTTCACCACCTAAGATTTGAAACCTAAATAAACCTTGAAGGCATTGAAAATTGCATAATAATTGCCTAACACTATTTGATCCTTATCTTCAGATTCCGACTCTGACCTCTGATCCTTTTGCTAATCATTTTGATGCCTCTTCGGGCATTCTGAGAATCTCCATGGCGATGACGTACTTGATACATTCTGTGATTTGTCTCTTGTTTTGATAAGCATCTATGAATCTTCCGACGCTATCTGATTTCGTCTTACCCATCTCTGTCCCTATGAGAATGTCTTGTGGTGTGTAACCACGAGTATAAGAATGTTTTCCCCTCACTTTTGAATGATAAAGATTTGACTTGTGATTCGTCTTTCTTTGAATAGTTAAACTTTGATTTTATTCTGACAAGGAATTGGTTGATTGATCACTCAAATATTGACAACTACCCTTCTATGTCTCACTTTGACGGTTGCAACAATTTTGAACTCCCTACTACGATTATCGATTGTTAAACCCTTTGCTATCACTATTACTCTGGAGACCCGTGTGTTACTTTCGCGATTATGAAATTTTCCTAGAACCCATTTCGTACACCAATGAATGAATCGTATCTTGAGAGTTATTTGGCACCCTGCGTTTTCTGAATATGATTCCTGTTCGAACCCCCAAAATTTTTCCACCGGAACGTGAAGTAGGATTTGACATGATACCGAGAGATTGTCGAGTCACTAAGCGAAGGTATCTTTCAGATGTGTCCGGAATCATACCTGTTGGATTGAGCAACCGGGAAGAGCAGCAACCGAAGACCAGGAAGTGAGTTTACTTAAGTGTATTTCTGGGCGTGTTTTAGTTTCGTTCGCGATGAAGAAGGATGATGACTGGAGATATGTATCGATTACAGGAAGCTGAACCATAATATCGTTAAGAGCCATTGTTTTCCATGAACGACTATGTGTTTGTTTAATTTCAGAGCGCGAAGTTCCTTCCGATAAATAAATTTTGTTCTTGGAACCGCCTTCCGTATTCGTAACGACTGCTATGACGGTTAGTGACGCTAATAGTATTAGCTAAAGCTCTGACTGTTTGGTGAATCTGATAAATGATACTTTCTCGTGAGTACTTGGACAAATGGTCATTGTATGACTTAATAGTACATTCGGAGACGAGGAAGAGCATGAAAACCATTTTTGCACCTTGTTAGAAATTTGACGATCATTTGTGCATTCTGGGAAATGGATATTTGTTGAGACAACGGTGTTCTTTGCCTGACATGGAGTTAGCAACAACAGAGGCTACCCTGAAGAGTGAAGACATTCCTTACAAGGCAGGAGTGTTGGCGATGCAGAAGAAGAAATTCTAGTCAAGATGGCGAATCTGGAGCTGATGAAGACATGCAGTCTTACTTCCCTATTCATCTTGGTTGTACTAAGATGAATTGAGAGCGGAAGTAGACTGGATGATGAAGAGATTTAAAGATCGTGCCAGAAATCCACAATACCCCATCACATTCCAAGAAGAACTGCAGGAGGCTCGACGAACCAGACACAAGTTCCCGATCTTGGTTTCACTTCCCGACTGATGGACCGACGAAGACAGATTAACCGGACTTGAGGAGATTGGATGTGCTGAACGAACGAAAATTTGAAACAGACCCTTTATGCTTGGAAGAATTGATTCTATGAAGGCCGAAGTTCTTGACGACTAACTTTCATTTTTCGTTGACCTCTTAAGTTTCGTTATATCGTTAAAAGATCCTCTTATGATTTAAGTTCCCTAGAAGCATTTCAATTCGTGTTTATTTTTCGTATGTTCGGTGATGGCTTTGTTTTGAGAGATTTTGGCGAATTGTGGAAGATATGATGCTTGTGACGGCATACCTCACTTCTGCTAGGCAATCTGGGATTTTGATACTCTTGCGAATAGTTTTGTTTTCCCTTATGACTATGATATTTGATTTTGTTGACCTCTGAGACGGTAGAAATACTAGGTGGATTAAGATAGGTGATTTTGATTACGACTCGAGATAAAGTATGATCATCATGAAGGCATACTTATGTGGTGCTAGTATTATGACGCCTGATCAACGTGATAATACTTACACCATATAACGTGCACTCATTGTGGCCATAGGATATCTTGGGGAGTACCTAAGAAGTTTAGAATTTGAACTCCGTTGGATTACCGTGATTAGTGAGACTTTAGGTTCATTCTACCTATGCGTATACTCTGCTTTCGTTCGTTGGATATCGGGATGACTTTGGACTCTCGTTTTGCATTCTGTTGACCTCAGTTATAAATCTTGAACTCTTTGTAGAGCTCTCTACTGTTGATACAGTTAATTTGATTTGAAATCTTGTTCGTATTCCATATGAGCTATCTGAAGATTCACCTATCGTCCATTTGATGTTGCATTGACCTTTTGTTCTGAATCAACTTGATTTTGTCTCCTTTTGAGAAATTTGAACCCACCTCGTTTTGATTTGAGTCATGAGAAACTATTTGGTCTGAAGACCTTTTTGGAAGGACCGCCCCGGACGTGAGAATATTTGTGACGATCTTTTGCGACTTGCTACGACTTCGTTTAGCTTTGCGACTTCAATTTTCGAGGACGAAAATTTTTTTTTAGAGGGGAAGAAGTTGTAATACCCAAAATTTAAAAGCATGCAAAATGACCAAAATACCCCTGAACTTAAAATTTCACTTAATAATTATATAAAACACAAATTAAATCCCAAACACTTAGAAATTTACATCATATGAAGTGAAATAATTTTGCTTGAACATTTTATAATTTTACATGTCACAAAATATATGTCACACATAAAAATGTTGCCTTGACCGAAAATGCTTAAGCTTATACATTTTAAGTTTATATGTTAAATGTTTATAAATTAAGTAATAAATAGAAAATCATCAAATAAAAAGAGAAGATATGATAAAATCTGTTTCGGCCTTATCACAATCACCTAAGGACCGAAATTTTATGCCCTTTCCTCCCCTTTATACACGTTTTCCCTTATTTAGATAATATACCATTTTCGAAACCCTAAAACACACCAAAACTCTCTCTAACACCAAACGAAATTCTGGAGGCTGGTGTTTATTTTTCTGGTGATCATCTGAGTCTAAGGAAGGTGGGAAAAATATCCTTGAGGTCGTGGAATCACTGGGTAGATCGTAGGAGTTTCTTGGTGTCGTTTTGATCTAACGAGAGGTACAAAACTCTCACTCTTGATCCGATCATTCTAAAACATTTCTGGTATTTTTCTAGTACTCTCTACATCGTATATAACTCATATAAAATAGATAACATGAACCATGCACGTTAAGATCGATCGTGGTAATTATATGTATCAAAACATGAATAAAATCCTAAAATAACTCATACGATTTTTTTGGGCTATGTATATATTTTATTTGGGTCCTATACATGTTATATGATTCTGTAAAAATGATAATTGGATTAATCGAAACTTAAAACAACCTTGGTGAATTTTTGTTCTAATCGGCCATAAAAAGAAAATGGGTTAAAACAAGAAAACATGGATCGAATGGATTAGGGTTTGAGTTTTGATGTTAAACCTGGTCTAATAAATGTGTTTTTAAGGTTTCATTAATGATTGATCATGATTGGTAATTTAGGGTTAGGGTTTGTGAATTAAAAATGCATACCGATTGGAAAGTAAAACTATAAGGGTGTGTTTTGTAATTATCTGAACATGAGGGATATTTTTGTAAGTCAATTTGGACCAGGGGCATGTCGTATAAAATATAATTTGGGGGTGCTATGTGTAAAATTTGAAAGAAAAGGGTTTAATTGGTAAATTGTGGTTCGATTTATAATTAATTAAAATAGAGGGACTAAAAGTGTAAATTCTAGAAACTTGAAGGTGATTCGTATAAATAATGATATAAAGGGTGTAATGTGTAATTTTGAATATTTAAGGGCTTAATATGTAATTATTAAAATATAGGATTCGAATTGTGTTTGTGGAAACTAAAAGGACTTGTTTTGTAAATTTTTGAAACTTAAGGATCATTCGTACCATATATTAAAATATGAGGTATATTCTGTAATTTGGTAAAATATAGTGCTTGGTGTGTAAATATAAATATAGTAAGGGTTAAATTGTGATTTATGTAATTATAAGGTTTATTTCGTAAATTAAATAACTAAAGGGGTATATATAATTTGTAAATTGCAAAACATAAGGGATTAAAAGTTCATTCTAATAACTTCTGTATTAAATGAGTAAATTGAGATATTTTCATGTTAGACCTTTGACTTTGGAATATTTACAATTAAAACCCTAAAATATGGAAACTTGTTATATATAACCTTAAACTTTGGTAACTTGCTAAAATATACATTATGTCCATAATATTCCTAATTAATTGTAGCAAACTGCAAAAATTTACTATAATTAACGACGTTTAATTATATATTAATCTTCGTCACTATTTTTAATCACCATTTTTACGGAAAAATTTAAATTTTTCCTTAAACTTTATCACATAAATTACAAGATAACGGAACGAGCTCGCACGCGGACCACGAATACTAAATATATTCAATAAACACCAAACGGACCTTTAGTTATATTTTTGGTCTAATACTATTTAAACCCATATAAAATTTCAGCCCATTTCATTCTCTTTCTTTTATTCCTTTCGACACAAATCTCATTCACTTGGCGTCATCTAAATCAAATATGTCGACATTCCTTTTTGCTCCCATTATCCACACATGGCCCTAAAATCTTCTAAGGACAACAAAATCTCTCTAAATCTCACAATATCTCTACCAAGGATCTAATGAGATCTCAAATTGTCCTTAAAAGATATGAGTAGCATGCAATCCGAAAAATCTTATCCCATGCAATCCAAAAAAATCTTATCCTACTGACAATATCAAGATTTCCATCCAATCATTTGCAACTAAGATAACTTTTTTTTTCTTTTCTCATTCTATATATATAAACGTATAGTGCATATATTTACAACACAACTTGCAATTATTTTATCCTCTCTCGAATTTCATTCGTGAATATCACAAGCTCACTGACACACCATCCTATCATCTTCCAATATTCTCATCTTCCAATTGTCTCCACTTAATCTTAAACTACACAAGAAACTGTTATAACCGAATGGAGCATATATCAAGTCTCACTCACTCTAAAATTATCACAATACCATACAAAGTTTTATAACTCAGTTTGAGAAGAATACAAGACCCAGAAGAATTCAAAGTCAATCGGGTACATTTTTCTAGTCGAAGGAATTTATTTCATATCATACGGTTCAAGCTTTTGTGAGTGTCTTCTAACTACACAAGAAACTGTTATAACCGAATGGAGCATATATCAAGTCTCATCACTCTAAAATTATCACAATACCATACAAAGTTTTATAACTCAGTTTGAGAAGAATACAAGACCCAGAAGAATTCAAAGTCAATCGGGGTACATTTTTCTAGTCGAAGGAATTTATTTCATATGATACGGTTCAAGCTTTTGTGAGTGTCTTCTTGTGTTTCTATCCATCCTAACGTACCACAGACCATTCTTATTCCCTTGTCGTGTGTTAGAGTTGTTCCCGTAACTTACTCGATTTCATATTTCTCATTTCCAGTTACTTCAGGTGAGTCGTGGCCCCTACTCTTTTAATGCTTGTTTTAATAACTCTTTGGGGGAGATACATGCTTCAAACTATATTTAATTACTTGAACAAACACTTTAAGAAACTTTCACGTTTTACCGTGAGTCGTAGCCCCACTTTTATTTATTTACAAGTTATGTGTTTTTGGGGGAGATACATGCTCAAATGATTTTCAATTACTTTATACTTGGAAGATTTCTATGAATTACTACTCCTGGTTACATGTTACGATATACTCCCTAGTAGAGTTATATGCTCATTTTACTTGCAGATTACTTGCGTACCTTACATGCTGAACTTGGATAAAAGCACTCTAAACTACTTGTCATAACATGACACTGATTTTCATTGAATACATGTCGTTTGTGCGATACATTTCATACTGCTTTGTTCGGTATAGTTCATGTTGTTTGTGCAGTATAATACATGTCGTTTGTGCGGTATAATACATGTCGTTTGTGCGATATATTCATATCGTTTGTGCGGTATAATACATGTCGTTTGTGCGATACGTTGTTAACGTTTTGTATCATGAGGCTTATGGGAAATATAACTTTATGAATATATACGTTTTCATATGTATTTGAATACAGCTGTATTTGGTATTTTACCACTCCCCAGACCTCAGCATTTTAATAACATGAAAAGCATTATGTGCTAGAATCATGATTACCATACTTGTTACTTGACTGCTATTATATGTGACATACTTGTGGATTTTATCCCGTTAATTGATACATCACTAGAAGCGTTTGCTTCAGACCTTACATTATTACGGAACTATCACTTATCACTTATATTTATACAAGGTTATCAAATACTACAAGAAACTCCTGATTTTATACAAATTGTTTTCCCATTAAACTCTACGAACTCACCAACCATTGTGTTGACGTTTTAAGCATGTTATCTCAGGTAAATAATGGAGCAAGACGAGGCACAAAGCGGGCATCTTATACTCTGATAAAACACATGGTGTAAAAATTTAATATGTCATTCTTTCCAAATTATTACATCCTTTCAGGAGGTTTTCAGATCAAATATTCCACTTTTGTGTCAAAAATTATTATTTAGAATGACATATAACTTTTAAAACGTCTCTTTCGAGTCGTTTTCTATAACTATGATTTCGATCCTCACCGTAGCACCCTAAAAACCTTTCCGCTGCCACAAAATAAATTAGGGGGTGTCACAGATTGGTATCAGAGACTATGGTTATAGAGAACCAAATGTTTTCAAACATTAAACTATAACTACACTTTCAAAATAAATGATTTTACACCATACCATTTTACGCCCTCCGTGTCTGCAGACTCCCGTGCTCAATACATTACCTATTAAGATTACTTTACACTAATCTTTACATGCTTGATATTTACTCTCCACACGTTACACACTTTACTATTTCACGTTCACTGTTACACCTTTAACGTACGAATTACTTATAATTACTATTTTCGTCTACTACAGTACCATGTCTTCCAAACCCGTTGATATTACCAAAACTACCCTTCGTACTACTTGTACATCACCTACTTATCAGATCGCTCCAGATACTGAAGACCCTTATGCATTAATGTCACAACCCCAGCCTAATACGGAACTCACTCATATACACTCTCATCATCACCTACATACTCGCCTCCACGTCAGAAACTTAGGAGAACTGCTGAATCTTATTCAGATGAAGAGTTAATTGGTTGTCCGACAACATTCGAGGTTGGACAGAATTCCCACACCAATAAACAATTTGGAAAGATGTTAGCCAAATTCCCCATTACCTACGTCACCACTCCCACCTGCCCCGGTAGCCCGGCGCAGAAAAGTCAGGATTTTAGCACCTTATGAGCCGAATCTTTTATGACACCATTTTGGAGCTACCTCAATGGACTTATTAACAAGATACACCTACGCTTAGTACCGATTGTACCACCATTTCCACTTTACTCCCCTATTTCACCCCTAGACATGATCAGGATAATGTCACCATACCTTACCACCACTACTATCATCATCCCCTCCACCGTCGGTTGGACCCGGCTACTCGTTAAAACTACTCGTCCAGACTTAACCATTTACACCCCACCAACGGGAGCCGACTCCTAGAGAGAATTTACTCTCTCAGGTCTCCTTCATCACTACTATTTCCCACCTGCTTCCACTCCTCCAGCCCGAGTCCTCGAGACTGGAAAGAGCTTCAGGACAGCAGTTGCCCACACACCTACTCCTCCCACTATCATGACGCAACTGGAGCATCATGAGGAACAAATCAATACACTCCTGAACGTCGTTGACAGAGACACCTTAACTTACCTCATGGAACATTAATAAAAGACCTTGTATCGTTGATTTTGTAAAAACAATCGATCAAGTTATTAATATTATGATGTTTACAGTGACTATATCCAGACCTACCATAATATAACCTACGATTGTTAAGATTCCTTATACCTGCCATAGCTAGGCTACAACCATAGAATTCACTAAGAAAAATCTTCGGAAGAAAACTTGATGAATGAAAAAAAAATTTTTTGCTGAACTTCAGCTTTTGTAGATGAATCAGTTTGTTCCTTAGCAATTCTATACCAAGAATTGATCACTCACTTACGATGGTACCCAAACATGTCGTAATTGTTGTGATCTTCAATTTAATCATAACCTCGCGTTTTGGCAAGATTGTTAGAACTCATATACTCGCTTCCCCATTACTCAAATCATTCTAACAAGACCATTATGTAAATTCTAAATCCGTGTTCCTTATGGCCTTAATAGAAAATGGTGCGTACCGGACACGAAACTACCAACCCTACCGCAGCACTAACGCCAGAGGATGTCCAAAGAATGATTGATGCCGGCATCGCCGCAGCACGCGAGGCCATGCTGCCACCCGCACAAGCAATAACATAGGAGCAACGACTGAAGGTGAGGCATCTACACAGCGTAAATGCACTTACAAAGACTTCATGAGTTGTCAGCCAACCACCTTCAAGGGTATAGAAGGAGTGACAGAGTTAGCTCAGTGGTTTGAATGTAGTGAAACTGTATTCATGAGAAGCAACTGCGCAGAGAACAACAAAGTCACTTTTGCTACTGGAACTTTAAGGGGAGATGCCCTATCTTGGTGGAATGCTATTGTCAAAACCATGGGTGCCGATGCTGCATTCCAAATCTCCTGGACTGAATTGAAAAATAAGATGTTAAGGAAGTACTGTCCTCGGACGGAGGTTAGGAAACTAGAGGATGAATTTCATCAACTAGTGGTGAGAAATAATGACCTGAGGACGTACAACCGAAAATTTCAAGAATTATCTCTTCTATGCCCGTCCATGGTGCCAGACATAGAAAAGACGCTAGAACTCTATGTGGAAGGACTACCCCAAAGCATCGTGGGGGACGTCACCGCATCCAACCCGAAGACTCTTGAGGATGCAATCACACTTGCACAGCGATTATTGGATCGAGAAATCAAACGAAATTCTACCTCCGACGGTAATGATCATAAGAGAAAGATAAATGATCATGGAACCACCACTCCCAACAACAACAACAAGAAGAACGACAACAACAACAACCACAACAACTATCAGCAACACCGCAACGACCGCCACCACCAGCAAAACTGCCGTCAGGAAACCGCCAGGGCTTATGTGGCTGTGCCCACTAAAGGAAAGGGCTATGTCGGGGCACTACCCCAGTGTGACCAATGTTGGATGCATCACAATGGACCTTGTCCTGACCGATACGGAAAGTGCCGAAAAATGGGCCATAAAACTAAGGACTGCAGAGCCACGGATGCAAACTTGCAGCCAATAGAAATAGTGTGCTACGGCTATGGCGAGCAGGGGCACTACAAGAACCGATGCCCAAAACGAAATACCAATTAGAACGAAAAGACCCGTGGGAGAGAATGGAAAGTCTTTAGGAACTTAACAACGCCGAAGGATGACACCAATGTTAAGAAGAGAATAAATTCCTGTCATGGATAAATAAAATCTAGTCTAAAACCATCTAAGTTGTATCTCCGTTTGTATTCACCTTATGTATGATGGATGTAACCTAACTGTAACAATTATCCTTCTACCGTATGAAAACTCTACCTTGTAATATCTCCATAATAATCATAATCGACGTTTATTTTCAATTTCTATTCCATTCGCCCTATTCATAGTCGTTACTAAAAATATAGGACCTTAGAAATCTGGTTAATACCATTTCTGACCCAACAGTAGACTACTACCATTTTGTAAGAACTCTCACATGAACACTAGGATCCATTTCAAAGCTATCCTATTACCATCTCAGAAATTTCTAATCCATCACCATAATGTGAACCGATTTTTCTTGTTACCTTGGAAAATTATTTAGACTGCCATTTTACAAAAACAACACGTTGAACACCATCTAAAATCTCTTGAAAAACATAACACTACTTTGACTGAGCCAAGCATCACATCATTGGTCCTCAATTTTACATAGCCTAGCTACCTATGTCAAATTCGGGAAGAATCATGTCATGAAAGAAACGGTCATCTTTTCAAAATTTCTAATAACGATTTCATTCAAAAGCGAGTTTTATGACAAGATAAACTACCCCTGTAGCCAACATTCTATAAGCACCGACACCTTTTACCCAACATCCAAATGAAGGAAATCCGACTAGATGACAGTTCTTGTTTGATGAGACATGAGATTAAGTTAAATAAAGATTATCACTTAGCCGCAGAAAAATTGATGAGTTCACTCGAGGATTTTCTGAGAGATGATCACCCTACTCTTTTATGTAACATCGAGATATGTGTGTTTGATGATATGTACACGCGTGGAAGGAGGCAATTATAATTATGGTGGCCAACATAATTATAAGTGCGTCACGACTCACGTGGACGTATATAACCATGCGTACGTTAATCGACATTGACCCCTTTAGGATAACAGCTAGTAGCGGGGTTTTTGTGAGAACCTTAAGTATAGATTGAATACATCTAACAAATGATGGGTACGTTTTTCCTAGTTAAGTCATATTCTACCCTAGACACGTAAGCTCGAATATAAATACTTTAAACCTTACACATCGACTATTCGTTAACATCTTTTAAGAGTTAACGCAGACTGAATCTCGGGACGAGATTCAAAAAATAAGGAGTGGGTACTGTAGCAAACTGCAAAAATTTACTATAATTAACGACGTTTAATTATATATTAATCTTCGTCACTATTTTTAATCACCATTTTTACGGAAAAATTTAAATTTTTCCTTAAACTTTATCACATAAATTACAAGATAACGGAACGAGCTCGCACGCGGACCACGAATACTAAATATATTCAATAAACACCAAACGGACCTTTAGTTATATTTTTGGTCTAATACTATTTAAACCCATATAAAATTTCAGCCCATTTCATTCTCTTTCTTTTATTCCTTTCGACACAAATCTCATTCACTTGGCGTCATCTAAATCAAATATGTCGACATTCCTTTTTGCTCCCATTATCCACACATGGCCCTAAAATCTTCTAAGGACAACAAAATCTCTCTAAATCTCACAATATCTCTACCAAAGATCTAATGAGATCTCAAATTGTCCTTAAAAGATATGAGTAGCATGCAATCCGAAAAATCTTATCCCATGCAATCCAAAAAAATCTTATCCTACTAACAATATCAAGATTTCCATCCAATCATTTGCAACTAAGATAACTTTTTTTTTTCTTTTCTCATTCTATATATATAAACGTATAGTGCATATATTTACAACACAACTTGCAATTATTTTATCCTCTCTCGAATTTCATTCGTGAATATCACAAGCTCACTGACACACCATCCTATCATCTTCCAATATTCTCATCTTCCAATTGTCTCCACTTAATCTTAAACTACACAAGAAACTGTTATAACCGAATGGAGCATATATCAAGTCTCACTCACTCTAAAATTATCACAATACCATACAAAGTTTTATAACTCAGTTTGAGAAGAATACAAGACCCAGAAGAATTCAAAGTCAATCGGGGTACATTTTTCTAGTCGAAGGAATTTATTTCATATCATACGGTTCAAGCTTTTGTGAGTGTCTTCTTGTGTTTCTATCCATCCTAACGTACCACAGACCATTCTTATTCCCTTGTCGTGTGTTGGAGTTGTTCCCGTAACTTACTCGATTTCATATTTCTCATTTCCAGTTACTTCAGGTGAGTCATGGCCCCTACTCTTTTAATGCTTGTTTTAATAACTCTTTGGGGGAGATACATGCTTCAAACTATATTTAATTACTTGAACAAACACTTTAAGAAACTTTCACGTTTTACCGTGAGTCGTAGCCCCACTTTTATTTATTTACAAGTTATGTGTTTTTGGGGGAGATACATGCTCAAATGATTTTCAATTACTTTATACTTGGAAGTTTCTATGAATTACACTCTGTTACATGGTATGATATACTCCCTAGTAGAGTTATATGCTCATTTTACTTGCAGATTACTTGCGTACCTTACATGCTGAACTTGGATAAAAGCACTCTAAACTACTTGTCATAACATGACACTGATTTTCATTGAATACATGTCGTTTGTGCGATACATTTCATACTGCTTTGTGCGGTATAGTTCATGCTGTTTGTGCAGTATAATACATGTCGTTTGTGCGGTATAATACATGTCGTTTGTGCGATATATTCATATCGTTTGTGCGGTATAATACATGTCGTTTGTGCGATACATTGTTAACGTTTGCGTATCATGAGGCTTAGGGAAATATAACTTTATGAATAATATACGTTTTCATATGTATTTGAATACAGCTGTATTTGGTATTTTACCACTCCCCAGACCTCAGCATTTTAATAACATGAAAAGCATTATGTGCTAGAATCATGATTACCATACTTGTTACTTGACTGCTATTATATGTAACATACTTGTGGATTTTATCCCGTTAATTGATACATCACTAGAAGCGTTTGCTTCAGACCTTACATTATTACGGAACTATCACTTATCACTTATATTTATACAAGGTTATCAAATACTACAAGAAACTCCTGATTTTATACAAATTGTTTTCCCATTAAACTCTACGAACTCACCAACCATTGTGTTGACGTTTTTAGCATGTTATCTCAGGTAAATAATGGAGCAAGACGAGGCACGGAGCGGGCATCTTATACTCTGATAAAACACATGGTGTAAAAATTTAATATGTCATTCTTTCCAAATTATTACATCCTTTCAGGAGGTTTTCAGATCAAATATTCCACTTTTGTGTCAAAAATTATTATTTAGAATGACATATAACTTTTAAAACGTCTCTTTCGAGTCGTTTTCTATAACTATGATTTCGATCCTCACCGTAGCACCCTAAAAACCTTTCCGCTGCCACAAAATAAATTAGGGGGTGTCACATTAATGACTTAACCTAATTACTTTGTGAAATTTGTCTAATTATGGAAATGGCTATTTTTGGAAACTTACTAAATAAGGAAACTTTCTAAAAATGGAAACTTACTAATTTTGGAAACCTACCATAAATGGAAAGTTACAAAAAAATGGAAAGCCGACTAAAATAAGAAATCTGATTTGAAGAAGATATTAATAATAAGACGACCGTGTATTCGTGTAGATTCGCTGAAGATGGAGTTGTTTTCGATCCTTATATTTCTAGATATGTTTGCACGTGCGGTATAAGGTACAGATATTCTACCCTTTTTCAGTAAGGGTGCTTTCGTTCTCATGACTCATTGATCTTGATTCGTCTTAATGTTCCCTAAGCCATTGCTATGTTCCCCTACACTTTGGTTCGTTTGTTTGATTCATTTTGACTTTGATGTTCGATATGACCCTTTTGCTTTGAGCCTCTATAATGATCCATTTGATATTCGTTCATCACTTTGGGATATTAGTATTCGAATCACTTGATACTTAGAAGGTTCATTTGATTTTGGTAACTAGATATGAAAACCTTTTCAATTATAACATGGAAATGTTTTGAGGAAAACTTATTTTAAAATGATGTTCATGAAATATGCGATACCACTTTTATTTGGAATTTTACTAAACTTTATGAAAACTACTTTTAAAGATTACTTTTGTAAAAACAGTTATTAAAGATCATTTTAATGAAAACCATTTGATAAAGATTTCTTAAAATGAACCAGTTGAGTATGAACCTTTGATCAGTTCATTTGGATTCATTTGACTTTGATATGGGATATGACCTTTGCCATGAACCTTTGATATTTGGACTTTGACTATGATTCAATGACTTTGACTATTTGAACCTTTGCTAAGATTTGGACCTTTGACCTTTGACCCTTCAGTTTGATACCCGAGCCAAGTTCGTTTCCTAGTCATGAAGGTAACATGGCCGTGTCATTGATGCACCAATGGCATGACTCCAGTGTGTTCGAGTGATGTTACACACCGTCCCCATATTGTTCGTTGCATGCACATTATATTTATTATGGCCTATATTATTGTTCGGGGGGCGTATGGATGCATCCTAGGTTCGTGTCCGTGTTCGTGGACTTAACATGATTTGATATTATATATTTTTCTGTGACTGATGCTGGGTGCAATCCACGTCTTTCACAAGTTCGGGAGTTAGCTACTCCATTTGAAGAATGAGGACACCCCTCATATTATCTGTTTATCTGAGAGGTCTCCCCTCTATATGGTTATGAAGATATGGTTACTATATTTGATTTGTTTGGGCTCGTGGTGGATTACTGACCTTCCCTTTTCCCTTTCTTACTTTGTACCTTTGTCTATACCTTATGTTATTCCATTGCACTATACCATATATGTTCGTTTCCTTTTGCTTTTGTTTTCGTTTATATATATCTGTTCACTGGGCTTTTTAAGCTCAGCCGCATTTCTTTTCCTGCGGCAGGTTTTAGTTGGAAGCTGGGTTATGAGTGGAGAGTACCTTGGACTTAGAAGACTTGATAGTTATTCTGGATTAGGGTTGATTAGAAGTTATTATATTTTAGAATTTGTATTCGCATTTGTAACCTTGTAATTTCAGTATTTCATTTGTAACCTTTGAGATTCTTGTATTACTGTAAATGTATACTTTATTTTGATCGGATATGAAACCATTTTTGTGATATATTTACCCTTGTCGGGTTAGGGTGTTACAGGCTATTAAAAACAAGTATAGCTAAAAGTGTACCGCTTTTAAGGGGTCATTTAAGCCCTAAATCGTATTTATTTGATCAAATATTGCCCTAAATCGTTCCTTTTGTCATTTTAGGTACTTTTGAGGAGAAATCTGGAAAAGGAGGCATTTTGGAATTTTTTTGGAGCATAAAAGTGAAAAAAAACGACAAAGTCTAAAAATCATGCTGGAAATTACCTTTGACGGCGTCAGGATTAACCCTGGACGGCGTCATGGCTTGGCAAAAGTGGTGGATGTGAAATTTACTCATGATAAGCCAGTGAAAATTGCATGTGAATTCTGACGGCGTCAC
Organism: Artemisia tridentata subsp. tridentata; assembly: GCA_021014915.2. NCBI lineage: Eukaryota > Viridiplantae > Streptophyta > Magnoliopsida > Asterales > Asteraceae > Artemisia > Artemisia tridentata. Next base: position 151,155,927 of record CP139509.1, read on the forward strand.
GCTTTAACCTGATCAAGGTCGTCACGGCTTAATTTAGAGAGGGACGGCGTCACGTTCATAGTTTGACGGCGTCAAGCCTTGATAAGCCAGAACGGATTTTGGAGAGCTAAAGAGGGACGGCGTCAACAAGGTCATCCGGGAACCCTAAAAGCGGCGAGGTGACGGCGTCACACTCCATAACGTGACGCCGTCAGATGTAAAAATCTATATATAGTTTTGCAATTCTTTGTCATTAGTGTGGAACTTATTGGGGAACTTTGTGTGTGAAAACCCTAGGACGAATTTGGCAGCTCTTTCAAGGCTTTTTGCCTTGAGATCTTCCATGTTACATTGAAGATAAGTTATCAATTAATCATTCAATATGTCTATGTGTTGTTTGATTTTATCTTGTTCTTGTCTTTTGTTTAACATGCTAGGCTAGATTTATCTTGTGTTTGCTTAGATCTAATGAAACCTAGCTATTGATTATTGGTTATTAGTGTGTTGTTAGTTGTATTGGATGATTGTTTATCTATGTTAGGCTTAAGAAAACTGGCTAACTTTCTATTCGGTAACTTGCTTGAACGTCTTAAGAAACATGAACCAATGCGTACTAAAGGTTTTTATGGTTGTATTTAATGCACAAGCGAATTCTAGTGATCCCATGTTAGGAGCTTCCTAGCCGGCTCGACATAGGAGTGAAGTAGGAGCTTGTAGAGTTGGGGAAGTACGTACGCCACCCCACGAATGGTATTAAGGAATACACCCGTCATCCACGTGACTAATACACACTAATCAACCGGTAAAAGATAGTTAGGGAGTAAGGAAATCTAAGTAAACACATTTCCCTCCACATAAGTTTTCACCAACATTTTCATTTTTGTTATTTTATTTTATTTGCATTCGTAGTAATTTGGGTTAGTTGACTAGCAACTAATTCCGCCCACTCTTTCAAACCCGAGATTTTACTTGCTTTCATAAAAAAATATAAAAACATAAAAAGAATCTTCTCTCACCCTTAGACCTATTAGAGTAATTTTTCATACCTAACGAACACTATTCCCTGTGGAGAACGATCAATCCCCCGTACTTACCACTACACTATACTACATCGGTCAGGTACACTGCCTGGTGGGGTTGTAAGCCTCTTGAGATCCCTCGAGAGGTAAAACCTGTTGTAAGGTTGCAAAACCACGCATCAAAAACAAGTATAGCTACTTTTATATTGGCTTTGACAAAACAAAAGTAGTAGAAATTGTTACCAAGTCTTTTTTAACAAAGCAATGATAAGTCTAAAGCCATTCACTCTTCGCATGCATAACATTAGACTGGGGGGCTTGATGACATACCCTCCGCTCTACTAACGAGCATTACCGCCACTCTGGTACGTAGCTTACCATTTGTACAAAGGGTGATGACGTACCCTCCTAAAGGACGAAGCCTACGCCTTCATCCTACACATAATGTTGGCGTAAAGTCATTCACAATGGCTACCGCAAGGGAATCCGCCAATCTTCACCCAAAGCACTCATAGTGTCTAACCTTTGTCGAGGTTCAGAACCTGGCCTCCGTCACTGTTCGGAGCCTCACCTCCGACAAGGTTGAAGCCTAAAGGTCAAACAGAACTGGTCAAAGAAGATCTGGTTAATAGCCATGATTTCAGCCATGATCTCTGTAACTGCCATGACCTCTGTAACTGCCTCCACACATCCTCTGTAACTGCTCTGTCAGATTATTATGCCTATAAATAAGGAAGTCATCACAAAGGTATGCAACCTAACTTAACCCAGGAGATATCATCTTCTCCACCTCAATACTTTCATGACATAATCACCATGACTGATTCTCACACTGGAGGCGGTTCGCTGGGGCTTCCCTCCGCGTTCCGTCTAACGTAGTGTCTTCTATTTTTTATTTTCAGGTTACCTTGCACTCGGCATCACCACCATCACCCCTAATTCCGTCAATCACCATTGACGTCCTGGTATGTGCATCTTTTTGTACAATCACAATATCTGCTAGATACCTTATTTACAACAAACTTTACTAGATGAGTAATCGACATATGTTTCAAAGCAAAACGGGTATTTCTTAAGATAAGGCACCATGATTTTATGCATAAGTATCTTAGATACGTTTCAGAAATATCATCTTTTTAGTTAACCGACACTAGTATTTAACCTTTTCAAGATAAATTTCAAAGCAAAACGGTTATTTCTTAAGCTAATTCAAAGCTTTCCCTTGCAGAAGACTTTTGAACTTTTTCTGGAGGAAATTAACAGAATAACAGATACCACCTCATCAGGACACCGCAAGTTAAGATTATGTGTTTTTATCTGATTATTAGCAACCCAGCGATGGTTCCTAGTTGAAGCTGCTTCAAGATCATGGTCTTTTTTCATTGACCAAAGAGAGAATCTTCGAGTCTGCATATAGATATTTATCACCCTTTTCCTATTTTGTACCTTCATTATGTTACAAATAATTAACAACCTATTTATAAGAATCGAGAGCATAAATGATACCATGCATATATAAAGTGCATACTGATAACAAACACACAACTTTGCAGCTCAATAAAGAAGGTTAAATGCAAACATTTTAAGGATGTGTCATGTGTGTCATAAGAAGATACTAGGTATATTCGATGGAAAACAAATGTTTGATAAGTGTTGGAAAATGACAGATAGTTATATGATTAATCTAAAATCATTAATGAGAAAGAAGTAAACTTTATATTAACTAGACTGACTAATTAATAAACTAATGATGATGCGCTTGTAGTTCTTTATGCTTAAGTGCTTCAATTAGGACAGTATACGGTGTTTGGGATTGCTTATTTCCTTAAAACACTTTAAAAATATACTAGCATAATAGCATGCTTATTTCAGTGTAAACTAAGCAAATGCCAAATACTGTAAGCCGTTTCATTTTTTGTCAGACACTATATATAGGTAGATAAGCACCTAAATAAGCAATCACAATTCCCAAGCAACCCCACAGATAATGATATAGGCAGATAAGCACCTAAATAAGCAATCACAATTCCCAAGCAACCCCACAGATAATGATAGATAACCTTTTAATTTTAAACAAACTGCTGCAATGTATTACCACAAGAGTAAATTGTATAAATCGTCCCTGTGGTTTGCCAAGATTGCAAAAAGCGTCTTTGTAGTTGGCTAATTGCAGACGGCCTCCCTGTGGAGTAAAGTTTTGATCATTTTGGTCCCTGATTTTAACTGGCGTTAAATGAATTCCCTTAGAATTTACACTTTTAGCCCTTTTGGCCCATGACCATTGTAGCGTCCATCCTTTAAACTAACAACCGCTTATAATTTAAAATTTTCGGTTTATTTAAAAATTTTTGATCTTTTTTATACATTTTTATAATAACATATACATTTTTATATACGTTTTTATACGCTTTTATATATGTTTTTATATACATTTTGTATACTTTTTTATACACGTTCTTATATACGTTTTTGTATACATTATTTACGGTATTATATATGTATTTATAAAAATATATACGTTATTATAGACCATTTTATATACGTTCTTATATACATTTTATATGTTTTTATACACGTTTTTGTATACGCTTTTATATACGTTTTTGTATATGTTTTATGTATCTTTTTATACACATTTTTATATACATCTTTTATGCATTCTTATATACTTTTTTTTACTTTTTATATATGCTCTTATATACGGAGTACTTTTTATACTTTTTTTATACGTTTTTATGCGCTTTCTTATATAATTTTATAAAAACCTATACAAAATCGTATATAAAAACATATACAAAAACGTATATAAAAACGTATACAAAAATGTATATAAAAACGTATACAAAAACGTATACAAAAGGGTATATAAAAGCGTACATAAAAATGTATACAAAAAGGTATATAAAAGCGTATATATAAGAACGTGTATAAAAATGTATATAAAAACGTATGTAAAAAATGTATAAAAAATGTATATAAAAACGTATGAAAAATACTCCGTATATAAGAACATATATAAAAAGTAAAAAAATTATATAAGAATGTATAAGAAAAGATACATAAAAACGTGTATAGAAACGTATATAAAACATATACAAAAACGTATATAAAAGCGTATACAAAAAGGTATATAAAAACATATAAAATGTATATAAGAACATATATAAAAAGGTATATAATAACGTATATATTTTTATAAATACGTATATATTACCGTAAAGAATGTATACAAAACATATATAAGAACTTGTATAAACAAGTATAAAAAATGTATATAAAAACGTATATAAAAGTGTATAAAAACGTATATGTTATTATAAAAATGTATATAAAAGATCGAAATTTTTTAAATAAACCGATAATTTAAAATTATAAATTATAAATGGTCCATTAGTTTTAAAGGATCAGGGACCAAAATGATCAAAACTTTCCTCCACAGGCAGGCCGCCTGCAATTAGCCAACCACAGGGACGCTTTTTGCAATCTTGGAAAACCACAGGGACGATTTTTACAATTTACTCTTACCATAATTCATTTAATGTGTAACTTCTAACGGCTAAATGTGTAACTTCTAACGGAATTCATTTAATGTCAGTTAAAATCAGGGACCAAAATGATCAAAACTTTCCTCCACAGGCAGGCCGCCTGCAATTAGCCAACCACAGGGACGCTTTTTGCAATCTTGGAAAACCACAGGGATGATTTTTGCAATTTACTCTTACCATAATAATGCAAGGAGTTGAGATCAATATAGATCTCATATTTGTTATAGATCAAAAGAACCAATCTTAGCCATCAATTTTTCATCTAGATTAATAAAAAAAACCATTTTTCACATTTTTTTTTATAAAAAACAATATATTTTGCAAACGATAAATCTTCAAGCTACAAAAAATATACCATCGCGACGAGAGTTAAATTATCTATCTATAGATATGCATTTCACTATACTTTCGACGAATTTTTTTCTTTTTTTTTTTTTTTTTTTTTTTAATTTTCGCCCAGAAAAATCACATATGATTCGTAAAAATCACATGTGATTTTTACGAATCATATGTGATTTTTACAAACCACATGTGATTTTTACAAATCACGTGTGATTTTTCTAGGCGGAAATTTTGAAAAAAAAAGTTCGTCGAAAGTATATAATAATGCATATCTATAGAAAGATAATTTAATTCTTGTTGCGATGATATGATTTTTTTCGCGTAACGATTAACGGTTTGCGAGATATTTAATTTTTTAAAAAAGGGTGAAAGTTTATATTTTTTGTTTTGATCAAAAAATGAATGGTTATAATTAGTTAATTGCATCTATGACAAATATGAGATATATTGAACTTTTGTCATAATACAAGGTATGCAACAAATATTGAGGTTGGCATTGTAATAAACACACTTTTTGATGAACTGAACCTTAACTTGAACCCATCTCAACCCTTTTGAACCTCCCTTTCCTAATCCCTCCTCAGTTACATAACCTCCCGAATTAAGTCAAATTTTGAACCTTGATTATAAGTCTACTTTAATAAACGAGTCGACCCGAAACGTGTTTGCACCTTTACTTGACCCGTTTATCAAACGTCAAAACCAATAACCTCGCCCGAAATACAAAGGTTGAGGATGATACCAGACATACAGCAATGGAAAACGGGTCAGAAGAAAATAAAAAGAATGAGCAAATGATCATTTGCAGAAGATGTAAAGAAAGTTATAAACCATCTTTAAATAACTCTTCTGCTTGTCGATTTCATCCTTCTTTCTTTGTTTGCAGACGTCATGATGATCAAAAAAGGTTTTTTTTTTTTTTTTTTTTTTTTTTTTTTTTTTTTTTTTATATATATATATAATATATATATATATCCTTACATTTACAACAACGTATTATAGTTATGCATCAAATAGTTGTATCACCTAATTATGTTTCCTTTTACATTTGAAAATTAGGGGTGTTTGTTTAAGCTTATACGTGGCTTATGAGCTTATTTGTTTTTTGGCTTAAATTTCATAAGCCTCAATTTTTCGGATTATATAAGTTTATTATGATATGATAAACTTATATAATAAGCCCATAAGTCTCAAAATAAGCCAGAAAATTGAGACTTATGAAATATAAGCCGAAATCAAATAAGCTCATAATTATTGACAAAATTGAGGCTATAGGCTAGGGTTAGTGCGCAAAATTATTGACAAAATAGTAGAACCGCACTGTAATTGTAATGCGTTGCTACTATACTCAGGTACCCGTTATTGCAAAAGAAGGAAAGAACATAAAAATTCTTTTGAATTAGTTTAGTACTGTCATTTTGGAAAGAAAAAAAAAGGATTAAATTGCGTAGGTTTTGTGACAACCAGTTTGGAACGGGTACTCTTATATTAGGACGTAAAGTCTGGTTTTGTATTGTTCTTGTTAATGGGTGATAGAATATGTATCAGTTTATAAATACTGATAATCGGCAAGTGTATATGTATCTCTTTCATATGTAAAAATATGCGCTAGACAACAACTCTTTATTTGATAAAAGAGTTCCTCTTAACCACTTGGGTGGCCTAGTGGTAAAAAGCTTGTGACCATCATCACTATAATGTGAGAAGTCTCAAGTTTAATGTGAACTCGGAAGTGGCCACGCCAACCTTCCCGTAAAGGGGAGGGCTTTACTCGGTTTGAGTATGAGCGACGGTGGTTCAAACCCCGTGAATTAGTCTGCCAAAAGGTCGGAAACCATGGTTACCCAAAAAAAACGAAGATTTCCTTTATGCAATTTCCCTTGATGAAAACCTAATTGTTGTGGTCAGTGTGAGGTAGAGAATTGAAAAGAATTAGGGTCAGTTTGGTGACAAGTAATAGTTTTGTTACATTTATTGACGGCTCATAGAAAGGCCAAAACGTGTAGAATCAATGGTGGAATTTTTAAGGTAACAATGGAGATTTTAAGGACCAGAAGGAAATAGGATTTCCTATAGTAAAATTGATCTTTGGAGGTTATGGACGAGCCGGAAATGGTGGTCATAATGCTGAATGATGAAAGAAGTTGCATCAGTTCGCATATGGTAGCTGTAGTTCTCTCTCATACTTAGAACCCTCAAATCAGAATTTACACATTCACAATAAGGTTTAACCTATGGGTGGATAAGTAAGCATATGTAATTTGTAATCAAAGGTGTAACTGACTGCTATGCTTTAGTAAATAGAATCTGTGCTAAGTCCTTGATTCTGCTTATTCAAGGCCTTGCTAAAGTAGTGTAATGGTTCGCTTACTGATCCAGTTTGTGAGACATGTATATCAGCCTCCAAGTGAAAAATCTCTTTGAAATCTTGGAGCCTCAATAATCGTGTTGATACCATACCTTATTTCAGTCATGTATAAACCTGTTCTATCAAGTTAGTCAAATGATGATGGTGTGCTAGAATATTTCAGTTTGGGGTTTACTTTACATATTACCCTATCCTATCACCAACGTCCTGTAGTACTTAGCAAGCCCTACAATTGCATCAATTAGTTTTCAGTCATTTTTAATGACTTACAAAGTTTTGAAAGCGGTTGCTTCTTTGAAAAGTAGCTTCTGTCCCGACTATCTACAAAAACGTAAAACTGAAATGGAATGTAATGCTGCTACTATACTCAGTACCAATTATAAGAAAAGGAAAAAGAAAAAATATCTTTTGTTTATTTACAAGACTCATTTTGGAGAAAAAAATTAGGTTCAAATAGCTAGCCCAAAAGTTGTGGATGGTTTACGTTTGTTACCGTCAGTTTGAAACCGGTACCCAGAATCCGGAGTATATCTGATACTCATATGTTAGTAACTCCTGCGGTCTGGTTTTATACTGTTGCTCACCACTGTTAGTGCGTAATAGAGCAGATATCAGTTTTCAAATAATGGGGATCTTTTAAAATATTAATCTTCAAGAACTGAATTTGTTTCTCTTTCATATGTTATGATTAAAACCGTTTGACAGAAAATGTTTATTTGGAGAAAGAGTTCTCTTTTGCAATCTTCCTTTGATAAATACATTATTGCTACGGTCAGTGCGAGGTAGGAACTTGCAAGGAACTGAGGTCCTTTTGGTGACATTGTTTTGTAATATCTATTGATGGATCATTCAGAGGTTTTAGCATGTCGTAATATATTGATGATAAAACTTTACACAATTCAGTGGAGTTGGCAAAAGGATTGAATGAATAGGAGAGACTTGATGAACCAGAAGGAAAAACCTGTAGCGGAATCCATCAATTTTGTAATTTATGATCAAAGATGTATTTAATGCTATACATTTGGAGGTAAAGCTCTAAGTGGTTTTTAGGTTGTTTTTGTAATCTAGCTGCCATGCTTGTTTTAGTTACTGAGCTGCCTAACTGAACGGTGGCAAAGTCTACCTTCTGGTTTTTGGGTAAAAGTCAAAATTAGCAGTACAGAACACCTAGCTAGTCAAACCCCCTCCAGCCTTATTCTCAAAGTATGGAAACTGACCTAGTTGGGCTATAGGTCTGGTCTCATTTCTTTGGCTCACTTACTACAGGCAACTTCCACCATGGTTCATTATTCTTAACGAGCCTAAGGAATTCCTTTCAACTTATAGTCAACCTTTTGCTCTAAACGTCTTACTTGCAATGCAACTGTTTCTTAGTCCTTGTAGCCGTCATCAGTGTTCCTATGTGAACAGAGACCTCATTCTCCTGCTTAAATCATTCTAAAGCCTCATCTCACACCTTCAAGGTTAATTACTTAACGGATTGTTCCCTGATCATATAACACATTTTGCTTAAGAAAAGAAAATTAAGATGAGGAACAGAAAGAGATAAACGGTTAAAAATAAGTGTATTTTCTAAAATAAACTACACGGGTATTTTGTAGTAGAGATGGTAATATGAGCAGGTTGTGTATGGGTCAAAACTAGCCGGGTCGGTTTAGCTGCCAAAATTTTGTAGTTTATTGTAGTAGTTAATGTATTAAATATGATAATAGAAACTTTATTATATCATTAAATTATTCTCATTTTTTTAAACGAATCTGAGGTTGAAAACATTTTATAACACTGGGCGACTTTCAATAATTGGACCCATTCGACCCTTTCATCTTTATGCAAGTGTTTTGAACATTACCGTTTCGATATGTTACAGATACAATTTAATCCACATTGACCCATTTTTAAGTTAATGTAGAGCCATAGAGGTGAGCGGAAGGCGTCTAACCCAAATAGTTATAAAAGAAAGTTGTTAAATCAAGTGTAGTTAATCTGTTCAAAAGAATCAAGTAAGCTTAAAAGGGTAAAAGAGTCAAATACATACTGTGGCTTCCTTTGACACCATTTGAGTTGTTTTGGTTTTTTTCTCTCCATGAAGAATGTTCAACTCGTTTTCATTTGGTAAACCATTAAGGCAGCATTTCTGTAGTTTCGTTAGCTAAATTCAATCCTAGAAAAGTTGAAATTTTTTGTTTTTGGTAGGTAATGTTATAATAGTAAAACTATAGGGTTGTTGTAAAGAAACTCGCCATTTTTCTTTCGTTTCCTTTTCTTTCTTTTTGGTAGAGAATGTGCATATGATATCTTTTGGATAACCATGGTTACAACCTTTAGTTTGAGAAACTGTAGACCTGATGATCTACTCTGTATTTTCACTTTTTGCAGGTACTATGAACTGGGACCAGATGATCCACCCTACGCAGCCAAATTCTATGATTGTTGTGGAGCAGAGGAACCCGAAGCACCTGGTTGCACCACCAATTTCCATATCTCTTATGATGACGCCTGAAAGACCATGTTGAAAGCATGATGCTAAAATGTGTATATAAACACTAAAATGATAAATAAATAAATAAAAATTCCTTGTTTTATGATATTCTTGTTGCAATCCTCCTTGATGTTTATGATTTACTTTTTCTATCTACTATCATTTTATCAATAGCTTTGCTTTATGTTTGTTCATCTATTTTTTGGATGTTAGTAGATTAAGCATCACAAACTTTTTGTTTTGTCTACAACTATGGTTGATTGTTACATTGATGGTAGTTTATTTTTAACCACTCCCCAGCCGAGAACCAAAGTTGTGGTCCCGTGTAGAAGTTTTGACATCACTCTTTTTGTTTTTGTTTTCGTCGGGAGACATTGTGACACTATCCAGTTTCATGTTTGGCTGTGGGACTATCTGGTGGGGCGCCCACGAATACCTAAGGTTTGAGCTTAGCTCCATGGTCCTTGACGCAACATGTGTTTAAAAAAGTGTGCATCAAGCGCGCCTGAGGCGTGATGCAATGTGAGACAGTACCTTATTGCATCAGACACCCTATTGCGTTGCGATCACGAGATGCGTGGTGAGGCACATGTATCAGGCACGCATCAGCTGAGGCATGCATCATCGCTTTTCGACGCATCATGTACTTTGGACCTTATAACATAAAGTTTGGACCTTATAACATACAATTAGACTTACTAATGTATATTAGGCTTATTCTAATGGGCTGGCCCTACTTTAAATATGTGGGTCCAATTTGACCAATTCCTAATGTAAGTCCTGAAATAATTGATGTTCGTTTACGACAATTTATGTATCTTAGCGATATAGAACTGCAAACTGTTAGAAAGCATGGTATCTTTTGGAATAAATGTGGTGTTAATGTGTTTTGTGTACTACATATAATTTAAAAGTATTATTTATAAAATTATCGCCTTGGGTACGTGATGCGTGCGCTTTCGCCTCGCCGCCTTGGCTTTTTGACCCTTATCGTAACAATGCGCATCGCGTTTTCTAAAACTTAGGAGGCAACCATCGCGAGCTGAGCTAGACATGCAACCATCGTAAGCTAGACAACATCTAAGAAGATATCCGATTAGTCATGTCTCTAAAACTCTTGCAACATCACATGATCTAATGAATAGAACCCTCTCCTAGTATTTCAAGCTAGCGATCATATCATATGAGTTTTTGCTTTTAAATTGATCTTGTTGGTAATCAAACGAACGAAACAAACAAACAAAGTTGACAAACAAATAAAGCGGAAGCTTTATTCAAATTACCAAACCATATACAAAACCAAACTCAAAGGTACCACCAAAATTCTAATTCAAAAGGTAAAAAAAATTCTAAAGTTGTTAATCTCTATTTATAGGCCAAACTAACCGTTTTAGATTAGTTTCCTAATTCTAAACAAACTTGTAGGAAAAGTCACACAAATTACCAAATTTACCAAACAACCCTTAAAGTTTAAGTCACTTTTCTAACAATCTCCATCATAACTTAAACTCCTCAACTTGCTTCAAATCAAATTCAAAGTTCCAAACGCTAAATATACTAGCCAAATTCAAATCAAACGATCGATTCCCAAAAGCAATCCGAAACAAAATCGATCCATAGGAAATGCCGATGACTTCAAAACGAACAATCAAACGTTAACCGATAAATTCAAAATGATCAACCAAACAAAACCAAATCGGCTCAAACGATCTTCAGCAAAGACAATCAAATTCGGGCAACAAACATCAAAAGCCCGACAAACAAAGATCCAAATTTCAAACTTACAAATTCCTAACGATCGAACAAAATTCAAAAGACCTGATTATAACCAAGTCTTCAAACATCAAATCGATCTTCAAATTCCAATTATCAAATTCAAATTCTTCTGACCCACTTATTTTATAAGTATAATGGTTCAACTTCAAACTTATTATCCGTAACAAACAAATTCAAGTTAATAAATAACTTGACGAACGGGCTCTAATAATTTAACGCCCCAAATATGATATAGATAATCCTTAAAACCCACGTATATAAATACAAATTATTGTTCAAATTTAAATACAAAAGTTGTCGATCAAAAAACAAAACGCTGATTTTTTGAGATCGAACCAAACAGTAACAAAACAAATAATCCCAAACGAATTCTTCAAACCTAAAATCCCAAACGATTTATCAAAACAAAAAACAATCAAACTTTTTTCTTCTTCTTTTTCTTCATGGCTAAATGAAACTAGCTCTGATACCACTTGTTGGTAATTGAACGAACGAAACAAACAAACAAAGTTGACAAACAAACAAACAAAGCGGAAACTTTATTCAAATTACCAAACCAAATACAAAACCAAATTCAAATGTACCAAACCCAAAATTCTAATTCAAAAGGTACAAAAAGTTCTAAAGCTATTAATCTCGATTAGGCAAAAAACTAAGGACCTTTTTCTTTTTTTCTATATGGGGAGAGAAGGTGGGTCCAAGGTATATAATAATATTTATTTTGTGCTTGGGCCCACATATTTCCCTTATTTCATCTTACTCCACAAGGCAAAAAAATTAACATCCTCCCCAATAAGAGGCTAAATCAGACGTAGGACCCGCCTTCTCTCCCCATATAGAAAAAAAGAAACAGGCCCTAAGTGTCTTAGATCAGTTTTCTAATTATAAACAAACTTGTAGGACAAGTCACACAAATTACCAAACTTACCAAAAACTCCTTAAAGTTTAAGTCACTTTTCTAACTGATCTCATTCATTTACCTTCTATAATTGGTTATTGTATCAACTGTAATGCAGCATTTTCTTACCCAATGGCTCCTTGCATATAATTGATGAATATTTAGAAGGTAACATCAAAGTACAAGACAATATATAAAAAAACATAATTTGATTTGTAACTATTAAAAACATAATGTAAACGGAACCAGGATTTTTTAATAAACATTATGATCGAGTCATTGAGCGCATCACTTTTCTTATTGTGTAGTGAGAGGACCTGTGACACACGGTTAAGGTGGTTAAACCTTGTATACTTTGTGTGTAAGATATATTGAGTTTATATGATTAAGCACGCGGAATTTACTTAACCACACTTAGAAGGTTATGTATGTTATGGAAATGGAAGAATTATATTTGTTACTTAACAATGAACAAAGAAAGTTTTTCACTAAACGATTCAATATTATTTAAAATAATACGAGTGATCTTGTGTTTATCACTAGGGTTACAAAACCTTAAATCTTATGTTACAACTTGTGATTTTTGTTTGTTCTATGTCTTAACAGATATTCACTTATATTTTTTTTTACACACACGTACATAATCACTAGTCTAAGATCTCTTTTATAGTTGCAAAAGATCTTTACAAATTGCTTAAAGTCTTGGCCGACTTACTTGGTTAACTTATGCTTATTGTGTGTCAGTACATAAGATACAACATGTATCTATGTATACAAATTGTTAACTAAGCACATGGAGTAAGATATTATCTACCGTATATGTTTGACCAAAATACAATAAATATCTTTTCGATCTTATCCTTGAAGTAGCTTTATGACTCACTGATCAGCAGTACCATATACAACTAGCAGTACCTTCTACTTGAACTAGCAGTACCTTGATGTACTAGCAGTACCTTGATCATGAACTAGCAGTACCTTCGACTTAGAGTAAATTCTAATACTCTAACTTCCGAATATTTAATTCCCAACATGTAGCTTTGTACAAAATGAGTGGCCCAACTAAAGTCGGTGCCATTGTTAAAACAAGTTTCGATGGTTTTTGTACAAAATGAGTTGATGACATTGTTGAACAAGTTTCAAGTCAAAAGATTTTTTGTAGAATTTTATGGGTGCGTTTAGTTGGAAAAAAAATTCTCTTATTTTCTATCTTTAGTTTTGTAAAAATTTGGAAGGGAAATTTATCTCCACAAAACACTTGAAAATATAGAAAACGCATTTAGTTGATGTTTGTATTTCTATTTTGAAGAAGAGGAGGAAGAGTTAGGGGTTACAAAAGAAAAAAAAAAAAAAAAAACTAAAATTTGTTTTGTAATTTTACTTGTTAAGCTGGAAAATAAAGGATTTTGTGTTTTACACTTGTTGGAAAACTATTTAAACGCGATCTCTGTTTTACTTGTTTTAACTAAACACACCCTATTTATTTCACTTTTGTGTTTGAACTATAGATTCATTTTTTTTATATTACATATCAATCTAAATCCCTACATATTAATTAACTTGTATAGTTAAGAATCTGTTTGGTTCTCTCAACTTCACTCACTCAGTCTCATCATCATCAAAGTTTTAAATACTTTTCTTACAACTTCCCCCAAATTAGCTACAAAGATACACAAAACAATATTCGATGATGACGATGATCATGTCGATTATATTCGGTATTGTTATTTACAAAGTGGTAAAAGGTATCTTCTTCGATGATGACGATGATCATCTCGAATTTGGTTCTTCCGGTTCCAATGCTCTTTTCGCGGTCGCCCATAGGTATATATCATCATTTTTAATCACTTTAAGCTATATGCGGGCTTATCAGCTTATTTGATTTCGGCTTAAGCCCCAATTTTCTGACATTTATCAGCTTGTTATATATCATTATAAAATACTAGTTATAAACTTATATAAGCCCATTAGTCTCAAAATAAGCTGGAAAATTGGGGCCTAAGCCGAAATCAAATAAACTCATAAGCCCGCGTATAAGCTTAAACAAACACCCTCTGATAAATAATTTATATTAGAGATGCTGAGTCATTGCATTGCCCCAGTAGTACCGCAATATTTAAGGCAGGCTTTGAGGAAATACGTTACGGGTTTAATCACAAACTCGTGACTAAAATGTCACCGGAACATGTGCTCAGTGCGGGGTTAGGGTTAGGGTTTCCCCGCCGATTTAAGCCTTTTGAAGAGAGATTTTGAGTGTTGGAAAACGCATATCCATTGCTACAAGATTAAGTGGCTTTGAATCATATGTTTAACGTTATTTGCAGTGTGACACTTTGGGATTGCGTATTTTTTCTGCTTAAAAATAACTACTTATAAGCTGCTTAAAGATGGTAGTGGTAGTTCAGGAAATAGTGTTTGGATATGCTTATTATGTAAAAGAAAGCAAGGCAATAATGCTCGAGAAGATAATATTTGTTGATAAATTTGAATCAAATCAACTTGTGAGAGAGTATAGGTTATGGTAACGGAGCACTTCTGATTTCGTCTCAAATAAACAGTTTAAAATAAGTAGATTCTTACTAGCTTATTGCTTATTTTACTAAAATGCTTCTACTTTGGAATAAGCAGATAAGAAGTAAAATAAGCAATCATAGAGACCCCCATAAATATTTAATCAATATCTTTTACTCTAGGGCTGTTCACGAACCGAGCCGAACCGAGCGAGGGTCTGCTCGAACTCGGCTCGGTTTAAAACCGAGCGGCTCGGCTCGGATCGAATTTAGATAACCGAGCGGGAAATGGTCGCTCGAACTCGGGTCGGTTTCTAAACGAGCGCTCGGTTCAGCTCGTTTTTCGCTCGAATTCAACCGTTGACTAAGAAGTCAAGGTGACCCCGACGTTAATATTTTGCCTTCTCCTACCTCTCGACTATACCAACAAAACCATCAATAATACAACCAAATCCAAAATTCCCGTCAATCAATATACAACTCCACCAAATCTAAATCCTAAACGTCGGCAACATCACAAAAATAAAATCCGAATCCAAACATAAGAACAACAACATCAAAACATCAAGAACAATCAAGGATAGCATCAAAATAAGCCCAAGCCGTGAGCTTATGCTCACGGTTTCACGTCGACACACAAAACACAACACAACAATGGATACCATTTCATGTTTTTACCATTTTTATTAATCAAAACATTAACCCACTTGTCTTTGAACCCGTATAATCAAGAACATCACGAGTTTGACTCGGAGTGAGTCAACCCCACGCGTAAAACGCGTTTTCTTCAATCGATCTACAAGTTTGGAACAATAAAAATGATGGTGGTAGTGTTTGGTGGCGGCGGTGAAAATAAAATGAGGTGGTGATGATGTTTGGTGGCGCGTGGATGGTGTCTAGAGAAAGAGGAGGTGATGGGGAGTGTTGTGGTGGTGGCGGTGTGGTTGTAGGGGTGGCGGTGGTGGTGGTTTGTGGCGTGGCCGGCGCAAGAGAGGAGAGGAGAGGAGAGGGAGAGAATGTGATGGAGATGATGATGAAAATGATAAAGTAGGGTTAGGGTTTAGGTTTTATTAGTGTATATTTTGTGTAAATTGCAATTAGATCCTTGTGTTTAGCATCATGACTTTTCTAACAATAATAAGATCATAATCAAACATATCATAAATTTCAGTGACCTCAGACCAAATACATCATAAATTATATAAAACATTTTAGACATACAAAAATACTTCGAGCGAGCGACGAACGAGCGGACCTATGCTCGTTGCTCGTTTCGTTTATAAATCGAACCGAGCCGATCGGCTCGGTTACAACCGAGCGATAATCGAGCGAGCAAATTTTCGAGTATTTTTCGAGCGAGTTATAAACGAGTTTCGAGCGTCGAGTTTTTTGGACAGCCCTATATTTAATCAATATCTTTTACTCTATGTTCTCAAGTTTTAAAGCAAAGGAAAATGAAAAGAATAAGAAAGGGAGCCATGCTATACCCCACATAAAGAATCCACAAAAAAGAAAAAAAAAAAATCCACTCGTTGACGTGTCAGCCGGTGATTGGTGTATTTTGTGGCAGTTTCTCTCTCCTCTCTATGATTACACCAATCACCCGCTTACACGTCAGTGAGTGGATTTTTTTTTTTGATTCTTTATGTGGGTCTAGCATGGCTCAAGGGAAAAATTAAAGGAAAAGTTGAATATAACCTGTACAAAATGACCTGACACAAAGTCCATCTTCCAAAGACTTGGATGTGAAAAAAAATATTAAAAAAATAAAAACCTTCGTTAAATGTACACTGATCTTTGGAGGTCCATATGTGTCCGAGCATGTAAAAGAGATGCATGTTCCTCACTGTTTAAGCGGCTAATTCTGAAAAAAAAAAAAAAGTTGTTGCTGTTTTGGTTATTGTACTTTCACAAGTGTTCTGATCTAAGCAACATATTTGTGGAAGTGTTCCACCTCGGTAATCTTCCATTCATTAGAGTTTTAAATGTTGGAGCACGTTTTTAGCTAACATGACTTGATGTACAAGTAATTTTGGTTAGATACATCGCTTGTGAGAGAGACAGATAGAGATTAGAAAGTGAAAAAAGCTAGTGAAGAAACGTACTACTTACTACCAATCATCAGTCTTGCTTATGTATACAAATTGTACTTGTAGGCTTCAAACCCTGTATGGTGGCAAAGCTTATGTCGGGCTTCGTATTCCAGACCCTGATACTGCTTCTCGTCAGAATATTGATCTTGTTCTTGTCACCAAAGGGTAACTTACATTTCGCCTTTCCACTACTATTGCCCATTCCTGTTTTTCTGCAATTAAGTGTTGTTCATAATAACATAAGCAATATGAATGTGATTTTATTTCAGGGAGGCAGTGGTTGTTTCTGTAATGAATGCTTCTGGAATCGTATCCATTGATAGGGATGGAACTTGGGTTTGCACGGATGGATCTAAGCACAAAACAGAGCGACATCAAGACCCGGTTAGAGTTCTTTTATAGAAATTTGCAATGTAGTTAATACATTTGATTTACTGCTGAGTTTCTGAGACTCTGAGAGTCCTCAATAAAGGTATAATGCCCCTATTTTATGAAGCCGTCTTTTAAAATGAGTCTGCTACCTTAAAAATAAGTTACTAAATCAGTTTTGAAGAGACGACCTGGTTGTAGTTTCACTTACATATATAATAAGGTCAGTCAGGTAGGAATAGACCTGTTGTTTTGTTGGTTCTTGACAACTTCTTTGTATGGTTGTCATCTTAACGAGGTAATCAACCACATTGTATGCACTTAACGTTTTGGTGATCAGTTATAAATTTACCAAATTTACCATGGAGATGTATTAGAGTTGTAGCCTCTTTTCTGTGCCTTTTCGGCTTTTCCAATCAAGTTCCTCTTTTTATCAACCCTTGGTGTTGGAAATAGTCCAGTGAGAAAATCATGTTGACAAGACTGAATGTAGCCCAATTGTTACTTCCTGTAAATACGCTGTTGCTACTTTAATGGGGGAGTTGCAAAACAATTAGGAAAGTCTTATCACTTGAATGAATATAATGGTCTTGACTAGTTCACACATTTCTAAAGGGAATAGTAAAATTAGTCATTTGCTGAGAACATAACCAATGAGGATCCTCCTAATGACATGTGTAAAGCATGTATAAGCCCAGAAAGAGACTTCCAAAGACAGGATACTTTATAGGACTCTTCAACCACAAAAACTATGTAGTTGTTTTATTTACACATTCTGCTTAACATTATTGAGAAATACATTTGTAATATTAAGTTGATGTAGCTGCTAATAGTGAACGAAAACCTGGATAATAATGAGGAAAACATAGGCCAATTTGGTAAGTATTTTTCATATGGTTGAGCGTAACCTTTGACCACTAATTTCGCTTCGAGATAAGCAACAACTAGTTCGCACTTGACCAGCAAAATCATTTACATCAGGACGATAAATATCTCATTCCCTCATAAGGTCAAACATTTCCTCATGTATGCCGCCTCGATGAGCTTGTGTGCACATGTAACTACTATGATACCTGTCAAAAACTTGTGTTTTTAACTTTTTCAAAAGCATGAAAAACAAAAAATGAGTAAGCATAAGAACTTTTATAAGTGTAGGTATATTGGCGCCAGTTATGGTTCTTTTTGGTTGGGTCATTGGAATGTCATGTGATTGATTAGTAGGTGCCGAATGGATGCTAGAGGAAGGAGTGAGTTTCCTTGCAGTGTGTAGATGTAGGTGCATCAATGTTTAGATTTGTAAGAGAATGGTGCTTATATCCCTATTTTTATTAGCAGAGGATCACATGTATAGTTACTAGAGACCCATCCTTACATGTTAAGGTAGGCAGAGGAATTTTCTTTAAGATGAATAAAATAATAAAATCCTGATGTAGACTGCATGGAATGTGACATTTAAGATAATCTCTTCTAACAAGGGTGATAAATCATTATACGTGATGGGATCTAAAATATGACACCAAAAAAGTATCTCGTAAACGAGAACCAAGTTAGTTGTATAAGACATGTAATTACGCCCATAACATAGGCAAATAAAACCCCTTGGTGGATCAGTAAAAGTGATGTGCCTCGAAAAAGGATCTTGATGAGTAATCATACATTCTTACCTAGTAAAATTGTGGTGGGCATACAATGCATAGGTAACATCCCGTTATAACAAAATGAGCAAAATGCATGCAATGTTTCTTTTAACGGCTACATTTCATTCAGCAGCACCACTCTATTGATGTATATAACATCCGTTGCATATCCATAAGGGTGGAATAATCAGTAAAAAATACTTATTTTTATTTAAATTGGAAAGGGCTTTAGTTTGAGTACCAAATTGAGTTTGTATATTGATGTATGGAGTTTCAATAGAACGTTAATTCCACTATGTGAATGATTTTAGATTTATACTTACTAAAATTTTTAATAAATACAAGTAACATGGGAATAATCGTCAAAATAAGTAACTAAATATTGGAATACCCAAATTGTATCTATGTGAGAAGGACCATGTACTACATGTAAGAACAATTTTGAATGGAAAAGTATATCTAGACGACTAGACTTACTAGGGTAGGTAAGATGCGAAATGTTATCCATCTAACTACTCAACATAAGAAGTCTCTAGATGACGTATCTTTAAATGCTCTTATCTGAACAATTTAAGTTGTCTCTAGTCCTTAATAGTAGTCTTACACTCAGGTATGAAGGTGTTTGAGCAGTACAATTCATATACTCGCCGATTTTGCTTAAAAATATATGACTAAGGAAAGTAGTCAAATTAAGGAATATTCAGGATTAAGGCTACTAAGTTATGCCAACTCTTTGGCTCCGGCATATGATACAAAGTACCAATACCTTTGTCGTGCTCTCTAAAATTTTTCTTCGGGTACTCTTGATATCTCTACCACTAGATCCTCTCTAAGTTACCTCCTTCCCTACTAAGGGGGTGCTTGGTGTAGGGTCATGTGGCCTAATCAATGGCAAAGGTAATCAATGATGGTGCTTGGTGTAGGGTAATGTAATGACCCATTACCCAGTAGTGGGTAATGGGGCATTACCCAACAAATTGGGGGGAAAGGGAATGCATTGCTTTGCATTCCCTTTGCATTCCCCACCATTTGAACCAAGCGGGCCCTAAATCATGTCTGATTCCTGAGATGACTTCATTGCAGCACTAGAGGATGCATAGTTGCTAAATTTTAGGTTACATTTTTAAAGACAATAGTGGATCAAATAGTACTGGTCCAGGAGTGTCCTAAATCCTAAGCTGCAGTGGGTCATTTTTTATAATAAACCACCAATGAGAGTCAGGTGATGAAGTTTATTCTTATCTTCTTGCAAAGATCGCAACACTGTAAGGTTTTCGGTACTCTATTGCGGTAAATGATTTCTTATTCCTCTGTGATAGGATTGGGATGACTTCTAGTCAGATGACTAGGCTGTGACCATCTATTAAGATGATGTTAATGAGCATATGTACCATTTATCCCTAGGTTTTTAGTTTGATCTAAATTTTGTGTTAATTTTTTATAGACATATTAGAATTATTTGTTATGTCATTGCCCTGTATTAATTATATTAAATGAGTTATAAGATTCAGCAAAAAAAAGTTTACCAGGAGATTAAATCAAAGCTTCTAGAGAGATTATATATAAGTATATAACCATTGAATTAGCACACTGTCCAAAAGGATAGTTACAACAAGATTGATTACTAGAATCTTGCACACCAGGAGATGTGATATTAGTAACAAAGTTATGATTTCAGCAGTTGCAGCAAAAAGTTGGATTGATGCAAAGATATTTCTTCATAAAGTACATACATATTAGTCAATATCCAAGATGGAGGGAGAGGGATTCAGTTACAAATTTTTGGTTACTAATCGCTTATTGTATCAGCCAATGAATTTCTGTTCTTGCCATTTTTCTCAGTGTAATTCAATAATCATAACAATGGGCACAGTGTCGCTCTCACTTTTATTTCTAGGCTGAAAGGAAGTCTGGGAGATGGGACTCATTTTTTATTGATTATTGGCTCCTTTCTTACTTCACCATTATATTTTATCTGCAATAGATGGTGGAGGCTAAAAAACAAGTTGCAGTTCTTGAGTCTTATCTTGAGCAAAGGGGAGTGTCTCTCCCAGAAGGATATTTGTCCTTCAAGGTCGTATGTCCCAACCCAAACTTCCGGTATGAACTAAAACTTCTTTATCGCTCTTTTTTTTTATTTTTTATATTATGTCTGAGGGTGGCTAAATGAACAGGACGAGCAGGTGGGGTAATGGGTCAATCAGTTAACTTTTTATTGGTAACGGACAGGTTTTGTATGGGTCTAAACAGGTGTGGTTTGGTTGACCAGATGACTTTTTTCTTGAACTAATTTTTTTATTAGATACTGAGTGTGTCAGATATAATTAGAAAGATTATATTTTTTACATTATTAATCTAGTTTGTTAAATTAATACGATGAATTAGGAGCTTTCATGCAATTAAAATACACTTTAGGCAACTTTCAATCCATATGACCCGTTTCCTTATAAATTAATTTTAATTTTTAATTCTACTCCCTCCGTCCCAAAATAAATGTCACCTTTGACTTTTTCTAGTCGTTTTTATTCAACTTTGACATTAAATATTTTTATTTTGTTATATAATACTTGATGAAAATTATACCAATGAAATACATTTGAAACCAATCCATTCATATATTTCGCATCAAATATTATGTAACACAAATAAAAATATTTAAGGTCAAAGTTGAATAAAAAAGACTCGAAAAAGTCAAAGGTGACATTTATTT
Source organism: Artemisia tridentata subsp. tridentata (assembly GCA_021014915.2). Classification (NCBI taxonomy): domain Eukaryota; kingdom Viridiplantae; phylum Streptophyta; class Magnoliopsida; order Asterales; family Asteraceae; genus Artemisia; species Artemisia tridentata. The sequence continues at coordinate 151,177,652 of CP139509.1, forward strand.
TGGATGGAGGTGACCCGTTTCCTTATAAAGTAATTTTAATTTTTAATTTTACCCGCTTGGCCCCTATAGATAACAAATTCCTGCTCAATCTTCTCATAAGTAATGGGTCAAAATTGTCTTCTATGCTTTTAATGGCAATTGCTTTCTATAATTATGCCTTAATCCTTAAAATAACTTGGTTATTATTTGTTTCATTAGGAGGTGCACATCTTGAACGTGTGCAATAAGGCTAGCAAGTTTGAGTTTTACATATTTGATTAAAAAATCTCATGCATTTCTTGTTAAAACAAATCTATAGGTTGCGAAAGTTGTGCATACAACTGGTATTTATTTATTTATTTAATTATTTTTATTATTATTTTTTTTTGAAAGGCGCATACAACTGGTATTTATAAACAAACAAAAAATGTTTTGTATATCTCATGATAATCAAATATTATTAAACAGGGACACTGGGTATCGTTTGAAGAACTTTTTGATGTCTGTAAAATACATGTGCAATTGTTTTTATATTTTGATGGCCTACGGATTCTTTTTGTTTTTGTTTGATTAATTTACTTTGTGAAATTATTTCAGCACCGTCAATCCGGATAACTTTCCACCTGAGGTTGTAACATATGAGCAATGGGCAGAACTGAAACCAGAGAAAAAGAGCATATCTGGCTGGATAAAAGGTGCTTTACGTAGTGATAAGAAAGAAATGCAGGAATCAATACAGCAAAATCTTGGTTTCATCCTCAGTACTGCTCCTATGTGGGATAGGTATGTTGTGGTTCTTTACTTGTTTCTAAGAGTTGAGATTTGATTTTCTTTTGTAATACTCTAGATGTCGAAGTTTCATCCGTTCACCTACGATCGCGGATTATTTCTAATCTTAGTCAGGTCCAATGAGTCGAATAATAAAATTTAGCTAAAAGGGAAATGTGTCAAACAGGTCATCAGTCATGTAAGCTGAAAGTTGTCAAATGTCTGTCTTTAATGCATATGACCTCCTAAATTAGTTTTAAAAAAATATTTTGATTATTATTGTAATAATATCATTTTTGCTATCATAAATAAGATAAAAAAATGGACAAAATTGTGTTAGTTGATCAAGGCATCTCGATTAGACCCATGCGGAAAGATGAGATGTTTACCCTGGACCTCTTTTGATCCATTCCCCAACCTGCCAGACGGGCCCATCATGCCGCCTGTATAATATCGTATACTGCCACTTGTTTGTGGTTCATTCCAATGGATGAAGCTACTGGAGGTATTAAATCAGTTGTATCTTATCTCATTTTGTATTACTATATTCTTTGTGCAGGTTAGAGCTAAAAAATAAGAAGCATCTATTGGGAGAATTTTTGGAATTCAAAGGAAAGCAAGATGATATCGTGTCTTTACGAAATATAAAGAGGTCAAAAATTAGCAGCATGATCATCCAAAGTACAAGCATGTTTGGTTTAGGTAATTGCTAATTGCCTAGTAGCACTTATTTTCACTTTAAATTGAGGTTGATGTCTTGTAGCTAAATTAAGTTTAGGTTAGGAGGTAGTTTTAAAGAATTTTTACCTATGAATTTGTTGATTTGGGTTCTGTTTTATCTTCAACGGGCCTCTTTGGCAAAATATAGCTAAAAAGAAAAACAAATCAAAAAGGTCTAAAAGTTATAGCTTTTAATTGCATAGAACCAATTAAATCCCTTCTATTTTGAAGTTTAGAGTATCATTGAATTTATAATATTTGACCCAGTGATTGTTCATAAAAAAAATTCAATTATTTGGCATAGAGTGTTTTGGGTCAAACCGGCCGGTTACCCAACCAGACTCACCCATTTGCGACCTCTGATGCTAAGGCAAAAAAATGAGAAGTTTCTAATGAGCATCTGTTGTGACTGAATACAGCCCATTCAAAGCTCCAGGTTCTGTCTGTGCCACGAGACTACAGAAGTGAAGGGGCTTCAGGCTCGGAATGGAATGAGGTAACAGTGAGATCGAGTACAGAGGTGTTGTTTCAGCTTAAAGACACTGCAAAAGTTCAGAAAATTAAATTATCTTCTATCATGTCCATGTTGTTAAGCCCTTAGGTTTAATTTGGTGATTGTATGGCCATCAAGGGAACGAAGTAATGTAATCTTATGTTAAAGCCGCTTCGTTTACTGAAACTATAATGCACATAGAAATATTGATGCTTTGAAGCGGTGTTTGTGTATGTTACTCTTTTTCTTGACTAGTAAGGCTTAAATTTCTAAATAGTCATGTTGTCACGTTTTTCTTGTCTGTCACATTTTATGGTTGATGTTGGCATTAAGAGTGCAATTGGTTAAATTATAGAATCCATAAACATGAACCAGTCATGTTGGTCAACCAACTGCTGACCTGAGTTATTCATATGCATAAAAGCCCAAGGTAAAATGCTATGGTAGTATGTTTTCCTTAACCAAAAAAGATTAATGGGAGTTTTGGTTGTATGTATTTTGTTTTGTTGATGGTGAAACTTATTCATTATAATGGTACCAACAAAGAAGTAATCATGTGTAACACCAATGTATTTGATATTATTGTATTATGTACGTGTGTTTAGGATCTAACTAGCAGTTCACAAGAAGAATAAACTAGCGGAAATAATAAACAACCAAGAACACAAGCAAAAAGACACCAGGTTGTAACGTTATTTGGCCTGGTTCGGCCTATCAGGATGATTGGAGTACGGCCATGGGCGGGACGAGAACTCCTTGATATTAGATGTTTTGTACGAAGTACAAGAAGAAATGAGAATTGGATTTAAAAAAAAAAAAAAAAAAAAAAAAAAAAAAAAAAAAAAAAAAAAAAACTGTTTTGGGCCCTCATTTATATAGGTGAGAAGAGCAGGGCGCTCATCCAAAGCCTAGCAGGTTGTCGATGCGCTGCACTCGTGGCATGCCCATGGACCGAAACTTCTAGATCCTTCAGGCATAACACCCTTACAACGCGCACACTAGTATCTAATATCTTCTCACCTCTATCTCTTCTCTATTATATATAAAGAGAAAACAACATTTTTTAAAACTAAAAAATGAGTAATATGATTTGATGAAAACACCCCTTTAAACCTTATGTTAGTGGAGTCTAACAGTTGGTCAGTGGTATATTTTGTGAAATGGTTTTTGCTAAAAAGTGGATCATGAATTGGGCATTTTAGGAATTTTCTTAATTAATATAAGGGTAGCTTACTGTTGAGGTAAAATCTTGCACCAGGTCTCAGCCTAGCGAGCCTTTTTTGAGGTAAAATCTTGCACCAGGTCTCCTTCACCTAGGGTGTGTTTGTTTTTAATAAAAAAAAAAAAAAAAAGTCTTACTAGCCCTCTTACTCTTACCAGTAAGAGGTGGTCAGACGTTTTGCTTGTTTGTTTTTTTCTTTTGAGTCAGACCCAGTTAGACATATAACATCTTACTCAGTAAGAGGTGGGGACTTGTCTTACTGCCTCTTACTCGATAAGAGATTGAAGACTCGTGTTAATATAATATATTTGATGGTTTATTAACTACGTTATATTTATGATAAAAAGTCTTGTTTCATATTTACATAAGTTACTTAAATAAATTGTAGAAACGAGCACTTAAAATCATTCGGACAATTATTAAAAAAAAAAACAAACAACATTATTTCGTTCAGATTTAGACTTTCTAGCCACCTCTTACTGGTAAGATGTGGTAGTCAGATTCAGACCTAAAACATTTTAATGAAACAAACACACCCTTAGATCTTGAGCCTAGCGAGCCTGAAACAAAAGGTAGCACACGTTAGCCTCGCCTTGGGTTTTATCACAAGACCAAGCTCCGGTATGAGAATGAGTTTTGGTGTCTATATTGATGGTAAGTGAATGTGAAATAAATGTAAGTAATAAATGTAAGAAGTTACTGATGCCTTAAGCATTGAATGAGGTTGGGTATTTATAATACCACAACCAGTGTACCTGACATCATGGGGAAGTGGAGAGCCGGTCTATGCCTAGACCAGGCCTGTAGGCTACTATTCACGTATGGGGAACCATGTCCTTGAGAAACCGGGGAGGCGACGCATGTCTAGTTTATGCTATTAACCACCGGTCCGTGGTCATTACCTAGATGATAGGATACCTTGGTCTTTCCCAAGGTACTTTATTATTATTTTATGTGTGGTCCTTGCCGGATGGTGTGAGTGAGTTTTGTCCGGAATCTGTCATCCGGACACATACACGAACATGGGGGGGTCCCCCCCCCCCCCAAGTATTGTAGTAACGGTCTTGTACCGATAATACAATATTTGAAAAATGTACTGTTAAGCAACTGGACAGACGCAATAAATGCAATAAGTTAAAAGAACAGCTGTGAATCATGCCTTGGTTTTCGTGATCAAGACGCGTGTCCCCTTTGTTTCCTCCCAACGATTGCGATCCCTTTTCCTGACAAGATTTGACGTTTCGTCTTCTTCTTACTATGCCTATAAATACAGGGTAAACCCTCATTTTTTACCACACCTCTTGTTTTCACAGTTTGCTTCCGAATGACTTGCAATCATCTCTTCTCTTTCTTCAGGTGCGTCCATTCTTCTTCTTATTTCTTTCTTTAGACCCTTCGTTGTGATCCCTCCGGATCTAAATACATGTCGGACGACAATTCTATTCTGGATAATCAAGAGGATGTGGGTGATGCCTCTTGCGCTCCAAAGTTTGATATGCACTTGTACACTTCGGTTTTAGACGAAGGCAATGTTAGCTGGATTGCGAAGTGTTATGGCATTACGCTCGATCTTAACCCTCGTCCAGCTTCTGAAGGAGTGACCATTCTTGATGTTCCGGACGATGCTGTTGGGTTATATCTTCATTTCTTTAAACAAGGTGGCTTTAGGATCCCTACTTCCACTTTCTTCTTAAGGGTTCTGAAGTACTTCAGAGTTCATGTTTCTCAATTGGTGCCGATTGGCATAAACCGGACGACCATGTTCAAAATGTATTGTCGAGCTTTAGATTTTGAACCTACCGTCCTTCTGTTCCGAGTATTTTATAAACTTTGCAAACAAGGTCATTGGTTTTCCTTTCAAAGTCGGACCGGTAAGAACTTTAAACCTTGCTTCAAGGAGATAAAATCTAGCTTTAAGAACTGGAAAAAGCAGTTCTTTCTTGTTGTTCGGAGGGCAATCCCCATTCCCATGCCATGGTGTCATCAAGATTCAAATGTCTCGGATCCCCCTCCATCTTCCGGTACTTATGATGAGGACCTAGTGGCGAGACTCCGAGAGGTAGTCATTCCCCTTCACAAGCCGCACCCTAGCTTGTTGTATGCCGCTGGACTTAGCTCTGTTTGGAAACATGCTGTACATAAATGTGTCTTGAAAGGTCTGGTGGGAAACGGTAATATGCCCCTTTATGTATTTTGCTCGTCCTTCCTATAACTAGCCTCTTCTGTCTTACGCTTTTCTTTTTTTGTTTGTTTATGATGCAGTTGTCACCATGTCTGAGTTTCTACGCTTTCCTAGCTTTAAGGGAGCTAAAGTTTCGGCCGGCGAGCCTTTGGCCGGGGAGGAAACACATGTAACATATACCACCCCTCCTGCCAAGAATGTTAAAGACATCCCTGCTAAGTCCAAGCTGATGAAGGCGGCCGAAGTACCTTGTGATAAGGTGCTTGCCACCAAGAAAAAGAAAGAAGAGCTAGCGGCAGCTAGGGCTGCTGCCGAAGGGCAAGTGCATGGAAAAAAAAGGCGTACTGCTGGGGAAGGAGCCTCATCTTACGTTCTCAGTAAAAAGAAACGTGTTGAGCAATCATCTGACAACGAGTTGAGTTCAACTCATATCTTGTTAAGATTGTTGTAGCTCTAGTTTGTTAAGAACTAATCTAGGATAATGATAACATATGCGGAATATTCAAACATAGAATCAATATTATCATAACAAGGTTTTACCAAACATTCTCCACAACCCCAATATTATTTATTCAAGATAATACGGTTACATCAATGAACTGTAACAGGAATCCTACGATTCTTGAGGCTAAAACACTAAACCCTAGGCGTTTAAACTAAGACCATACGCCTAGGTACACACACACACACATTTTTTTGGTGATTTACATCTTGACACACTTAAACCAGACGTCCCATGTCCTCTTTATATATTAGAGGATTAGGGTTTACAAAGGAAATAAAATAAATACAGACTAAATCTTTTTAACAATTAAGAATATCTTCTAAATTTTCAGTCTTTTGTAGATTTCCATAAAGTCAGATTTAGTCCTTCTTGTTTTCATTCTTCTTGTTTTATCTCATCAAATCAATAAACCCAACAATCTTCTCCTATTTGATGATGACAAAACAACCACGAATCTTGTACGAACTTCCCTAAATGAAGTACAGAAGTTGAGATAATTAAATCTCACAATGAATGAAACAATCTTCCCCTTAAGTCTTGATTTCCTTTGTACTTCCATGCCATGCTACCACAACATCTCTTCCCCTTTTTGTTATAATCAAATAGGGAATGTATGCAACTATGATCTTGACCACCAAAAATCAATATCATACTTCTAATCTAAGCCTTCCAATGTCTCAAATTACCCTCCATGACGCATAATAAGAAAAATGAACTTGAGTAGTAGAAACTTCAACTAGCAGTAGTAATAATAACAAGCAGTAATAAAGATCAAAAACTTCCCCTCGAGTGGTGCATGTACATCAAATGATTAAACACATCATAAGAATAAGCTTCCCCTGAAATCAATGTGTTAATCATCTTCATGATTCTTCAAATCTGTAAGCTCCTTGTAATGATCACTAATGAAGAAAATTAAGTATTACCAACTTGATGCTGAAGTAGAACAACCCAAACTTGTGTCTTATATCTTGTACTATATATGTGACTTTGAACGTATACCCAAAACCGATGTATAAGGAGACCTCAATCTCTTGACAAAAATCTTCATCTTCTATGAGGCACTGAGCACAATAACGTAACTCCTTAAAGTGATAGCAAAACCATCTTGCTAGATACGTCAATTCTTTTTCACCACATGAACGCACAAACAAGTTATCTTTAAAGTGTAACACCCACTTTAAGATATGATAAGAACTCAAACCCGAATAATTCCACTTCATCGTCAAATAAGTGATAAATAATCAACTTCGTAATTAATTATTCCAATAAATAAAAAACGAGCCTTTAAACCTGTTGAGAATATGCAAAACCAAAATCAAATAGTAAACACCAAAAACCAAATCAACTTGTGTTTATGTTTTGTTCGAGATCCCTCACGCGTGTGTTGCCCAATATCTGTCATAACTGACAGTACTAACAATTCCCTCTGTCAGATGTCGGGTGACACTGGCAGTACTATGCAGCAGTTGTAACTCAAAGCTAACAGTATTAACTTTCTTCCCCTCAAATAAAGCAGTATCAACGAACCTTGTAGCAGTACTAAGTCAACGAGCAGCAGTATTAACCAACCAACGAACAATATTAATAAAAACATGCCCAACAGTATTAAATGTTATCAACAATACTAACATATTTCCTTGATTGCATTGGCAGTAGTAAGTATTCATTGGCAGTATAAACTTATGATAACAGTACTAACCATGAAGCAAGCAGCATTAACATTCCTTTCGACAGTAGTAACACAAAATTCTATAAACCCTAGCAGTACAAACATACCTGCTTCTTCAAGTTGCGACGTTCTAAATAGCAGCAGTATAAACATGAACACGATCTTGATTTAGAGTTTTGAAACCCCTAAACTGCTAAATCCTAAGCTGCGTCCAGACACAACCTTGTCACGACATATCCATGTCACAAACCATGGAAACCTTCAAATTGAGACCAGCAGTATGACTTCATGTCACAACCAATCTATAACATGAACTATACAGCGATTACAAACACAAACGCACCTTCGCCTGCTGCTTTCTTTTCAAAGAACGACATCATAACAGACCCTTGAGTCGGATCGTGAATTATAGCACCAGTAACCTTCTTCTTTTAGATCTGTGATCACAATTATAGCAGCAACATCCAAAACACTTCATTCTTTGTACCAAGAAACAACCAAATATCGACTTCAATTAGGGTTTGTGGAAACCCTAAATCTTGTACGCATCAAGATTAACAATCTGTTGCACCATCACGCCATGCTACAAGTACTTCTTTCCATCATGAACACGACTTCAAAACAACCTTGTAACATCCTAGATCACGAGCCATGAGGCTCTGATACCAATTGTTAAGATCGTTGTAGCTCTAGTTTGTTAAGAACTAATCTAGGATAATGATAACATAGGCGAAATATTCAAACATAGATTAATATTATCATAACAAGGTTTTACCAAACATTCTCCACAACCCCAATATTATTTATTCAAGATAATACGGTTACATCAATGAACTGTAACAGGAATCCTACGATTCTTGAGGATAAAACACTAAACCCTAGGCGTCTAAACTAAGACCATACGCCTAGGTACACACACACGTTTTCTGGTGATTTACATCTTGAAACACTTAAACCAGACATCCCATGTCCTCTTTATATATTAGAGGATTAGGGTTTACAAAGGAAATAAAATAAATACAGACTAAATCTTTTTAACAATTAAGAATATCTTCTAAATCTTCAGTCTTTTGTAGATTTCCATAAAGTCAGATTTAGTCCTTGTTGTTTTATCTCATCAAATCAATAAACCCAACATATCTCCTCCCAAGCTCCAACCAATCATGCTGAACCTATTCAGACTTTGACCAATGCTCCTCATCATGAAAGAAACGTCAACCCCGATCAGCTGATTTCCCTTCGCCATCAAAGCGATGAGTTTGAGTCACCTTTGGCAAGAAACACTATCTGCCAGTCCCCCGCCGTCAATCCTAATGGTGATAAAGAAGTGAACACTACTTTGACTGTTCCATTTCCAAGTCCTTCGCCCGACCATTTAGGTTCATTTCAACTGGTCTGTTTGCCTTAACAGTATAAGTGTTTGTTTTATCCTAATGTTTTGTCATTTTCTCAGCCCATGTGATAACGCTCATTTCGTACATGTTTTAGTCGCGTTATTTCTGTGTTTATGCATTGTATTTGGTTGTGTTTGTGAACATATTATGTGAAAAAGGTACAAAAGATATATTAAGGTTCAGGTACAATCAAGTCCAAGGGAATAGCTAGAAAGATGGGGAAAAATCGCTAAATCAAGAGCTTATCCACAACGAAAGATTCTACCCATAATAAAGACCTCGGGAAGATCATCAAAGATAAAGAATCAAGTTACAAAGATTTCCGAGCTCAAGAAAAGATCAAGTGTTGATGAAATGAATGAGAAGTTACATGCAAAGTTTGCTATGAATTATGGCTTGCTTCCTCAACCAAAGGTTCAAGAAATACAACTAAGGCTTAAGTTCAACCCAAGGTTCAAAACTGCCATGCCAACCTTACTCCAAACCTTGGGCTGGAATCTGAACCTTAGGTTGAGACTTCAACCTTGGGTTGCTGCAACTCCTGGCACACTTAATGACTACTTTTAATGATTTAACTTTTCATGTGGGTTGTCATTATGCTTCATTTACTTCAATTCCAGAATTTTATGACACTTGGTGCCCAAGAAACTTGCTTGTTGGCCTAGGAGTAGTTTTCTATTAATTAGAAGCATTGGCTAGAGAGAAAAGACACAAACTCATATACCAAATTTCTCATACTCTCTCAAGAAGGCTACAAAGAAGAAAACGCAGGAAGAAGTTGACTTACATTCATTATCCATCATTGTAATCATCAAAGGAATCATTGTTGATCACCTCATAATTGTTCCTAAGTCTTGTAATCATCATTACAACTTTTGTAAGACTCTTTAATCATGTTTTCAAGTGATATAATTTCTGTGATTATTACTTTGTTTGCCATGAGCGGCTAAGTGCCTTGTGCACTTGCCTAGATGATGTTTGTTACATAATGTTGATTGATTATGACTCTATGGTTCTAATTCAATGAAAAGCTAATACTAAGGTCGAATTGTGCTTTCAAAGTTTTCATAAACAAAAGAGTTATCAAGTTTGGTTGATTATTAATGGTGTAACAGGTCGAAAGAGACATTGTTATTTAATCAATTGTAAACCTTTGTCTATGAAAGTGTTACCTTATGTATTGACCATTTCATATGTAACTTGGTTAAACTTAGAAAACTAAAAGTGTAGTTGTCAATTACTTGTGAAACGATAGCGAATCAAGTGATTGAATTGTGTTAGTCTTGTTTGATCAAAACTTAATATTGTTTTTGTCATCTTAAAATCTTGACGAGGATTCAAAGTTTTGAAAACAAGAGGATTAGTACACCAACTAATCAAATTAGAGCACCATCTAATTTATTGATCATAATCGATTTGAACCATTGTCATAATCATATCAAGGGAATTGTGCAAACTAGTCTAGGCAAGTGTAGTTTTTAATATATTGAATTTACATCATCATCATTATTTGCTTGCTTTAGAATCATTACTAAGTCTTTGTTATAATCAAACTCACGTTACATAAAAACTAAACAAATCCTTGTGAACGACCTCGGCTTACCATATCACCTCTTGCTACACACGGACGAGTATACTTGCTCGTATGTGTTTCGTTTGAATCATTGGTAGATCATGTTTATAAATTTAAAACTTGCACTCTCGACACACATCAAGTTTTTTGCGCCGTTTCCGGGGATTTGATCACGTTTTTGTGAGTTTTTGTTTATAATTTTTGTGCTTTGTTCTTGTTCCTAAGCTTGTTCTTTAAAAGTTCTTTGAAATTTTCACCCAGGAAATCGCGGTTCGTAATTTTCTGTGACCTCGAAACTGTCTGAACCGCCGGTTCAGAATCCAACCGCGCGGCTCAGAACTTTCTGACCAACTGAACCGCCGGTTCAGTCTTGAATCGGTCCGGCTCAGCTTCTTCTGAGAACCAGGCCAGCCCCAACCGCCGGTTCACACCTGAACCGGCAAATGCTGTTCCGAATATTAAAAAATCTTTTAATTTTCTTTTTAGTTGATAATCTTTTTCGATTGGCTCATTTTTCTCGTGTATGACCACTCGCTCTTCTAACAAAGAATTAAGTACACCATTGTCTAACCCCGAAAGTTTATTTCGCAAAAAGAGAACCCCATTTGTTCCAAATAATCGAAGAAAACCAAGAATCGTTAACCCACCATTTGATAATCTTTCCGAAGTTCATCAAATCGTTGATCTTTTTCTTGAATTACCATTTCCAATGGCCGACGATCGACCTATGTGGGCCACCAATAGGGTTGTAGCTCCTACACCCGCGGCCGCCATTGTTCCTGTTAATCTTGGGGATAACTTCACTATCAAAGGTCATCATCTTTCGATGATTAAAGACAATCAATTTGATGGTCGAGTTAGATCCGATCCACACAAACATATCGTCGATTTTCTTGAAATTTGTGACATGTTTCGTTATGGAACTACCGAAGCAAATGCAATCTGCCTCAAACTCTTTCCATCGTCTCTCACCGGAGAAGCGAAAATTTGGTATAACAAATTAAGCCCCGAGTGATCACAACTTGGAACCAAATGAGAGAAGCATTTGTTGGACGTTTCTTTCCACCGGCCATGTTTGATCGTCTCTTAGGTGAAATTCGTAGTTTCACTAAAAAGGAAGGAGAAAATCTTGTCGAAGCTTGGCTTCGAATGAAAAACATGCTCCGAAGTTGTCATGGGCATGGTTTGTCTCGTGGTAATATCATTCAAATCTTTTACCATGATCTCGATGACACAACTCAAGTATCCTTGATGCCGAGGAATTTTCCTTTATAAGACCCCTAATGAAGCTTACACTTTACTAGAAGACCGTGTACTTCTTAAGCTCGATTGGTCTAAGGATGCCAAAACCAAACCTCAACGAAAAACCTTTGCATTCGCCGAAGGAACGAGTGAAAATTCCAAAATCATGGACATGATGAAAGATCTCACCACCAAAATCGATTCTAAATTCCAAAGTATCCAAAAAGAGATCAAAGATATGCTGATGGATGCAACTATTGTGGTGGAAACCATTCATCATCCGAGTGTGATGACAAACCCATGGGAGGTCCTGAAGCCGAAGCCAATTATGTTTATGGAGGATATCGAGGAAGAGGATATCGTGGAAACTACTATGGTAGAAATTCTAGATATTGGCAAGATCGTCCACCGAGGGATGATAATCGTAGTTCCCAACCTCGTGACGACAACCGTCCGACATCATCTCGTGATGATAACCGTTCATCATCACAAACACCTGAAAAGAAAAATGAAGAATCTGAATTCGAAAAAACCATGCGTGAATTCGTGCATGCTCAAAAGCAAACAAATGAATTTATCAAAAATCAGTTCTTCAGCCTCAAAACCAAAGTCGAACAAGGTCAAAAGAACCATCAAGCTTCTATCCAAGACCTTGAAACCAAATTTGGTCGTCTTTCTGATCAATTTGCTGCTAGACCATCGGGTACTTTGCCAAGCAATACTCAATCCAACCCGAAACCATCATCATCTGGATCTTATCGTCCACCTCAAATGAGAAATGAGCATGTAAATGCTGTATTCACTCGTAGTGGTCTATCTTATGATCCACCACCAAACCCAAACCAAACAGCCACTATCATTCATGATGATAGCGAGGATGAAGCAGAGGAGGAACCAAAAGATAATGAACCAATTCCTACACCAGTCGTTAAACCCACTCCACAGCTCAAAGCATATAAAACAAGAATTCCATATCCTCAACGTTTGAGGAACGAAAAGATGGAAGAACAATATGGCAAGTTCATTGACTTAATCAAAGAAGTTAGGATCAACGTTCCTCTTGTTGATGTCCTGGCTGGTATGCCCAATTATGGGAAGTTTTTGAAAAAACTTGTGAGCAACAAAAGCAAAATGGAAAACATTTCCGCTACCTTCTTGATTGAAGATTGCTCAGCCATTGTTGAAAACAAACTACCAAAAAAACTCGATGATCCTGGAAGTTTTCTCATCCCGTGTACTTTGGGAAATTCAATCACTTGTGATGCTTTAGACGATCTCGGTGCGAGTATCAATCTTATGCCATACTTATTGTATGCGAAGCTTTCGATCGATACCTTGAAACCCACAAGAATGAGTATACGTGTAGCAAATCATACTATCCAATATCCTATTTGAGTAGCTGAAAACATGCTTGTTCAAGTTGGGCAATTCATTTTTCCCGTTGATTTTGTGATCCTCGAGATGGAGGAAGATAGCAAAGTTCCATTGATCTTAGGAAGACCTTTCCTAAACACCGCGATGCTATCATTCGAGTCAAAAACAAAGAACTCAATCTTAGAGTTGGAGATGAAAGAATCTCTTTTCAAATTAATCAAGCCATGAAATATTCTCATGCGAATGATGACACTTGTTATAGCATTGATGTTATCGATGAAATTACAGAGGAAACATTCGATGAGTTGCTTGATGAAATAATTAAGACTCATAAAACATCTGGACAAATAAGTGATGAAGATCTCGACAGAGAATTCGCTGAATTTATGCAGATAAACACCGAAGAAATTTCTGAGGAAGAAATAACCAACTTTGAGGAGTTGGAATTCAATGATGAAATGAGAATCAAAACCTTAATTGAAGATCCGCCGGTGGATCTCGTCTTGAAACCTCTTCCCGATCATCTGGAATATACATTCTAGGAAGAAAAATCTCTTCTTCCGGTTGTCATATCTTCAGTACTCAAACTCGATGAAAAAGAACGTCTTGTTTCTATGCTCAAAAATCATAAAGAAGCTTTCGCTTGGAAAACTTCTGACATTCGTGGAATAAGTCCAAACTTTTGCAAACACAAAATCAATTTCGAAAATGATTCCAAACCCGTTGTTCAAAGACAACGAAGACTCAACCCAAACATGAAGGAAGTTGTTAAGAAGGAAATAATCAAACTTCTTGATGCTGGTATTATTTACCCCATTGAGGATAGTTCATGGGTGAGTCCTGTTCACTGTGTTCCTAAGAAAGGAGGAACAACCGTTGTAACTAATGAACGTAATGAACTTGTTCCTACCAGAACCATAACTGGTTGGCGAGTATGCATTGATTATCGCAAATTAAATGACGCCACCAGGAAGGATCATTTTTCTTTACCGTTCATGGATCAAATGTTGGAAAGACTTGCGGGGAACAAATTCTTTTGTTTTCTCGATGGATTTTCCGGTTATTTCCAAATTCCAATTGATCCAGCTGATCAAGAAAAGACCACATTCACGTGTCTTTTTGGCACATATGCGTATAGGCGTATGCCTTTTGGTCTTTGTAATGCACCGGCAACATTTCAAAGGTGCATGATTGCTATTTTTCAAGATATGCTTGAAACCTCCATGGAGTTTTCATGGATGATTTCTCGGTATTTGGAGACTCATTCGAGTCATGCCTTTCCAATCTTGATAAAATGCTTGAAAGATGCAAAACCGCTCATCTCTTACTAAACTGGGAAAAATGTCACTTTATGGTGACAGAAGGCATTGTGCTTGGTCACTAGATTTCTAGCAAGGGAATCGAAGTTGACAAAGCAAAAATAGATGCTATTGGTAAGTTACCACCCCCGACTAACGTCAAAGGCGTTAGGAGTTTCTTGGGGCATGCGAGATTCTACCGCAGATTCATCAAAGATTTTTCGAAAATATCTCGTCCTATGACGAAGCTTCTAGAGAAAGATTCAGTTTTTGATTTCAATGAAGAATGCATCAAGGTATTTGAAACGCTAAAAAATAAGTTAACAAATTCACCGATTATCGTTTCACCAAATTGGTCGCTGCCATTTTAATTTATGTGTGATGCAAGTGATTTTGCCGTTGGAGCAGTATTAGGACAACGCGATGGAAAACATTTTCGTCCTATTTACTTTGCTAGCAAAACCTTGAATAGTGCTCAACAAAACTACACGGTCACTGAAAAAGAACTTTTGGCTGTAGTTTTTGCATTTGACAAATTTCGTTCTTATCTCGTTTTGTCAAAGACAATTGTATTCACCGATCATTCAGCTCTTAAATACCTGTTTGCCAAACAAGATGCCAAACCACGTCTTATCCGATGGATTTTATTGCTTCAAGAATTTGACATAGAAATCCAAAATAAGAAAGGCGCGAAAAATGTTGCAGCAGACCATTTGTCTCGATTAGAAAATCCTAATTTAGATGAATTCGGTGAAGATGAGATTGATGATAATTTTCCCGATGAAACTCTTATGGGAATTGAAAACGAAGAAGTTCCATGGTTTGCAGACTTTGCAAATTATTTAGTCGGAGGAGTGTTACAAAAAGGTATAACTCACACTCAGCGTAGTAAATTTTTCGCAGACCTAAAACACTATTTTTGGGATGAACCGTATCTATTTAAAATGTGTCCCGATGGGATAATTAGAAGATGCGTGTACGGTTCAGAGACCCAAAAATTCTCGATGAATTTCATCACGGCCCAACTGGAGGACATTACGGTCCGTCTACAACCGTGAAAAAAGTCTTTGATGCGGGATTTTATTGGCCGACAATTTTTAAAGAAGCCCATACGCTTGTGCAGAATTGTGATGCTTGCCAAAAGTCTGGTAGTCTTTCTCGTAGAGACGAAATGCCACAAAAGAGCATACAAGTTTCTGAAATCTTTGATATATGGGGAATTGACTTCATGGGTCCTTTTCCTAAATCTCATAAGTTCGAATACATCCTCATTGCAATTGACTATGTTTCTAAATGGGCCGAAGCGGAAGCCTTACCCACAAATGATGCACGAGTGGTTGTTAAATTTCTCTGAAAAAAAGCGAGGAACTCACTTCTGTAACCATCAAATGGAGAAAGCTATGAAACGATATGGAGTCCATCATCGTTTCGCAACAGCATACCACCCTCAAACCAGTGGTCAAGTTGAAAACACCAATAGAGCTTTAAAAAGAATACTTGAAAAAACGGTTAAGGATAATCCTTCCATTTGGTCAAGGAAACTCGATGATGCTCTATGGGCGTTTAGAACGGCATATAAAACTCCAATTGGCACAACTCCGTATAGACTCATATATGGAAAAACTTGTCATTTACGTTTGAAATTGAACACCGCGCATACTGGGCGTTGAGGCAATGTAACCCCGATCTCAAAATCGCTGGAGAAAAACGATTCTTGCAATTGCATGAACTCGATGAGTTAAGACTCCAAGCATATGAGAATTCCAAGTTGTACAAAGCTCGAACAAAAGCGTACCATGATAAGAAACTCAGAATCCGGAAAGAATTCAAAGCCGGAGACAGAGTACTTTTGTTCAATTCTAAGTACAAATTCAAAGCTCCTAAGCTAAGAACCAAATGGTATGGTCCATTCGTGGTAAAACATGGTTTTCCATCCGGATATGTCGAGTTATATGACAAGCACGGTGGAAGTTTCTTTGTTAATGGACATCGTATCAAGATTTATCATGATGAGGAGCAACTGAATGAAATTTCAAGTGAGGAAATTCCAATTGAACTGCTCGATAAAAAGAAATACACTGCTATTCCATTCATGGCACCTTTTCTAGCAGATTATAAAAAAGTAATACCATGGGCTGTAGATTCTGGATTTATGTATGATGTCCTTCCTAGACTTGTGATACAGAAAAGTTATATGACATCGATAAATGTGGTTTATATTCCCAAGAAGTCGGGAAAGAATCCCAAACATAAACCACGAAAGTGAGAAAGATCGAGTCAGGCTGATGACTCGTTAATAAATTAAGCGCTTCTCGAGAGGCAACCCGTGTGTTTTTAATTGTTTGTTTATTTTTATGCCCCAATGGTTTCACCATAAGTGTTGGGCCCTTGCAAAAAAAACAAAAAAAAAAAAAAAAAAATCCAAAAATATTTTGCATTTTGTGTGTTTGTTTGTTTTGTATATGAAGATTACTGCAGGTTACGATGCTTGATCTCGAAGATGTGGAATCGTTCGATCTCAATATCTCATTTGGAGCTCGATCTAGATTCCAAGGCTTAGGCAGTATCATTTCTTTTATGTTCCATTTCCCTATTTTTATGGTTCATCGTTCTTTAAATTGAGGACAATGTCAAACTTAAGTGTGGGGGGAGGAAATAGTAAAATGAAACTGGATTTTAAATTTTCTATATTTTTGAGCCTAGTTTTAAATTGTTTGCCCTTATGATCTAGTTGTTTTCGCACATTTAGGATAATTTATATTAGAATAACTAGATCAATCCACTGATAAAACATGTAATTTTGAAAATTCAAGATGTGTCCTGATTGACATTGCAATCTATTTTTGGGATCGATAACATTGCTAGCACAATTATAGCCCATTCCACCAAAAATTATGAGGATTTGAGCCTATTCATATATAGCATACATCTTTTATGCTTGATCTTTTTTGCTATGAGTGTGCCGGTGATTTTATTTATTCTAGAACTTGTACTTGCAAATCATTACCAGACCGCAGTGAGATCACATTCGTGTGATGAAAGTGTATTCGTGTGATAAGAGACAACATTAAGATTCAACTAAATGGCCATCCTTTTGCAAATCATACATTAGCTAATTACATCAGTTAGTTAAAACTCTCATCATTGACCCATTTGTTAGCACTCAATTTTAGTGCTAGATACCATTAGTACACCCTTTGAGCCATTCTTTTCTTTTGTTACATGATGAAGCGAAAAGTGTACCGCTTTTAGGGGGTCATTTAAGCCCTAATCCGCGATTATATGATCAAATATTGCCCAAAATCGTTTCTTTTCTCATTTTAGGTACTTGGGACGTGATTTCTGGAATATGAAGCATTTTGGAGCTTTTTGGACGTTTTTATGCTCAAGAATGAAGAAAACAAAAAGACCAAGGAAAGTCAGGATTTTACACCTGACGGCGTCAGGATTTGGATGCTGACGCCGTCACTTGAAGATGAAAGTGGTGGAATTATACACGTGACGCGCCAGAAAGTTTTACATAGGAATTCTGACGGCGTCACGTGTTAATGGATGTAGGCCGTCAAGTGTTAAGTTAAAGAGAGACGGGCCAGAGGATTTTTGAAGGTGACGGCGTCAGGATCATAGACCTGACGACGTCAGATGATATAGAGTGACGGCGTCAAAGTATTCTTACACGAGAAGGAACCTTAGTGAAACCGCCACAAGTTAATCAAGACAATCACAACTCGCGCGCGGAGTAACTGTCACTGTTTTGGCCATAAAATCTTCATACGAACTCGGATTTAGGTGATTCAAGAGGCCACGGAATCGGGACGAAAAAATCTACAATTTGGTGAAAAAGGGGAGCTGACGCCGTCACTTGTGAAGGCTGACGCCATCAGATCGATGCGGACAGAAAATCAGCTATAAATACAACATCACAACTTCACTTTTTGTAAGCCCTAAACCCTAAGTCCGATTCTAGGGTTTAGGTAGGTGTTTTTCCAGCAACTTAGAGGGTTTCAATCACTTCATAAACATCAAATATTGGTTTGTTGATTTTAACTTAATTATGTCTTTCATTATTGTGGTTGTTTGCCCTTCATTGATCATGCTTTGCTAAGTCACCTTGTGTCTACTTATGATTGTGTGAAACTTGTATATAATTAATTAGATCTTATTGATTCCTTGTTGATGTATGTGTCTATCGTCATCAATAAAGGTGTGACACTTCAATAGATCTAATTGGTTTAGCTTATAATTCTTGTTTCCTATTGTCTCTTGTTTGATTGGGTGATATCGATGTTAGGCTTAAGAAAACTGGCTAACCTCCTATACGGTAACTTGCTTGAACGTCTTAAGAAACATGAACCAATGCGTACTAGGTTTATTTGGTTGTATTTAATGCATGAGCGAATTCTAGTGATCCCATGTTAGGAGCTTCTTAGCCGACTCGACATAGGAGTGAAGTAGGAGCTTATAGAGTTGGGGAAGTACGTACGCCACCCCACGATTGGTATTAAGGAATACAACCCGTCAATTAAAACAAGGTGTGTGACAATTCAATAGGTAGAATTGGATAGCTAGCAAGGAGTAATACATCATAGGTAGATATGCTTCACTTCCCTTGTAGAACCCTAGTTTACTTTCCTGCACATTAGTTTAATTAGTAGCTTTTGGGTTAGTTGATTAGCAACTAATTCCGCCCACTCCTTCAAACCAGAGATTTTACTTGCTTTTCATAAAATATAAAAATACAAAAAGAATCATCCCTCACCTCTAGACCTAGTAGATAAATTTCAATCCTAACGAACACTATTCTTTGAGTTGAACGATCAATCCCCCGGTACTTGCCACTTCACTATACTACATCGGTCAGGTACACTGCCTGGTGGGGATTGCAAACTTCTCAAGATCCCTTGAGAGGTAAAACCTGTTGTAAGGTTGCAAAACCACGCATCATTACACCAGAAAAATACAAAAATATTTTACACTTTTAGCCTTAACCTTACCCAGTCAAGTCTTGGTTGGTTACTAGCTACTTGGAAAGATGGTTGTTATGTGGGAAATCCTTGAATTTTGGAGAAAGTTGCAAACTCTATGATAATCTCATAGAAGATCTATTGGAATTACGATCGATGGCCGAAACATGTGGTCAAGAAAAGAAAAAAAAAAAAAAAAAAAAAGAAAAAGAAAAAAATATAATAAGTCATCGCAATTGTATGGTGACAAGAATAGCCAATGAGTTATGAAAGTATGATATCGATCAAGGATGAATTCTCAAGTTCATGTGAAAGAAGTTGACGTAGCTAGTAGCAATTGGTTGTAGACTTTGACTATTTGTAAAGTTTTTTTTACACCTCTCATAAGTATATCCCATGCCTTATCACTACCTTTTTAATTTTGTGAAGATATTAATTATGCGAATATTCTAGTGACCATCCGGTTCTTGAGTGATCGAATAACGCGCCAGCGATCTAAGGTATTTTACTTTAGTGACCATCCGTTGTTTGAGTAAATCAAGAATTCGCGCTAGCGATCTAGTATGTTTTTACAAGAGATATATGAACATAAACCCCATATTACCCTTTAACCCGAATAAAAGTCCTCTTAGATGTTTACAATTGGTGCTTACGCCACGTCGGTGGAGTTTTGTTTCTTGAACAAGCTTATGGTAATATCTAGATCATGACTGAGCGATGAGTGTGATTTTCTTATATACTCACCCACTAAATAAATGAGTGTTGAGTGAATTATACTTCATTCCTTTTTTGTGAGGTGTTTTAACATGTTATCAAGCAAGAGAATCATTAAGGTATTGTCAAACATCTCGACTTTTCACTTATAAAGCTTAAAAAGATGGATCTTATCTCGTACTTGTACTTGATGGATTTGCATCTCATTTTTTAGAATCATTCTCATTTATATCATGTGGATTTATTTTTAAAAGCTAGATTTGCTTGAGGGCAAGCAAAGTGTAAGTGTGGGGGGATTTGATAACGCTCATTTCGTACATGTTTTAGTCGCGTTATTTCTATGTTTGTGCATTGTATTTGGTTGTGTTTGTGAACATATTATGCGAAAAAGGTACAAAAGATATATGAAGGTTCAGGTACAATCAAGTCCAAGGGAATAACTAGAAAGATGGGGAAAGATCGCTAAATCAAGAGCTTATGCACAACGAAAGATTCTACCCATAATAAAGACCTCGGGAAGATCATAAATCATAAAGAATCAAGTTACAAAGATTTCTGAGCTCAAGAAAAGATCAAGTGTTGATGAAATGAATGAGAAGTTACATGCAAAGTTTGCTATGAATTATGGCCTGCTTCCTCAACCAAAGGTTCAAGAAATACAACTAAGGCTTAAGTTCAACCCAAGGTTCAAAAATGCCATGCCAACCTTACTCCAAACCTTGGGCTGGAATCTGAACCTCAGGTTGAGACTTCAACCTTGGGTTGCTGCAACTCCTGGCACACTTAATGACTACTTTTAATGATCTAACTCTTCATGTAGGTTGTCATTATGCTTCAATTACAAAATTTTATGACACTTGGTGCCCAAGAAACTTGATTGTTGGCCAAGGAGTAGTTTTCTATTAATTATAAGCATTGGCTAGAGAGAAAAGACATAAACTCATATACCAAATTTCTCATACTCTCTCAAGAAGGCTACAAAGAAGAAAACGCAGTAAGAAGTTGACTTACCTTCATTATCCATCATTGTAATCATCAAAGGAATCATTGTTGATCACCTCATAATTGTTCCTAAGTCTTGTAATCATCATTACAACTTTTGTAAGACTCTTTAATCATGTTTTCAAGTGATATAATTTCTGTGATTATTACTTTGTTTGCCATGAGTGGCTAAGTGCCTTGTGCACTTGCCTAGATGATGTTTGTTACATGAATGTTGATTGATTATGACTCTATGGTTCTAATTCAATGAAAAGCTAATACTAAGGTCGAATTGTGCTTTCAAAGTTTTCATAAACAAAAGAGTTATCAAGTTTGGTTGATTATTAATGGTGTAACAGGTCGAAAGAGATATTGTTATTTAATCAATTGTAAACCTTTGTCTATGAAAGTGTTACCTTATGTATTGACCATTTCATATGTAACTTGGTTAAACTTAGAAAACTAAAAGTGTAGTTGTCAATTACTTGTGAAACGATAGCGAATCAAGTGATTGAATTGTGTTAGTCTTGTTTTTGATCAAAACTTAAATATTTGTTTTTTGTCATCTTAAAATCGTGACGAGGTTTCAAAGTTTTGAAAACTTTAATATTTCCTCAGGTACTTCATTGTTGGCCATTTCGGCAACCAGCCCTTTACTCCTCAATGTGGGCTTTGACGGATAGCTCCGAGGATGAACAATGCTACTAACTGCCGGGATAATGCTACAATGAATCTGTTCACCCCTGCTGATTACGAGTACTATAATGATGGAGTGCCAGATCATGGTGCTCTTAAGCGGTCATGGCGTCAGTTGGGGATGTGCATGCAGGCTCAGACCAACATGCTATTAAGATATGAAGAATTGTTTGATCAATTTGCTGACCTCTCTCATGCTCATGAATCCTGCAAGGATGTTCAACTTCGATATAGGAAGTGCAGGGGTGAGTTGTCGGAACTCCAGGGCGCTAAGGACGCCGAGGTTGTCAAGGTTGAGCAGCTTGAGGAAGAGAAGAAAACTTTGGTTGCAACTAGTGCTGAATAGGTTTCCAAGATCAAAGGTGTGGAAGCTAGGCTGGCTGAGTCTGAGAAGGAAAATCAGACATTGTTGTAGGAAAAAGAAGACTACGCGGTACAATGAGGCCAAGGGGAGATGGCTAGGCAGCGCTTGGTTCGTGACTACTTCCCAACATTTGCCTGTTGTCTTCTTTAAAGCACTGAATACAAGAAGAGTTTGTCTGTGCATTTTAACTTGGGAATCTCTGCTGGGTGGATCAATGAGGTGCAAGAGGGACGGTTAACTGATGCAATGAAAGCTATCCTTGACGCCTCATCTGGATTTGACTTGGAAGCTTATGACAAGTTGTACCCAGCTTATGATGAATTATTCGTCAAACGGTACCCCTTTGCTGATATGACTGCTAATGGCCACCGTCTGTCTTCAGCGGACCTACAAAACTTGCTTCCAGATGAAAGCCCTCCTACTCCCGTCCAAAGCCCTGTTAACTCCATTCAGCTTTAGTCGTTTGTAGTTTAGTTTATCTTGTTGCCAAGTGATGGCCTTATTTTGTAATTTTTGAGACGAACAACATTATTGTATTTTTGATGGGTATATCCCCTATTGGTTCTTATGATATTATGTCATGAGTTTGTGTTATCTATTTGCATGTGCCTTATTAATTTTCCATGAGACGCAACCATTCGGTGAATAGCACCTAGATTCCTCCCTAGTGAATAACAATTTGGGGCACCAAATCATTCGGTGAATAGCACCTAGGTTCTTCCCTTGTGAATAGCACTTTGGGGCATAAAACCGTCCGGTGAACAACACCTTGGTTCTTCCCTTGTGAATTGCACTTTGGGGCATAAAACCGTTCAGTGAACAATACCTTGGTTCTTCCCTTGTGAATAGCACTTTTAGCGCATAAAATCGTCCGGGAAATAGCACCTATGCTTCTTTAAAGTGATGACCATTTTATTAGACACTGACTACACATTTCGATCGGAGGTAGCTAGCCGTCCGTCGGAGTCACAAACAAATTTTGTCTAGAAAGAGTTTCTGGAAAATTGCCACTACTCCTATCTTGGGATGTGGCTTAATTGTCATTTCATATCATTCGGTTACATTTGATTAGAAGAAATACATTTGCTACAACATTTTCTTAGGTTGATTGCATTCCACGTTTGTGGCACCTCCTTGTCTTCCATTTTCATTAACTTGTAAGAACCATTCTGAAAGGCTTCTATCACCCGGTATGGGCCTTCCCAAGTAGGTCCTAACTTACCCAAGTTTTCCACTCGGCTTGCCTCATTATTACGGTACACGAACTCCCCTACCTTGAAAGATACCGGGCAAACCCTTCTGTTGTAGTATTGCTCCACCTTTGCTTTGTACTTGGCCTCCCTTATAGCTGCGGCCTCCTTTCGCTCTTGCAACAGATCCAGGTTCAAGCGTCTTTCTTCATCATTTGTCCTTTCATGTACCATCATGGTCCTATGTTTTGGCATTCCTATCTTTGCAGGGATTATGGCTTCACTTCCGTACGTGAGACTGAACGGTGTCTCTCCATTGCTTGTTTTCAAAGACGTCCTATGTGACCATAGGACGTTGGGAAGTTCATCCACCTAACCAGCCATTTCTCTACCCTTTCGTGTCTTTATACCCTGCATCAAACTCTTGTTCGGCCGTTCTATCAACCCGTTGGCTTGTGGGTGCGCCACTGCTGTATTCATTTGTCTTATCTTCAATTTTTCGCACCAAATTTTGAATGGATCCTTGACAAAGTTTGTCCCATTGTCCGTAACAATGATGCCTGGCAGGCCGTACCGGCACACAACGTTTTCTCATGCAAACTTCTTCACATCTTTTCTTGTGGTTCTAGCCAAAGGTTTTGCTATGATCCATTTTGTAAAATAGTCGATAGCCACAATGACATACTGTATCTTTCCTGGAGCTGCTGGAAAAGGACCAAGAACGTCCATACCCCACTGGTAAAATGGCCATGGGGCCATGATTGATGTCATGAGGCTTTTTGGAAGCTTTAGCACCGGTGAATGTATTTGAAAAGAATCACATTTTTGTATTTTTTTTTCTCTAGCATCACGATGCATGGTTGGCCAATAGTATCCCTGCCGTATGGCTTTTGCTACCGCCGAACGTGGACCGGAGTGCATGCCGCATGCTCCCTTGTGTATCTCCCGAGTGACATAGTTTTCCTGCAAGGGACCAACAGACCGCAGCATGGGCATCAAATAGGGCTTCTTGAAAAGCACGCCCTTCTCCATGGTGTTCTGACTGACTTTCATTTGAAGGGTCCGAGCTTTAACCTTATCATCTGGCCAAATGCCTTCACTCAGACACTTCACAATTGGAGTCATCTAATTGTCTTCTTCTTCTTCCACTACCGTGTTAACTTCTAGTATATCCACCGATGGCTTATTTAGTACTTCTACCAAAATTTCCTTTATGAGATGGTTAAATGCGACGGAGGCAGATTTTGGTAGCGAGGAATGTTTACTATCCGGAATTTCTTGAAATGGTTTATACAGTTCTTTCCTTCGGCTAGGTATTTGACCATGTTTTCGCTGCAAGCCACGATATCACCATTGATCTGACTGGCGACTAGCTTGGAATCTACCTTTATGGATAGCGAAAGTACCCCCATTTCCTTGGCAATCCTTAGGCCTGCAAGTAGTGCTTCAGATTCAGCTTGGTTGTTGGTGCTCTCAAAATTTAGCCTAAAAGCATACGTGTACTATGTTTTTGTTAGGCTAATCAAGACCAAACCTGCTCCGGGCCCGCTTTTGCTGGACGCCCCATCCATATAGAGTGTCCATTCACTTTCCTTGTCTGGGTTATTTGGTTCGGCCATCACTTGTCCCACCACTTTTCCATTGTTGTCAATAGGGATTTCGTTTATGAAATCTGCCAAAACTTGCCCCTTGATGGCGTTTCGTGGTTCATACGTTATGTCGTGCGTCCCCAACTCAATTGCATATTTTGCCAACTTTCCCGATGATTTTGCTTTACTCAGAATCTGTTTGATGGGTTGGTCGGTGATAACCTTGATAGGATGGGCCTCAAAATACCTCCTTAGTCTTCTTGATGCGCGTATTAGTGATAAAGCCAATTTCTCCAAAGGAGCATAATTACACTCTGCTTCGTACAGAGTCCTGCTAACGTAATGTACCAGAAGTTGCTTTCCATTCCGCTCAACTAGCAACACGGCACTGACCGCTTCCTTAGCAGCGGCCAAATAGATACAGAGTGTTTCCTTCGGCAAGGGGGACACTAGTGAAGGAAGGCTGATGATGAATTTTTTGAGCTCTTGGAATGCCCTTTCTGCTTCCTGTGTCCATCGATACTCGTCTTTGTTTTCTTTTGTGATATTCTTTAAAGTTTCAAAGAAAGGTAAGGACTTTTCATTCGACTTAGCTAAAAATCGATTCAGAGCCACCAACTTTCCGGAAAAGCTTTGTGTTAATACAAATAATGTCAAAAATGTCATTTGCATTTTCCGGTCTCTACATGTTTTGATAATCAAAAAATATAAATACACTAGTACAAAAATGGGATTTAGTCACACATGTTGTTTTTCGAATAGCCACACAGTCGACTTTTTATGTGACTAAATGTACCAGAATAAAATAAACAGCCACACTTGATCCGACTTGTGTGACCATTTCGGAATTACATCCGAGGCTACAGCCACACATTTGACTGTAACACCCCAACCCGATAAGGGTAAAGATGTCATAATAATGGTTTCATATCAGATCAAACAAAGCATACATCAACAATAATACAAAGGTTCTCAAGGGTTACAATAAAATTCTGAAATTTACAAGGTTACAAAGGAAACAAAAGCTAAATACTAAGTCTGCAAATGCAAATCCTTCTACAAGTCTCTACTTCAAAATAACTATCAAGGTCTTCTAAGTCCAAAAGTCTCTTCACTCATACCCAGCTTCCAACTAAACCTGCCGCGGGAAAAAGAAACGCGGCTGAGCTTAAAAAGCTCAGTGAACAGATATATAATATACGGAAACGAAAGCAAAAGAAAACGAGCATACATGGTATAGTGCAAATGGAATATCATAAGGTATAGACAAAGAATATAATAATGATGGAATGAAAAGAAAGGAAATAAAAAGACATAAAAGGATCAGCAATCCACCACGAGCCCAGAAACAAACCAAATCACATCATCTCAAATATAACCAAATAGAGTAGCTAGCTCCCAGATATGTGAAAGACGTGTATCGCACACACCATCAGTCACCAAATAAATATAACAATAAACAAATAACATATACAGATAACAGGTCAAATCTAGGATGCACCCATACGCCCCCGCAGACAAATCAATAATCATAATCATAATGGCCATAGCAGATAATAAATAAGGGACGGAACAGGTCATCACTCTCCTGCCCTAGAGTCATGTCAGAGGTGCGTCAATGACATGGACATGAAACCCTCATGCCTAGTGATTGGCTCGTAATATCAAACTGTAGGTCAAGGTCAAATGTACTAACAAAATAATCAAAAGTCATATCTTAAGGGTACATGGCAAAAGGTTCATGTCAAACAGTCCATAAATAACTATCAAAGGTTCAAATCAAAGTTTATCAAATTAAGTTTTATATCAAAATTAAGTTCAGATTATAAGGACTACATCAAATGGTTCAGAAAAGAATTTCAAAGGTTCATAATTAAAGTTCATAGCAAAAGTTCATTTTAGAAATTCCTGTCAAAAGTTCATTGAAAGCATTCCTTTAATAACGGTTTTCAATAAAATGATCTTTCAGAATAGTTTTCATAAAATAATCTTTCAAAACGGTTTTTCATAAAAATATTCTTTAAACTAGTATCCACAAAGGTTAACAATTGTCATATAAAAATAGTATCATATCACCACCCATAATCATTCTTTTAAAATAACTGATTTTTCTCAAAACATTTCCAGGTCATAATTAAAAAGGTTTTCACATTTATTTATCAAAATCAAATGAACCTTCGAATGTGATTCGAATACTAATATATAACAAGGTAACGAACGAATATCAAATGGATCATTATAGAGACTCAAAGCAAAAAGGGTCATATCGAACATCAAGGTCAAAATGAATCAAACAAACGAACCAAAGTGTAGGGGAACATAAAAATGGTATAGGAAATCCTAATAAGGAAAATGAAAAGCTGAAAGAAAAGGGAATGAAAACCCTTATTGACAAAGGGCAGAATATCTGTACCTTATTAGCAGAACACAAGGATAGCAAATGACAAGAATCAAATTACTCCTTCCTCGAACCTAAGGGAGTAGAAGACAGAATGACAAGTGATTTTTAGTTATCTTTCCCTTTTAAGTAACTTTCCTTATTTAGTAGGTTTACCGAATTATCAAGTTTATAATATCACATATTAGGTTAAGTCATTAATCAAACCTTATTATGGGATTAAGGTATATTTTATCAGTTACAAAAGTTTAGGGTTAATTATGACAAGTATACATAGTTTAGGGTTATAATTGTAAATTCATTAGATTCAAAGTTTTAAAATGAAAATACTTTAAGTTACTGATTTAAATACTCATATTATTCAGAATGACATTTTAATCCCTTTAGTTTCCCAGTTTACAGTTTATACCCTTTAGTTATATAATTTACAAAACAAACCCTACATTTACATAATTCATGTTTTAATCCCTATGATACTTATATTTGCCAAACAAGTACTTTATTTTACAAATTTATAGAACATCACCTCAGAATTATATGAAGTACGAATTAGACCCTCAGAATTTAGTAATTACACAATTGGTCCCTTAACTTTACAAAACTTACAATTTAAATCATAATTTATCTATAATTACATACCAAGCCCATAAATACTCAAAATTACACATTATACTCTTTATGACATTATTTACACAAAATAACTTCAAGTTTCTAGAATTTACACTTTTAGTCCCTCTACTTTAATTAATTACAAATCGACCCTTATAAATATAATTAATTCATTTTCTTGCAACATTTACACTTAGGACCCTCAAGTTATATTTTTACCACATTCCTACTGACTTATATGACATTACAAAAATATCTCAGAAGTTTCAAAGTTGGCAAAACAAACCCTTATAGTTTTAAGAACCAATCGTATAGACTTTTTAATTTGTAAAACCAAACCCTACTTCTATCCAATCATTATGCCATCATTATTCCTTCATTACTAGCATTAATTACATCAGATCTAATCACATAAACCCTAACCCTAATCGTTCTAGGGTTTTCTTCCTAATTTTCTTTATTTTTCTTTTAAATCCGATCCAAACATAAATCAAGATCAATTATTCTGAGCTTCTAAAAATCACATGGTTATTTTTCTAGGCTTATAATATCAGTATAGAACATGTAAAAATTATAGTTACACTCCAGAAAAATCGTATGACAATATTTGGAAATTACGTGTGTTTTATCTCTTTTAATTTTCGTACGCATGATTAAGCTTGCATGATTCATGTTTAACATTTTTACTGAGTTATATTCGACATAAAGATCATTATAAAAATGCTAGATTAATATTAGAACATAAGAATTAGTCGTGTGGATTTATACCTATCGTATGCAACAAGTCGAACAAACAAACGCACCACGATCGAACGAAGGCTTCAATACTCCAACTCTTATTTTTCGTAGCTCCCTTACACCTTGATGAACTCTAGAAAAATGCTTGCTCAGGTCCAGAAGATCGAATGGAGGCTTGGTCGATTTTTGTGTGTGTCGATATTAGGGTTTCGGCAATTAGGGTTTTTAGAAAATAATATGGTTTGTGTTATACTTATCAAAACCGACTAGGAGGGGGGATATATCCAGATTTTTGGCCCAAATATTATCACAATATCACACTTTGATTTCTTGTATAATTCCTTAAATTAGTTTGTATTTATCTTAAATAAAATGATTTTACAAAATATAATTAGATTTATTTAATTTATTTTCGGCCCATATATATGTGTATATGTGACTTTATGATTTTTGGACATTCAAAAATAATGTAATGTTGTCCCAGAAATAAATTTACTTGATATGTAGCTCGTTTTTCAGAAGTTTGGAATTGTTTCGGAATTTTATAAGTTATTTATTTAGGTTTTATGGTTTCAGGGGTAATTTGGTCATTTACATGCTTTCTAAATTTCGGGTATTACAACTTCTTCCCCTCTAAAAAAAATTTTCGTCCTCGAAAATTGAAGTGAAACGAAACGGAAAGCATAACGGACCGCGAACGGGAATGAAGTAGGACGAAAAACAAACAAAGACGTACCGGATCCAAATACGAAATGTAGATAACTAGCTCGTATCGATTCTTCGGTTTCCCAAGTAGCCTCACGCTATGGGTGATTCCTCCAAAGAATCTTTACGAACGGAATAACTTTATTTCTCATGACTCAAATCACAACGAGGTGGTTTCAAATTCCTCAGAAGGAGACAAATAATTTGATTTGATTCAAAAGGTCCATGCAACATAAAATGGATGATAGGTGAATCTTCAGGATCTCTTATGAGATACGAACAAGATTTCAGATCAAATTAATTGTATCGACAGCAAAGAGTTTTACAAGAATTCAAGACTTATAACTGAGGTCAACAGAATGAAAACGAGAGTCCAAACTCATCCAGATATTTAACGAACGAAGGTAGAGTATACGCATAGGTAGGATGAACCTAACGTCTCACCAATCACGGATAACCCAACGGAGATTCTAATTCTAAACTTCTTAGATACTCCCCAAGATATCCTATGCCCACAACAAGTGCACGTTATATGATGTAAGTATTATCACGTTGGCCAGACGTCATAATACTAGCATCATATAAATATACCCTTACGATGGTCATACTTTATCTCAAGTCGAAATCAAAACCACCTATCTTAATTCACCTAGTACTTCTATAGTCTCAAAGGTCAACAAGATCAATTGTCATAGACAGGAGGGAAAACAAACTATTCGCAAGAGTATCGGAATTCCAGGTTTCCTAGCAAAAGTAGAGTACGCCGTCACAAGCATCATATCTTCCACAATTCGCCAAAATCTCTCAAAACAAATCCGTCACCGACATACTAAAAATGAACACAAACAGAAATGCTTCTAGGGAACTTAAATCAGTAAAGGATCTTATTACTATATAACGAAACTTAAGAGGGTCAATGGAAATGGAAGTTATTCGTCAATAACTTCGGCGTTCACAGAATCAATTCTTCCAACCATAAAGGTCTGTTTCTAAACTCCGTCCATTCAACACATCCAATCTCCTCAAGTCCAGTTAATCTGTCTTCGTCTGTCCATCAATCGGAAAGTGAAACCAAAATCGGGAACTTGTGTCTGGTTCGTCGAGCCTCCTGCAGTTCTTCTTGGACTGTGATGGGGTAATGTGGATTGCTGGCACGATCTTTGAATCTCTTCATCATCCAGTCTGCTTCCGTTCTCAATTTATCTTAGTACAACCAAGATGAATAGGAAAATTAGACTGCATGTCTTCATCAGCTCCAGGTTTGCCATCTTGACTAAATTTCTTCTTCTGCATCGCCAACACTTCAACCTTGTAAGGAAAGTCTTCACTCTTCAAAGTAGCCGCCATTGTTGTCAACTCCAAGTCAGGCAATGAACTCATTTTTCTGATTTTCCTCTAGTTGTCTTTGATGCATCCGAAACTTCCTATGCGGTAAGTGAAGATAACCGAGTCTCTTTCTGATTTATCCTAAAGATTGTTCCACCTGAAGGTATGGCAGCTAATTTCTAATTTTAGCTTTTCCGAATTCCATTCTCAACTAAGTTGTTTCTATCTGTTCACGAATTTTCTCCATGGTATCATCAGTTGCAAACATCTTCCAGAATTCTTCGGCAGATTTTAAAGGATTTCAGTTCTCCATTCTATTGTTGGCTTTGACCACATGGTGATAGCTTTCAAAGCTCGCGGGATTTTAGGAAGTATCCTAAATTAAGAACATCGTTGTCTCAACAAATATCAATCTCTTAGTATGCACAAATGACTAACAAGGTGCAAAGATGATTTTCATGCTCGTCCTCGTCTCCGAATGTACTATTAAGTCATACAATGACCATTTGTCCAAGTACTCATGAGAAAACGTTATTTATTAAATTTACAAAACAGGCAGGGCTTTAGCTAATACTATTAGCGTCCCTGATTGTCATAGCAGTCATTTATGAACACAGAAGGCGATTCTAAAATTAATTCATCAGAAGGAAACTTCGCACTCTGAAATTAAACAAACACGTAGTCGTTTCAGGGAGGATGAATATTGGCTCCTAACAGTAATACGGTTCAGCTATCTCCAGTCACCATCCTTCTTTATCGCGAACGAAACTAAAACACGCCCAGAAAATACACTTAGGTAAACTCACTTCCTGGTCTTCGGTTGCTGCTCTTCCCGGTTCCTTAAATCAGTTTATATGATCCCGGACATATCTGAAAGACATCTTCGCTTGGTGACTAGACAATCTCTATCAAATCCTACTTCACGCTCAACCCGATAAAGGTAAAGATGTCATAATAATGGTTTCATATCAGATCAAACAAAGCATACATCAACAATAATACAAAGGTTCTCAAGGGTTACAATAAAATTCTGAAATTTACAAGGTTACAAAGGAAACAAAAGCTAAATACTAAGTCTGCAAATGCAAATCCTTCTACAAGTCTCTACTTCAAAATAACTATCAAGGTCTTCTAAGTCCAAAAGTCTCCTCATTCATACCCAGCTTCCAACTAAACCTGCCGCGGGAAAAAGAAACGCGGCTGAGCTTAAAAAGCTTAGTGAACAGATATATAATAGACGGAAACGAAAGCAAAAGAAAACGAGCATACATGGTATAGTGCAAATGGAATAACATAAGGTATAGACAAAGAATATAATAATGATGGAATGAAAAGAAAGGAAATAAAAAGACATAAAAGGATCAGCAATCCACCACGAGCCCAGAAACAAACCAAATCACATCATCTCAAATGTAACCAAATAGAGTAGCTAGCTCCCAGATATGTGAAGTACGAATTAGACCCTCAGAATTTACACACCATCAGTCACCAAATAAATATAACAATAAACTAATATAACAATAAACAATTTATGGTATCAGAGCCAGGTTTTTCAGTCACCAAATAAACCATATTATTTTCGGCAATTAGGGTTTTTAGAAAATAATATGGTTTGTGTTATACTTATCAAAATCGACTAGGAGGGGGGATATATCCAGATTTTCGGCCCAAATATTATCACAATATCACACTTTGATTTCTTGTATAATTCCTTAAATTAGTTTGTATTTATCTTAAATAAAATGATTTTACAAAATATAATTAGATTTATTTAATTTATTTTCGGCCCATATATATGTGTATATGTGACTTTATGATTTTTGGACATTAAAAAATAATGTAATGTTGTCCCAGAAATAAATTTACTTGATATGTAGCTCGTTTTTCAGAAGTTTGGAATTGTTTCGGAATTTTATAAGTTATTTATTTAGGTTTTATGGTTTCAGGGGTAATTTGGTCATTTACATGCTTTCTAAATTTCGGGTATTACAACTACAGCCACACATTTGAATATTTTCGTGACTATACGTATCTGGTAAATTTTTTTTTGATTTTTTAGTCACTTATAATTTGGGACGTGTGACGGATACAAATAAGGTTGAAACATTAGTCACACTATATATATACATATGTGACAAATATATGTCACGCAATTGAAAAGTGTGACCAAAATCCATATATGGTCACACGAAGTAATTGTGTATGTGGCTAAATCATATGCTCAAGTTTGTCACACATTATTTATGCGTGACTGCTAGTTTTTGTTGAAAATTTAGCCACATATGAATTTGAAATGTGTGACAGCTGAAAAGTAAGTTTGAAGCATAGTCACGATATGCATTTAAAAGTGACAAATATATGTCACACACTTGAGATGTGTGACCAAATGTCATATATGGTCACACTAAACCATAGGCATACATGATTAAGTGTGACCAAAATTCGATACAAATAGTCACGTAAGTTAATATGTGTGTCTAAAGTTAAGTGTGTGTTTGCCTGCCAATTCCTAATGTGTATGGTCACATTTAATTGTAGCACAATCATGTGACTATAGGCAATAGTCAAATTTTGTCACACGTTATTTAAGTGTAGTCACAATTCGATACATATGGTCATACATTTCTGATAACTTATGCAATAGTCAAAAATTTAAAAATATCAATATTTTGGCTCCATTGTAAGCATTTATGTAAGCATATTTTGTCAGACTATACATTCTAGGAGTAATAACTATACATTCTAGCAGTAATAACTACACATGTTTATCTCATAAGCAGTAATAACTATACATGTTTAAGTCAAACTATACATTCTAGCAGTAATAACTATACATTCTATTTCTTGTCCTTGGGTCCTAGATACTCTTCCATCTTCCTGAGCAGTTCATATGCCATGTCATCATAATTAAGCTGAAGCTTGAGTATTTTCTTCCCACGCAACATCTGATGTAGAATGTCTTTGTGAAACTTTAAAGGGTAATCCTTTTCTACAAGCATGTAGATCACCAACTCATTCACAGTTAAAGCATGTACTCCACATCGTTGAAATATTTTCCATTCTTTAACAGTATTGTGCGTTAGTCTTCTCCAACATTCATCTTCATGATTTGGTTCAAACATTACCTTCAAATAATTCCAGACTTCTCTATCATAAGCTTGTTCTGGTGTCTTATTACCAAATCTTTGTTTGAGTAATTTCCATAGAGCTATCATATCTCGTCTATCAAAATCATGAACCATGTGAAGAAAGCTTACAAACCTTCTAAAAGAACCATCATGCCTCTTAATATCGTAATAAACTGTTTCCCCATGAGATCCAGACTTATAATCAACAATGGGATGTTTGACAGTTAAAGGTTGTGCATCCATGGCTTCTCCTACAGAGTCAACTGGAAGTTCAGTGTGAGCTTGCATTTGTTCTTTAGCAACAGCTTGCTCAGTTTGTTCTTGTTTTCTCTTTTTACTGCTTTCTATTTCCAACTGTTCACCTGCTCTCTTTGAACTGTCATTCAAGAAGAGTTCATTGTTTCTCTTGGCAATTGCATATAATTCTTCAATTCTTTTATCATCAAAGAATTTCAAATCCTTTAGTTTCCAACTGGCCACATTCTTCAAATACCTGCACATGAGTAGATGTTTATGATGTACATATTGGGTGTTGTTGATATTAATATAAATTTACCTTTGCAACAACAAAAAAATAAATAAATAAAAATAAATACCTGCACATGAGATCTCTTCTTTGTTTTTGAGTGGGTGGCTTGTTCTTCTTAGCTGCATATCTTTGTTATGCATACAACTTCTTTTTTGCATCAAAAATTTCTTTCAGCATCCTGGCTTTTTCATCTACTGAGTACTTATCTTGCTCTTGTTTATGTAGTTTCTTAGCAAGCTCAGAATCAGCTGCAACCTGAGCCCTTTCCTCATCCCATGAAGCTATTAACTCTGCATCTTTTTCTTCTTGTATTCTCCTTTGTTCCAAAATTGTCTGATGTTCTGCATCATACTTTTGTAATAATTTCATAGCAATTTCAACATCAA
The DNA here is from genome assembly GCA_021014915.2 of Artemisia tridentata subsp. tridentata. Classification (NCBI taxonomy): domain Eukaryota; kingdom Viridiplantae; phylum Streptophyta; class Magnoliopsida; order Asterales; family Asteraceae; genus Artemisia; species Artemisia tridentata. The sequence continues at coordinate 151,212,391 of CP139509.1, forward strand.
CTTTTAATTGCTCTTCTTTTGATAATGGTTTCTCCACAGGCTCTTCAGTAAGAATCCCTTTACCTTTGCCTTGTACCTGTGGAGTTGATTGTTTAGCTTTTGGAGAGGATGATGGCTCTTGTATCACAACACCTTTGGTTACTGGTTTTGCTGTCTTCAGCTCAGCAAGTACACTAACAGCAGTTGCAAAAACCTCTGGTGTAGCAGTACTAGCTTTTGTAGTACCAGCTGTAATTGGCTCACTAGCACTATCAGCATTTGTAACCTTGCCCAGACGATGATCAATCACCACTTGATTCCCTTGGTTATCCTCCCCTGAAACTTTGCCTTCATTCCCTCCCTGTTTGGGAGCATCCTTAGAAGCTTCAGAAGATTTAACCTTTTGTTTGGGAATTCTTGATCCTTTGACTCCTTCTAAATACCTAACCCTTCTCTTCAAAGCCTTTATCTCCCCACCTTGAGCTTTGATGACTCCATCTTGGGAAGAAGCTATTGCTCGCAGATCACCAATTTGTGCAGACAGCTTGGCACAGGTATCCTTCAATTCATTCAAAAGTTGCATACTATCCTCACCACTGTCCTGTGCTGCTGCTAAGCTAGACACAGTAGTGGCAGCCCTTGCCAACATGTCACTCTCCCCCCCAGTGACATCCTCATCTGCAACAGTTGGTATAGAACCACTAGCCTGAGGTAGCTCAGTGTTCTTGGTGTTAGTCCTACGTTTATAGGTCTGTTGTTGTTGTTCTGTGGGTGTGTGATGGGTACCAGCTGGGATTGCTGAACCTTCACCCATTTGGGTTTGGGCTAGTGCCACCATTGTTGGAAACAAAGGTGTCACTGTCCCTACAAAAACTTTTCCAACCCTCCTCATATTAGCAAAAACCTTTTTGGTAAGGCAGGGAGTGGGATAAACATTTTTGTGACTTTTCTTTTTTTTAAATTGGTTGTCCAAAAAGAGTTGCAAAAACCTTGGATATAGAAAATATTTAGCCGAAGAACTTTCCAAGTTCTTAACTATACTATCAAAAATTAATTTTGAGAAATTAAATCGTTGAGTATTTTCAGCCAAACAAATTATAGCAGAAGCTAAATTACTGCTAAATTCATTCCACGCAGTTTTCTTTGGACTTAGACACACTAAGACAGTATGAATTAAGAATTTCCACTGAGGAGAAAAATTACCTTTTTCAAACTTTAAAGCATCTGTATTTCTATCATAGCCCATCAGTGAAAGTTTTTCAAAGATTGTAGTATTTGGAAGATTCTCAACTCCGTTAGCATCATCTAGGAGAAGATCTCTTCGAATAGACGCCTCTGTAATGATAATCATCTGCCCATCTACAAGGGCATGGATTTGTGCTTCCCAATTAATAGTTTTGACCTTAGCAGACGACCAAAACTGGATAATGTTGGAAGTATATATAGTAGGTTTTACTGTTAATGCAAACTTAATATAGCTTGCATTAAGGAAATCAATGATCTCAGTAAAATCTACAGACTCGTTGGATTTTTCTAAAAAGGCAACATTATTATGAGGTTCGGTAAAAGTTAGGTTCGACATTATGATTTGATTTGGGGGTTTTGCAATATGACGATTAAAATACGATTAGGGAGTGGAAGAGAGAGATTAATGTGTGCGTGAATGTGCTTGTGTGCCACAATTGGGGATTTTTACCCTTTAAGTAAAAAGTGATACAAACTACCCTGCACTCCCAACCACTGCTAAAAGGATACCCAGCAGTAGAACGTTTCGCTAGTAGTACAACGGTTTGCCTAGCAGTACAATAATAATAACTGCATTCAAATATCATAAACTTGTAATAATAACTGCATTCATATATTAAACAAAGTCAAAATAAGTTTACATTTACATAGGCAAAATATATAAACAAAAGATACATTAAGACATATATATACTAGCTTGAATACTTTTGTAAACTTCAACTATTTGCTCTCTTGCTTCTTCTATTTTTTTGTTCCTCTCATCAATTTTCTTCTGATGCTCCTCAATGGCCTCTAAATCTTTCTTGTTCCTTTCTTCAAACATCTTTATACGCTTGTTGTAAATTTCTATCAATGCGTTTTGAGTACTGTACTCGCCTTCCCTACATTTCTCCCAAATATGTTGGGATATGCCTAATTTTTTATATTCTTCAGGCATTGGAGGAGGAGAATCATCCCTTGGGCGTTTGTTTTTGTTTGAAGAAGGAGTTGAAGAGGATTCAGCCATTGAAATTTGAAATTTATTTTCTAATGAAAATATCAAAGGAGTTGATTATGAACGGTTTTCCATGTCCATAGGTATAAATAGGCTGCAGACGATATACGAACGGTTCCCAATACTTTAGGCGGGAAGAGGGACCATCGAAATGCGCCAAAATTAAACAGATGGATAATAGGATTTGGTTTGTGTTTGGTTTGGATCGACTAGTTTAGTTGATTTGGAAGTGTTTTTGGTGTTGGATTGACTAATTGACTTTTTGATTAGGGTAATTGATATTTTATATATTAATGATATTTTCTATATTAAATTATTAATGATATTAAATAAGTTTATAGGGTTTGAAAATAGTTGAGTTAAAGGTGAGTTAAGGGTGAGTTATGATTGCGGGTATTTTTTTTTTTTTGAGTTAAAGGTGAAAAGGTAGCTGACGTGGCAGTGTGTTTAAGATCTTATAGGATCCCGATCTTTACCATAAGATCTTAAGAACTAATATATTTGAATTTATTGGACTATTCGTTTGGTTATTGTTTGAACCGCAAACTAAAAAAGTATGGAATGTATTTTGTAGAATTTAAAGAAAAAAAAAACATGTTAATACTCTTTAAATGACATTATACCCGTAGACTATTCGAGACATGCTACCCGTAGACTAACATATTTGGATTTATTGGACTATTCGTTTGGTTATTGTTTGAGTTACGGATTGGTTTAGCTTTAAGGGTTTAGGGTTTAGGGTTTTTAGGGTTTGTAAAAAATTGTAATGTTTTATTTGCCTCTTTGATATGGTATGTAATGTTTTATAAAAAATTGTAACGTTTTCTAAAGTATCAAATAGAAATACATTAAACATCAAATATAAATAATACATTAAACGTCAAATAGAAATTACATTAAACTACGATACGGAAATTAAAACCAAACTACAAATGAAAATACGATAAGGAAATTAAAAAGAAACTACGAATGAAGACTTGCATATCTTTCAAGTTGTTCCATTTCCAGGAAGACTTGCATATCTTGGTCCATTTGTCTGAGTTGTTCCTTTGTCAAACCAAATGGATTTGGGTCTTGGTCGACAACCGGTGGATTGTGCACCGGTTCATTTTCCGGTGGATTGTTAAAATAGGCTCCAACGGCTAACGAATTAACCAGCAGAGGTGCAAAAGGCTATCCTCACCCGATTACGCAATGAACAAGAAAAAGAACTCAAATTGATTAACACACTAATTTATAAAGTTACGATACGAAAAAAAAAACGATACGGGAATTAAAAATAACGATACAACAAATACTAATACGATACAAAATTTTATATAGAGTTGTAGTTGTCGATGAGATCCGACTTCTCCTCCCAAACTTTGACTTTGGGAAACTGCCACCCAAATTTCAGCTAGCAACTTCTCTTCCTCTTTAGACAAACGATTATTCATTTCAGATTTGTTGAACACCCAAGAACGGTATGGTATTTATAACCGTTTGAACTTTTAAATTCAAAATTCGAATTTAATTAACGAGCGGGATATTCAAAACATAAAATTTGAAATTCAAATTCAAACTGGAGGGCGGGATATATTTCAAAATTCAAATTCAAATTGGAGGGCGGGATATATTTCAAATTTCAAACTTTCAAATTTGCTAATTCTTGTCCACTATAAATAGCATGGCCTCTGAAACAAATGTCACACACAAACACATTCAACATCCAAACTTTTCAAATTCAAGATCCAAACATCTCAAATTCAACATGTCTTCCAGAAAAGATTTCGGGCAACAATTTCCAAGCCCACCTCGCCAAAGGGATTTCGGGCAACAATTTCCAAGCCCACCTCACCAAAGGGATTTCGGGCAACAATTTCCAAGCCCACCTCGCCAAAGGGATTTCGGGCAACAATTTCCAAGCCCACCTCGCCAAAATAAAGAATTCCATACTCCACCCGAGCATATCTTTCCGGTTTTCCAACCGGAAAATTTTCCGGTGAATAATCAACCGAAAAATGAACCGGTGCACAATCCACCGGTTGCCAACCAAGACCCAAATCCGTTTGGGTTAACTGAGGAACAACTTCGCCAAATGGACCAAGATATGCAAGTCTTACTGGAAATGGAAGCACTTGAAATAGAAGAGGAAGCTGCTCGTTTGGAGTGGCAAGCTAGGGAGGATGAAGAACGTAGGCAAAGGTGGGAGTTTGGGTTTTTCACACCTTCCGAATCCTCTGAAGATGGTTACCCAGACTCAGATGATACATTTCATTAGTCTATGGTTGTTTATGTTAATCGTATGTTGTTTATGTTAATCGTTCGTTGTTTACGTTAATCGTTTGTTGTTTTTCAAGTGGCTGTTTAATGTAGGTTAAATTTGATGTTTAATGTATTCTACTTGATGTTTAATGTAGTTTCAATTTGCAAGATCTTCAACATTACAAGTTTTAAAATAAACTTTACATTTCTAATTACAAATAATATCTATTTTATCACGGCGAGCCACGATTTTTACCACACCGGTTAGATATGTTAAAGCTGAGTTAAGGGTGAGTGTGTTAAAGCAGACATGACAGTGTGTTAAAGTTTAAAGCTGAGTTATTGTTGGGAGTGGTTAGAGTATTTTCTTTTGTTTTGTCGGTGGATTTTAGCGTGACTTAATCTTAATACCGCCAATTTTGTCCATATAATATTCAACTACGGATAACTGATACCCACGGGGAAACCCGAAAAACCGATGGATAATATTAATCGGGTATCCGGTGGGATATGGGGCGGGTACGGGTATATTATAAATGGGTTCGGTTATGGGTACACTAAAACCCGCCCCGAACCTGAACCGTTGCCATCCCTATTTACCGGCTATAGCCGGATTTCACCGCCACGTCATCACCATTAGCTTTTTTTTTTTTTTTACAAATCTTGCCAAGTCAGCTATAGTTAAACCAAACCACAAATTCAATATTCAACCGGCAATTAATCCCTTTAGTACCCTATCATTTGTAAACACACACAATAATCAATAAACCCTAATCAACACACACATTCTTCTGGCAAACACAAGCACGCAAACAATGAATCCAAATAACAACAAAGGTATGTTTTTAAATGTTTTCACATATCAGTTGATGATTGATTGTACAATAATTAATATCAGGCTTTTGATCTATAAATGGTGATGTTAGTGGTTGTTACCGATCGATTCTATTGTACACTGAGAGGTCTAAATCAATGAGAGCATTGGAATGTGCCTAGTTTGTGATTGGCCAGTAATGAGAGTACCTAGCAGACTTGTTTGTGCTTGGCCACCAATGAGAGGTCCAAATGCAGCCTATTAGAGTACACTGACATGTCCATTGAGACTACAAATACAGTATTTTGAACTGTTTGTGAGTACCCTGAGAGGTCCAATTGAGACTTCAATTGCAGCCTAGTTGGCCACCAATGATACTTGAAATGCAGCCTAGTTTGTGCAACATTGCTTCATTGTTTGGGATACCACAAAAGAGGACCAAAATTTTAGAACACAGTACAATGGATTCTTCTGCAATGGTAAACCATCAAAAGGTTTTTCTTTGATTGTGATATAGTTTAACATTTGAATCAAATAAAACTGATCTAACAGTTGTTATTTGTAGATGTCATACAAATTTCTTCTGATTCAAGCAGTTCAGAATCAAATGACGGTGCTCTCAACATCCTTCCTGGCCTCCTTGCTTGGTATTATCCAGAGCAACATTCTGATGCAAGTACTGATACTTGGGAAGTGGAACATATCCAAGCCATTGAACCTCCAGAGGAACTCCCATCTCAACCTCCTATCCTGGCTCTCCCTGTGCAAGTTCAAATACCAGTTGAAAAGGCACACAAAAAGAAATTTACTCAGGATATTGTCTTAGGAATGCCGTGTAAGAAGAATCCTATAGGTTTTGGAGCATCTTCTAGCAGCCATGGGAAAGGCAAAACTAAGATGGTTTAGGGGTTTAGGATATACATTAACAGCTTTTGTGTTTTGTAAATGGTATTTGGTTCAATTCTGACATTTAATTTGGATACTGATTTTCCCTTATGTATGTACTGTATTATGTTTTAAATATTCTCCTTTTTTGTATTCCCCAGCAACTTGCTGGTTTTTGTTTTCAATAGAGTATTACTTACTTAATAAAAAGTCTTCAATGTTCAAAAAAAAAAAAATTGTAGCAATTTGTGTTTTGTAAATGTAATTAGTAAGGGTACAATAACTGGTAATTATGTAATTATTTTGGTTTGTTATAAGGGTAGTAGTTTGTACTGTTGATGTGATGGTTGCACAGTATGGTACATTTGCGATTATTAAGATAATGATATAAAACATTTGGAGCCAAAATTTTGATTTATTCAAGATTATGCTTTAATTAATAGGTTCAAAGGCAAAAATTTTAAATAATTCAAATGTAAATTTCAAATTACAACTTGGAGACAAATTTTTGGATCAAAATTTTTTGAATCACAACGATTCATATTCTTGGTGTATAGCCTCTTTTCTCTCCTTAAAAAAAAAGACTGCAAAGAAAAAACAAAAATCAAATCTTCTATCACCATTACTCTCCAAGCTAAGCCATAATCATTTTCTTTTACCCTTTGTTGCTCAAGAGTCATGGATATTGAACCCATTGCTGATAATCAAAGTTTGCTTCCTCTTGATCATGATGTTGTAGTTGATGATAACGTCTTACAATATGAATCCGAACACTATTCTGATGATGAAGATATAGATGCGACTGGAACCAACCAAGCAGAGATACTAGCTAAGAGGGGCTCAACCAGGCTAGTAAAGTTTTCCGCGAAGCATGACAAACCTGGTTCAATAAAGCTCAAGGTAACCTTCGATGCATTCGGTAGGGTATCAGGGGCAAACAGAGCAGTGTTTGTGAGTTTTTTAGGAGATGTGGCTCGTGAGCAGATAGGTGTGAAGATTCTACACTGGAAGAAGGTGAATAAACAATCAAGAGATAAACTATGGGATGAAATCACGGTACATATATACTATTTTGAAACCCAGTACTACATAATTTTATGTATGCAGTTACATTATATGCAACTAATTAACAACATTGTGTTAATATTTGCAGAAATTTTTTGATGTTGACTTGAAATACATAAAATTAATAATGATTCGTCTTGGTAAAATGCTAAGGAATTACAGAAGGAAGCTCAAATTCAACTACATTTTGCCCAACCTAAATACACCTTCCAAACTGACTGAAGTCCCGGACTTGTATAGTACAATAATGAAATCACAAGACTGGGTCGAGTATGTTAAATACACGACCACCGAAGCATACAAGGTTTTAATTAGTCATCTTTATTTAAGTGTATATGTCATTTTATAATTTTCAGTTTGCAGCATTACCGCATCTAAACGCCTTATGATTTTTTGTTTTTAGGAGAAATCTGAGAAAGCTAAAATGGCGCGTTCCCAAAATATTTATCAGCATAAAATGGGACGAGGTGGATATGTTTATGTCAAAGAGAAAATGGTAAGATTACATAATGTTTGTTTTACAAATTGCCCATGAGAAATGAATCTGTTTACATTGCCCAATTTGCACATTTGCATTAATACCCTCATATTTTCGTTTATCTTGGTTTAACTTTACATGTGTATGCATTTGATGTTTATTAGATCCAAAATAAAGAGATTGAAGCGGATGAAGAACCCCCGCGTGATGTAATGTGGGTGAAAGGAAGGGTAAACAAAGACGGCAAATACCCAAATGATGATATTAAATCAAAGGGAGATCAACTTGTAAGTTTGACTGCTAATTCTATTATTATGCTTACATAGCAGCAGCATTAACTGTGTACTAGCAGTAATAGCTTGTATACCAGCAGTAACTGTGTACTAGCATATTTTTCATTGAAGTTCATGAGAAAAACTAACTCCAGCTGAGCAGCATTGACACAAATATGAGCAGCAGTTACTCTAACAGCATCAAGAAGACTTTTAATCCCAACATTTCCTATATTTTTTGTGCAAAAAGAAGCTGATGACAATATCAAGGAAGGAACCTCGAGTGTTGATGATGGCACTGATGCCATGACAGTTGTATTTGGTAAGGAAAAGGGCGGTTATGCCAGAGGAGTGGGAGGTGGAGTAACATACAAAGAGTATTTTGGCCTTCCTCGAAGAAAACAAGAAGCCAATGAAAAACTTGCGTTACTTCAAACTCAACTGGATAATGAGAGACACGAGCGTGAAGAAAAAGATAAATTGGTCAAGAAATTGTCCACCGAGATGACCGAAAAAGATGTGCAGGTCAAGAAATTATCCGGTGAGGTGGAACACACAAATAAAGTGCTTGCTCAAATTATGAAACAGTTGAATGATCAAGGGATGAATATAAGTTTTCCATCTGAACCATCACCAATAGCCTTAGTTGTAAGCCATTTTTTATGTTGTTAACAATTTCATTTTCTAATGCTAACACCACTGATGCTAATGATACCAGGCATTGAACATAAACTGATGAGTGACTGTATTTCTTAATTTATATTGCAGGTGACTCCAATGGCCACCATTGACAATATAGAGAGCAGCGCTAATAAGGTGGACGACACTCAGACAAGTGATGTTGTAAGTGCTAAAGATGCGGGAATTGAGGAGAAGTCCAATGGCCTTGAAACTTCTAAAAAGGTAACGGAAACAATGGTAATTAAGTATAGTAATAAAACATCCCCTTTGATTTTTGAATTTTACATACATGATCGACTAATGTACCGTGTTTTATATATACGTATAGGAACCTGCTAAAACTGTCAGGCCTAAGCATAACCTTAAGTCACGACGAAACGGGTCTCCAGATTCCTAATCGCTACAAAATGTGTCGTCTCCAACACAGCCACTGCCAACAGTATGTATTTCAACATGTTTCTTGTTACTCTTTTGTTTAAATAATGTAACGTGTTTTATATATATATATATATATATATATATATATATATATATATATATATATATATATATATATATATATATATATATATATATATATACATACATACATATAGGAACTTGCTAAAACTGTCGGACCCAAGACAAAGGAAAAGAAGCGAAAAAACGGGTCTCCGGATTCCCAATCGCAACAAGATGTGTCTCCAACACAAGCACTGCCAACAGTATGTATTTCAACATGTTTCTTGTTATTCTTTTGTTTAAATAATTTCTGATATATACATGCAAAAATTCTTTTTTTGTAGACACTTAAGTGCAAACTGTGGATTATAAAGCAAACAAATATTGTTACTTTGGGTACCGTATACCAGTCTCTTGGAAAGCAATTGCTACATAACCGACCACTCCCAAGTGATTGCTACAAAGTGTCAATTGATGAATCGTTAGTTGATGCAGCATGCATACCGGACATAGCACATAATGGGTTAAAAACAGTTAAGAAAGTCGAAGGTAGTTTCGTTGCATGGCCAAAGGATCAAGTTATTTTTGAAGAGGAGGTGCATACATGTGTTTTTTCAACCTACATATATATAATTATTCATATGTAATTCAATGTTTGATAGAAGCGTCTTTTGTTTACTACAGGTTACACCAACAAACCATGTGACTAAATGTGTACCACCGGCACCATTGAAGAAACAATATATATCTGCTAACGACTTAAGGCAAACTGCTAATAAGGCGGTGAAGGTTCAAAAGTCTTTAGATTATTGAAAATTTGATTAATTAAGTACGACATTACAATTGTATATCCTGTCCAGTTATATACATTCGAGTTTAATTCAATTTGAAATTTCTTGTGGTTTTGAATATTGTTTTATATATAATATATATACTCATTCCAGCAGCACTAGCATAGTAAGCAGTAGTAACTCTGCTTCAGCAGGACTACCTTAGTACTAGCAGTAGCAACTCTGCTCCAACAGTATAGTAACCCTGTGACTAAAAGATGCAGTCACATAATATGGTCACGCTTATCAACATTATTGGTCTCTCTTTGTTTAATTCGATGTGTGACTAAATAGTACCAAAGGCCACATGTTGATACATAATCTGGCGCGGACTGATTCAACAACTCTCCAAGGGCCGTTAGTCGTCTTCTCGAGCCCTATTAGACCTGTTCAACAAAGAGAACCCGTTAGGAGTGGACCCGAGGCCGTAGCCCCGGGATCCACCTCCGACGGTCAAGTTAGTATTGATGCGATATAGGTTGATTAGGGTTAGGTTTAGAGTAACCTGTTATGTTATATCTCAAGAAGGGGATTCCACCCCTATATTTATAGGGCATGGATTAGGGTTTAGGCGTAGAGTGGGCCGCTGTTTGCCGGGCCTGGCCCACTTGTCGTGGGTCAGTCCAGACCATACGTCTACAAGCCCCCCAAGTCTAGTGTGACATAGTGCGTGGCTATGTTATGCTAGACTTAAGTCCTGTTCGTGGCCGCGTAGGCCCAAGCGACAGTGTGCACTGGGTCTGTGGTGCAGTGCGTACTGACCGTGTTGGCGCGAATTTGTAGGCGCGTCCTGAGTAACATTGACATTGCGATTGTGATTGTCTCACAATGGTGAAGGTGGATTCCTGTATGCTGCGTCCTGGGTAAGGGCGTGCCTTTGTACCAGTAGCGGTGCAGCATGATGCGACAGAAGACGTGCTTCTGTGGCAGAGGTGCGCGCTGTGCGCGACAAAGATGTGCGCTGTGCGCAGACAAGGTGCGAACATTACATCCGTCTTTGCTTCCAAATACACATGCGTGACGCGTACGGACACAGTGTATACCCTGGTAGCCCCCCAAGTTTGATGGTGCTACTCGTGTAGGAGCATTAAACTTAGTTATTCAAATCCTGAAAAATAGTCACGCAAAATACACATTTCTTCACTTTAAACAGCATATGGTCACACTTATCATCACTTTTGGCCACTTTATGCTTAATTGTATGTGACTAAATACCCAAAAAAAACATGCTTTGTGTGACTAAATATTACAAAAGGCCACACAAGCTAAAAATTCATGTGACAATTGGATGATCAATAGTCACACAAAATACACATTTCTTCACTTTAAACAGCATATGGTCACACTTATCAACACTTTTGGCCACTTTATGCTTAATTGTATGTGACTAAATACCAAAAAAAAAAAAAAAAACATGCTTTGTGTGACTAAATATTACAAAAGGTCACACAAACTAAAAATTCATGTGACCATTAGATGATCAATAGTCACACAAAATACACATTTCTTCACTTTAAACAGCATATGGTCACACTTATTAACACTTTTGGCCACTTTATGCTTAATTGTATGTGACTAAATACCCAAAACAAACATGCTTTGTGTGACTAAATATTACAAAAGGCCACACAAACTAAAAATTCATGTGACCATTGAATGATCAATAGTCACACAAAATACACATTTCTTCACTTAAAACAGCATATGGTCACACTTATTAACACTTTTGGCCACTTTATGCTTAATTGTATGTGACTAAATACCCAAAACAAACATGCTTTGTGTGACTAAATATTACAAAAGGTCACACAAACTAAAAATTCATGTGACCATTGGATGATCAATAGTCACACAAAATACACATTTCTTCACTTTAAACAGCATATGGTCACACTTATTCACACTTTTGGCCACTGTTTTTTAAATTGTATGTGACTAACTCGAAAAAAACAACACACGTTGTGTGACTAAATCATCACAAACGTCACATTTATTATATTTTCATGTGGCCATAGGATGAGAAATAGTCACACATACTGATGAATCCAACAAAACTTGTGCCTAATTAGTCACACATATTCGGGTTTTGGTCACTCTTTTTCAATGAAAACAGCCACAAACTAAGCAATGTGACCATATGATACCTACGGTGGCGCGACTTTTTGTCACACACACCCAAAAAAACGTGTGTGACTATATGCATATAGTAACGCATTTTGGGTGTGACAAAAGGTGAAATTTGTACCAGTGATACACGTTACGTAAAATTACGTTTAACAAGTTTATAATCGAGAAAACTCGTTTCAACCACAACATCACTTAAGGTATGAATAAACAATCTAACTACTTAGTTAAGTGATCAAAGAATTTATTTTTCACTAAACCTCACATTTTTATGTTACAAAACATTTATAATTTTCTTTTTTGTAATTTTAAAGAAATCTTTTATTAAGAAAATAAATTTGAATTTCGAATTCTCTAACAGCTAGCTTTCCCGCCTAAAACCAGATAAGTTTTTCACCACATCAGGAAAAAAATAGGAGCGTATGTCGGACAGTCCCATAAACATGGCGATGGTCCCTTATATATATGGGACCGTCCAGTATTTAAAGGACCGTCCCCCATTCATCCTGGTGCCTATAAATACTGAACTGTTTCATTCAGAAAAATCACCTCTTGAGCACTAAAACTTTCTGTCTTCTAAATTCACTCTAAATACTCTTCTTTGATCACATTAACGGGTTGTAAGTTGTTTACACGTGATCACATCCATGCTTCCTCTAAGTGCAAGAGAAGAACACTCGTATTCGTCAAGAAACGAAGTGTTGAAGAATACTACTTCACCTCATAAACTGTTGTTACGGATCTCTCCTCAACCTCTATTATCTTTATCTTGATTCATGTGTGTGTTGGTTTCTTTAGATCAGTTCCCAGCAGGGTGAAGATAATCAATGGTACCTGATATAACTTGAAATCGTGTTATTACTTTCCAATAGAAACTATTCGACCCTACGCCTGGGTTACACGAACATCTCTATGGGATAAGTCCAAGTGGTGTTTGTTTATCCCAGACACTTGAGATTGTATTAAAAACTTTGAATGATATCAAAGAGTATACGGAATCTACTCTTCAATATTTAGAAGAATTATAATGTAACAGTAAACAATGAAACATTAATCTGTATTATATTAACAAGAACAATTAACCAAAATGCTTCAATATTATTAGCTCAATAATACGAGTACTCTTGCTTAGTACTAGGGTTTACAACCTTGAAGCTTAACAAAAACGTATTCTAGAGATGTCTGAGAGATGTGTATCTAACACCTTAACCTAGGAACTCCTTTTATAGGCACAAGGAGTCCTTTACAAGATAACTATCAATATACAATATTTGCATCTTTCTAAACATATAAGATATACACTAAATATCTTCTATACATATCATATTACGCGTCTTCAATCACTGGTAGTACCTTCTTCATCAGTAGTCTTCAGTAGTACTATGTCTGATACTAGCAGTACCAATATCTACACTAGCAGTACTAACTCAGTTAGTACTATTAGTTATATTCTTCAGCAGTTCCAACTGTTTAGCTTGGCAGTACAAAGTGTTTGATCATTTAATTCCCAACAATCCTCCCCTAAACTTGTGATTTACCTTCAAATCATCAAGTTTCTGAATTAAATCTTTACCATGAGAGGATGCTTCCTGTTGGGAATTAAAATTAAGCAGTTAGTACGGTTCTTTATATGTTAGTACGATTGAACAGTTGCTGAAGAATACAAGAACAGTTAGTACTGCTGATGAAGAGATGTTTGTACTGCTTACAAGATTAAGGTGAAATCGTGTGAAGATAAATATTGAATGAATATGATGTATATCTTATTTGTATAGAATGATACGAATATAGTTTACTTGTAAAGGACTCTTTGTGCTATAAAAAGAGATCCTCAGTTAGGGTTTTAACATATCCATATCTCCTATACGTACAAGCATTGTTAAGAGCTTCACGTTTATTCATTGTAATCGTTCAATATATTGAAGCAAAGTGTTTGGTTAAACAATTGTCTTGTTATTCTTATTGTTACATTCTTACGATCACACAATCACCAAACACATATTCTTCTAAGTACTTGGTAGTAAATTCCGCGTGCTATCAAGTATATACTCAAAGTATCCCCAACACAACGTGTGTGTTTAGATCCGGTCAAGTGGTATCAGAGCCAGGTTTCTGATACTTTGAGTTTAGAAGATCCAGAAGTATTTACTCACTAGCAACCAAGAAGATGGACATGGAGACACCTCAAACCTCAATCCTTGCTAAACTCCCCATGCTGAAACAGAATGAATACGATTTATGGCGGCTCAGAATAGAGCAATATTTCATGGTGCAAGACTATGCATTATGGGATATCATTATCAATGGTGATTCCTTCAAACCAATTGCTGTTGAAGAAACACGTGCTGATGGTTCCAAGATCACAAAGCTTAACACTGAGCCAGTTACAAACGAGGAGAGAATCAAAAAGAAGAATGATCAGAAGGCTAGGAATTTGTTACTAATGGCAATTCCTAATGATCAAGTGCTGAATTTTAGCCATTACGAGACTGCTAAAACTCTTTTTGAAGCAGTGGTGGAAAGATTTGGTGGCAATGAAGCTACCAAGAAGGCACAGAAAACCCTACTTAAGCAAAGTTATGAGAACTTCACTGCATCAAGCAATGAAACTTTGGACCATATCTTTAATAGGCTTCAAAAGATCATCAGTCAACTTACTGTGTTGAAGATTGTGATTCCACAGGAAGACCTCAACATGAAGTTTCTAAATAGTTTACCTGCTGAATGGAACACTTATGTTGTGGTTTGGAGCAATAAACCAGAGCTGGAGAAAATGACATTGAATGAGCTTTACAACAATCTTAAGATTATTGAGCAGAAGGTGAAGAAGAGTGGTAGCACCAGTTCTAGTTCAGGGAATATGGCTTTCGTATCTTCTTCAAACAGTTCGAATCATGAAGATGAAGAAGCAGTTGGTACTGCTAAACCAACAGTTAGCACTGCTAGTGTAAAAACTAGTACTGCTGGCTTGACTAAAGAGACCATATATGCATTTGTGTCAGAACAGTCTGGTGGGTCAAAGATCTTTAATGAAGATCTTCTTCAAATTGCTGAAGATGATTTGGAGGCTATGGATTTAAAGTGGCAGTTGGCTTTGATAAGCATCAGGGCTAAGAAGTATTACCAAAGGACTGGGAATAAGATTACCTTCAATGGAAGAGATGTTGCTGGGTATGATAAGTCTAAGGTGGAGTGCTATAATTGTCACAAGATGGGGCACTTTGCCAGGGAATGTAGAGGTCCAAGACAACAAAGCAACCAGGGTCAAGGGTTTAAGCATCAGCAAGGAACAAGGAGAACAATTAATGTTGAAGAGACTTCTTCCAAGGCTATGGTAGCTGTAGATGGAGCTGGATTTGATTGGAGCTTCATGGAGGAAGAAGAGGAACCAGCTAACTTGGGTTTGATGGCTTTCTCAGAATCTGAAGTACATATTGTTCAAAAATGTTCAAATACTTGTTCTGCTTTAAAAGATTATGAGTGTCTTAAGAAACAGTATGATGATCTTAGAGTAGAATTTAATCAAGTAAATTTTAGTCTGTCAAATCATAAAAGAGGACTAGCTGTTTTGGAAGAACAAATTGTGTTTTATAGACAGAATGAGTCAAACTTCTCTGATGAGATAGGTGTTTTAAAAAGGGATTTGCAAATAAAAGATGATAAAATGAGTGGACTTGTATATGAACTAGAGAAGCTTAAAAAGGAAAAAGAAAACATCCAGTTAAGTGTAGAAACTCTTGAACATACTTCAAAGGGAGTTCAGAAGATAGTAGAGAATCAAATACTTAACAAAGCTAAGTCTGGTTTAGGATATAAGTCAGTTGCACCCCCTCTTAGAGGAATGTTTGTTCCACCAGGAATTGATTTAGCTCATACAGGTTTAGAAGAGTTTAAGGATATGGATTTTCCTGGATATGGTGTTAAGATTAGTGAGAATCCTGTTAAATTTGTTAAGGCAGAAGATTCTTTTGTGAGTGCTAGTGATAAATCTCTTTCTGAGGAAAAGATGTCCTCTGATAGGAACTCAGATGCACCAACTATTGAGGATTAGACATCTGATGATGAGGATGTAGAGGTTAAGGACAAACCTAATGTTGTTAAGGTAGAAGTTAAACATGCTCCTAAAGTGGTTAAGACTGAAAACATAAAACCAATTAGGAAAAGTGTTCGATATGCTGAGATGTATAGGACTAAGAACAGATCACCAATTTCTGAGGGTAGTCATAGGAACTGGAATCACTCAAAATCTAAGAAATTGGATGATAAGTTTGCTATGATTAGAAAAGTGTGCTTTGTTTGTGGAAGTTTTGATCATATGGCTGCTTATTGTGATTCTAACCCATGGAAAAAGAAGGTCTCTGGGAATACAAGGGTGAATAGGAATAACAATGCTAGGGTAACTCAAAACAGTCCAACTAGATTGACAAGCCCTAATGCATCTCATAAGTTGTCACCCAAAGCTGTTATGTTAAGGACTGGCATCAAAACAGTTTCAACTGCTAGTCAAAATAAGTGGTTTAATGACAAGCAAACTGTTTCAAGTGCAAAACAATTTCCAAATCATGCACAAACAGTTAAAAGGCATTTTTATAAGAAAACAACAATGACTAATCAGAAGTGGGTGCCTAAATTTAAACAAGCAGTTCCAACTGCTAGACCAGCAAATCCTACTGCTAGGCACTTAAATGTTAAGGGAAAAAGGGGTAATGCTGTCAAGGCCTCAGCACATTGGGTTAGAAATTCTACCAAACCCAATGGTGCATCAAAGACCTCCAACAAATTTTCTCATCTTGATGCACAAGGCAGATCCAAACCAGTGATGGTTTGGATCCCCAAAAGAAACTAACACCTTTATTTTTTGTGCAGGAACATCCTTCAAATGGTAAAGAAGATAGAGGATATTCAGACAGTGGATGTTCAAGGCACATGACTGGCAACATGTCATATCTTTCAGACTTTATTGCTCTGGATGGAGGACCAGTTGTCTTTGGTGGTGGTATTAGATGAAGGATTACTGATAAAGGGGTAATTAAAACTGGTAATCATGGATTTCTCAGTGTGGTATATGAGGAGAAACATCATGATGCTGAGCATGAGTGTATGTTTGTATGTTTCCTATCTCAGATTGAACCCAAGAGTGTGTTAAAAGCTTTAGAAGAATCAAGTTGGGTTAAAGCTATGCAAGAAGAACTGCTTCAATTCAAAATTCAGAATGTATGGGTTCTGGTTGATCCACCAAAGGGAATGAGAGTGATTGGTACAAAGTGGGTATTCAGGAACAAGAAGGATGAGAGGGGCATTATGATAAAGAACAAAGCAAGATTGGTTGCTCAAGGCTATACTCAGGAAGAGGGTATAGATTATGAGGAGGTTTTTGCTCTAGTTGCCAGGATTGAAGCAATAAGATTATTTCTTGCTTATGCTTCATTTATGGGGTTTATGGTCTATCAAATGGATGTGAAAAGTGCCTTTCTTTATGGTACTATTGATGAGGAGGTCTATGTTTCACAACCTCCAGGTTTTATAGACCCAGAGCATCCTGACAAGGTTTATAAGGTGGTGAAAGCTCTATATGGATTGCATCAAGCTCCAAGAGCTTGGTATGGGACTCTTGCTACTTATTTATTGAAGAATGGGTTCAATAGAGGGAAAATTGATCAAACTCTCTTTATTAAAAAGAACAAGGGTGATATTCTACTGGTACAAGTCTATGTAGATGACATCATTTTTGGTTCTACAAAGAAACAGATGTGTAAGGAGTTTGAAAAGCTGATGAAAGACCAGTTTCAGATGAGTTCTATGGGAGAGCTTACCTTCTTTCTAGGTCTTCAAGTACAAAAAAATCCAGATGGTATATTTATCTCTCAGGATAAATATGTTAGTGAAATATTGAGGAAATTCCAATTCACGGATGCCAAGGTTGTTAGCACACCATTTGACAAGGAGACACATTTGCTATTAAAGGATCACGGTGGTGAAGATGTGGATGTGCACATGTATAGATCTATGATTGGGTCTCTGATGTACCTTATATCATCTAGGCCTGACATTATGTTTGCTGTTTGTGCCTGTGCAAGATTCCAAGTAAATCCTAAGGTGTCTCATCTCACAGCAGTAAAGAGAATCTTCAGATACCTTAAAGGTCAACCTAACTTGGGGCTATGGTATCCTAAAGAGTCTTCATTTGATCTAGTAGCATTCTCTGATTCTGATTATGCTGGTGCTAGCATGGATAGAAAGTCTACAACAGGTGGTTGTCAGTTCTTGGGTTGTAGATTAATTTCTTGGCAGTTTAAGAAGCAGACTATGGTGGCCACATCTACTACTGAAGCAGAATATGTGGCAGCAGCAAGTTGTTGTGCTCAGGTTCTTTGGATTCAAAACCAGATGCTTGATTATGGGTACAATTTCTTAAACACAATTATACATATAGACAATAGCAGTACAATGTGTATTATTAAGAATCCAGTTCAACATTCAAAAACTAAACATATTGAAATTAGACATCATTTTATAAGAGACTGTGCTGAAAAGAAGTTAATAAAAGTTGTTAAAATACACACTAATGACAACTTTGATGATCTCTTAACAAAAGGTTTTGATGTAGGAAGATTTCAGTACTTGGTAACAGGTATTGGAATGCTTAATCCTTCAAAAGATTAATGTCTAAGTGTTTTTGGTTTTTGTACTGCTAGTTGTGCTATTTGTATAGTTTGTACTGTTTGGTAATTTTTAGTACTGTTTGTGAATTTGTTAGTCAATTGTGATAACTGTTAAAAGAAAATATTGTGTATTGTGTTTTCTTTGGTTTTGGACTAACATTTCAGGTTAAGAAAAGCTTTTTGCTTTGGATTGTGCTTTGGAAAGTATGGTGGTTTGGATTGTCAAGTGTGAATGCTTGTCACACAACAAATGGTAATTGATTCACCATGTCTAACTGACATAAGAATCAACTAGTCCAGATCAAACGGTTTCTGGTAAAGACTACTCAAATCCGTTTATGGTTGACAGTTTACCAAAAACTGGTTGGTTATCAACTCACCAAATCTAAGTGTGAAGAGTTGGCTAGTCCATAGCAAACGGCTATTGGTAAAGACATGTCAAATCCGTTCATAGCTGATAGTTTGCTAAAAACTATAAGTGGACAAAAATGTTTTCAAATCCACATTAAAACTACACCTTGATTTTATCTCTGAAAATTTTTGTTAACAGTTTGTACTGCTAGGGTTAATAGTTTGTACTGTTGGCTTCACCAGTTTGTACTGATTTTTCAAACTTAGTTCCTTCTGAGTTTATACTCTGTGATACACCTTTCTCAAAAGGTCACACATCTGGACGTGTTGAGAGTAGTTTGAACCTAAACAACTGCATTGATGGTAACTTGTACAAATTGTCATATTGGATGCTGAGCTTGGATGTCATATGTTCTAGTTCATCTGATGGTGAAGATTCTTCCAAACAGGGGAGGAATTAAAAGTTTGTTCTAGTTGCTGTTAAAGATGATTATGAAATTCAGGGGAGGAATTAAGAGTCAGAGAAATTTATTCATTAAAGAAGTACATTCATTACATAAGCATTACAATCCTGGACTCAAAAACCAAATAAACCAACCAACTACCAACACACAAACCTAAACAAACCTAACACACAACCACTACTCAAGCTTCCTCTTTCATTTGTCCTTGAAGTCTGGCATGGATTTGTGAACTCCTTTGCCATCGATTGAGTTCCACACTTTCCAACTAGGAAGCCCCAAAACTTGTTTGTCAGGTCTTGGAAGTGGTTGATGTCTCTTGGGCACTTGTACCTTACTCATTTTTGCCACAGCTTTCTCTATCTCTCTTGTCAATACAACTGATAGTGGAAGTGCTTGTTGATCATCATCATCAGAGGAAGTTGAAAGGTCATCATCAGAAGATACTTCTTGAGCTTTTGAAGATGGGTTTCTGATAGTCAGATTAGTGTAGTTCAGTGGAAAGTAAGATCTCCATCCATCACTTTCTGAATCTGAAGATGAATCTAATGAAATCTTAACAATGTTTGGATTGGATGAACTCATTGGGTTTGATAGTTGTGATTTGAAGAATGATGGGTTAGTATTAAAAACTCAAGGCTTTTTATAAAACCAATGGAGATTTAATGTTATTAAATGCAGGGTTGGTATTAGGAATTAAATTCTTTGGGTTGGTATTTGAAATTAATTCCTTACAGGAATAAATTTAATTATGGTAATTTTTGAGGAGTTGACCAAAAAGGGTACGATATGTGAAGAAAATTCCCAAGTGTTTCGAGCTAAAAGATAAGTGTTTGAAAGAATCCACCCCATCATATAACGTTGGAGATTAATTCAAGAAACTTGTTGATTTGCATAGAAATCATAAGTTTAGGGGAGGATTGTTGGGAATTAAAATTAAGCAGTTAGTACGGTTCTTTATATGTTAGTACGGTTGAACAGTTGCTGAAGAATACAAGAACAGTTAGTACTGCTGATGAAGAGAAGTTCGTACTGCTTACAAGATTAAGGTGAAACCGTGTGAAGATAAATATGGAATGGATATGATGTATATCTTATTTGTATAGAATGATATGAATATAGTTTACTTGTAAAGGACTCTTTGTGCTATAAAAAGAGATCCTCGGTTAGGGTTTTAACATATACATATCTCCTATACGTACAAGCATTGTTAAGAGCTTCATGTTTATTCATTGTAATCGTTCAATATATTAAAGCAAAGTGTTTGGTTAAACAATTGTCTTGTTATTCTTATTGTTACATTCTTACAATCACACAATCACCAAACACATATTCTTTTAAGTACCTGGTAGTAAATTCCGCGTGCTATTAAGTATATACTCAAAGTATCCCTAACACAACGTGTGTGTTTAGATCTGGTCACTTCCAAACACTTATCTTCTTACAGACTGCATAAAGATTTCCCTTAGCAGTTCTCTTGCCATTTCTGTCTCCTCTTCCACTATAAGCTTTGTACTCAACATCAAAGTAAGTGTACCTCTTGATAAAGGATATTCCTTCTCTACCAGCATGTAAATATCTTTTCCAGCATTTATATACACATGATGAATAGCACATGAGTCATACAATCTCCATGTCAATTTATGAGTTCCAGATTGAAATTTTCCATAAAGTATCATCAGCATCTGGCTCAAACAATCTCTTCAACTCTACCTATAACATTCTTTCTTTGTTATCTGCTGATTCTAATGACTTGGACTTTTCTTTAACTAAACTCCATAGCTTGACTAAATCCTCCCTGTCAAAGGCCTTGATCATGTCATCAAAGTGTTGATCATGTCATCAAAGTGTTGATACACTTTAGTGTGATTACCAACCCTGATGATCTTCCAACTTTTTATCCTTCCATCATCTTGAACTTCCCAATCAATAATGGGATATTTGGCCTGTAGAGCTTCCACATTCATTGCTTCATCTTGAACTATAATCATCATCTGCTTTAGTTGTTCTTCAGTCAAATCATCTTCTTCTTGTTCTTCATTAATCTTTTGTCTTTTAGAAGACTCTGACTCCAATGAAATTCCAGCCCTCTTTGTACTTCTGGTTTCTTCTTCAGTATCCATAGGGATGAAATCTTGTACCTTCTTGTAAGCCTTGAAGTACAATCCTTTAATTTCATCAAAGGGTATGCCTTTTAGTTAACTCGCAGTCCAATGATCTTAGTTCTTCAAGTACTCCTTCATGTATTTGATCATCTGTGCTTGAGTTGGTGGTTTTCTTGCAGTAGCCTTTTTAGCACTCTGTGATTTTCTAATAACTTCATGCAGCTCATTAAGGGCATTTTCCCTTTCTTCTTCATTAAGACTTGCTCTTTCTTCTTCTTGCATCTTCAGATCTAGTTTTCTATCTACTTGTTCTTGTGATAACCTCTCATCTTCTTCACTTGCAAGTTTTTGTTCCACCATAAACCATCCAATCTTCTATTCTTCATCAAACTTAGCTTGCTCTTCATCCTGTGCTTTCTTTCCCACTTCCTCATCAAGACTTAACTGCACTTGAACTCTCTTCTTGATCTTCTTTGATGGCTCAGACTATTGCATAATTCCTTTACCTTTGTCTACAGTACTGGCAGTACTAACTGTTACATTAGCAGTACTAATTTCAACTCTGCCACTTGTCAGTTCTGTATCTTGTTGAACATTTTCATCCATACCAGCATCAAAGTTACCACCAATATCCTGGTCAAACCTCTCCTGAAGTTCAGCATCATCATGTACCAAAGTAATATTTGGATCTTGATCTATATCAGCAATTTTCCTCCCTTGTTTGGAAGGATCCTCCAAATCATCAACTAAACTATCTAAATCTTCAACAGTAGACTCTACAATGTTTTTCTTTCTCTTAGCCTTAAGGGACCTGACTTTGTACTGCAATTTCTTCACCTTCAGAATGAGTTTCGTGTAGACAACACCATAGAGTTTCTTTGTCTCTTTCAATTCTGCCTCCAAGCCAATAACCCTGTTTGTCAGTTGTGTACAAATGGCCATCAATTCATTAAGTGTCACTCTGCCCTCATCACTTCCAAGTGTGTGACCTCTTGGGAGAGGTGAATCATGGGGCATGTCCCCCATAGTTTCCAGTTGGCTGGGGATTCCATCACATGTACCAAGTTCATGAGAACTTGACACATTAGATGTTGCCATGGGTTGGGTCTTATTGATGTTACCACTGGCCTGCCTAGCTTCTAAGCCAGAGACAGTAATGGTAGCCCTCACCATTCTTTCTAGGACAGCCTCATCGGCTACATTGGTTTGAGGAGGAGATCTGGGTTGAGGTACCACAGATTCCTATATGTTTCTTCTCATATAGGTTTGTGTGATTGGTGGTTGTGAAGAAGATGGAACACTTATGGGTTTATGTTGGGACTCAACTGGGATTGTTGATCCTTTAACCTAAACCTGTTGATCTTGAAAAAGCATTATTTCAAAGAGTGGTACTTCTATCCCAATACCCCTTAGAAGCCATTCTCATGTTACTAAAAAGTTTTGGAGTGAGGCTAGGAGTTTTGTAAACAGTTTTGTAGGCCAGAAGTAGATTTTTTTTCTTGTTCAAAAATATTTGAATAAACCTTGGATAGATTAAAAACTTGTATTTGCTATCCATATTTTTTACCATACCATCAAAAATCAGTTTTGAAAAATTAAGAGTCCTGTTTGTGGATAAACAAATTAGAGCAGTTGCAATATTGCTACTGAATTGCTCCTAAGAGGTTTTCTTAAAACTCAAACAGTGTAAGATGATATGTATGAAAAATATCCATTGAGGGGCAAAGTGTCCTTTTTGAAAAGTTAGTTTATCAGAATTGGACACATACCCCATCCTGGATAGAGTTTCAAAAATTTCAGTGTTTGGCAAGGAACTAATACCATCATCATCTGTTAGTTTGAGATGTCTCCTAATAGATGACTCAGTAATAGTTATGGCTTTGCCATCCACCGTTGCAATTAACTCTTTGTCTCCATTATCAAGTGTATTGGCAGTAGCAGTCTGCCAAAACTGTTTGATTTGAGAGACAGAGATAGTAGAATTCACAGTAAGAGCATACCTGATGTGGCTAGAATTAAGGAAATCTACTATATGATGAAAGCCATCACTTCCCTCTGTTTTCTCCAAGAATGCAACCATGTTGTGCTTGTCGTAAAATTCTAAATTAGCCATAATGAGCAAGAAAGTTTATTAGAGTGCTAGGTTATGGTCGTTAATGAGTGAAAGTGTGTTTGGTAAAGTCAATTGAGATTTAATAGATAATGCTTAGGGTTTCGATTTGACCGACTTAATAAATCTTTTCCTTATCGTGAAGAAATCTTTTAATTAAAGAAAAGATAAGTATTATCCACTTTTAAGAAACCTATAAGCAAAGTAAGTGCCAAAAATATCTCAACGGCTATATTTGAAAAACGGTTATGACCAAACAGTACAAACGGCTACCCAACAGTGCTAATATTTGCCTAGCAGTACTAAGTTTTGGCCTAGCAGTACTAAGTTTTACCAGTACAAATTTTGCCCTGTAGTATTTACCCAAATTTTCATAAAAATAATACCGCTCCTAAACTTTTTAAAGGGATTAAGTTTAAAGGTTGAAACTCAATCAATTTCGGTTGCATTTAACCTCTGGTTGTGTGATAACCAATAATTTTCAGTATAAATACTGCCTGTGATTAGATAGACTCATTAAAAGAGCCTTTTTGATAGGGTTTCTAGCTCGTGGCAGGTGTTACCTCTAATACAAATGTATTAGATTCACTTTTGCTCACTGTTCTCAATACCAGATATCCTTAGACTAACACACTATCAAATGATAGAATGGTAAAGAGTGAGTCAGCTCGGTTACTATCTGACTAACTATGACCATCAATTCATTTTCAATAATACCACATGATAGGCATAAGTTGATTTCAAGAAAAATATTATAAAGAACCTCACAACTTAGGTATAAAACCCTTGTCAAGTGATTCACAAATCCCCTCTATCATGAATCAAATTCTCCATCTTGGAAAAACAGCATGACAAACATTCCACTACTTTAGCTTCTCATACTTGCCATAAAACTTAGAGTTGTAACAGGACACCCAAATGGTCTCATAAAGCCTTACTATTCATAGAGTATCCAATAAAGAATCCTTCGTCAGCCTTACCATCAAACTTGCCTAGGTGATCTATGGTATTGAGAATTGTAACAGGACACCCAAATGGTCTCATAAAGCTTAGAGTTGGTGGTCTACCATGAAAAAGTTCATAAGGGGTCTTGTTGTGAGGCTTAACAACTAACACTATATTCTACACATAGCAAGCAGTACTAACTGCTTCAGCCCAAAAGGTAGTTGGCAATTTAGAATCAGCTAACATTGTCCTAGCAGCCTCAATTAGTGTCCTATTTCTCCTCTCTGCTACACCATTTTGTTGAGGAGTTCTAGCTACACTATATTGTCTCATAATACCCTTTATCTCACAAAACTGATTCATCTCCCTATTCTTGAACTCAGTTCCATTGTCACATCTTATCACCTTAACCCTGTGATTTACTAGATTTTCTACGCTAGTTATGAAAGACTTAAAGATTCCACTGGTTTCATCCTTAGTTGCTAAAAAGAAAACCCAAGTAAACCTACTATAATCATCTGTGACAACTAGGCAATACATCTTTTTCATTAAGCTTTTTACAAATGTTGGTCCAAACAAATCCATATGCAACATATGTAAATGTAAGCTAATAGAGTTCATTGTTTTAGACTTACAAGAGGCTCTGTGTTGCTTTCCCTTCTGAAAAGCAACACAGTTTTGATCATTTCCAAAAAGTTTTGAAGGTAAACCACTTACAAGATTTCCCTTAACCAATTTGTTCATTGTTTTAAAGTTCAAGTGACCTAGCCTTCTATGCCAAAGATTAGATTTATCAAATGTGGCTTTTGCAAAGAGACAAGTTAAACCTCCTTTGGGAACAATGTTATTTAAATCAACATTGTACATATTGTTCTTTCTAGGAACTTTAAGCAAAACATGACTTTCATCAGTTAACTTAAAGGCTGGAGATAAAACAATATAGACAGTGTCAGTAAAAATAACACTGTTCTTTTTGTCACACATGTGTGAGACACTAAAGAGATTAAACTTTAACTCTTTTACAAAATACACATTCTCAAAATCTAGTTTACCAGTTTTGATTGTACCTCTGCCTGTGATTTTCCATCCTTTTTGATTGCTCCCAAAAGCAACATATCCTCCATCAATTTCTTCATAATTAGTAATATAGGACATGTTCCCTGTCATGTGCCTTGAGCATCCACTATCAATGACTCCTTGATCTTGTAATTCCACCTGTGGATTGCCCTGCACATAAAGTAAGAAAATTAGTTTCTTTTGGGGATCCAAGCCTTTACTGACCTGGATCTGCTTTGTGCATCAACATAATTAAATTTCTTTAAAACTATTGACGCACTGTTGTATTTGGAAACATGGTCTAAAACTTTAATCTTTAGTTTCCAAACCCAACAAACTAAGGCCTTAACAACATAAAAGTGATTTCCCTGAACAGTATTAATTACTGCTTTTGGCCTAGCAATATTAACTATTGCTTTTGGCTTAGCAGTATTAATTATTGTTGTCTTTTGAATGGGCCTTTGAACAGATGAATGTGATGTTTTTGAAAGATGTGTTATTGACTTAGCATCATTCACTGTTTGTTTTGGTTGAGCAGTATTAACTAGTCTAGCATTTTTAATTGATACTACTATTTTTGAAAAGCTTTGTTTAGCAGTATTAAGAGATAACATGCCAGACTTCATTAACACTGCCCTTGGAACCATGTTCTGTTTAGCACTGGGGTGAGTATTTCTTGTAAAGTTTTTGTGATTCACCCTCTGAGCATAGTTCCAAATTGGTGTTACCATCTTTTGATTTTGAAATTTGTTTTGATGGTTATCACAATCATACTGCAAATGTTCAAAACTACCACACACATAACAAGCTTTATTGAACATCTCAAAATTATTCCCTAATCTGTGAGACATCATGTCATTCCAATTCCTCTGATTACCTCTAGGACTATATGTGGTTTTCTTAGGTTGCTCAACAGGTGTAACAGTTTTCCTAGGACTTTGACATTTAGGTTTTACAAACTTTATCTTTTCAAAACTAGTCCTAACTGTTTTCCTATCCACTTTAGGTTGAGTCAACTCCTCTTCATCATCATTTGACACCCATTCCTCAATGATTGGGGCATCATCATACTTTCTAACAATCTTGGATTCTTCTGCACTAGACTTAGCATTGCTAGACTCAACAACAGACTTATTAACAACCTCATCAGTGAAAGACAAATCAGGTGTTGGAGGCATAAACTTTCCAGTAATAGGAGGTGGAACCTCATTATAGCCTAAACCACCTTTCTTACAGTTGTTAACAATCTGACTTTCTATGAGCTTATTCACACTTTCAGATGCATGTTCAAGTTTATTAACATTAAATTGAATGCTTTCTTTTTCTTTTTGAACTTCATCTTTTTCTCTTTTAGCTATATCAATCCTCTTCCTAAGCTTTTTAATAAGTTCATCTCTTACATTAATCATGTCTACATACTCAAACTCATTCTGCTTCAAAAATTCAAGTCTTTCCTCCATAGATTCTAGACCTTTCCTATATCCTAAAACCATTAACTCAGACTTCCTTAAATCTTCTAATAACTTATCATTCTGTGATTTAAGTGTTTTAACAGTGTCTAGACAAGATTTTGAACAATAAGGATCTTGATATACCTCAGAGTCAGAACTTGAGCTTGAGGATGAATAAGCCATGAGTGCAAAGCTTGGCCCGTCTTCTGCTTGATCACTCCAATCATAGCCACCCAAACCATCACAAGACACCAAAGCTGTGGAATTAGTTGTTTCCACAGGCATAGTTCTCCTTGAGCTTTCTCCATTCTTCTAGTCTTGGCTCCTTTGTGCCCTGTATTCTCTAGCAAAGTGTCCCCTTCTGTGGCAGTTATAGCATTCCACCTTGGACTTGTCAAAGCCAATGTTATCATTCCCATTGACTGTCACCTTCCTTCCAGTTTTCTTCAAGAACCTCCTAGCTCTCATTGTCAACATAGCCATCTGACACTTTAAATCCATCTCTTCCACATAATCTGGATGAATTTGTTCGAAGTCCTCATGTACCAGTTGAGGACTGTTGGGTTGACTAGCCAAGAAAGCATAAATCACAGCATCACTCAAGTTGTCAACATTTGTTGAGTTAGCAGCAGTAACTTGAGAGCTAGCAGTAGTAACTCCATGAGCAGTAGTAACTGCTTCATTGGTACTGCTAGAGTTGTTTGAAGAGGACACAAAAGCCATGTTTTGTGTATTTGTACTTAAGCTAGTCCCTTTAACGTCTAGTTCATAGACTTTGAGATTGTTGTAAAGATCATCCATGCTCATAGTGTCAAGATCTGCCTTATTCCTCTACACAATTGCATGTGTGTTCCACTCTGGTGACAAGCTCCTTAGCAACTTCTGATTGATATCTTCTTGAGAGATTTTCACCTAACAGTTCAAATTAACTTACAAGCTTTTGAAGCCTGTCAAAGGTTTGATCCAACATCTCAGTACTTGGAGCATCAAAGTTTTCATACTGCTGCTTCAAGAGATTTCTCTTTGTTTTCCTAGTAGCATCATTACCTCCAAATATTTTCTCAACAGCTTCCAGTAATGACTTAGCATTCTTAATGGTGTGAAACTTTAACTGATGTTCATTAGGAATGCCCATCAGTAAAGTACTTCTTGCTTTAACTTCAAGTCTTCTTTTACTTTTTTCTTCAGCAGTTGTAAGAGGCACCACAGTAACAACACCTTCTGCAGATGTTGTTGTTTTTGGTGGATCGTTTCCATGTTCAATGACCTCCCAGAGTGCATAGTCAATCATCTGGATATACTGCTCAATTCGCATTCTCCAGATCTCAAACTCTCCAGGTTTGAGCATTGGTACCTTTGATGCAGCAACCATATGTGCAGATTCTTGATCCATCTTTTCTTCCAAGATTGTATGTAGCAAAACAGATTCTTCTTTATATCACATCTTCTAGATTACAAGCTCTGATACCACTTGTTGATCCCAGTTATACACTTGATCGAATTCCCTTAGCTTGTAAAGGTTAAGTTATCTTAGATAAATCTAAAACAACTATGTAGAAACTGTCTTGAGTTTATCAAATACTATGCGGAATCTAGTATTCAATATTAAAAAGAACTTTGTAATGTAACACAAGAACACAATTTAACAAACAAAACAGCTTCAATATTATTAATGAATAATACGAATACTCTCCTAGTATTAGGGTTTACAACCTTGAAGCTAATCGACTTTAAAAGAATTACGTATCTATCTCAATGCCCTAGGACCTCCTTTTATAGACTAAGGAGTCCTAGTCGGCTTAAAATAACTTTCTATACAAGATAAATCTTTTCTATATTTATCTAACCGACTATACAATGTATACCTCATTAACAGCATTAACTATAACATAATATAGCCTAACAATCTTAACTCTTGCTCTAGCAGCATTAATCCTTCAGCAGTAGTAAGTTTGTACTAGCAGTACTAACTTTTGTTTCAGCAGCACTAACTACTTAGTGTATTTTCCCTTGATCTTCTCAGCAGTTATAATGTACACTAGCAGTCTTAACTTCCACAAGCAGTCTTAACTTCCACAAGCAGTCTTATCTTTCCAGGAGGTCAAGCATACTGATGACGGTCCCCAAAACATGCCCGATGGTCCCTCAAATATAAAGGAGCGTCCAGCATTTAAAGGACCGTCCACAGTAGCAGATTCTATGACTTTGCCAAAATCTATTTTGGGTCCTGCACCAAAACATTTAAATGTGATGAACACTGAAGTACCTATTGCAAGTATAAGAGAAGTTAAACGTTTTTAAAAACCATTAATAAAACTTGGAGTATGATTCAACAAACCAACTATAAGATCAAAAACTCCACCACCTAGGAAGGTTAATGTCTCTCAAAGACAAACTAGACCAAGACTAGTAAACACAATTATCCAAATATGTATTCAATGGCATGGAAAAATATAACTTTCTACCTATAGGATTCTATTCACCCATTCAACATCCAAGTCAAATGAAACAAATGCATGGGATGTTTAATGCTAACAACTTTGGACCCGTGAGATATTGGGGACCATATGTTTGAGTTTTTTTGTGATATCATTAGATATGCTTAGGAATTGACTTGGTGCCCGACAAATGGATCAAAGATAGTGGATGCACTAGTCACATGACTGGAAATCGTAAGCTTTTCTCATCATATCAATCATGCATAGGAGGTAATGTCACTTTTGGTAGCAAACTCAAAGGTAATATCATTGGCAAAGGTACGATCACTCATAACTCTCTTACTATCACAAATGTTGAGCATGTAGACAACTTAGGATTTAATCTTTTAAGTATTAGTCAAATATGTGACAATAAGTGCAAAGTGATCTTTTTCGAAGAAGGTAGTGAAATCATTAAGGATGGAAAAGTCATTGGCAAGGGTATTAGGAAAGGTGACTTATATGTCATGAAAATAGGTAATAGGTCTAGTGACAATATATGCTTGGCTACGGTTAATGATAACTCTACATTGTAGCAAAGAAGATTAGGCCACGCAAATATGCGTCTGCTACAATCATTGGCTTCTAAAGATTTAGTTAGGAATCTACCAAAACTTAAGTTTGACCAACACTTCTGTAATGCTTGCAAAGTTGGAAAACAAGCTCACTCTAGCCACAAACCTAAGAATGTAGTCTCAACCTCTAGATGCTTAGAACTCCTTCACATGGATCTCTTCGGTCCATCCGCCGTACGGAGCTACGGAGGAAACCTTTACACCCTAGTAATCGTAGACGATTACTCTAGGTATACTTGGACTAGATTTCGTAAGAACAAGATAGAAGACTTTGAGAAGTTCAAAACATTTAGCAAGAAAATTCAAAATCAACTAGGATGTTCCATAGTTTCCATTAGGACGGACCATGATAGGGAATTTGATAATGAAGTGCAATTCGGAGTTTATTGTGATACTAATGGTATTACTCACAATTTCTCGGCTCCTCGCACTCCACAATCAAATGGGGTAGTTGAAAGGAAAAATTGTAATCTACAAGAAATGAGTAGAACAATGTTAAACGAACAATCCATCCCTCTAAAGTTTTGGTGTAATGCCGTAGACACCTCCACATATATACTTAATAGAATTCTCATTAGGCCAATCTTAGGAAAAACCCCATATGAAATCTTGATAGGTAAGAAACCTACTCA
The DNA here is from genome assembly GCA_021014915.2 of Artemisia tridentata subsp. tridentata. NCBI lineage: Eukaryota > Viridiplantae > Streptophyta > Magnoliopsida > Asterales > Asteraceae > Artemisia > Artemisia tridentata. The sequence goes on from CP139509.1 coordinate 151,243,268, forward strand.
AGATTACTTCAAAGTTTTTGGAAGCAAATGCTTCATACTAAACAATAAGGACTATCTCTCCAAATTTGACCCAAAGTCTTATGCAGGTGTATTTCTAGGATACTCCCAAAATAGTAAAGCTTATGTAGTTCTCAATAAAGAAACAATGACTGTCGAAGAATCACTCAACGTAACATTCGATGAGAGTCCTCCCCCATCTAAGACATCACCTTTCGTAGATGTGATCTAGATGAAGAAAACGCCATCGAGGATAACAAGAAAAATTTAACAATCAACAATGTAAGTGAAACCATTGAAATAGATTAGACTAGTAACATTAAGGAATCTAGAAATCATCCCTTGGACAATGTCATAGGAAATTTGAACTAAAGAACCCTTAGGTCACAAGCCCAAGATAAAATCAACTTCTTTTGCTTTGTATCAATCATTGAACCTAATAACGTAAATGAAGCATTGAAAGATAAAAGTTGGATCGTCGCAATGCAAGAAGAGTTAAATCAATTCAAGTCTAACGATGTTTGGGAATTAGTACCGAGACCTAAGTACACAACCATAATAGGAACTAAGTGGGTTTTTAGAAATACGTTAGATGAAAATGGAATTGTTTCCAGAAACAAAGCTAGGTTAGTAGCACAAGGCTATAATCAACAAGAGGGAATTGATTATGACGAAACTTATGCACCCGTAGCTAGACTAGAGTCCATTAGGATATTACTTGCTTATGCTTGTGCATTAGATTTTAAGTTGTTCCAAATGGATGTGAAAAGTGCATTCCTAAACGGTTTCATCAATGAGGAGGTATATGTAGCACAACCCCCAGGATTCATTGACTTCGAGAAACCTGAGCATGTTTATAAACTTAATAAAGCTTTGTATGGTCTTAAGCAAGCTCCTAAAGCATGGTATGATAGGTTAAAAGCTTTTCTTCTTAAACATGAATACTCAATGGGAATGGAAGATAACACTCTTTTCACTAAGAATAAAGGATAAAACATCATCATCATCCAAATATATGTTGACGACATTATATTCGGATCAACTTGTCAAGACATGTGTGATGAATTCTCAAAAATCATGCATGAAGAGTTTGAAATGAGCATGATGGGTAAACTCAACTTCTTCCTTGGACTTCAAATAAAACAATTAGAAGATGGAATATTCTTTAATCAATCTAAGTACATCAAGGAAATGCTTAAGAAGTTTGGATTAGAAGATACTAAACATATGAAAACTCCCATGGCTACGGGCACAAAGCTCACCAAAGATAAAGAGGGTGAATTCATAGATAGCACTAAGTATAGAGGTATGATAGGAAGTTTATTATACCTAACGACAAGTAGGCCCGACATCATGTTTAGTGTCTGCCTTTGTGCTCGCTTCCAAAAAGATCCCAAAACTTCTCACCTTGAAGCGGTTAAGCGTATCTTCCGATACATTAAAGGCACTATGCACTTAGGATTATGGTATCCTAAGGGGACCGGCATAGAAACCATAGTATATGTCGACTCTGATCATGCGGGATGTGCATCGAAAAAGTACTAGTGGCATTTGAACCTTCATGGGTTGTAGCTTAACTTCTTGGTTCTCCAAGAAACAAACGGCACTAGTTATCTCCATAACCGAAGCCGAATATGTAAGCACTGGAAAGGCATGTCAACAAGCACTATAGATGAAACAAGCTCTCGTAGGCTATGGCATCACACTTGATGACATCCCAATCATGTGTGACAACAAAGGAGCCATAGACTTAAGCAAGAACCCCGTGCAACATTCCCGTACAAAGCACATAGAAATTCGTCACCACTTCCTTAGGGATAATGTGCAAAAGGGCAACATCACCATCGAAAAGGTTCCAACCGAAGAAAACATTGTCGATATCCTCACTAAACCTCTCAAGCGGGAACCCTTCTATTATCTTCGTCTTGGATTAGGAATGATGGAACACATCTCCTCTTCTTAAATTTCTTCTTCTCACGTCTAGGTAAATCATCTTTCTTGCATTGTTAATACAACTCAAAAACGACTTTCTCATGCATGCATTATGAACTCAAAGTCCTTGGTCGGATCATGTAACCAATATGTAATCCAACATGGAAAACGAGCAAGATTAAACTAAGGAGACTTTGGATTATCTCTTAGGTTTTCTTTTCTTTAGAGTCGAGATAATCACATCTCCACATATTTTGAATGTAGACACACACTAGAAATAATTTCTCCCTGAAAAATTCTTGAACCTTCTGATGGTGGTCCCTTAAATGAGTGACGGTCCCCCATATATAAAGGACCGTCCACAGCTGTAAGGAACCGTCCAGCTATTTTCTGCAGTCGTTTTCACTTCTCTAATTTCTTTATTTTGCAACATTGACCAACTTCTTAGGTCATCATATACTTCCTTACATGCTTAAACATAATTTGAATTAGTAATACTTAGAATGCATGCTTTGCCATAACTTGCTTCCACCTCCCTTATTTAAACCAGAGCAAATTCTCAAAATAGTACAAAAAAGTTGAGTTGTGGTCACCAAAAGGTACAAAAATAACACCTCTTCTCAAAATGGTCATGTGCGAATGTGCGAATCCATTGAATGTGCGACAAGTGTCCACTTTTTTAATAATAAAGTACAATGGTAGGTGGGTGTTTTCCCAAATATTACTTTTTTGTCTTATTATTAACGATGTTAAAAGACCAAAATACCCCCACCTTTTATATAAAATAACATTTTTTTTCATTCTCTCTCACTTATTTTTTCCCACCCTCTTCTCTCTCTCCTTTTTTTTCCAATCACCATCAACACCAATCAACAACACCATCACCACCTGATCAACAACACCATCACCACCACAGATCAACACTACCATCACCACCACAGATCAACACCACCTTCACCACCACAGATCCGCCATCGCCACCACCACCCCATTGCTCGACCCAACAGATCTGACTCAATCACCATCACCACGTCAGTGCTTGACAACCACACACCACCAGATTAATAAAAAAAACACCATTATATAGATCCAACAACATCACCACGTTTCACCTACAGATCCGACACCATCACCCACATGCACATCACGCTTCACCACTTGTACATGAGAAGCTCTGTTATTTTTTATTTTTTTAGGATGCTCTGTTTTGTTTGGATCAAATGCTAAACATCAATGGTGGATTGACTTTTTATAGAAAAATATCTTGTTTAGCATATTGGATCAAGTGGGATATCATAAGATAAGCATGTGCATACAGACATCAAATTTGATTTCTACTCGGTGTGTAAAGAAATGGTAAAACAGAGACATAAATGTGTTGAGCTTTATTGGAAAAAGTGGAATTATTAATATTTCTTAGCAAATGGGAAGTGATGTATGGTGGTGGGTCATGGGGTGGTAGTGAAAGGATGGTGGTTATGGTGGAAGGGAATGGGTGGTTATAAATGTGGAAGTGAAAAGATAAGGTTGGTGGTGAGAGAATATATATAAAAAAAGAGGGTTATTTTTTGTTCGTATGTTTTTTGTATGATGGAATTATCGCCGAAATATATAAGTATCACCGGAATCTGGAAATAAAGCGAAGTCGCACATTCGCACATTTAATGAGGTAGCACAGTCGCACATTTAATTGACTCATATAGAGATAAGGGTAAATAAGTAATTTAGTAACAATAGAGAAAGAATATTTGGGAAAACACCCACCTACCAATGTACTTTATTATTAAAAAAATAAACACTTGTCACACATTGAATAGAGTCGCACATTCGCACATGACCATTTTGAGAAGAGGTGTTATTTTTGTACCTTTTGATGACCACAACCCAACTTTTTGTACTATTTTGAGAATTTGCTCTTTAAACCATCATCTTCCTCATTCATCTTCATGACATAACCTCATCTTCCTCCTCCAAATGTCTTCCTCTAGAAAACCAAGGATTTTCGTCAAACCTATTTGGCGGAAGAAACAAACTCTTGACAATTTCATGAGAGAAACCACCACTCCAAACACAATCCAACAAAACTTTACTTCACAACCTATTCCCATCAAAGAAACATCATCTCCTTCATTTTATTTCTTTGCCTCTCAACCTATCAATGAATCTCCATCCATTCACAAAGCGCCTACTTTCACTCCAGAAAACCACACTCTACCACCACCAGTCCCACCACATTTACCTCAAGTCACAAATCATGCCACTCCACACTCTATCATGGCTCAACAGTTCTCTCATCTTGTTGACTTGAATCTCCTAAACATAATCCTTGCTCAAAAACTACATCCACCAACCAATCTCCATCCCACTCTAGATCAAGTTAACACCCATGGTAGCTATTGTGTGTGTTTCATTCACAATCGTAACCTTTTCCAAAAACTCAAAAATGATATAGAATTCATCACATCTCTTCTCCTACCTTCCGGCTTCCTGCCTCCTTCTAAAAACACACTTGCACCACCCTTTCTTCGCAAGCCTTAGATCATGCATGCTCGACAAATAAAACCGGACCTTCTTTTAGCTATCCTAGAGACTAGATTAGGATTAGTAACTTCATTTAGGTCCTAGTTGTACTAAGTCATACTCTACGTATGACCTTCATTTCTTTTCAATGAATGAATGCATGCTTATTAAAATTATGCATCTTTCCATCTAACTTACTGGTGACGGTCCCCAACATATGCTGTCGGTCCCTTAAATATATGGGAACATCCAGGTGTTTTAGGGACCATCCAAATACTTTGTTTTTTTCTCATGTCTTTTTCTTATCTGCTTATGTATATCTTCTAGCACTTGTTTTCACTTGTTTTTGTAGCAAAATATCATCGATCGATACCCCGTTGCCCTCATCTAGGGGGAGTACTAATCAAGGGGGAGCCTTAGCACCGTCGATTTCTTTCCTCTCTAAACATCGACGAAGCCTTTTTGATTTTACAAAAAGGGTGATAAGTAAACGAAAACTCATTAAAAACTTACTAACACGTAATTTTACCTGAAATGAGTTTATATTTTGTAATCATCAAAAAGGGGGAGATTGTTAATACAAAAAATGTCAAAACGTTATTTTTATTTTTCGGTCTCTACATGTTTTGATAATCACAAAATATAAAAACATTTTACGTAAAACTACGTTTAATAAGTTCTTAATCGAGGAAACTCGTTTCGGCTAAAACATCACTTAAGGTATGAATAAACAATCTACCAACTTAGTTAAGTGATCAAAGAAAATATTTTTCTTAAAACCTCACATTTTTATGTGACAAAACATTTTTACAAAAGTATTTTTGCAAAAAGAAATGTTTTAATAAGAAAATATATTTGAATTTTAAATTCTCTAATAGCTAGTTTTCCCGTCTAAAATCAAATAAATTTTCACCACACCAGGACAAAAATAGGAGGGTTTGTCGGGACGGTCCCATAAACATGTGACGGACCCGTATATATAAGGGATTATCCAAGGTTTAAGGGACCGTCCCCGCTCCTCCTGGTGCATATAAATACTGCACTGTTTCATGCAGAAAAATTCATCTCTTGAGCACTAAAACTTTCTGTCTTCCTAAATCATTCTAAATCCTATTCTTTGATCACATTAACGTGTTGTGTCACAACTCGTAATTTCAGGTCATTTTCCAAACCTCGACAATTTACTATTCATGAGTTACTATTCATCAATCACTATTCACCGATCACTATTCATCATTTTTGAAGTTAGTTTGAGACTTTAAGAAGTCGTCAATAATTTTACTATTCACATGACACTATTCATTCCCGGAGGGAAATCACTATTCATGGGCATCATTTATCATGTTGTAAACCAGGTTTACGGGTATTCAAATGCGCGTAACCAGTTAGGTTTAACTGCGTATTCATGCATCATCAGTAAAGGCACATCATACAGACTAGAGTAGTCTGCATACCATCAGTAACGTCATTTCCACATCAGTTCATGCATGTGTTTGTGTGATTTTCATTAACGTATGCTTAATTGTTTAATTAACGTTACCACTCAGTCATTTCTACTAACATTATACCCAATACTCCCGACAATGATCCTAATACAATTTCAAGCTAATTATAATGATATAGAGATTATATTATTACTTTACCCGGTGTTTTTAAAACAATAGCTATACTTTTCGTTTGACGCTTATAACTCCGTCGGTTTACGAAATTTCAATCTGATAATCATTCTAACACCCGATTCTTGCAAGGAACATGATTTTACAATTTTTACAACTTCGTCGTATCACATTTCACCTCGTCACGAGTTATTTCTAGTTAACTCGATACCCGATAACACTCAATGTATACACTAATCATCCAATATCTAAATAAATGAGAGACAAGTATCTTAATTAACATCAAATCTCTTCATATTACCCCATGTGTGCCGCCCCTACCCCCCCCCCCCCCATTTAGCTTAATACTTCCAAACCTCATTAATGAATTAGTACACATTTTATTTCACTTCCACTAACACTAACACATACAAGTAACTAGTTTACTAGCAAAACAAGATCAAAACCCTTCCACCCCATCTACCCCATTCGGCCAAACCCAGAACAAGGAAGAAAATCCATAGATTTTTCAAGATCAAGTCATAATCATACTCCATTTACCTTCCTAGTTATGGATTTGTGATCAAACCTCAAGTTTATTACTCATTTCTTACCAAAACTCATCAAATCATCAAGTAAGTTTCAAGAACATGTTTTGATCATCTTTTACTTTCATTTGATTCATATGCTCATGTATTTTCAAGTTATATTAATTATCCATGCAAGTTACTTATGTTTTACATACCACTTTTGAACATAAACTATCTTAATCACTAGATCTATAAGTTTCACTAATGATCTCATGAAATCCACCAAGGTTGGTGATGTTTAGGACCCCATGACACCCTAAGAAGGTGTATGGTAGGATTTGCGAACTTGTGGAGTTGATTTGAGTTAGTATGATCAAGTTTAGAACCAAGGAAGTGAGTTTTTAACAATCTAAAATAGGTTCTGTCCAAAAACGTGTAAACTGGAAAACTCAGTAACTTTTGGTATATGTTGGCCTTCATATTCAGAAATTTCTTTCAAAAACGAAACCGTGGCCGCAAGAATCACTAAAAACCGACTTATAACGAAAGAGATATGATTTTTCAAAGTTAGACGACGAAAACTAATTTTCTGAAAATTTAGTTGCTGATCGCCGAGATTCAAAGGACAAAACGAGGTGTTAGACGTGATCTAGACGACCCGATCTACTGAGATTATGTTAGTTCATGTTTATACAAAGCCGTGGATGTAAAGAACGTAGAAAACGAGCTTATAACGGCCGAGTTATTCACATTTGAAGCCCGACGTACCATGTTTATTTTGACAGCCACTATTAGAAAGTGTTTTAAGTATAAAAACTAGTGTTTTTGCGAAACATAACATTGATAGCCGATTTTCTATTTGATCGAGGCGTGTACAATCAAAAGTTAAATGAAACGACATTTATACATTGTTACAAGGTTTTCAAAAACGTCGAGTTTGATCAACTAACACGTAACGTGCAATATTTCGCGACTAATTTCACGAAGCCAATTTGGACATATTTTCACAAGTTAAGGAAAATATTAAATTGCGATGAAAACGCTACATTTTGCCGATAGAACACCAAACGAGGATCGTGGAGTACCGTTTCAACATGTTTACACGAAAAGTAGTTTATAACTTAACGAGACGTCAAAAGTGTATTTTTCGTCGATAAACGTTATTTTCAAAACTAACAAGTGGTATCGTTAACATACGTATTTGCATGTGTTGCATTGTATCATTGCTTACATTGGATCACATCATTCATAATAGGTCGTGGTTAGAGACCGAGCTTTATTTCATCACATCCATCATTGTCATTGTTGCTATATCATATCAGGTGAGTTTTCATAGCCCCGTTTTAAATTGTTTATGGATTTCTAAACTCTCGGGGGAGAATACATTGCACCATTTTTATATGCGGACCAAAGTATGCAAACTCATTACATTGCTTAAGTTACATCATTTCCCAGATTAAAGTCCCCTTTTATTTTCATGAACCGTTAATTGTTAGCAAGCGAGAGTGACTGAATAGATCTATTGAGGGTGACTCCTCCGTTCGGGTTGGTAACGCCAACTTGTCAAACGAACGCATTTCATTTCTGTCATATTAGAGTGATTGGCAAACACTCAGTTGGGGCATTTCATTCATTCTAGCTTCGGGGTCATGAGCTTAAGAGCTAATGTATCATTTTTATGTGGCATTGTTTTGTCATACACTTTATACTTGTGGTATCCGTACAATATTTCATTTACATAAACCTATGATCTCACCAACATTTTTGTTGACCATTTTTAGCAATGTATTTTCAGGTAATTAAGGTATCGCATGTTGGCTTGCATATGGACATCATGGAGTCGCGGAGTCGACGCGTCTCACTTTATATTTTATGCACTTATCCATCGTTTGAATTGTATGAACCTGTTTTATGAAAACTTGTTTCACCTTTTGGGACCTAGCTTTATAACTCTGAATGTTTTTAAATAATCAAACGATGTATTTTCTAAACTACACTTTAGGTCATTCAATATAACTGCAACTTTGGTGCTATGACCAGTCGTGCCCCTGAATGACTTATTCCGCTGCAAGTCACGAAATTTGGGGGTGTGACAGATTGGTACCAGAGCAAAGGTTATAGCGAACTAGGTTGTCCATTATATCCTAGACTATAGCTGCACCATCATAGCATCTCATCATTGTAGCATAAGTGCATATTCATTATATCACATGTAGTGATTGCGATTTCATACATATATCATTTCATCATAACCCGAATTATGTAAATGTTTATTTACTTTTATTTCACATCTATTGTCTCAGTGATGTCTTCGGATTCACACCCTATTGTTATCTCATCAGACTCTGAGTCAGACGATACTTCCTCACTACCCTCCATCATACTAGAGTCTGTTACATCATCCCCGATACCCACTATCATTTTGTCATCAGTGGAGCCTACTCCACAGTCTTCACCTGTGATGTCAGAGGCCGAGACAGAACCCTTTGAGGAGGGGGAAGTCGTGCCTGCCCCACCACTGTCACCTGTGATCCGTCGTGGTCCCAAAGTTGTTCCAGTTATCCAGCCAGGAGAGTTTGTACCCTATGGTCGAGTTTACCGTACATATCCAGGTGGGCCGCGCATGAAGCGCACTGCTGCTAAGCGGGTTCATCGTCTCACTGTCAGGTCACCAGCTGCATTTGTATCCCTACCACCACCATCATCACTTACTTCATCTCATCCACTCCGTCGCCGCTTGACAGCGAGGAGGAGTGTGGCATTCAGTACACCACCACCATTATCACCCTTACCATCCTTATCATCATTGTCTCCACCATTGTCATCCCTATCAGCACCACAGATGCCATCAGCACCAGTCCATATCAGAGATCCTACTCCTATGTCAGACCTACCGCTCAAGAAGCGGGCTCGTCTTGATATCTCATCACCAGATACTTCAGATGCTACAGAGACAGCACCGCCCAGCAGATTCGAGGTTGGTGAGAGCTCGAGGGCTGCTGCTGACAGATTGCTTACTGCTGCTACATTTGACTCGCGACTAGATCAGCTTCAGGGAGAGATTGAGAGGGCATTGTCTCATCTAGACGAGACTCCAGTGAGCCGTATTGAGGCTATTGAGGAGGAGGTCGAGGGATTGATCCAGGGCAGGGTTGCCATTGATGTGTCACACCAGGGTTTAGAGGCTCGTCAGTTGGAGAGTTCAGAGCATATCACACAGCTAAGGCAGGAGATGCCGGGGTTAGTCGACAGAGCACAGATGTTCCAGGATGAGCATCATTGCCAGGCCGGTGAGTTATCTTCAGTTCAGGCTAGGTTGTCTGCATCAGAGACTAGGGAGACTGATCTCCAGCTTCGAGTTCAGCACCTAGAAGAGATCGTTGTTGCGATGTCTAGGGATCTTCAGAGGATTTTCCGCAGGCTAGATGGAGCACCCGGAGGAGGTGCCTAGTGTTAGACTGTTATCATGTAGCTTGTACATTATTATCCTAGTCCCGGGGTGTGGGACATAGTTAGTACTTGTTATCTTTTGCTTGTAGTACAAACAAATATATCAAGTGTGACTCTACTATGCAGGATTTTCGTTGTGCTATTTTATGATATCGGTCTGCGTAACCGAAATTTTCATGTATTATATTCATGTGCGTTGTGATTATATTTATGATGTTTCGTTGTGGTTTCATTGTATTTATACATGCTGTGGTTGTATTTATACGTGTTTGGGATGTATATACATGTTGTGATTGTATATATTGTGTATGATGATCGTTTTCTATTGTGGATTCTCATTGTTGTTATCTTTTGTGATTGTGAAGAATTATGCCACCCAAAAGAGCCACTACTGCTATGACCTCAGCGGAAGTCAGAAAGCTTGTTGCCGACAGTATCGAGGCAGCATTGGTTACAGAAAGAGCTGCCGTAGCTGCAGCTGCTGATGAAGCCGCTTCGCGGGCAGAAACCGCGGAAGCCGCAGGAACGAATACCAATGGTACAAATGGACGTAAATGTACGTACAAAGATTTCAAGAGTGGTGATCCGGAAAAATTCAAAGGCACTGAAGGAGCCACTGCCATGATCCGATGGTTTGAAAAGACAGAATCAGTATTCCTTCTATGCAACTGTCCGGAGGACAGCAAGGTTAAGGTGGTGTTTGAATTTAACTTAATTGACTTAATATGAAAAAACTTAATTTATTAAGTCATGTGAAAATTTGTTTGTTTGTCACTTAATCAAAAGAAATGACTTAAAATAATAAGTGATAAAAGTGGGGGTCTCCACATTAAGTCATCTGTTAATTAACACGACTTAATGGAAAAATAAAACAAACAGGCCCTAAGTTTGCTACTAGTACACTCGTTGGGGAAGCTATGTCATGGTGGAATTCGTATGGAAAGCCCATGGGAATGGAGAATGCTCACAAGCTTACATGAGACGAATTCAAGAAGTTGCTGACAAAGAAGTTTTGCCCACGAACAGAAGTGAAAAAGATGGAAACAGAGTTTTATGAGCTAGTGACATTAGGTAATGATATTGAGACATATCTCAGGAGGTTTCAGGAATTGGCAGCATTATGTCCGAAAATGGTTCCGGACACTGAGAAGCTACTAGAGAATTTCATTGGAGGATTACCTCACAACATCCGAGGAGATGTGATTTCTTTTTACCCACAAACATTGGATGAGGCAATCAGAATGTCTCAGAAACTCATGGCTCAGATAGTGAAGAAAGAAACTGCTTCAAACATCAACACCAACAGTAACCGTAACTACAACAACCGTAACTCTAACAACAACTACCGAAACAACAACAATTATAACAGCAACCGAAACAATTCCAATAACAACAACAACAACAAAAGAAATCGGGATAACAACCAGAGTAGCAATGTTACTCAACCACCACCCAAAAGACAGGAAACTGCAAAAGCCTATGTTGCAGGTCAAGCTGAGAAAAGAGGTTACAATGGTACTTTACCCAAGTGCAACAAATGTCAAACCCATCATAATCCTGGAAATTGTCCGAATCCGTGTGGAAACTGTAAGAAGGTTGGTCATTCGACCAGGGATTGCAAGGCTCCGATTGCGGTTGATAATCAGAAGCCCCCAGTAACATGTTTTGGATGTGGAGAAGTTGGACACTTCAAGAATAAATGTCCAAAAGGAAAGAATCAGGGAAACAATAACCAAGGTGGAACAGCTAGAGGAAGAGCTTATGTTCTTGGAGGAGAAGATGTCAGGGAGGACCCGAGTGTCGTTACGGGTACGTTCCTCATTAATAATCGTTATGCATCTATACTATTTGATTCAGGAGCCGATAGAAGTTTTGTTTCTACTGCATTTGCACCATTACTCAACATTGAACCAACCACATTAGACACTCCATATCACATTGAACTAGCTAACGGTAGTTTAGTTGGCACCGACACGATCATTCGTGGTTGCACTCTCAATTTTCTCAATCACCCGTTCAATATAGATCTCATGCCAGTAGAACTTGGAAGTTTCGACATTTTCATCGGAATGGATTGGTTATCTCAACATCATGCCAGAATCATCTGTGATGAAAAAGTTGTTCATCTTCCTTATGATGGTGAAACATTGGTCGTTCGCGGAGAACGCAGTGGGACTAGACTCAGCATCATCTCGTGCATTAAAACAGAGAAATACATAAAGAAGGGTTGTTATGCATTCTTGGCTCATATCACAAAAGAGAAGTCGGAGGAGAAGCGACTTGAGGATGTGCCAACAGTTAAGGATTTTCCAGAAGTCTTTCCAGAAGACTTACCAGGACTGCCACCTACTCGCCAAGTTGAATTTCAGATTGACTTAGTGCCAGGAGCCGCACCAGTTGCGCGAGCACCTTATCGACTTGCACCTTCAGAAATGAAAGAGTTATCGAACCAATTGCAAGAGCTCTTGGATAAAGGATTCATTAGGCCGAGTTCATCGCCTTGGGGAGCACCAGTTTTATTTGTAAAGAAGAAAGATGGATCTTTCAGAATGTGCATCGATTATCGAGAGCTAAACAAATTAACGGTGAAGAATCGTTATCCACTTCCCAGGATCGATGATTTGTTTGATCAGTTGCAAGGTTCCAGTTATTACTCCAAGATCGACTTGAGATCGGGTTACCATCAGCTTAAGGTTCGAGAGGGAGATATCCCGAAGATAGCATTCAGAACACGCTATGGTCATTATGAATTTCAGGTAATGCCGTTCGGACTAACCAACGCACCAGCTGTGTTCATGGATCTCATGAACAGGGTGTGCAAGCCATATCTAGATAAGTTTGTGATCGTATTCATTGACGATATCTTGATTTACTCAAGGAGTGAAGAAGAGCACCGAGAACACCTCAGAACAATCTTAGAACTGCTCAAGAAAGAGAAATTGTACGCCAAATTTTCAAAGTGTGATTTTTGGATCAGAAGAGTACAATTTCTTGGTCATGTCATTGATAGTCAGGGACTACAGGTTGATCCAACAAAGATTGAAGCAGTTAAAGATTGGGCAACACCAAAAACTCCCATAGAAATTCGTCAATTCTTAGGACTTGCCGGATATTACAGAAGGTTCATTGAAGGTTTTTCCAAGATAGCTAAGCCACTGACCAAGTTGACACAAAAGAACCAGAAGTACGATTAGGGAGAAAAGCAAGAGACCGATTTTCAGTTATTGAAACAGAAACTTTGCAGCACGCCAATTTTGTCATTGCCAGAAGGGATTGAAAACTTCGTGGTATATTGTGATGCTTCACACAAAGGACTTGGGGTAGTGTTAATGCAAAACGAGAAGGTGATAGCTTATGCATCTCGTCAGCTTAAGAAGCATGAGAAGAATTGTATGAACCTGTTTTATGAACACTTGTTTCACCTTTTGGGACGTAGCTTTGTAACTCTGAATGTTTTTAAATAATCAAACAATGTATTTTCTAAATGACACTTTAGGTCGTTCAATATAACTGCAACTTTGGTGATATGACCAGTCGTGCCCCTGAATGACTTATTCCGCTACAAGTCACGAAATTTGGGGGTGTGACATGTTGTAAGTTGTTTACAAGTGATCACATTCATCCTACCTCCACGTGAAAGAGAAGAACGATTATATTCATCAAGAAACGAAGTGTTGATGAAAAGTCCTTCATCTCGTAACCTTTGTTACGTTTCTCTCCTTAACCTCCATTCTTTGTATCTCTAATCTTGTGTGAGATCCGACTTGTGTGTAAGCTCAGAATCATGCATTGTGTTGATTCGGACTTGGTGTTGGTTCGAATTATGTGTTGCCGTGTGTTGATTGGTTCTAGCTAGGATTAGGACTCGACTTTCCGCTTAGTGTCGTTAATTGGACTAAGCGTTGGTGTACAGTTTGCTCCGCCATAAGGGAGTGTGTTGACATAGTGTTTGTGAAACTCTCGAGTGTGATACTCGAGGAGTGGAGTAAGGCCAAGAGTGAGCTTCGTTGCCGAACCACTATAAATCTCCGTGTCCCTGTTTGATCGTTTCTTTCCTTTACCTTTACTTACTTTTGATTGTTGTGTTCATATATCGTTATATTGATATCACATAAACTTCAAATCTAAAAGATTCTCAAAACAAACTTCAAAAAGGTTTATGAAAACGTAATTAAAACGGTGAAACTATTCAACCCCCCTTCTAGTTTCTATAGATATTTTTCGAATAATGATTTTTAGGTGGGTTACACAAAGAAATTTTGATGTTTTCGACTTATAATAACTCTATATGTATCTAATTACTATTCTCTCATGAAAAATATTCAAATCTTTATAGTTTTGGGGGGGGGGCAAATTTTTAACGAGGCTGGCGCGCTGGCTGGCACGCCGAAAAGTGGGCAGCGTGCCAGGAATGCTGAAGCTAAAATCTAATTTTTCTTTCTTATATACGTATAAACACGCATTATGTTATTTTCTTAGTAACAATGGGTGACCACAAAGAAACCAAACAATTCATGAAGAAGGTTCGATGTGCCCGTAACATCAAAGTCTACCGGCCATTTGAATATCGAAGCTACCATGAGGGTCGTCATTGTGATAATGACTACATTCATGTGTCGGGTCTTAGAAAACCTTTTACGGATGCTCGTTGTCTCTCCTTTGCAATCCTACCACCCGCTATCTACCCTCGACACATTCAAGAGTTCTTTGCAAGATACCATTTTGACATGAACGAGCTCACTCTCAAATTCCATATGTATGATCACGACTACACATGGAGTTTGGAAAAGCTTGGTGATGTACTTAATATATCTTTGCAAGGAATCATGTTTGAAACCGACTCAACCGAAACCAAAGAATTCAAAAAATTCTGGATCTACCATCCCACCGAAAAGGAAAGAATCAATGCGGCACTAATCCAAAACACCATCTTCAATCCTCAATTTCATTGCCATAACGAACCGGAATCTCATTGGGCTTGCTCAAACCTCCATGAAAAACTTCGGACATGGGAATACGTTTTGACTACAAATGTGTTTGTGAAAACTGGGTCTAAGAGTAACATCTCTATTATGGTTGGATACATGCTTTATTGCATTAAAACCCGAACAGATTTCAACTTTACCTATCACATGGCAAGAAGGATGGACAAATTGAGTGGAAATACAATATTGATTCCTTTTGCTCGAGTAATGTAAGAAAAACTAGAAAGTTATCTCTAACCTCTCGACATACACATACATGGTTTAACTTACAAAAACTAAAATGAACTTCTTCAAAATGTATTCACTCTCGACATACGTACACTTATATACACATACGTTCTTACATGCATGCTTATGTTGGTTTTACGTTTAAAACTTGTGTGGTAACTACTTACACAAACTAAATGCTGATAAATTCAAAAAGGGTATAAGCTTGTGCTTATCTTCACCACATTCGACCCACGTGAAACATACGAGCTATATATGACATGGGTTGAGACTTTCAAACCTTAAATGAATTGTGAAAACTGTTAGAGTTTCAACGGAAAAATATTATCGTGTATGACTAGATTCGAACTCGAGAGCGAAGGATTGCACACTTTACGTATGAATGACTAACGTAAATAATTAATAGATATAATAGTTATGTATTTTAATTATTTGGACACGAAATGATACATAACGGACGTTAAGTAATTAACCGAATTGACTAACAGTCGTTAACTAAATAGTGGAAGGACTATTAGTGAAATTTGTAATAAAAGAAAGATCTAGAACCCCATATCTTGGGTATGGCCGATCGGTTCAATGGGTACCAAACCCATTAGTTTTCTTTTCCTCCAAGATACTATTCAATATAAATACAACATATTGGTTTTTTAGTTTTGGACTTTCGTGTGAAAAACTACTGTTACCACAAGTTGTTGTATTTTGCTTTTCCTTCTTAAATAGTCGATTGGCATTTATTATAATAGTCAATCTATCACCAACTTTACAAGTGGGTTGATTGTATTTATTAAAGAATTCAATCAATCACTTAGGTGGATCGATTGTGTGTTCAAGTAAAACAAAGTTGTTTGGTTTTTCTTGTGTCCAATTGTTAGCACCATTCGTTAGTCGAGTAATAGTACGTGTGTTTGAGAACTCGTTAATATCTTACTTTAGATATTAATCTTGGATTGTGGAACAAAAAGGTAAGTGGTTCCACATTAATCCTTTTGGTTGTTCAAGAGAAGAGAAGTTCAAGTTTGATCTTTGTTTAGCTAAGATCATAATGGTACGTTCCTATTTATTTTTCGGTATTACTTTATACATGTTAATATGATCCTTGCTTCCGCTATTACGTGCTTTGATGTTTATGGTTATTTATTTATTTGAATGTCAAGTTATCTAAAACCAACAGTGGCATCACGAGCCATTTAACATGTAATTGTAATTATCGAAACACATAATTAAAATCAAATCTTGTTTGGATTTACATGTTCATGTGTCGAATTATTTTTTTAGGGTTTTATACTAGATCTAAAATAAAAAAATTCGAACCATAATTTAGGGGGGGGGGGGGTTCGACCCTCTTGAATTAAAAAGTTAGTTTTGTAACCCTAATTAGGAACATGTGTTTATGTGATTATTTGAATAAATGGTTACGTTCCTGTTTGATCCATGATTTTTTCATGCAAAGAAATCATGGATTAGGGTTTGTTTATGTGCTACATGTTTTAGATAGATCTAAAATTAGGGAAGACCTAATATACTAAATTAATGAATCAGTTATGTGCTATGTGGTATTTAATTATTAAAACTTACGCGGCCAATTGTTGGTGTCTGTGGTCCATTGGGTACAATGCGCTCGAAAACCAATGGGAGTTTTCTTAATTATATACATAATAATTACACATATAGATTATTAATAGGATTTATCAAAAGGTTTGCATGTGGCTATATGATTTAATTGTTAAGATTATATGCGTTATTTGTGTTTATTTAATTTTGTTGAAATTACTTGTCTTATTTGTTTAAATTATCCATGAATTGTAAGCAAACAAGAGGGTGATTTTTGGTATAAAAATTAAATGGACCTAACAACTATGAAACCTTATGATGTGGTAAATTATTTATTGCCAAGTCTTATGTGCCGACAATGGTTCGCTTCGCACGGTAATTTGCTCCCAGGCGAGACTAGCAATTTAATAATTTACAACATGTTTTTATAAGACTTAGAATCATAAACTTTTAATTGATTGATGCAACTGTACAAATGGTCGAAGCGGCGGACCTAATATTGACAAACTATAAAGTGGGTATAAGGTTGGTTTCGCATTAAATTGTGGCCTTAAAGAGACTCCATTATGTCTATCCGCTCACCTGTGCGTCAATATTAGACTTACCAAGTACACCATTATATGTACGAAGCGTCTTAAGGAAAAGTTGTAAGTTACTCAACGCCTCTATTAAAACTTTATTGATTTAACTCTTAGCTAATTGGTAATTAAAATGGTTTTGAAAACTTATGATACAAAGATGAGTGCATGCTTCTTTGTACATATTTTGATTGACACATCAAAATAAATACCCTAAAAATTTAAGTCACATGCTATCTAATTATAAAAGACACTTGAAGTTGATGTGCCCGGTTCAGTGCAAGTTTTAAATTTATAATGGGGTGAATTACCGAATCTAATAACAACACATACGAGCAAGTATACTCGTCCGTTGTAGCAAGATTTTGATGGTAAGTCGGGATCGTTCGCAGGGATTCGTGTAGTGAATCGAATTGTAAGTTAAAAGCAACTATCTCAATAAGTAGTAATGATATGATGAAAATTCAAATGATTAAAAACTACACTTGCTTAGACTAGTGTACTACAATTGACTAATATGATTGTGATAACTTTGGAAAACATGTTGGTTGTGATAATTAGTTTTGACACTAATCTATTGTTTCTACAAATTAAACCTTCGTCAAGATTTTGGTTTATAAAAACAAGCATTAAGTTTAACCAATCAATTCAAGATCAATTCAAGGTTCATGAGTTGGTGTTCCCCAAACACAAAAACAATCTTTTTGTCTAATCAAACAAGCTTAGGAAATGGTCAATACAAAAGGTAACCGATTATAGACAAAAGGTCACAATTGAAAGCAAACTATTAATCTCTCGACCTTTAAAGTGGTTTACAATCAATCCGTTTTGATAGACAAAAGCATTTTCATTACAATCACAATTAAGTTCTTTTGGTTAATCAAGAATAGTGGAAAACAACAATCATTCATAGACAAATGATTATAACTAGTGGAATAACAATAGTTCTTTCAACCCTCAAGATTACTAGCACTAGTTAAACTTGATTACCCAAATGTCACTATGAAACTTTATCACAATTGGTTCTTAGAATTGACTTGAAATTGAATTAAAACATGTTATCACAATCATATGCCAATCAATGAATAATACACATCATCTAAGCAAGTGCACAAAGGCACTAGCCTCTCATAGCAAACATAAATGTAAACTCAATAATTTGAACATTAGAAACCATGATTGAAAGTCTTACAATGATTTGGAAATAAGATTACAAGTGAAAGACAATGATTCCACAAGCAATGAAAATGGTATATTCGACTTTCTCCCTTCTCCTGGACTTATGGACGAATTTCTGAGTATTTTTCTGTGTATATTCTCTCCTAGCACTTGTATGTATATATATATCTCTCTAGATTGATTGGTATATAAAATACTCAACAAATGGTTCCATAAATTGCTCTAACCAAAGGTCTAAGTGCATAAATGCTTCTCTTGCTCTCCAAGTAGTATTGAATGGTTAGAATGCTGAAAAGAAGGACCTAGAACCGGAGTTATAAAGTCACAATCCTTAATAAAGAAGTCTTGGGTCAAACAGCGACTTCCAACCGATCAGATAGAATGGTCTACCGATCGGTTGGTCTTCTCGGTAAATCCAAATTTACTCCATCCGAATTGGTTGCGGGCGGCGACCGATCGGATGGCTATGGCTGATGAACCTTTTTCTTGGACTTTTGCATACGACTTGTTTCTCGGTTGTAGCTCTTGATTCTTTGATCTTTCTCTTCATCCTTAAGCTTATGAACTCGACTACTCGGACTTTAACTCATTGAAGTACCTTACGGAGCGGACTTGACACAAGATTCACATGAAATCTCAAATACTTCCTTTTTCCTCATTTTTGCATCTTTTCCATCCATTTTCCTGTCTTTGGTTACAAATGCTTTGCAAACACACTTTGGTACAATTTAGTAACAAAAGCATATAAATATAACCACAAAACGTATATAAAACTACCAATAACGCTATCAAAAACATGTTAGATTTAGGCGTTATCAAATCCCCCACACTTGAACTTTGCTTGCCCTCAAGCAAATCTAGAAATAAAAACAATCATCCACATGGTATACACAAATGATTAGGAAAATGTGATGCAAATCTATCAAGTACTAGTACAAGCTAGATTCATCGTTTTAAGCTTTTATGGTTGAATCATCGAGATGTTTGACAATACCCATATGATTTTCTTGCATGATACACATTACTAAACACCTCACGAAAGGAAAATGAAATATAATTCACTCAAACACTCATTTGTATGATTAGTGGAGTATATAAGAGGAATGACACTCATTTGCTCAGTCATGATCTAAATATTACCATAGGCTTGTACGAGAAACAAAACTACACCGAAATGGTGTGAGCTCCAAGTATACATATCAAAGAGGGCTTTTATTCGGGTTTAAGGCTTAAAGGGTAATAAAAGACTATCGCGCCACTATCTCATGCAAAACATAATAGCTCCCTAACAACGAATTCTTGCATTACCAACTAACGGATGGTCACTAGATTGTACCTTGGTTCGCTAACGACGTTACTCGCATAACGGATGGTCGCCAAAATACGCCCTAGATCGCTTAACAACGTCAGTCAATTCCTCAAGAAATCGGATGGTTACTAGATGTTCATACACTTAATAATTTCACAAAGTCAAAAAGGGTAGGATAAGGCATGGGATATATTTATGAAATTGGTTGAACATAAAACAAAATTAGTCAAAGTCTACGAACCAAATGTTACTAGCTATTACAAACCAATATCATGCCATTTTGTGAAAAACTCCATACTTCCTTTATTCATACTTGATTCACTTAGCCCATTGGCTTATTCTTGTCACCTTATAGTTGCAATGACTTTTCTCTTCTTTTTTTTTTTTTTTTCTTTTTTTTACATGTCATCTTATAGTTGCAATGACTTTTCTTGGATAACAACTTTCGGAGTTTACACTTTCTTTGAACTTTCATGATTTCCACTTAACATCCATCTTGCCAAATAGCTAGCAACCAACCAAGACTTGACTATGGATAAGGCTAGGCTAAAAAGGTGTAAAATCTTTTTGAATTTTTCTGGATTTTATCAAAAGAAAAGATAGGCTCGGCGGGTGTAACTAGGGGTATCTAGCATTAAAGATAAATGCTAACAAATGGGTCCATATGAGTGGTTAACTAGCCAATGTAGCTAGCTAATATAGCATTATATGAAAATGGAAGGCCATTTGGGGTAAAACCTAAAATTGCCTCTTATCACGCATATACACTTATATCACAAACGAAATGTGATCTCACAACGGTCTCGTAATGATTTACAAGTACAAGTTCTAGAATAAATAAAATCACCGGCACACTCATAGCAAAAAGATCTAAGCATAAAAGATGTATGCTATATATAGAACAGGCTCAAATTCTCACACTTTAGTGGAAAGGGCTATAATCTGTGCTAGCTAATGTTATCGATCCCAGAATGGATTGCAATATTAATCGGGACACATCTCGAATTTTCAAAATTACAGATTTCACCAGTGGATAAATCCAGTTATTCTAGAATATAATCTTTAAAATGACAAAAGACTAGATTACAAGGGCAAACAAAATTTTAAAATTCAGCTCAAAACTACAATCTAATTCTTATTTTCCTATTCACCCCCCCCCCACACTTAAGTTAAGCATTGTCCTCAATGTGATAAACGACAAAAAATAGGGAAATAAGAGAATAAACCGTATTTTCTTCTCAAGAGGAGTCTTGATCCTAGCGTCCAAGCTTCGAAATCATTATCTGCAGTAATCTAAAAACAAAAGAGACACACATACGAAATATATCTTCGCTTTATTTAAAATGCAGTGATACACCCCCACACTTAAGTTCAACTAAGCAAATTAGAAAAAACTTTGGGGTTTAATCACTAGAAAATAAAAATGAAAAATAAACATAGCAAACACACGGGTTACCTCCCGAGAAGCGCTTGTTTTATTAACGAGTCATCAGCCGAACTCGAACTTCTCTCTCTTCATGTTGGTGCTGACTTCTTCTTTGGAAATTTTGGAACGTACAGCACATTTCCAATCACTATTCCTTCTCCAGTTTCATCTATGTATTCCAGCTTAACTTTCTCCCACGGTCTTGGTAGAACATCATAGATATAACCAGAATCTTCGGCCCACGGAGTGTTTTTCTTGAAATCGGACGGGAAGGGTGACATAAAGGTTATAGCTTCATATTCTGATTCTGGCGGAATCTCTTGAATAGAAACTTCATTCATCTGCTCCTTGTCATAGTATAACTTAATTCGGTGCCCATTAACAATGAAACTTCCACCATGTTTGTCATGCAATTCAACATATCCGGATGGAAATCCATGTTTCACTGTATATGGTCCGAACCAGTTCGGTTTCAACTTGGGAGCTTTGAACTTATACTTCATGTTAAAAAGCAGAACTTTGTCTCCAGCCTTGAATTCTTTTCTGATTCTTAGCTTTCTATCATGATAAGCTTTTGTTCTTGCTTTGTAAAGTTTGGAGTTCTCATAAGCTTGTAGTCTAAGCTCATCGAGTTCATGCAATTGCAAAAATCTCTTCTCTCCAGCTACTTTGAGGTCTGGGTTACAGTTTCTTAATGCCCAGTAAGCGCGATGTTCGATTTCGAACGGAAAATGACAAGTTTTTCCATACAGCAATCTGTATGGTGTTGTACCAATTGGTGTTTTGTAAGCTGTGCGAAATGCCCACAGAGCATCATCTAGTTTTCTTGACCAAACGGCTGGATTGTCTTTAACCGTTTTTTCGAGTATCCTTTTTAAGGCTCTGTTGGTATTTTCGACTTGACCATTGGTCTGTGGGTGATAAGCTGTAGCAAAACGATGATGAACTCCATATCGCTTCATAATTTTCTCCATTTGTTTGTTACAGAAATGGGTTCCACGATCACTTATCAAAGCTTTAGGAATTCCATAACGAGCGAAAAGCTTTTTGAGAAAATTAACAACTACTCGTGCATCATTTGTGGGTAGAGCTTCCGCTTCAGCCCATTTGGAAACATAATCAATAGCAACGAGAATGTATTCGTATTTGTGTGATTTAGGAAACGGTCCCATGAAATCAATTCCCCAAATATCGAATAATTCACAGACTTGAATGCTCTTCTGTGGCATTTCATCTCTTCGAGAAAGACTACCGGATTTTTGGCAAGCATCACAATTCTTAACAAGAGTATGGGCTTCTTTAAAAATAGTCGGCCAATAGAATCCAGCATCAAAGACTTTTTTAGCGGTGGTGGAAGGACCATAATGTCCCCCAGTTGGGCCATGATGACATTCATCGAGAATTCTTCTTGTTTCAGAACCATAAACACATCTTCTAGTCATCCCATCGGGACACATTTTGAAAAGATAAGGTTCTTCCCAATAATAATGTTTAAGATCCGAAAAGAATTTACTTCGTTGGGCATGAGTTAATCCTTTCTTTAGAATTCCTCCAACGAGATAATTTGCATAATTGGCAAACCATGGAATTTCGTTCTCATCATCTGTTTCAACAGTCATGAGTGTTTCATCCGGAAAATAGTCGTCAATCTCATATTCTTTTAACTCTTCCCGATTTGGATTTTCTAAACGAGATAGATGATCAGCGGCTAGATTTTCTGCTCCTTTCTTATCCTTGATTTCGATGTCGAATTCTTGGAGTAGTAAAATCCATCGGATGAGACGCGGTTTGGCATCTTGCTTCTTAAACAGATATTTTAACGCTGAATGATCGGTGAACACGATTGTTTTCGAAAGTACAAGGTATGATCTGAATTTGTCGAAAGCGAAAACAACGGCTAACAATTCTTTCTCTGTAACTGTGTAATTCTGTTGAGCATTGTTGAGTGTTTTGCTGGCAAAATATATAGGACGAAAATGTTTCTCTTCTCGTTGTCCTAACACAGCTCCAACAGCAAAATCGCTTGCATCGCACATAAGCTCGAATGGTAGTGACCAATCAGGGGAAACCATAATGGGTGCACTAGTCAGTTGTGTTTTCAATGCTTCGAATGCTTTCATGCAGTCTGCATTAAAATCGAAAACAGCATCTTTTTCAAGAAGTTTCGTCATTGGACGAGATATTTTGGAAAAATCCTTAATGAAACGACGGTAAAAACCTGCATGTCCTAGGAAACTTCTAACGGCTTTAACGTTAGTTGGGGGTGGTAATTTGGTAATGACATCGATCTTTGCTTTGTCAACCTCCATTCCTGCACTAGAAATTTTGTGTCCTAACACAATTCCTTCAGTTACCATGAAATGACACTTCTCCCAAATGAGAACAAGATGTGCAGCTTTACATCTTTCAACCATTTTATCGAGGTTAGAAAGGCAAGCTTCGAATGAGCTTCCGAAGACTGAAAAGTCATCCATGAAAACTTCCATAGATGTTTCAAGCATATCTTGGAATATGGCAATCATGCATCTTTGAAAAGTCGCGGGAGCATTACATAATCCAAAAGGCATACGCCGATAAGCGTAAGTTCCAAAGGGACATGTGAATGTGGTCTTTTCTTGATTAGCTGGATCAATAGGAATTTGAAAATATCCTGAAAAACCATCGAGAAAACAAAAGTATTTGTTTCTTGCTAATCTCTCAAGCATTTGATCCATGAAAGGCAAAGGAAAATGATCTTTTCGGGTGGCTTTATTTAATTTTCTGTAATCAATACATACTCGCCATCCGGTGACAGTTCTAGTTGGAACTAATTCATTTCGTTCGTTGGTCACAACAGTCATTCCTCCTTTTTTTGGAACACAGTGAACAGGACTTACCCAAGGACTATCCTCGATGGGGTAAATGATACCTGCATCAAGAAGTTTGATGATTTCTTTTTTAACAACTTCTTTCATGTTGGGGTTGAGTCGACGTTGTCTTTCTACAACTGGTTTGGCATCTTCTTCGAAATTGATTTTGTGTTTGCAAAAATCAGGACTGATTCCTGGGATGTCAGAAGTTTTCCACGCAAAAGCTTCTTTATGCTTCTTAAGAACTGAAATTAGACATTCTTTCTCAAAATCATTGAGTAACGAAGATATGACTACTGGAAGCAGCGAATTGTCTTCCAAGTAAGCATACTCAAGATTTTCTGGAACTGGTTTCAACTCAAGATCAATCGGTGGTTCTTGAAGTGATGTTTTGATCCTCATTTGATCATTAAAACTGATTTCCTCAAAATCTTCTTCTATTATCTCTCCTTCTTCTTCTTCTTCTTCTTCTTCTTCTTCTTCTTCTTCAATCTTAATTTCCATAAAATCAGCGAATTCTTTATCAAAAGTTGTTTCACTAACCTTCTCTGAAATAGTCATGAATGGATCAGAATCTTCAAGTAATGCATCCAATTCTTCCTCAGTGACTTCATCGATTACATCAATGTTAAAGCAAGTGTCATCACTGGAATGTGGATATTTCATTGCTTTATCGATTAAAAAGGTGATTCTATCCTCTCCAACTCCAAGATTGAGTTCTTTTCCTTTTACTTTGATGATCGCATCAACGGTGTTTAGGAAAGGTCTTCCTAAAATAAGGGGTACTCTAATATCTTCCTCCATTTCTAAAATCACAAAATCCACAGGAAAAATGAATTTACCTACTTGGACAAGCATATTCTCAGCAATACCAACAGGATATTGGTAAGTATGATTAGCTAATCGGATACTCATCCTTGTGGGTTTCAAGGTGTTGATTGAAAGTTTCGTATACAGCGAATAGGGCATCAAATTAATACTCGCACCTAAGTCGGCTAAAGCATCGCATGTGATGTTGTTTCCTAAAATGCATGGAATCAGAAAACTTCCGGGATCTCTGAGTTTTTGTGGAATTTTGTTTTGAACAATAGCTGAACATTCTTCATTGAGAAAGGTAGCGGATATTTGCTCCAACTTGTTCTTGTTGTTAAGAAGTTCTTTCAAAAATTTCCCGTAATTGGGCATTCCGGCTAAAACATCAATGAGGGGTACATTGAGTCTAACTTCTTTGATTATTTCAACAAACTTCTTATAACGCTCCTCCATTCTTTCTTTCTTAAGGCTCTGTGGATATGGAATTTTTGGAGTATAAGCCTTAACTGGTGGTTTGGGTTTGGGTTTGGGTTTGGGTTTGGGTGGTGTTTTTGGTGTATTTTCCTTCTTGGATTCTTCTTCTTCATCCTCACTATCGAAATTGATAGTTGTGGTATTGTTTGGGTTGGGTGGTGGATCATAAGACAGGCCACTTCTTGTGAATATAGCATTGATATGCTCATTTCTAGTTTGTGGTGGACGATAAGTCTTATCATTCGATGATGATGATGGTTTTGGGTTGGTTTGGGTGTTACTAGGCAACGAACCTGATGGTCGGGAAGAAATTTGGTCAGAGAGTCTCCCAAATTTGTTTTCAAGATCTTGGATAGATGCTTGATGATTTTTCTGACCTT
Source organism: Artemisia tridentata subsp. tridentata (assembly GCA_021014915.2). Lineage (NCBI taxonomy): Eukaryota > Viridiplantae > Streptophyta > Magnoliopsida > Asterales > Asteraceae > Artemisia > Artemisia tridentata. The sequence continues at coordinate 151,269,067 of CP139509.1, forward strand.
GCTCAACTTTGGTCTTGAGATTGAAAAATTGATTCTTGACGAACTCGTTGGTTGATTTTTGAGCAGTGACAAATTCTCTCATCATTTTCTCAAAATCTGTTTCTTCAGGTTTCTTGTCGGAATTTTGTGAGGTTTGGTTCTCTACTTTTGGTTGGGACTCATGGTTGTTATCCCTTTGTCGGCGATCTTGCCAACTAGCAGAGTTTCGTCCGTAATAATTTCCACGATATCCTCCTCCTCGGTATCCTCCTTGGATGTAATTAGCTTCTCCTTCTTTTGGTTGATCCATTGGTTGATCATCGCATTCTGATGATGGGTGGTTACCTCCACAGTTGTTACAACCATCTCGCATTTCTTTCATCTCTCCTCTAAGATCTTTGTATTGCGAATCGATTTTGGAAACCAAGGTTTCCATTTTTTCCATGAGTTTAGATGAATCAGAACTTTCGGCAAAAGCAACGGTTTTTCTTAAGGGTTTTGTCTTGGCATCTTTTGACCAGTCAAGTTTGAGAAGAACTCGGTCTTCAAGCAATTGGTATGCCTGGTTAGGAGTCTTATAAAGAAAAATTCCTCCAGCATCAAGAATTCCTTGAGATGTTTCATCAAGTCCATGGTAAAAGATTTGGATAATGGTTCCTCGTCCTAAACCATGTCCATGACAACTTCGAAGTAAATCCTTCATACGAAGCCAGGCTTCGACGAGTGATTCGTTAGGATTTTGTGTGAAAGCACGAATTTCTCCCATGAGTCGATCAAACATTGCAAGTGGAAAGAATCAGCTTACAAAAGCTTGCCTCATCTCCTCCCAAGTAGTGATGATTCCTGGTGTTAATTCGTTATACCACACTTTTGCATCTCCAGCAAGTTATGACGGAAAAAGTTTGAGTTTAATGGCATCTACATTTGTATCTCCGTATCGGAACATGCCACAAATTTCAATGAATTCGGCAACGTGTTTGTGAGGATCGGCCCTCGAACGGCCATCGAATTGACGGTCTTTGATCATAGAAAGATGGTGACCTTTCACGGTGAAATTGTCACCTAAGTTGACAGCAACAATAGCAGCTCCAGGAGTGGGTGCTACGGCTCGGTTTGCTTCCCACATGGCCTTATCGTCAGCCATGGGAAAAGGTTGATCAGTGAATGGGTTATAAACGACTTTGGCTTCAAAAAGGTTATCAAAAGTTGGGTTTGGTACTCTTGGTACACGATTAGCTAGTGGAACAAAGGGTGTTCTTCTTCTTCTTCTAGATCTTGTTCGAATCAAACTTTCGGGATTGAAAAGTGGTGGAATTGGTTCTACTCCAGTTGATCGAGTGTTCATACAATTCCCCAACGAATCGAGGCAATGTCTAAACAAACGAGCAAAGAATGAAAACAATTTGAAAAGATCAGAATCGTCTAACCGATCGGATAGAACAGTCTACCGATCGGATAGATCTCTCGGTAAATTTGATTTGAAGGATCCGATCGGATGGAAGTGTCCGCCGATCGGATGGTTCTCTCGGTAAATGAAAATTTTGGAAAACCGATCGGATGAATGAACAACCGATCGGATGGGCAGCTCGGTAAAACTTTTTTTTTTTTTTTTTACGAAAACTAACTCTATGAGAATTGGACTAAAACTTACAGAAACACGATCAAAATCCCCGGCAGCGGCGCCAAAAACTTGATGTGCCCGGTTCGGTGCAAGTTTTAAATTTATAATGGGGTGAATTACCGAATCTAATAACAACACATACGAGCAAGTATACTCGTCCGTTGTAGCAAGATTTTGATGGTAAGTCGGGATCGTTCGCAGGGATTTGTGTAGTGAATCGAATTGTAAGTTAAAAGCAACTATCTCAATAAGTAGTAATGATATGATGAAAATTCAAATGATTAAAAACTACACTTGCTTAGACTAGTGTACTACAATTGACTAATATGATTGTGATAACTTTGGAAAACATGTTGGTTGTGATAATTAGTTTTGACACTAATCTATTGTTTCTACAAATTAAACCTTCGTCAAGATTTTGGTTTATAAAAACAAGCATTAAGTTTAACCAATCAATTCAAGGTTCATGAGTTGGTGTTCCCCAAACACAAAAACAATCTTTTGTCTAATCAAACAAGCTTAGGAAATGGTCAATACAAAAGGTAACCGATTATAGACAAAAGGTCACAATTGAAAGCAAACTATTAATCTCTCGACCTTTAAAGTGGTTTACAATCAATCCGTTTTGATAGACAAAAGCATTTTCATTACAATCACAATTAAGTTCCTTTGGTTAATCAAGAATAGTGGAAAACAACAATCATTCATAGACAAATGATTATAACTAGTGGAATAACAATAGTTCTTTCAACCCTCAAGATTACTAGCACTAGTTAAACTTGATTACCCAAATGTCACTATGAAACTTTATCACAATTGGTTCTTAGAATTGACTTGAAATTGAATTAAAACATGTTATCACAATCATATGCCAATCAATGAATAATACACATCATCTAAGCAAGTGCACAAAGGCACTAGCCACTCATAGCAAACATAAATGTAAACTCAATAATTTGAACATTAGAAACCATGATTGAAAGTCTTACAATGATTTGGAAATAAGATTACAAGTGAAAGACAATGATTCCACAAGCAATGAAAATGGTATATTCGACTTTCTCCCTTCTCCTGGACTTATGGACGAATTTCTGAGTATTTTTCTGTGTATATTCTCTCCTAGCACTTGTATGTATATATATATCTCTCTAGATTGATTGGTATATAAAATACTCAACAAATGGTTCCATAAATTGCTCTAACCAAAGGTCTAAGTGCATAAATGCTTCTCTTGCTCTCCAAGTAGTATTGAATGGTTAGAAAGCTGAAAAGAAGGACCTAGAACCGGAGTTATAAAGTCACAATCCTTAATAAAGAAGTCTTGGGTCAAACAGCGACTTCCAACCGATCAGATAGAATGGTCTACCGATCGGTTGGTCTTCTCGGTAAATCCAAATTTACTCCATCCGAATTGGTTGCGGGCGGCGACCGATCGGATGGCTATGGCTGATGAACCTTTTTCTTGGACTTTTGCATACGACTTGTTTCTCGGTTGTAGCTCTTGATTCTTTGATCTTTCTCTTCATCCTTAAGCTTATGAACTCGACTACTCGGACTTTAACTCATTGAAGTACCTTACGGAGCGGACTTGACATAAGATTCACATGAAATCTCAAATACTTCCTTTTTCCTCATTTTTGCATCTTTTCCATCCATTTTCCTGTCTTTGGCTACAAATGCTTTGCAAACACACTTTGGTACGATTTAGTAACAAAAGCATATAAATATAACCACAAAACGTATATAAAACTACCAATAACGCTATCAAAAACATGTTAGATTTAGGCGTTATCACTATCTAATTATAAAAGACACTTGAAGTTAATATCTAGCGTAAGTGAGACCTTGACACAGATATTGTTAGGAATATAAATATTCATCTGAAGACTCGGTCACCCCGAGTACTCATTAGCACTTAATAGCTCGTAGGAATATTAGTATTATTAGTAGTAGTTTAGTTAATATAGAACTTGTGGAGTGGGTCGGATCTTTACCCTCTGTCAGCTCACTCCACAGCCCACTCAGGGCATGATATGTAATAGTATAAATACCCCTCTCCACCTAGGGAGAGGGTTGGACCTTTCACTTCTCTAATCATACAACTTATACTTCTCTCTCTACAAAGGCTCCCAACCTTCTTTCTCTCTCTAGAAATCTCTTCACTATTCGGCCTAATCACAATCTATACGAGTGTTATAGTTAGTGAACATCTTACAATTGGTATCAAGAGCCATGGTTAGGTTCATATGAGTTCATGTTCACGGATTTCATAGATTGTGTTTAGGGTTCTTGGTTCGAATAGTTTTCTTGGGATTTCTTGGTTCGTATAGTTTTCTTGGGAAAATCACTTGTACGATTCTATTTGTGGTTAAATCTGTGAAAATCTTGTACTTTCTTGTTCAAGATCATTACATAAGCGTTGTTTAGTTGCTGGGTTGGTTGTTTCTGTCGATTTGTGGAGTATTTGGTCAAATCGTTTGGTGTTTGCAAAAGTGTTCTTGGCTGCGATTTGAGTTGCGCCCAGAAGTTCTTCGCTGCGATTTGATCAGTTGGGAAATTGGTAGTTGCGATTTGGTATATCTTGGAGTCTGCGATTTGACTTATTACTCAAAAGGGAAAAAGAAGTCAAATCGCTAGAAAGCGACAGTTTTGGCATATTGTGGGTTGCGACTTGACGAGATAGTGACAGTTTGTCCGGTAGTGAGTTGCGATTTGATGAAATAGTGACAGTTTGTCCGGTTGTGAGTTGCGATTTGACTCTAGCGATTTGAGGTATTCCGGTTGCGATTTGACAGTTGTGACTTGGGTTTTCTGGTTGCTATTTGCTTATTGCGATTTGAGCTCACTCTGTTGAGATTAAAGGCTGTGACTTGTGACTTGAGTCATTGCGATTTGATCTTTGCGATTTGACTTACAATTGACAAATAGTGATTTGATTATTTGTGATTTGACAAGTTGCGATTTGATTATTGTGATTTGACTGATTGCGATTTGACCAGTTGCGATTTGACGTTGCGAGTTGACACTTGCGATTTGACTTATTGTGATTTGGCTGATTGCGATTTGACTTGTTGCGATTTGACAATTTGTAACTTGACTTGTTGCGATTTGATCAAATTAAAATTTGACTCTTGTAACTCGAATTTTGAAAATCAATTTTGCAATTCACTCTTGGATTACGGTTTCTCTTGTTGATTTTAGAAAATCCCGCGAAAGAATCGATTTCTCGGTTTAAATCACAAGAGTTGTAAAATCCCGTCTTAATCATGACAAGCACTGCATCTGATGACATACAAGCTGCTGGGTCCGATACTCGTCCTCCTATGCTAGATAGAACTGACTACGAGTCATGGGCCCAAAGAATTCGTCTCTACTGCTTGGGTAAAGAAAATGGGTTCAATATTCTCAAATCAATTGATGAAGGACCATTCCAGATGGGCACCAATCGTGATGTTGTTACCACTGGTGAGGACGGAACTGTAACTTTGGGAATCGACAGGCCTCGAACATACAATGATCTGACTGAGGAGGAAAAGAAGAGGTATGATGCTGATATTAGAGCCTCGAACATTGTTATTCAAGGTCTGCCGAAAGATGTTTACAAGCTCATCAACTTTAATACTGAAGCAAAAGCAGTGTGGGACAATGTAAAGATGCTATTGGCTGGGTCAAAACTCACAAAGGAAGATCGTGAGTCATAATTGTATGATGAGTTTGTACATTTCAAAATGAACCCGGGTGAGAATGTCACAGACTACTATGTAAGATTCCACAAGTTGGTGAACGACATGAGAATGATCAAGATGACAATGCCAAACATACAACTTAACTCCAAGTTCGTGAACAATATGACCCCTGAATGGGACAGATTTGTAACTGCAGTTAAACTCAACAAGGGATTGAGGGATACAAACTATGAACAGTTGTATGCTTATCTGCAACAACATGAGAAACATGCTGCATATGATCGTCAGTTGAGAGAAAAGCTCAATCCAGCTGCACCAAATGACTCACTAGCCTTTGTTGCAAATGTTCAGCAATACAATCAACCACAACTTGATCAATCTTATCTGAATCCCATCCTACCAAAGAATCATTCATTGTTTGCTCAATCATCCATGCACCCACAAACTACTATGAGCTCACAACTAGACTCTGGATATTCTCGCACTGATCAGATGATTGATGAGCTCTCCAATCAAGTGTCCCTGCTCGTTCAACAATTCAGAGCTACACTCCCTCAAACTAACAATCAACTCAGAACCTCATCTAATCCACGCACTCAGGCAACAGTGGAGGATGGTAGAATCGTGGTTCAGAACGTTCAAGGGAGACAAAACTTGAATCAAAGGAACTTGGGTAGAGGTAATGTGCAGATGAGAGCAGGGAATGCAAATCAAGGGCAGGGGAAGCAGCCAAAATGTTACAACTGTGGGGGAATCGGCCACATTGCCAGAAACTGCAATCAACCAAAACGTCCTCAGAACTCAGACTATTTCAAGGACAAGATGTTATTGATGCAGGCTCAAGAAAATGGGGCTGTATTGGACGATGAAGAATTGTTATTTCTTGCTGGCGATGGGGGAAATACCTTTGATGCCGATGTGGATGAGCAGCCTGTTCAGGACCTTGCGCTTAATGATCCCAACATCTTCAAGGCTGATGATTGTGATGCATTTGACTCTGATGTGGATGATGAACCGACTGCTCAGACCATCTTCATGGCCAATCTATCTTCCATGATCTCATCACCTCATCAAGCCAGTCCCTCCAATGCATCTGTGATTTCTGAGGTACTAAAACTTTATGACACATATAATGTGGTTGATGAACAGAAGATTCCCAACGAAGTACAACAGACAGATGTGGTTGATTCAGATAATGTTGACATGGCAAATAGTAATATTATTCCATATGAACAATATGTGAATCACAACAACGTGTCTGATGTACAAGGTGGTGCATCTTCTGCTGAAATGATTGCATGTGATGATAATAATACATGTGCCATAGATAATGATTGCTCTGTAGATGATGCTGGTGAGTGGCATGAAAACACTGTGTTTGTCCCTGATGATACCCTGACCACTAAACTTAACATATATAAAGAACAAGTGGCCTTGTATGAACAGCGTGCTAAGTTTGAACTAACAGAGCGTGAGCAGAAAATGGATAGTCAAATGCGTACACTTATAACAGAGCGTAATGTTAGGGAAGAAACATTAAAACTAGAGTTGAATTCTTTGAAAAGTCAGCTGGATCAGACTGTTAAGCAAAAACAGGAAGCTCAAAAAAATTTAAATACACTAAAGCAAGAATTCAAAGATAAAGAAACACAACTCTTAAATGATTTCTCCAGACTTAAAACCCTAAAGAATAAGCTTGAAGATAAGTTGTACACACAGGACCAAACCAGACAGACTGCTCAAATGATTTACAAGCACAGAAAGCTGAGTGATAAGCATAGTGAGAAAACCATAGGTGAACCAAAGTCTGCGTACCTTAGGAAGGCAAAAATGGCCCAACCCGCATTGTATGATGCTAATGTGATGATTATGCCTGATCATGCCCCACCTAACCACTCATCGTCAGAAGAGAATGATGAAATAGATGTGTGGAAAAGAGAAAGAGTGAATGAGAAAATGAAGGATCCCATCCGCATAGCCAATCGAATAATAGTCAAACCCCATGATTATAATAAGGAGAATCGATTGACCATGTTTGCACCTCAAAAGAAGTTAACGCCTGAACAAATATTTTGGAAGTATGATACTGAAAAGAGAAAAGCTGATGAGCTTGAAGCCAAAACCCCATCCCTTAGGAAAATTGCTGCTGCGACAATGTATCCTCCCAATACACCTAGACATTTGGTTCCTTTGACTCTTCCCACTGAATGTAAAACCTTAATTAGCATATATGTACTTTGTCAACTATTTGTTGATTTTGATAAAACATGTAAGAAGAGAATTACACCAACAGGAATAACTGAGGGAGAAAGGTGTTTTGAACAAACAAAAAGGTGTTACTTGACTGAGGTCATGCCATTCTTTAAACTACTCAAAGAACATTTTGAAGGGATGCAAAATACCCTTAAAACAGAAGTAAATGAAATGAAAGCAGTGTTTAAAGATATGGAAAATGAGGTAACTCAAAATGTGATAGAACTTAAGACTCGTGAGATTGAAAGAAAGAACATTCTCATCTCCAATGAGAATTTGATTGCTAGATGTATTGCACAAGATGTATTTTATACTGCTACTGATTCTGCATTATCTGCTTGTCAATTTCATGAGTATTCTATGGCTTTGAATGTTACCCAGAATCGTGTTATTGAGCTTGAAGGGGAGAATTTGAAATTACAAGAGAAAATTCAAAATGATGACCATGATAACATGGTCAAATGTTTTTCAAAACTAGAGGCTGACTATCTTAATTTACAATTAAAATATCAACACTTAGAAGAAAGATGCAAACTATCGAATTTCAAGACATCTTCGGATGCTCCTGAATTTGATACGTATTTTGAATTAAACAAACGGGATGAGAAAATTCAAGCTCACACGAACACGATTCGACAATTGAGGGCTCAAATTGCCCAATTAAAATCAAACAAGTGTGATGTGTATGGCACCAATAAACCTTCGTCTTCAGATTCTCAGAATTTTCACTATCAAGACACCATCAATAAGTTACACTATGAAAATGAGTGTTTTCGAGCTGAGAATTCTAAGATTAAACAACATTACAAAGAGTTATATGACTCGATTAAAGTCACGTGGTGCACCAAAGGTTCCTGCTATTAAAAAGTATGATGTTGATGTTGGGCCTATTCCATTTCCCCTTAGAAACAATAGACCTGCCCATCAAATATATCTCTATCACCTTAGGGACGGCCTTGACACACTTCGTGAGGTTGTAGAAGAGGACAGAATAGAAAAGCCACTTGATAAGGCAGTTGTGTATGCCTGCGTCCTCACAAAAAGGATTCAGGAATTGTTAGAATATGCCATTGGCACGGGCCCTAAGTCTTACCACCAAAGAGATAGATTAGTTGCATCATCATCCACAATTAAGAACAAGCATGTAACCTTTGAACTATCATCAAGAACATCAGAACCCAGCACATCAAAATCAGGAAAGCTTGTGACAGTGAAACAAACTAATGTTCCCATCGTTACCTCTACAGGAGTGAAAAGTGACACCCAAGCTAGCAGGTTAGAGCCTAGAGGCAATGCAAGGAAAGATAGGATTGTGCTGGCTAAGAGTGATCATAAGAAGAGTGTAGAAGCCCAACCTAGGAACAATAAGTTTGCAATGATTAGATTAAATCGTGTTGATTCTAGTATCAAAAGTACTGTAATTAATTCGAATTCTAATGCTGTCTGTAAAACATGTGACAAATGTTTAATTTCTGCTAATCATGATGATTGTGTTGTGTCATTTCTGATGCCTCCTGTACCACCCCATGTTAAAAATGTTAGGAAAACTGAAACAAATAAGAAAGTCTGGATTGCTACAGGAAAAACTTTTGCTAATGTTGGGTACCAATGGAGACCCACTGGAAGGAAATTCAATCTAGGAAATCAGTGTCCCTTACCTAGAAAGAACAATCACAAAATTGTGAAATCTAAGGAATGGAGACCAACTGGTCGAATTTTGCCTCTAGTAACACAATGCCTTCCAACTAGGTCATCTGCTGCCTCTAGGGTAGTCTCCACTATAATGACAACAGCATCTGTAAACCCTGTAGCACCTGAATTTGTGTGGGCTAACCAAACGGACCCCAACTGCACGTGGGGATCCACATATTTCAGTTATCCATCGTTGTCTGTTTTCAAATGCAGGTCGTACAAATCGTCCTTTGGTATTTGGATTCAGGCTGCTCAAAACATATGACTGGGGATCGCTCACGGCTCAAGAATTTCATGAAAAAGTTTATCGGGACTGTTAGATTCGGGAACGACCACATTGGAGCTATTATGGGTTATGGAGATTATGTGTTTGGCGACAGTGTAATCTCTCGGGTATACTATGTGGAAGGGCTAGGGCATAATTTGTTTTCGGTTGGTCAATTCTGTGATTCAGATCTTGAAATGGCATTCAGAAAACACACTTGTTTCGTCAGAGAGTTGGATGGTATAGATCTTCTCAAAGGAATTCGTGGCACCAATTTATATACCATATCCATTGAAGAAATGATGCAGTCCTCTCCTATTTGCTTGCTTTCAAAGGCCTCAAAGACTAAGTCTTGGCTATGGCACCGTCGTTTAAACCACTTGAACTTCGGCACCATAAATGACTTGTCTCGCAAAGACCTAGTTCGAGGCATGCCCAGATTAAAATTTGAGAAAGATCACCTTTGCTCTGCATGTCAATTGGGCAAAAGCAAGAAACACACCCACAAACCCAAAACCTTCAATTCCATCTTGGAAGTTCTTCACACACTGCACATGGATCTGTGTGGACCAATGAGGGTGCAGAGTATCAATGGAAAGAAATATGTTCTTGTAGTGGTCGATGACTACTCTAGATTCACATGGGTAAATTTTTTGAGAACCAAGGATGAAACTCCAGAGGTTATCATCAAACTAATCAAGCAGTTACAAGTAAGGCTGAACAAAACTGTCAGAATCATCCGGACTGACAATGGAACTGAGTTTGTTAATCAACAACTCAGTCAATTTTATGAAGGTATTGGCATAACCCATCAGAAAAGTGTCCCACGCACTCCACAGCAGAACGGCGTTGTTGAAAGACGAAATCGTACCCTTGTGGAAGCTGCAAGGACTATGCTAATTTACTCTAAAGCTCCGATGTTTCTTTGGGCAGAAGCAATTGCCACTGCATGTTACACCCAAAATCATTCCTTGATACACACTCTTCACAATAAGACACCTTATGAGCTGATTCATAACAAGAAGCCAGATCTCTCCTTTCTTCGAGTGTTCGGTGCACTGTGTTATCCTACAAATGACAGTCAAGATCTGGGAAAGTTGAAGGCTAAAGCAGACATAGGTTTCTTCGTTGGGTATGCACCAGATCGCAAGGGATATAGAATCTACAACAAAAGAACCCGACAAATCATGGAAACAATTCATGTCACATTCGATGAGCTGTCTGAGCATACGGCTCCTGTACAAACCAGTTCTGGACCCACTACTAATCTATTGACACCTGGACCAATTAGTTCAGGTCTTGTACAGAATTCCACGTCTGCAGCTTCTTATGTACCTCCCACTAGTGATGAATTGAAGAAGTTATTTGATTCAATGTTTGACGAATACTTTGAGCCATCCACGGTTAATCCTACAACGGAAACTCCACATGAACTCCCTGTTGCTGATGCTCAAGTTCCACCAAGCTCAGAAGGTCCATCTATATCTGTCCCTATCAGTCAAGATGCTCCATCTGCCAGTCAATCACATTCATCATCAAATATACAACCTTCTTCGGTACAGCAAGGATCTGCAGATGACAATTCTTTTGAAGTTAATCCTTTTGCTCCTGTTGATGATGTCCCGTTTGAGAATGTATTTGCTCCTGAATTTTCAACTGATACATCTTCTTCAAGAGATCACAACACGGCAACATCAGTTCAAAACCCTCAACCCCACGATCATCTCAGAAAATGGACCAATGATCATCCGATTGACAACATCATTGGTAATCTCTCTTGTCCGGTATTTACTCGAAAACAACTAGCCACTGATGCCCTGTGGTGTTTCTTTAACTCTGTACTATCAAAAGTCGAACCAAAAGATGCAAAAGAAGCAATGACCAAAGACTACTGGTTCAATGCTATGCAAGATGAAATTCATGAATTTGATCGGCTTGAAGTATAGGAATTAGTACCTCCTCCAGAGTGTGCAATGATCATTGCTCTAAAATGGATCTTCAAAGTGAAACTTGATGAGCATGGTGATGTTCTTAAGAACAAAGCATGGCTAGTTGCAAAAGGATATCGACAAGAAGAGGGCATAGACTTTGAGGAATCATTTGCTCCTGTTGCACGAATTGAAGCCATCAGAATCTTCCTCGTAAATGTTGCTAGTCGGAATATGATAGTATACCAGATGGACGTTAAAATTGCTTTCTTGAATGGTGACTTAAAAGAGGAAGTCTATGTGAGTCAACCAGAAGGATTTGTGGACGTTGATCATCCTACTCATGTCTATCGCTTAAAGAAGGCCCTCTATGGCTTGAAGCAGACACCTAGGGCATGGTATGACACCTTGTCCAAGTTCCTTCTTGCAAATGGATTCTCCAAGGGTGTTGTTGATCCTACATTGTTCACCAGGAAGGCGGGCAAACATCTACTCCTTGTTCAGATATATGTAGATGACATTATCTTTGCTTCGTCTGATCCCAGTGAATGTGATCGGTTTTCAAAAGAGATGAGTTCTAAGTTCCAGATCTCGATGATGGGACAAATGTCGTTCTTCTTAGGATTGCAAATTTCTCAAAGTCCTGGAGGCATCTTCATTAATCAATCCAAATATGCAAACGAAATTCTAAAGAAATTTGGATTCGATTCAAGTGACTCTGTTGACACTCCCATGATTGAAAGATCAAAGCTGGATGAAGATCTCTCTGGGGTGCCGGTTGATCAAACAAAGTATAGAAGTATGATTGGATCCTTGATGTATATCACCGCCAGTAGACCAGATCTTCTGTTTGTAGTATGTATGCAGCTAGGTACCAAACCAAGCCCACTAAAAAGCATCTGGAAGCGGTGAAAAGAATCTTCAGATATCTTCATGGCACGATTCATATGGGACTCTGGTATCCAAAGGACACTGCAATGGAACTCACAGCTTATGCAGATGCGGATCATGCAGGGTGTCACGATACTCGTCGAAGTACTTCGGGGGGGAGCCCAGTTTTTGGGGGAAAAGTTGGTTAGTTGGTCTTCTAAGAAGCAAATGAGCACGTCTATATCTTCTACAGAGGCCGAGTACATTGCTATGTCTGCTTGCTGTGCTCAAATCCTATGGATGAGATCACAAATTTCAGATTATGGGCTTTCATACAACAAAATTCCCATGTATTGTGACAACAAAAGCGCTATCGCTCTCTGCTGTAACAATGTCCAACACTCCCGGTCGAAGCACATCGACATCAGGCATCACTTCATAAGGGAACAGGTTGAGAAAGGGATTGTTGAACTCTACTTCGTGAGGACGGAGTTTCAGTTGGCTGATATCTTCACTAAGGCACTTCCGAGAGAACGGTTTCAGTTTATTCTCCCGCGACTTGGCATGAAGAACTTGACACCTAAAGCACTCAAGGGTCTTCAAGAAGAAGAGGAGGAGTAAAGGATTGGCTTCACATATCCTTGTATATATGTTGTATATCTTAAACAAAAAGAAAATAGAAAAATATAAAACCTATAAAAACCCTAAAAATCAGAAAATTAAAAAATTTTAAAAAAAATTAAAAAAAGTTTAAAAAAACGGAAAAAAAAAAAAAAAAAAAAAGTTTCTCTAGGCATGTCTTCTGTTTATCGATAACATTTACGGACCTAGAAATGTCATTCAATAATGACACGGGTCTTTAAATGAAGCTCGAGCAGAAGTTATACTAACTGGTTAAAACATGTCTAATCGGCTTGCAGTTACTTTAGACTGCAACCCATGCATTAATATGGGGAAAGCACGTCGCCAAAAAGACGGCTGTTCCTCCAACTGGGTGATGTTCACCTAGGCATGGATTACTTTATATCCATGTTTCTTCGATCTGATGTACGATTTAGTGCATCATTTCTTGTATAAGAAGAGAAGTCTTCTTTACACCAAAAACTCCTTCAATTCTATGATTCTTCAGGAGAGTTTTGGTGTTTCACAAGGTGGTAACTGTTCTTAAATTTTCACAAATACGTCACACTCAATTGAATGACTACAACTCTTTAAACAGAAAATGGGTCATTAATTGAGGGGGGAGTATTTGTTCAAATCTCTGACACCTTTTAAGCATTGTGCAACATCAGCAGTGACACTCTCTCATGGTTTAAGGGGGAGCATAGTATGCTCCGTAATCAGAATACATTTAAACCTGACCACATTTTCTCCCAAATTTTCTAAACATATTCAAATTAATCGGGATCACAAATCTCAAATGGTTTGAAATTTTTGATCGGGGGAGAGAATGTGATTTATTAAATACGAAAATCTGATAAAAATGTGATATTTTGGACTCAAGTGTAGGCTCTCCCATATGTGCTAAACCCTTTCGTATATCGATGCACATATTGAGGGGGAGCAAATGATTTGTGATGACAATTGTGAAAGAATACCAAAGACCGACCATTTTACTTTATGTACTGGAGTTATAAGGATGGTGAGGTTAGGTATTAGTTCCCATGATCTAGCTAGAACCGGAGGGATCTTCCCAGGGACAATCCTCAAGTTAGAATAGAAGTCCTTAGGAATGATTAAAAAAGGAGAAAAGTGAATAAGGGAAGAGTGCCGACTGAGATGGAGCTAGTACTGGAACAAACCCAACAAGGTGCTAGTAATGAAGTCTCGGTAAGCACTGAAGGGGTTGAAGAATGAAAAAGAAATGTAAAGATAAAGGGTGAAAAGAAAGAAGCCCTCCGTACACTTTAGGCAGAAACCGGGTCAATACATATGTTGTCAGAATCACTTAGTTGATTGCTGACATTGAAGGCAAAGTATCATGGACCCAGTGATACGCTGCACAACCCTCCCTAGCCAATCAAGGTCCCTCAAAGGACTCTTGTTTCACTTGTCACGGAGATCAATACATTGCTATCGTCTCTCTCACTCCGAGTTTGACGATATTGAAAAGGTGGCAGTCCTCTCCAGCCTCCGATCACTAAATCAAAATGCACTATTGAGTCTAGAGCCAAGAGATCATCCATTAATCTCATTAGGACACATTTCTAATATACTTGCTGTTTTATACACCGTGAAAAGCAAGAAAATATACATGAAGAGTCCTACGCATTATCCTTGTGGTATTGCCAGAACATCCGAGTGATACGTAAAGTATTCACAATGAAGATGGAAATCCTTCTAGAGCCAACATCAAACAAGCTCTTGGTGGGTGACATGTGAGATCCTTCATGGATCAAGCTTGTGACAACTGGAAAGAAACGATCGGGCGATTCAAATTTGAATCAAACTTGTTCCATGAAATGGATTGACGGATACTTTTTGGAAAACCTCTCAATGTGCTCACCAACAAATTTTCGAGCACATTGATTGTGAAAATTTTCAAACAAAAGTATTTTTGACAGAAATGTGATTCAATTTATAAAACCCTTGTCGTGTTGCACAAAATGTTTATCCAGTGACACGCAAGTGATTTTTCTAATCAATTTCTTGTCAATCAGTGGGTATCTAATTCACTGATTCACTCTACCGTGCTATCTGCTTTGAGACGTTCCGGTATGAGAACATGCTTAGTATGATGATTCTGACATTAATTTGTTGGAAGACTCGTTACAAAAAGCTGGAAATTCCTGTCAAAGAGAATCTTCTTTAAAGGGGATTCTACCTGATCACAGGTCGGTCTTCACAGAACTGAAGGTTACATCCAACCACCACATCGAACGAATGACAAAGCCATATTCGTTCTCCAACTTTATTGCTAACTGTTTTATTTCAGATTCATATAAAGATGGCGATGGTGGTTCCTGATTCCAGCAGAAACGTGTCAATCCACACTCCATGCTCACACTTCCAATTCATTATCAAAGACATCATGATAGATGAAAGACCTTCTACACAGCTTTCGCAACTCAGATGATAGCTATCATGATCCAGAAAAGTGTGAGCATGCGAGCCCAACAGTCACAACAAGTCACATGGAGGCATTACTACAATGGATGAGCTCAGAGATTTACGGTGGCTGATGATCTCAAAGAAGGCTCAAAGATCACAACCTCACATATAGACGATGCTGCAAGATGACGTGAAGACATATGATGGATGATAACTTCAAAGATACTCAAAGATCATCCAAGATAAAAGATCAGTCATCAAAAGTTCACTGCTGAAAGGCACAAACATCAACAAAGTTGAAGAATCAAAGACTACGAGCTATGAAGACACATTCTGAGGATAGAGTGCTATAATTCCAAATTTTATTTTCGGGGTGACCTCCCTTAGGGGGAGATTGTTAGGAATATAAATATTCATCTGAAGACTCGGTCACCCCGAGTACTCATTAGCACTTAATAGCTCGTAGGAATATTAGTATTATTAGTAGTAGTTTAGTTAATATAAAACTTGTGGAGTGGGTCGGGTCTTTACCCTCTGTCAGCTCACTCCACAGCCCACTCAGGGCATAATATGTAATAGTATAAATACCCCTCTCCACCTAGGGAGCGGGTTGGACCTTTCACTTCTCTAATCATACAACTTCTACTTCTCTCTCTACAAAGGCTCCCAACCTTCTTTCTCTCTCTAGAAATCTCTTAACTATTTGGCCTAATCACAATCTATACGTGTGTTATAGTTAGTGAACATCTTACATATATTAATGACAAGGTAAATTACATGCTTTTATTGCCAGCAGATCAACTGAGTGTAATAAAATTATGTGAATTTACATGTTTCTAAATTAGACGACTTAGGGGCTGTTTGATAAAAAATATGATTTAGTGCTGAATGAATCAAAGCTGCTGAATGATTCCAAGATGCTGAGTGAACCTGATTCTGAGTGAAAATGATTGTTTGATTTTTGTTCTGAACGAGCAATCTGAATTGCCTGAAATTACCAATTTAACCCTGTATCTGATTTTGTATTGAACAAAATAAACTGTTTGAGAAAAAAGTTATTAACTCGAACAAAAATATAATATAAAGAAAGTAATATTGGAATAAACCAAAAAAATGTAATAGTCTTATCGAAAGATCATAAAACAATATAAATTACGAACTAATCTTATGTTGAAGCATTTAATAATAACTCATTAGCAATCTGATTAAGGAGATTAGCCATATATTCATTGCCTTGGGGACCCCATTGTATGTCGTCCATGCCTTGTTCCCCACTTCCTTCACCTTGTTCTTCAGTAGTAAACATGTTGTTTGCATCGCTCTCCAAAAATAATTGATCGTGAATGTTGCATTTCCTTATGAAGTTGTGGACCGCAAAACAGGCAATCACTACATTTCTTTGTACTGGAAAAGGATAAGGAGCCATTTGTTTTAGTATTGGGAACCTTGCTTTTAAGACACCATAAGCACGCTCGATAACATTTCTAAGTTGTGCATGGGCATGATTGAACCTTTCTTCTTTTGTTAAGGCACGTCGACGTCGGAAATCGGCTAACCAATACCTCGTATTACGATATGGTGCCATAAACCCACGAGTGTTTGTATATGCAGCATCACAAAGATAATATTTGTCTACAATTGTAAGTTTGTGAGAACATTAGTTCACTTAATAAAATATGTATAACAACAATAAAATTGTCATGTATGAGAGGATAATACATACTTGGTGGAGGAAACGGGAAGTTAGAGTTTGGATTAAATGCTACTTCTGTCAAAACTCTTGAATCATGAGCTATGCCCTCCCATCCGGCCCAAACAAATGTGAATATCATATTAAAGTCACATATCCCTAAAACATTTTGGTAACACTCACCTTTTCCTCTTCCTCTATAACGCATTTGTTGATCGACAGGCACAACTGCGTGTACAAGAGTTCCATCGAGTGCACCAATTGCTCCCTAGATAAGAAACTTGATATATGAGAAATTGTTATTATGTATAGGATTTAAATATATTCTTATAGAATGTACCGAGAATATTTCTCTCAAGTTTCTTTGTCGTTCTGAAGTATTTGCTTCAAAAGATGTTGGCACTATGACTTCTCTTGCAAATTGCATCATCCCTCGTAGTACTTCATGAAAACATGCATGGATAGTTTGTGTGGAGTGTTGAAACCTCCGCTTAACCATTCTAAAGCGTTCATTATGACCTATAATTGTCAAAAACATTGCCATCTTCTCTTCAACGCTTATACTTCTACTATTTTGCAACCAATTTCTTTCCTTGAAATGGTTGCATAATAAAACATATGCATCACGAGATAAACGCATCAACTCTTGACATTGTGTATTAGATCCAGCTAAAAGTTCTTGTGTGTACGCATGACCGGTCAAGACGGAAGTGTTATCTCTTATCCTTTTTGTCCTTCTTGAAGATTTTATTTTCATATACCAATATATGATGAACAAAAACAGAAGCTCATCCTCCAAATCCATATATTACCTTGCAATTATAAAATATAAACAAAAGTTAACAATATGTATCGCTTAAATGAAATCATATTCGAAATACTAGTATCAAATAATATTGCACTAAAAATTCATAATAAGTAAGAATACAATCACGCAAATTCATATCATCAAATGAAAAGCATGTTCAAAATCCAGAACATCAGTAAACATAAAATTAAAATGACCAAAACATATGGTGTTCAAATTCTAAAGTAAAGCAGCAAACAAATCCCATGCAAATTTTAATTCTTATTCAACTAGTCCAATATCCCATACTTGCGTCCAACATTCCTAACCCAATTCTCCAAACTCTCTGGCTTTAAGCGCATCCAAACTTTCCTATAATCAGCGCTTTCACTAAAAAGCATAACTGCGACGTCGTAGAGTAGGTTTTGTGTTCCCCACCCAACCTTTTCTAACTTCTCCATGCAAGCATCAATGTCATCTCCTTTATGTTTTTCGATCATAAGTTGAACTACTTTGGAAAACTCTTCCTCAACAGCAGACTTGTTTGAACTGCTAGCTTGTTTACCTTTTCTTTTTTTGCTTTGAGGACCAGAAGAACATTCTTGTGTCGAATTTGGGGGTTCTTGTGTTGATGCCGGGATTGCTTGCACATGCTGGATATCATCATCTTCAACTGAAACTACATTAGCAGAATCTTCACAATTATTAGGAAGACTAGAAGCTGGTCCCCAACCTTCAAACCCATTGCTGGTTGACCCATCAAATAACTGTGTACAAAGATCGGGGAAAAGCAATCCAGTACTCCTCACTGGTTCCACGTACTTATTTGACTGTTTAAAAGATCTTATAAGTATAGATATAAAACTATCTAGGAAACTATTAGTGAAAATATACAAAGGATAGAATGTGACCTTCATCTCTATCTGCCATTCTTCTTCCGTTAAATTGAACGTGTTAGTTACTGGATCATACACGTTTCCTGTTTTGTTTTTTAATTTGGTCCATGCACTAAACTTGCTTTTAAGATAGTCAAAATGGTTTTTCATTTGTCGTTGATCAGCGATAAAATTATGCTCCTTTTTAAGTATTTCTCCAACATTTTTCCATGAAAGCATCTTAAGGCTAGCTCCGTCTCGTCCATTTACAGCAACCTCATGTATACAAGCTTCAAGAAACGTTTTAACCACGCTTTCTTTTTTCCAGTTAAGCCTAGGTTTCTTTTGTTTTGAAGATTCACCAACGTTTTCCATGCCTAAAGAGATACAATAGGGGCAATTTAACTTTAACCGGATAAATTCCATTTTTATTTTGCGCAAACAAGAATTTTGCACCCAGTTGACACTTTTATGCAATTTAATACAACTAACCAATTCATCATTCTTCGTACAGCAAGGCTTTGATGTGAACAGTTTGGTAATCAAAAATTTGTCTAAAGTTTTTTAACTTGTACCCAATGCATAACACTTGTTACCCTGCAACACATCCTTCTCAACATTCATGTGACTCCACATTTTCCATTCAATGTAGTAAATATTATAATCAATCTAAAGCCCAAAATCTATATGAGAAACAATCAAAACAAATCTAATAGAGGGTGTTTGATTTAAGTTTTAAAATTGATTACATCTACATTGACAAAAGTGTCCATCGTAATATGACCCCTAAATGGTTTCCCTACAAGCTTTAAAAATTGCTATAATCAGAAAATCAATTTCACAAACACAACAACTACAGTACAAATCTTAAGATTTACACCTAAAAATAATCAAACCAATGCAAAAGGCCTAGAAATCATAGTATATACTGTTAGATCATGCAGTCACGAATAAAGAGTGAAATTTTTCACGCTAAAAAATTACTGAGTGTAGATTAACGCAAAGAGTAGATTCAAAACTAGAAGAATAAATAAAGTTTTACCTTGGGAGAATTTTTTCGTTAGTTGATAGGTGTTGTTTAGAAAGAGCCGTAAGGAGAAAAAAAGGGTATTTAGGAGATAATATGAGATACTGAATCACAGGGCAAGTACAAGAGAGGTGGCCCATTCAGTACTTGTTTGGCCCACTCAGCACATGTTTTTTCTCTATCAAACAACTTGCACTGACCGATTCTTTTTTTTTGCACTGAACTACTTCATTAAGTAGCTATCAAACACACCCTTAATTAAGTTATAAGTGAGACCTTGAGACTTAAAGCATGAGATGGGAAGAAACATGCTTACATTGCAAATTGTTTGGCAAATGTAATTCCCATAAATTTAGGAGTCGGAAATTGTTTCGCGATTATTGTACGACAAGTTACCAGCTTTTGTACTTCCACTACTAGCAGATCAACTGATGTGGTGGAACTATGAAAAGTTGGATCCTAGTTTTCAAGAAAATTAAATGGTTATTTTATATTTCCTGGGTAGTTTTCTTTTCTTGAAAAGTGTTTTATCGAAAATACTAATATTTGAACTTATTTCTGTAGAAATGGCTTAACCCAACAACACTTCTACAAGTTCTGCCTTCAAAGTTATCTTTGAAGGAGAAAAATCGACTAGCCCTGAAGCAATTTTGGATTTGATCAAAAAATTGTATTGCTGTAGGCAAGGGGATGGTAAACCAGTAGCTGATCATGTGTTGGTCATGAAGAGTTACATGGACCAGCTATCACAGATCAACTATGTTGTTCCTGAGGATACATGTGTGAACTTAATCATCCATTCCTTGAACAAGGATTTTATGGGTTTCGTTCAGAATTTCAACATGCATTGCTCGGGGAAGACTGTAACGGAATTGCTCGCAATGCTCGTTGACTATGAAAAGGGTTTACCAGTCAAGGTACCTACTCCTGAGGCGTTAGCTATAAGAGGAGGTAGGGTTCAGAAACCAAAACCGCAGAATAAGGGGAAAGGAGAAGCTGCTGATAAAGGTAAACTAGTTTTGGCCTATCAGCCTAAACCTAAGAAGGCCCCTAAAAAGAACAAGCCTAATCCAAAGAAGAAGGATCAAGGTTGTCATCACTGCCACGAGACTGGACACTGGAAGAGGAACTGTCCTCTTTATCTCGAGGAGTTGCGACAGAAAAAGCTGAAGGGTGAGACTGGGCAAGCCAGTACTTCAGGTAATTTCTTTATGATTGAATTATTTTCACTAACTCGTAAATTAAATTCCTGGGTATATGATACTGGATGCGGTACTCACATTTGTAATACGCTACAGGGATTTAGAGTGAAAAAGAGACTTGCCTATGGGGAGCAATTTCTGCAAGTGGGCAATGGTGCACAAGCAATAGTTGAAGCCATAGGAATATTTGAATTAGTTTTGCCTTCGGGCTTGATACTGAATTTAAATAATTTTCATTATTCACCATCTATTGTTAGAGGTGTTATTTCTTTTGCTTGTTAGTTAGACATGGGATTTCATCATACTATTATTGGCAATAAAATTTCTGTTTCATTAAATGGTGTTTTTTATTTTAATGCGATTACTGTTAATGGTGTTTTTGAAATTGATATGAATGAACATGGTGATTATAATTCGATGTATAGCATCAACAACAAGAGAGTCAAGAATGTCTTGGATTCTTCTTATCTTTGGCATTGTCAACTTGCCCACATAGGCAAGACTCGCATGCAAAAGCTGCAACGTGATGGGCTTTTGCAAGATATCAATGATGAATCATTTGATAAGTGTGAATCTTGTATGTCTGGGAAGATGACCAAGAAGCCTTTTAATAACCGTATTGAAAAGGCTGATGATCTACTTGGTTTAATACATACGGATGTGTGCGGACCACTTAGACATACGTCAAAGAGAGGTGCTACCTACTTCCTAACCTTCACGGATGATTTCAGCCGTTATGGTTATGTTTATTTCCTTAAACATAAACATGAGGTATTTGAAACATTCAAGGTTTTTAAAGCTGAAGTAGAATTGCAACTCGGAAAGAAGATTAAAGCTCTTCGATCTGATAGAGGTGGTGAATACCTTAGTCAGGAGTTTAAAGATTATCTAAGTGAGAATGGAATTGATCAGTATCTCACATCTCCATATACTCCACAACAAAATGGAGTATCTAAGAGAAGGAATCGTACATTATTGGATATGGTACGGTCTATGTTTAATCTTACTACTCTGCCATTATCTTTCTGGGATTATGCGTTGGAATCTGCGATTCGCATATTAAACATGGTTCCAACCAAGAAGGTAGATAAGACACCTTATGAGTTATGGTTTAAGAAAACGCCTAACTTGTCTTATCTTAAGGTCTGGGGTTGCGAGGCGTTTGTTAAACGTGACTCAGCTGATAAACTCCAACAAAGATCTGTTAAATGTATCTTTGTAGGATACCCAAAGGAAACGATGGGTTGCTACTTTTACTTTCCACCTGAACAAAAGGTAATTGTTGCTAGATATGCAGATTTTCTTGAAAAAGATCTAATATCGCAAGAATTCAGTGGGAGGCTCTATGATCTGGAAGATGATCAAGAGGATACATTATCTTCTAAAAACACAAGCGAACTTCCTGTGGAACAGGATAGTCTGGGTCCTCCACCTGAAGTTGAAGTGATTCCCATTCGCAGATCCGAAAGGACTGTGAAAGCACCAAACCGTCTATGTCTTAACATGGAGGTTGAAGAAACTATATTAGGGGACCTTGAAGAGCCTGCTAATTATAGGGCTGCCATGAATGATCCTGAAAAGGAAAAATGGCAGATTGCTATGAATGGAGAAATGCAATCCATGAGGGACAAATCAAGTCTGGATTGAAGTATACCTTCCTCCCAATGCCAAGGTAGTTGGGAGTAAGTGGCTCTTCAAGAAGAATGTTAATATAAATATCGTCCTAAAAACATTATTTATATTTTACGATCTTTACTTAGTTTTGTTAATGACAATTACAAAGTATATCCTTTAGCAAATTATAAATGCTAGCTAAAGTCTCTTTAAAACACATTTTACATTTCACAAGTTTGCTTAAAATTACATTTTACACATCTACTAGTTTATTTCCTTAAAAGGAAACTTTATTTTTAAAATGATACAATGACATCATGCCATGCATCATACATAATATCTTGGCTAGATATTCAAGCAAGATAGTTGACTTTGGAAGATTTTGATATGACATGACAAAGGTGTGGAGGATACAGCTGGATTTGGAAAGATTTCCAAAACTCTTAGCTGTCATTTTGCTGTCAAGGTGGCGGAACCAATCGATATAAAGGACGGATCCCTTTTATGGGATCCGCCGGCTGTTCACCAGCTTGCCTATAAATAGCTAGTTGATCATTTGGACACACCATCACTCATATAGCCTAACATTCATACTCATTCATTTACATATCATCTAACATTTATCATTCATTCATTTCATTGATCTTTCCTTTTGTAGCAAAGGAGATTAAGCATCAAGGTTCAACACTAACGTGTAAAACCTTTAGCATAAGTTACTGTGTGATATAGTTGTAGTTCACACATCATTATTTGTATCATTTATCTCAGTGAGTGTGGTTAGTGTTTTAGTCCTCAAAACACAAAGAGTGTAGGGAGTGGTTGTACCCTTGTGAAAGAACCAAACGGGAGTGGTTGTACCCTTGTAAAGAACTCGACATCTAGCTTAGTGTCGGTAATTGTATAGGCGACGTTAGGTTGGTTCTACCTTGAAATAGAACCCGGTGTTTAGCTTAGTACCGGAAAAGGAAGTAAGCGACGTGTAAAGGTTTTCTCCACCTAGAAGAGAGTTTGTTTCTTAGTGAAGGATAACTCTCGAGTTAGAGGCTCGAGGAGTGGAGTAGGGCAAGGAAGAGAGTCCTTGTAGCCGAACCACTATAAACATCCGTGTTGTGTGGTTTGATCTTTCCTCTCTTTACTTTTCATATATATATTGTGTGAATATTTGTTTGTGCTTGTTTCCTTTGAAATAACATAGAGTAACAAAGTGAATTAATTTTAAAACGGTAAAACTATTCAACCCCCCTTCTAGTTTTCCACAATTGGCATCAAGAGCTACGTTACTTAAGATTCTTAAAATATATTGTATTTTAAAACTTAAAACGATCCATGGATTTTGAAAACTTTAAAGAAGGGCAATCTATGCAAAGACCACCTCTATTCGAACCTAATTGTTTTATTTATTGGAAAAATCGCTTTGAGACTTATGTGAAGTCAAAGGATATAGATCTATGGTTTATAATTGTTGAGGGTGATTGCAAGGCCATAAGTAATGATATTTCGGGTGGTCGGGATGTAGAAACTTCTCTTACTCGTCACAGTGATGAGCAAAAGAAGTTGATTGCCAAAAATAATGAAGCCAAAATGATGCTTTACAATGCTTTACCTAAGAAAGAATATGAAAGAGTTTTTATGTGTAAAACGGCTAAAGATATTTGGCAATCTCTAATTGTCACTCATCAAGGGAACTCACAAGTCAAAGATAACAAAATTGATCTTCTTGTTCAACAATATGAACAATTTGTTATCTCTGAAGATGAGACCATTGATAGTGCGTTTGCTAGGTTTAATACTATTAATACATCACTTAAAGCACTTGACGAATCTTTTTCTAGTAAGAATTTTGTCAGGAAATTTCTAAGAGCAATCCACCCAAAGTGGAGAGCAAAAGTGACAGCTATTGAAGAATCCAAGGATCTTTCAAGCATGACACTAGATGAGCTCATAGGAAATCTCAAAGTTCACAAAATGGTGATGGAAAAAGATTCAGAAATAGTTAAAGGCAAGAAGGAGAAAATGAAGTCCATTGCTTTGAAAGCTAGAGCTGAGTCAAGTGATGATGAAGAGTCTTGTTCTAGTAGCGAAGACGAAGAATATGCCATGGCCGTAAGAGATTTCAAGAAATTATTCAGGAGACGAGGAAAGTTCGTAAGACCACCTCGTGAAGAAAAGAAATCCCTCCGTAAAGACCGTGATGATAGAAAAGGGAAGTTAGAAAGGAAGTGCTATAGGTGTGGAGATTCTGGTCACTTTATAGGTAATTGTCCAAAGCCTCCAAAGAACAAGTCTCAAAAAGCATTTGTTAGTGGAGATTGGAGTGATAGTGAAGGAGATGATGATGAGCATAAGAACAACGAAGTTGCCCTTATGGCTCATGACACAGAAGAGGTACATTCTGACTCATACTCCTCTATAGATGATGAAACCTTAGAAGTAGAATATAACAAACTATGTGATATAACTTTAAAAATCATCAACAAAAACAAATTCTTGAAAACTAAAACAACACTTTTAGAAAAAAAAAGTGTATTGGCTTAAAGAAAAAGAGATACGAATGGAAAAAGGCAAAAATAGTAAAGATACATGTGTCTCTTGTCAAGAACTAAAATTAGAATTAGATGCACTAAAAACCACACAGGAAGATCTCATTAAGCAAAACTCTAAGTTTAAAAAGTTTGATAAAAACATAAGTTGTGCAGATGAGATAATGAAGATGCAAAAACTTCCTCATGATAAAACCGGACTAGGTTTTATGAAACAAGGAACCTTAGGTGACTTTAAGAAACAAACTATGAATGAAAAAGAAATTGTTTCAACTATGTCAGAAGCCCACGGATCCGACAGATCCAAAGTTTCGGATCCGCCAGTTGTACCCAAGGGATCCGCGGGTACAGAAGTTAAACAGAAGGATCTCAAAATGAACCGTACTGAATTCGTTAAGGTCACTAGAAAACCTAGCACTAGTATAACTAACAACAAGCTAAAACCAGCTATTTTTGTAGGAAGAGGTCAAGCTAGGAATGAGTATAGACTTAAAACAACTCAACAGAGACCTCAAACTAGGTTTCCCAAACACCCCTTTCCTAAGAGTAATGTTAACTCACAACATCATTATCAAAATAATTGGAACCAAAATATGCCTAGAAACTTCCAAGGTCCCAATTACATGCCATGGAACAACTATCCTCCATTTGCTTACATAAACCATGATAATGTTATGTTTAACCCAAACGGACCCATGAGATATTGGGGACCAAACGCTTGAGTCTTTCTTGAACTTAGGTATGCTTAAAGGTTGATCTAGAACCTGATGAGTGGATCAAAGATAGTGGGTGTTCAAGACATATGACGGGAAACAAAAGCCTTTTCTCAACTTACCAAGTGTACGACGGAAGTAATGTCACATTTGGTAGCAAACTTAAAAGCAAAATCATTGGAAAAGGTACGATCTCTCATGACTCTCTCTCTATTGACGATGTTGCTCATGTAGATAATTTAGGATTTAACTTGCTTAGTATAAGTCAATTATGTCGCAAAAAGTATAACGTCCTTTTCAATGAAAATGGAAGTAAAATACTTAAAGATGGCATAACCGTAGGAAAAGGTGTTTTAAAGAATAACGTATATGTTATGAAATTAGATAAAACACCTAAAGACAAGCTTTGTCTTACCTCTTTGGACGAAAACTCAACTCTATGGCATCGACGTTTAGGTCATGCCAATATGAGGCTAATTCAATCCTTATCATCTAAGGAACTCGTTAGGAACCTACCCAAGTTGAGATATGACCAACACTTTTGTGATGCTTACAAAATTGGGAAACAAGTGCATAATAGCCATAAGGCTAAAAACATGGTATCTACATCTAGGTGTCTAGAATTGTTGCATATGGATTTGTTTGGCCCGTCGGCTATACAAAGTTATGGAGGAAATTTTTACACATTAGTTATAGTAGATGATTACTCTAGATATACGTGGACTAAATTTTTGAAAACCAAAAATGAGACCTTTGATAAATTTGAAATTTTAAGCAAGAAAATTCAAAATCAAATAGGAAGTAACATAGTATCTATTAGAACCGACCATGGTCGAGAATTTGACAACGAAATCCAATTCCGAACTTTTTGTGATAATAATGGAATAACACATAATTTCTCGTCCCCTCGAACTCCACAATCTAATGGTGTAATAGAACGGAAAAATAGGACAATTCAAGAAATGAGTAGAACTATGTTTGGATGACATTATATGTGGATGACACTCTCTTTACCAAGAAAAAGGGATCACATATCATCATCGTCCAGATATATGTGGATGACATTATATTCGACTCAACTTGTCAAGAGTTATGCGACGATTTCTCAAAAATCAAGCATGACGAGTTTGAAATGAGTATGATGGGGGAACTAAACTTTTTCTTAGGTCTCCAAATAAAACAATTAGAAGATGGGATATTCTTCAACCAATCAAAGTATATCAAAGATATGCTTAAGAAGTTTGGTCTTGAAGACTCAAAACCAATGAAAACACCCATGTCCTCCGAAACCAAACTCACAAAGGATGAATGATGTGTTTTTTTAGGTCTATAAAAATCAACCAAGTTTTAAATTTATTTATTTCCGAACTAACCTATAGACTCTAAACACTCACGAGCAGTGTACCCGATCAATGTAGATAGTTTTTAGGTAAGCAAGGTTCGTTTCACTAGGAGCGAAGCTAAAGTGATCTAAAGGTATTCTAATTACTAAACTAACTAACCTAGAAAGCAAGTAAATATTTTTGGGGTTTTAGCCTGAGAGGCTATCACGATTTTGTGTGTTTAATTAAACTAAATACGAGAAAATAAATATTAAACTAATTAAAAGCAAATTAAAGATAGATGAAGATAGATAGGAAGAACGGGTTAGCCACGTCTAATCCATTTTATAGTTATACATGCTTATGTCTACTTGTTTTAATTCATTCAATTGTTTTGTCTCCAATCCGATTATTAATCCTGTCACGATTAAATAACCTACCATCGTGGTGGGAAAGAGGACATGATCATAGTGACTCGTCTATCATCAATACTAACTTATTGCTTTAAACCATCTAACCTAGTTCGGTATTACACGCTACTAGTCCTATTAGGTTGTAGACACGTTCCGTTTATGCCAAACAATGATTCCTAATAGAGATTCGGGTTAACACGCATATAACTCAACCTAAGCAACCACAATTACAGGTAGTTAAGTCACATCAATTAAAGTTATAAGGATCATAACCTAGTTACATAGACTTCTACTAGTTATAAGCAATAAACGAGTTTTTATCGACAAGCACCCAATCCAATAACAAAGCAAACACATCGACAAAATCATAAAAACTAATAAAACTTCATAAACATGGTTAACACCTAAGGGTGTTAGCCCATAATCTCAGCAAAAGATAAAGTATACATAAAAATTAAACATAAGAAATCCATAGACAAATTTATTATGCTAACCGAATAATACACAAAGATAAGTATGGAGATGTTCTTCGTCGATCTTCAATGGTGGATGGAGAAGGTGTTGGGGACGATTTGGGGCTGTTCCCAACTGATAATAGTGATTTTTTTTCATCCTCAAATCGTCCATAGGGCTGTGGTATTTATAGGGGTAAGGAAGAGTAGCCTCCAAGGTTTACCAAAATTAGTCTGCTGCTGTTCCGACCTTGATGCGGCGCATCCACAAAGCCAATGCGCCGTATCTCCTTCTGAAAAATATAGATCTCCTTTTTCTCTTTCCGTGGCCGCTTGAATCACCTAAAACGGAGTCCGGATGAAGATTTTATGGCCAAAATACGAAAGCATCTCCGAGTATCATTATGTAATCTTGACTTCTTCATTGAGCTTCTATTCTTCACTTGATTTCTCGGCTAAGATTGTATATGGCCAATACGGCGCATCGGATTGGTCCGATGCGGCGTATCTAGGTAACTTCGCGTGGGGTCCAAGATTATTATATTCCAGAATATTCGTTCACCGTCTTCAGATGCGGCGTAACTTGTATCTTGATGCGGCGCATGTCCTTCAGTATCTTGGATAATCTTTGGTGAAGTCTTGAGATTGATGCGCCGTATGTTAGGAATGTCATACGGTGTATCTGGAGTAGATAAGTCAGATCTTCTTCGTTGACCAAGGTTTTATATGCGGCGCATGAGATAAATACATGCGGCGCATTCTTTAAAGTCAGGCAATGGTCTCAGATTCGTCTAAGTCTTTATGTACGACGTATCTATCAAGAATGATACGGCGCATCTTCCTTCAGTTCAGTAGACTTTTCCAACTTGATTCATTTTGCTCCAATTTCCGTCCGAAATCATTAACTTTCACCTAATGCTTGTTTATAACTGAGAATTACAAAAGTAAACGATTAAGTATCAATTCTCATATAAAGTGATATAAAACAAGTCATTAATATAGGATAAATGATGCTAATAATATGTCGTTATTTGATGTCATCAAATATCCCCCCACTTGAACTTTACTTGTCTTCAAGTAAACCTTAGATTAAAACTTATGAAAATGTATCCTAAATAGGATGTATTTTTACAATTAAGCATTTATTCGTTTTATCATAATTGCACAACCAAACACTTAACGAATTAGAAACAAAATAAAATATTTCGATAAAAGCAAATCTAATCGTTTAACTGTCCAGTCGTGACGAATATTCTATCATAAGCTTGGCAATGATACACATCTCCCCCACTAAAGCTAAGGAGTAACAAGTCTAAAGCGGTAAAAAGGGTTTTTTTTTTTTTTTTTTTTTTTGTTAAGGGTTGATCATCCTTTTTAATCTCTATCGATCTCATATTCCAGAAAAGGCGACAAAATTACAAATACATGATCGAATCCACGACCACGATACTCGCAATTGCTCAATTCCTTAACTCGAATAGGCTAAAGATAGGACCAAGTAATCTTCACCAATAATATTATATCAAAAAGGGCGACAAAATCATAAATACATAGTCGAATCCACGACTACGATACTTAAGATTGCTCAAATCCCTAATCTCAATAAATCAAAGGTTTGGATGAAGAATGATATAGGGTATGGATAATATTTGGGATATAAATTGGTGTAAAATGAAAAATAAACAAAAAAAATAGATTAAAATCCTAAGTGTGGTTAATTACTTTCCCAACCATCCCATGAATAAGACTCATATCATTGAATAACTCACGCTTTAACACTTGAAACACACGCTTTAGGTAGACACGAATTATACTCAACAAGATCTTAATCAAAGAATAAACCTTAGTTGGCGTTCCCATATAGTGGTGATATCGACCACTTACATAACTTTACATGAGTTGGTTAAATCAAACATCCAACTTTTCTTCTTCTTTTTCTTTTTCTTTTCTTTTTTTTTTTTTCGATTTTTTTTTTTTTTTTTTTTTTTTTAACTTGAAACATAAACATAGATGTGTAAAATTTCACCACATCACTATAATGATAATTCTGGATAATTTTTCCATACTTTTCATAACTTCAGAAATAACGGTAATAGTGAAAGTAGTAAACACACGAAAAATAAACTCAAAGATATACAATATTTACTTTCACTCCAATTGCATTGTGCAATTTCCCGACCTAACCATAGATAATGAATTACGCACGCGAACACAGGTAATGTAAGGAAACACACTTTGCCTAAAGCAATTAACCAACCACGGATTTTAATCTACAGGGTAGGCTAAGGTGTAAGGGTGTAACGAAACATTTTAACAAAGGTGTAAGAAACGAAAGGAATGGCTCTGAGTGTTTTTCTAGGGGTATCTTACTCTAAAAGTGAGAGTAACAAAAGGGTTTATACGGGGGTTAACTAACCAGTGTAGTTAGCTAATAACACAAAACATATAAAGGCTATTTGGGTGTAATCCTAGAAATTTACCAATTTAGACAAGTCATTCCAATTATATAAAATAATACTTATTATGGTGGTCTCGAATAGTATACAAGCCAAGTTCTAAAGTTTACAAGTCACCGGCACACTCATAGATTTGTGAATTTTGAAAAGTCACAATTTTTGGAAATAATGTTATGTGTGCAGCTATTTAACTTAGATCTTAAACAAAAAACATGCTAGAAAAATTTTAAATTTAAGCATATTAAGTACATATTAAGCATATTTTTGAAAAATAAGGACAAGTAAACGTTCTAATTCTCCATCCCCCCACTTAAGATAAACAACGTCCTCGTTGTTTAATTTGAAATTAAAAACAGGAAATTAAAAGAATTAGAACGGAGAACTCCCCTGAGATTTGCTCGGTATGATCTTCCAATGTAAGTGTGCGAGCGTATAAAATGCGGGAGTCCATCAACATCTTCAATATTCCGGACCTGTAAAAATATAGAGACCACAGGAAAAACAAATCTCGAGAAACATCTCATTAATCATCGGTTAGAAAACGATAAACAAAAGAAAAACAAAGAACTGTATTCAATTCTGGCAGGTCGATACGCCGTATCTAAAAAGATAGATACGCCGCATTGATGTCAGCAAAACAGTTCGGACTAAAGTATTCTAGATGATTCGATACGCCGTATCCATAGGGGTTGGATACGCCGCATCGAAGGCCTGGGACAGACTCGACAGAAAATTAAATGGATAGATTTCCGGGTTGTCTCCCGGCAAGCACTTTTGTTTATTGGGGAGTCTTTAAGTTCGACTCCCTTCAGCTCTACGTTGCTTCAATCAATTCAACAACCTCCTTATCATCATTGTCGTGAGGTTCATAGTACTTTTTAAGACGTTGCCCATTGACCTTGAAACTTACACCACCTTTATTTGCAATTTCTACTGCTCCATACGGGTAAACCGTTTTAACGATATACGGCCCATACCATTTTGATTTAAGCTTTCCTGGATACAATTTCAATTTTGAGTTATATAATAATACCTTATCTCCTACGCGAAAATCTTTATTATCACGGATTCTTGCATCATGCCATTTCTTTGTCCGTTCTTTATAGATGATGTTATTATCATAAGCCGAATCCCTCAATTCAGAAAGTTCACACACCTGAATAAAACGATTCGATTGAGGCATCTCATTGCGAGCTGAAATATTTCCTGATCTTTGACATTCATCACATCTCTTCACATATTCTGCAGCATCATTAAAAATTTTAGGCCAATAGAATCCAGCTTCGTAAACTTTCTTTGCTGTAATATTAGCACCATGATGTCCTCCAGTAGGCCCAGAATGACAATGTTTCAAAACATCCAACTTTTCAAGTCCATCAACACATCTCCTGATTATATTATCGGCACAACGTTTGAATGCGTACGGTTCATCCCACAAGTAGCTTCTAGCTTGGTATAAGAATCTTTTCCTTTCCGCATACTTCATATTTGAGGGTACAATTTTTCCTACAATGAAATTAATATAATCTGCATACCAAGGTTGTCCTTCATCAATTGTTCCTAACATCTTTAGGTGCTCATCTGGAAATGTGTCAATTATCTCTTCATCTTTTAAAATTTCCGTGTCAGGATTCTCTAACCTAGACAAATGATCTGCAGCTAAATTTTCAGCTCCCTTTTTATCTTTGATTTCGATGTTGAACTCTTGTAACAACAAGACCCAACGTATAAGCCTAGCTTTAGCATCCTGTTTATTAAATAAGTACTTCAAAGCAGAATGATCAGTGTACACAATATTTTTTGATAAAATAAGATATGAACGAAATTTATCAAAAGCAAAAATCACAGCAAGAAGTTCTTTTTCAGTAGTAGTGTAATGCTCTTGAGCATTATTTAATGTTTTACTAGCATAGTAAATAGGCTTAAATTTACCATCTACTCTTTGCCCTAACACTGCTCCCACAGCGTAATCACTAGCATCACACATAAGTTCAAAAGATGAATCCCAATTAGGCGAGATTAAGATAGGAGCAGTAGTTAATTTCTCTTTTAAAATGTTAAAGGCCTTTTTACATTCGCTAGAAAAATCAAATTTGGCATCTTTTAATAAAAGCTGGGTCATAGGTCTAGAAATAATGGAAAAATCTTTGATAAATCTACGATAGAATCCAGCATGTCCTAAAAAACTTCTAACTCCTTTAACATTAGTAGGATAAGGTAGTTTCCCAATTACGTCAATTTTAGCTCTATCTACCTCAATTCCTGCTTTAGAAATTTTATGTCCTAAAACTATACCTTCTTTAACCATAAAATGACATTTTTCCCAATTAAGTGCAAGGTTAGTTTCTTCACATCTAGCAAGCATTTTATCTAAATTTCCTAAGCATCTATTAAAAGAGTTACCGAATACAGAGAAGTCGTCCATGAAAACCTCCATGAAATCCTCCACCATATCATGAAAGATTGCGGTCATACAACGTTGGAAGGTTGCAGGGGCATTGCATAGTCCAAATGGCATTCTTCTGTAAGCAAACGTCCCATATGGACAAGTAAACGTAGTCTTCTCCTGATCTTCAGGTGCTATGGGAATCTGAAAATATCCTGAAAAACCATCAAGAAAACAGTAATATTCATTTCCAGCTAATCTTTCCAACATTTGGTCAATGAATGGAAGAGGGAAATGATCCTTTCGAGTAGCATCATTAAGTTTACGATAGTTAATACAAACACGCCATCCAGTAACAGTTCTAGTAGGGATAAGCTCATTATTTTCATTTAAAACAACGGTTGTCCCACCTTTCTTTGGGACAACATGAATAGGGCTAACCCAAGGACTGTCAGAAATAGGATATATTAATCCAGAGTCAAGTAGTTTGATAATTTCATTTTTTACCACATCTTGTACTTTAGGATTTAAACGTCTTTGTGGTTGAATGACAGGTTTGAAATTATCTTCCATAAGAATTTTATGAGTACAAAATGATGGACTTATACCCTGAATATCAGACATTTTCCAAGCAAATGCCCCTTTATGTTTTTCTAAAACTTGTACCAGCATTTTCTTCTCATTTTTAGTTAACTTAGAAGAGATAACTACCGAAAAATTCTTGTCATCATTTAAATATGCATACTCTAAATGAGAGGGCAATTCTTTTAATTCAGTTTTAGTTTTATTTTCTTTAACAGAATTTTCCTCATCATTAAGTAAATTTTTCTGATTAATAGAATAAGCCGTATTAAAATTTTCGGTAATTTGTATAGACTCAAATTCCTTATTAGGTTCTTCTTCATAAGCCTCATCTGTCTCTCTAATTTCTCTTTCTAAATCTTGCACTAAAAAGGAATCTAAGTGATCATTTTCTAATGACTTAACAGCTTCTTCAGTATTTATCTCATTTAATGCATCAATATTGTAACATTCGTCCTTCTTATCTAAAAGTTTTTTAATTAAATTTTCCATATCAAATGTTACTTTTTCATTCCCTACCTGAAGAGTAATTTTTTTATTAAATACATCAATTAATGCACGAGTAGTAGCTAAAAAGGGCCTTCCTAAAATTATAGGAATCCTAGAATCTTCAGGCATATCTAAAATAACAAAATCCACAGGAATAACAAACTTA
Source organism: Artemisia tridentata subsp. tridentata (assembly GCA_021014915.2). Lineage (NCBI taxonomy): Eukaryota > Viridiplantae > Streptophyta > Magnoliopsida > Asterales > Asteraceae > Artemisia > Artemisia tridentata. The sequence goes on from CP139509.1 coordinate 151,303,126, forward strand.
TCAATCTGAATAGGTACATTTTCTATTATTCCTCTTGGATACTGTATTGATCTATCAGCAAGTTCTAAACTCATTCTAGTAGGTTTAGGTTCACCTAATTTTAATCTTTCAAACATAGTAAATGGCATCAAGCTAATACTAGCACCTAAGTCAGCTAAAGCATTAGGAATAAATAAATCGTCAATTTGACAAGGGATAGTGAAACTTCCTGGATCCTTTTCTTTTGATGGCCATTTGTTGAGTAGAACTGCGGAACATTTTTCATTCATCATGACGGTTGATGCTTCTACCAGCTTTGCTTTATTAGATAGCAAATCCTTAAAATATTTAGCATATGTCGGCATCTGCACAAGAGCATCAATAAAAGGAATGTTAATGTGTAATTGCTTAAACTGTTCCAAAAACTTCTTTTGTTGAGCTTCCTCTTTCTCTTTTCTAAGCCTATTTGGGAATGGAATTGGGGGACGGTAAGGTTCAACAAATGTAGGTTCTTTCGGTTGCCCTTGAACTTTAGGAAGTTCAATGTTAACAGTCTCCTCCTCAGGTTTTTCTTGCTCATCTGGTTGCACTTTATCCTGAATTGCTTCCTTAGTACTAGGAATTGTGTCAATTGTATTCTTTCCTCCTCTTGTAGTAACACCCTTAACATCTTGTATATAAAGAGCATTTTTCAGATTCCTAGCAAGCTCATGTACCTCTATTGCTAATCCAGTAATCATGTTCGAAGTTTCTTTTAATAATACTTCGTTGGTATTGCGGAAATCTTTAATGAATATCTCTGTATTTTCATGTTCATCCAATTGAACTTTGATTAGCTTTTCCAATATATCGTTAATTCTCCATTCGTCATATTCATATGTTGCATTCATGAATCTATTTCCAGCCTTCATAACTGAAAATAAAGGTAGAATTATTAGTAGTATATGCTCAAACAAGAAGTAATAACTAAAACGAAAAGAAAAAAAATAACAATAAAAAAAAAAGAATAAAGTGTTCTGTTACAGACAGTCGATACGGCGTATACAATAAACTGATACGGCGTATTGGTTCCGGACTGGATACTTCGTACTCACAAAGGTGAATGCGGCGTATGTAGATTGTAAACAGAATACGACAGACACAAACAAGAAGTAAATAACAGATACGATACAGCATATTCACCAAGTGGATACGTCGTATTGACTCTAACAGATAGAAAAACAACTAAAATAACTAAAACACACAAAAACAAATAAAAACAACTAAACTAAAATACCAATAAATCAAATTAAAACAATCACTCCCCGGCAACGGCGCCAAAAACTTGATGTGTTTTTTTAGGTCTATAAAAATCAACCAAGTTTTAAATTAATTTATTGCCGAACTAACCTATAGACTCTAAACACTCACGAGCAGTGTACCCGATCAATGTAGATAGTTTTTAGGTAAGCAAGGTTCGTTTCACTAGGAGCGAAGCTAAAGTGATCTAAAGGTATTCTAATTACTAAACTAACTAACCTAGAAAGCAAGTAAATATTTTTGGGGTTTTAGCCTGAGAGGCTATCACGATTTTGTGTGTTTAATTAAACTAAATACGAGAAAATAAATATTAAACTAATTAAAAGCAAATTAAAGATAGATGAAGATAGATAGGAAGAACGGGTTAGCCACGTCTAATCCATTTTATAGTTATACATGCTTATGTCTACTTGTTTTAATTCATTCAATTGTTTTGTCTCCAATCCGATTATTAATCCTGTCACGATTAAATAACCTACCATCGTGGTGGGAAAGAGGACATGATCATAGTGACTCGTCTATCATCAATACTAACTTATTGCTTTAAACCATCTAACCTAGTTCGGTATTACACGCTACTAGTCCTATTAGGTTGTAGACACGTTCCGTTTATGCCAAACAATGATTCCTAATAGAGATTCGGGTTAACACGCATATAACTCAACCTAAGCAACCACAATTACAGGTAGTTAAGTCACATCAATTAAAGTTATAAGGATCATAACCTAGTTACATAGACTTCTACTAGTTATAAGCAATAAACGAGTTTTTATCGACAAGCACCCAATCCAATAACAAAGCAAACACATCGACAAAATCATAAAAACTAATAAAACTTCATAAACATGGTTAACACCTAAGGGTGTTAGCCCATAATCTCAGCAAAAGATAAAGTATACATAAAAATTAAACATAAGAAATCCATAGACAAATTTATTATGCTAACCGAATAATACACAAAGATAAGTATGGAGATGTTCTTCGTCGATCTTCAATGGTGGATGGAGAAGGTGTTGGGGACGATTTGGGGCTGTTCCCAACTGATAATAGTGATTTTTTTCATCCTCAAATCGTCCATAGGGCTGTGGTATTTATAGGGGTAAGGAAGAGTAGCCTCCAAGGTTTACCAAAATTAGTCTGCTGCTGTTCCGACCTTGATGCGGCGCATCCACAAAGCCAATGCGCCGTATCTCCTTCTGAAAAATATAGATCTCCTTTTTCTCTTTCCGTGGCCGCTTGAATCACCTAAAACGGAGTCCGGATGAAGATTTTATGGCCAAAATACGAAAGCATCTCCGAGTATCATTATGTAATCTTGACTTCTTCATTGAGCTTCTATTCTTCACTTGATTTCTCGGCTAAGATTGTATATGGCCAATACGGCGCATCGGATTGGTCCGATGCGGCGTATCTAGGTAACTTCGCGTGGGGTCCAAGATTATTATATTCCAGAATATTCGTTCACCGTCTTCAGATGCGGCGCATGTCCTTCAGTATCTTGGATAATCTTTGGTGAAGTCTTGAGATTGATGCGCCGTATGTTAGGAATGTCATACGGTGTATCTGGAGTAGATAAGTCAGATCTTCTTCGTTGACCAAGGTTTTATATGCGGCGCATGAGATAAATACATGCGGTGCATTCTTTAAAGTCAGGCAATGGTCTCAGATTCGTCTAAGTCTTTATGTACGACGTATCTATCAAGAATGATACGGCGCATCTTCCTTCAGTTCAGTAGACTTTTCCAACTTGATTCATTTTGCTCCAATTTCCGTCCGAAATCATTAACTTTCACCTAATGCTTGTTTATAACTGAGAATTACAAAAGTAAACGATTAAGTATCAATTCTCATATAAAGTGATATAAAACAAGTCATTAATATAGGATAAATGATGCTAATAATATGTCGTTATTTGATGTCATCCGAAACCAAACTCACAAAGAATGAAGAAAATGAATCCGTAGATAGCACTAAATATAGGGGAATGATTGGTAGTTTACTCTATCTTACAGCTAGTAGGCCTGACATTATGTTTAGTGTTTGTCTATGTGCACGTTTTCAAGAAGATCCCAAAATATCCCATCTTGAAGCCGTTAAACGGATATTTAGATACATTAAAGGTACTACACATTTAGGATTATGGTATCCCAAAGGAACAGGTATAGAAACCATAGTGTATGCCAATTCAGATCATGCTGGTGACTATGTTGATAGGAAAAGTACTAGCGGTATTTGTACTTTTGTAGGACATTTTCTCACCTCATGGTTCGCTAAGAAACAAACGGCCCTTGCAATTTCAACAACCAAAGCAGAGTATGTGTCTGCAGGAAAGGCGTGTCAACAAGCACTGTGGATGAAACAAGCTCTCGTAGACTATGGAATTGAACTCAACGACATTCCCATTCTTTGTGACAACAAAGGAGCAATCGACCTCAGCAAAAATACGGTCCAACACGCTAGAACCAAACACATTGAAATACGTCATCAATTCTTACGCGACAATGTTCAGAAGGGAAACATCTCAATTGAGAAAGTTTCCTCAGAGGACAACATTGCCGACATCCTCACAAAACCTCTCAAAAGAGAACCTTTCAACTACCTTAGACTTGGATTAGGATTAATGGAACATAGTGATTAGATAAAACAGTAGCGTAAACCTTAGTTTAACCAAACTCAACACTAAACCAAAAATTGTGTTCTGATCCTGCGGATCCAAACGATAACAAAGGCGGAACCTTTGTTTTGGATCCGCCGGATCCGTCACATGCACAGGTTGTTTTATTATATAATAAACAACACCAAGTACTATTCATCACTCTCCTAAAACTTATCACCTACTGAATCCGTTTCACACTTCACCACAATCATAATTTAAGCCATTTTCTTCCACAAATTTGTGCTTCAAACATCACTGTAAGTATCCTTATCATGTTTATACTCCTGATCTGCGTCTAGGATTTCTATTTCATGCACAAAATCAAAACTTGGGGAATATGCATAATTCTTGAAAAATCATGAAACATAGCTACTGAATTGCACTTCAAATCATGTTTTTCTTAGTTAGGAATTGCATCTTGTAGTACATTATGATCATTCATCAAAAACCCCATGAGAAATTTTTGATAAAATCTTCTCACGACTAGGAAAAATGGTTTTTGAACATTGTTCATACAAATATAAAAACGTTAGTTTTCTTTTGTTTAACATCACTTGCATAATGTCTCTTGAATGCTAAAGGGAATACATAACTAATATGTATTTTCGGGTTCATTCAAATGTAGCTACATTGAAGTAGGAGTGTTTGGGTTATCTCTCGTTTTATCATAAAACTTGCATAAACAAAATTTTCATGCATCTAAATGAGTCGAGATAACCGCACCTCCACATAGTCCCCATGTAGGCACACACTAGACCTACACACGTATTTTTGATAATTTCGACTAAAACTATATAATTTTTTGTGTTTAGGAAAATCATGCCTCCCGCGACCAACTATGATCACAAACACACTGTAAATTACCTACCTAAACACCATAAAACCAAAGGACTCACTGAACAACAAGTTGAAATTTTCAAAGCTCTAGAAAAACACTACGTACATGAGGGTAGGTTTGTAGACCCCTCATTCTATGAAGGAACCTATCTTAGGGAACAACTAGCGGCTATTCACTTTGATTCCCTCCTAGATATCGATGAACCATTAATTCCTCGATTCATTTTAGAATTCTATGCTAGTGTCAAACTAGAGTCAAATGATCAAGGTTACATGAACATTCATTTTAGCGTCAATGGATATCAATTCAATATCCCATTAAATCAATTTAGAGAAGTCATAGGAGTTCCAAGTCATGGAACGAGTGTCTATTCTGATAAATGGTCATTGACCATTCTTTAGTCAAATCTTGAACGAACGGCACCATATGCCACTCCCTTAACTTCAAAAGAAATCATTCGCCAGCATCTCTTCATACCTAGGAACAACCCAACAAGGTTGTATCGAGGGAAATATGTTCCTAGAGATCCATTTGCTATGGAGCTAAATGAACTAAAGCCCGAATTTAGGAAAATGGAAGAAGTCTTAAGAGCCAATGTCATGTGCATGGTAGGAAACCGCGATCACATCAATGCTTGTCTTTGCCACATGATGTACAATGTGTCAACCCATCAACCCTTCAACCTTGCTTACTATATCGCCAAGAGAATGGCCGATATTCCAATTCAAGGAAAAATGGCATTGCCTTATGGAATGCTTTTGACCCGTCTCTTTAGAGCTTTTGCACCCATTCCTAGAAATGCCTTAGGATTTGTTCCTGAATATGATGAGATAGAACGCACCTTCTTTCCCTTGAGCGACTTTAGGGTAGCGGTTGACAAGGGCAAACGTCCTCGTGGTCAAACATCATCATCATCATCATCATCATCATCATCTATGAGTGACGATAATGGAATGCCAAACTCTAGGATTCCCCCTCCGGAGTACTTGACCCAACTTCCACCAATCCCTAATGAATCAGCCGAGTATCGCAACATCAAAGGAATGGTGAAGAATTTAGGACGTTGGGTGATGAAGCTTCATAAGGGCATGAAGAAATTGAAGAAGAAGTTGAGTTAAAGGAGTGTTTGGCTCGAAACATTATTAGACAATGTAGTATTAATAATGGTTGTTTCTTAACTTGTTATGATGATATTTGATGTGTATCTGAACTAACTAAAAATTGCAGGTCGATAACACTTGATGTTATCAATTTTCCGAGTTTAAGCCTATGTTTGGCTTAACTCCTCATAAGGTAAGTTCCCATGAACGGATTAATCTATGATTAAACATGTGTTAGTATTATCATATTTGATTGTTTTGCATTACATATTAGATGATAGATATGCTCCAGGAGAATTTTCGGGTTTTCGTCGAAAAACGAAAAATATGCACATCTCTCGGTTTAATTTTAGTAGTTTTGATCCACGGATCTGGCGGATCCGAAAATTTGGATCCGCACGCCTTGTCGATTGGATCCGCAGGTATAACAGTAAACTTCTTAAAACTTTTCGACTCATCCCGATTCTTAGATTTTAGTTTCTAGTATTCTTTAGAATAGGTTCACTGATCATTATACATCTTAGAATGATTTAGAAACTCTTAGAAACTTAAGAACAACATTTCCCACCAAAATTTGAATTTTTAAATTTAAGGAGTGAGTTACCTTTCCTATACAAACAAGGAACCCTTTTTAGGGATCCTTCAAATCCGTGGGTACATCACATCACAGGATTTTCCACTATCCCTTTGCATTTACTGCATATCTTCATCATATTACTCAACATAAGTTCTATGGATTGACTTATGTGATGTGATTTGCACAAATTTTTGTTCAAAATCATTAGGAACCAACATTCTCTATTGGATTTACATCAAATCCAAACACTAGTTTCTGTAAACCATCTGCCTATATATTAAGATCATAACTTAGAGCAAAACTCACTCATTCACCTTCTTCACAACATACAACCTGTACATCTTAGTTCTCTTAGCTCACCATGACCAAATCAACCAACTCCTCCACCTCTAGACCTCCAAAACGCACTGCCCGCATTAGTGTTAAGCCCTGTTGCTTCATAAATCTTGCTAACTCATCATCAAAGGAATCATATCCTCTTAATATCTCATCTCCTATAGCAAGTGAAAATTTCCTTACTTTATCCACACCTACACCATCCAATGTTGTCATACAAACTCCACCTCCATCCATTACTCCAATAGCAACCACACCACCACCCGCTCCATCACAGACTGTCAAAACTCAATCACAACCAAACTCACCCAAACTCCAACCTATGGAGCTATTTAGGACTCCACCTACATCATCTCATCCATACCTTGATGACTTGGAGGATCTCCCACCAAGATCAACCAATCCTCCACCCATGACCTTCGAAGGTCAAGAGCCTATGCTTTTTCATTCGATTTTCCCAGATATCCATGGTCCTTTATACCATGATGCACCATCATCTCAACCTCAAATACCACCTCTCTCACCCACATCAACTCTCATTTCCATAGACGAGGCAATGTGGATCAATTTTCCTCAAACCCAAGAGGAGATTAGTGAAGAGCTCAACCGTCACTACACTCTCTCGGGTATGGTAGATCACCGCCTCAACGAAGCCATGGACCTCCAAAACATCCTCATGAACTCCCTCCAAACACCACCAACAACCAATGAACAAGCACAATCACCACCACCCAACAACCAATCACAACCACCACCACCACAACCAAATGAGTCTACTCTTCCGCCCGGTTTTGCTCGCCATGATTGCAACATGTGTGAAAGAACCGCTCACATAGCTCAAAGGACAAACATTTTGGTGCACGAGCTCCAAAATGAAATGAGGTTCATTTTGAACCACATTCTTGAGCGTCTAAACGCCATCTCTCATCCTCCTCAATAGGAGAATTTTAGTCTCATTATATAGGACTTTTAAGATGTTGTTGTGGGACTTTTTTAATTTTAGGATGTATTTTTCATTTCCATGTAACATCATATTATGTTTGTGACTTTTGTCACATAATTTTCAATGAATGAATGTGATGTTTTTATGCTTATGAGTTATCAACATAAAGCATATTATCATTAGTTAGGTAACTAACATCATTATATGGCTACTTGGAATCTACATTCTAGTTTGATCACTTGCACTTTAGGTACAAAATTTTGATCAGACACTACATTTTGACTTTTTTTTAAAGTCAACTAGATTATCATTCTTATTTGAATGACCATATCATATGCATTATGCATCTCCTTTGAGGCTATTCACAACTAACATTTCTTTTGCAGCATCTCATACCCTTCTAATGTATACGTTGGGACTTTTGTAATGGGGAGTATACATCAAGGGGGAGCATTTCATTTTTCTAACCATTTGTTTTGTAGGATCATGCATCATTACCTTGTTACTCCATTTAGGGGGAGTATCAAACAAGGGGGAGCTCTTAAAGTTCTCAAAATCGCATTCCGCTACGCAACTCTTCTTTTTGTTTCGACAAAAAGGGGGAGAAAGGATTAAGTTTGCATAACTGTGAATCATCACAGTACATACACTTTTGCATAAAAAGAGTTTTTAAAACTCAAATAAAACAAACTTAATCTATATTTTAAAGAACTCATGCTATATTTATTCCTTTGCTCAAAAATATACTTTATGTTTTGTCATCAACAAAAAGGGGGAGATTGTTAATACAAATATCGTCCTAAAAACGTTATTTATATTTTACGATCTTTACTTAGTTTTGTTAATGACAATTACAAAGTATATCCTTTAGCAAATTATAAATGCTAGCTAAAGTCTCTTTAAAACACATTTTACATTTCACAAGTTTACTTAGAATTACATTTTACACATCTACTAGTTTATTTCCTTAAAAGGAAACTTTATTTTTGAAATGATAAAATGACATCATGCCATACATCATACATAATTTCTTGGCTAGATCTTCAAGCAAGATAGTTGACTTTGGAAGATTTTGATATGACATGACAAAGGTGTGGAGGATACAGCTGGATTTGGAAAGATTTCCAAAACTCTTAGCTGTCATTTTGCTATCAAGGTGGCGGAACCAATCGATATAAAGGACGGATCCCTTTTATGGGATCTGCCTGATCCGCCGGCTGTTCATCAGCTTGCTTATAAATAGCAAGCTGATCATTTGGACACACCATCACTCATATAGCCTAACATTCATACTCATTCATTTACATATCATCTAAGATTTATCATTCATTCATTTCATTGATCTTTCCTTTTGTAGCAAAGGAGATTAAGCGTCAAGGTTCAACATAGACGTGTAAAACCTTTAGCATAAGTTACTGTGTTATATAGTTGTAGTTCACACATCATTATTTGTATCATTTATCTCAGTGAGTGTGGTTAGTGTTTTAGTCCTCAAAACACAAAGAGTGTAGGGAGTGGTTGTACCCTTGTGAAAGAACCAAAAGGGAGTGGTTGTACCCTTGTAAAGAACTCGACATCTAGCTTAGTGTCGGTAATTGTATAGGCGACGTTAGGTTGGTTCTACCTTGAAATAGAACCCGGTGTTTAGCTTAGTACCGGAAAAGGAAGTAAGCGACGTGTAAAGGTTTTCTCCACCTAGAAGAGAGTTTGTTTCTTAGTGAAGGATAACTCTCGAGTTAGAGGCTCGAGGAGTGGAGTAGGGCAAGGAAGAGAGTCCTTGTAGCCGAACCACTATAAACATCCGTGTTGTGTGGTTTGATCTTTCCTCTCTTTACTTTTCATTTATATATTGTGTGAATATTTGTTTGTGCTTGTTTCCTTTGAAATAACATAGAGTAACAAAGTGAATTAATTTTAAAACGGTAAAACTATTCAACCTCCCCTTCTAGTTTTCCACAAAGAAGACTGACATGGATGGCAATGTACACACCTATAAGGCCCATTTGGTAGCTAAAGGCTTTACCCAAACTTATGGCGTTGACTAGAAGGAGACCTTTTCTCCTGTAGCTGACATTAGGGCTATTAGGATTCTCATTGCCATAGCTGCATACTATGATTATGAGATTTGACAAATGGATGTCAAAACTGCCTTCTTGAACGGTCATCTAGATGAAGACATCTATATGGCGCAGCCTGAGGGGTTTGTGAATCCAAAGTTTCCAAACCATGTATTTAAAATTCAAATATCCATTTATGGATTGAAGCAAGCATTACGTCAATGGAATAAGAGATTTGACGAGGAGATCAAAAAGTTTAGATTTACTCAGAACCATGATGAGCCATGTGTATATCACAAAGCTAGTGGGAGTGGTGTTATTTTCCTAGTTCTATATGTCGATGACATATTGATCATGGGTAAAGACATTCCAAGTTTGAATAAGGTGAAAGCCTATCTTGGGAAATGTTTTTCCATGAAAGATCTGGGGGAAGCAGCATACATTCTTGGAATCAAGATCTATAGAGATAGATCAAGGTGATTAATTGGTTTAAGTCAAAGTGCTTACATTGACAAGATACTGAAGAGATTCAGTATGCAAAATTCCAAGAAGGGATTTTTGCCAATGCAAGTAGAACATGGCTTGAGTAGCAAAGCTTGTGCTTCAACACCTGAAGAGGTGACACGCATGAAGAGAGTCCCTTATGCTTCGGTTGTGGGATCTATTATGTATGCGGTGCGATGTACAAGGCCCGATGTGGCGTTTTCTCAGAACATTACCAGTCGATATCAGCAGAATCCAGGTGAACTCCACTGGATAGCTGTGAAACATATTCTCAAGTATTTGAGAGCTATGAAGGATATGTTTTTAGTGTACGGGGGAATCCCAGAAGCAGAGCTGTGTGTTACAGGTTACTGCGATGCATCCTAGAAGTGTGATAAAGATGATACGAAGTCTCAGACGGGTTACATCTTTGTCATCAATGGAGGAGCTGTGGATTGGAAGAGCAAGAAGCAGAGCACTATTGCGATGTCTGCTACAGAAAGCGAGTATATTGCTGCCTCAGAAGTTGCAATGGAAGCAGTCTGGATTAGGAAGTTCGTTTCAGGGCTTGGAGTTATGCCCTCGATCGAAAGACCTATAAAAATGTATTGTGACAACTCAGCAGCAATTACATTTGCCAATGAACCTGGAATCATGAAGGGCACCAAACATTTCCCGATTCGATATCACTATGTTAGGGAACAAGTGGATATTGGCGAGATCGAATTACTCAAAGTTCACACAGATAACAATTTAGCAGATCCATTAACGAAGGCTCTACCTGGAGGAAAGCTTAAAGAACTTTCTGAAGGCATAGGACTTCGTTTAGCTGATAGTTTCATGCATATCTGTGATTAGTGTTTGGATAAGGGATGTTGTAAAACAGTTATTAATTTTAAATGGAATAAAAATAATGGTTATGTTTGTTCATCATTTTCTTAATAATATTTCCTATATTTGCATGTTTATATCCTTGAATATGTTTATATATTCTAAACTATCCATTGCCAGTTAATGATATGGGAATATCATTAAATGAAGGTAAATCTGAGTATTGGTATAATATACTTGAAAGTATATTGATGCGTTGTCATGCCAATTTCACATGATATTCAAATTGTTTGAATATAGGACTAAATCCCGCCACATGAGTTTACTTTATGGATCTTGTCATTAAGTAAATCATGAGTATATAGTTATCCTCAGACTTGAGATGCCAGATAACTGTCATGCATGTAGTGCATTTCTTTGATTCAATTTAACGCTATACGTAACGGGTAGCTATACGGATTATTTTGGGAAGCGTTGCGAAGTGCATGTGCTATGCTCGTAGTCAAGATAGAATTTGTTCCTTCAAACTGTTTGGAGTTTCATACTGCTGGGCCCTCGTAGGATTGGTAAGATGTATGTGTGGCCACACCCAAGATCTCCCCTGAATAGTTCAGAAGATTTGGTAATCTTATTTAATCATAAACAACGAGAAACAGAATTATTAATAAAGAATGACTTAGATCCATATCTTTATTAATGTGGTATTAGAAACAAAAGGATGCCTATGATGATTTATCATCGAATGGTTTTTTCCAGGAGAACCACCACCCGAGTTGTTTTGGGGGCATTGGCGTGTTGCTATACGCTAACCAATGTCATTACACTTTTAATAGATTTCCAAGTGGGAGCTGTTAGAGTTTTAATGGAAAAATATTATCGTGTATGACTAGATTCGAACTCGGGAGCGAGGGATTGCACACTTTACGTATGAATGACTAACGTAAATAATTAATATATATAATAGTTACGTATTTTAATTATTTGGACACGAAATGATACATAACAGACGTTAAGTTATTAACCGAATTGACTAACGGTCGTTAAGTAAATAGTGGAAGGACTATTAGTGAAATTTGGAATAAAAGAAAGATCTAGAACCCCATATCTTGGGTATGGCCGATCGGTTCAATGGGTACCCAACCCATTAGTTTTCTTTTCCTCCAAGATACTATTCAATATAAATACAACATATTGGTTCTTTAGTTTTGGACTTTCGTGTGAAAAACTACTGTTACCACAAGTTGTTGTCTTTTGCTTTTCCTTCTTAAACAGTCGATTGGCATTTATTATAATAGTCAATCTATCACCAACTTTACAAGTGGGTTGATTGTATTTATTAAAGAATTCAATCAATCACTTAGGTGGATCGATTGTGTGTTCAAGTAAAACAAAGTTGTTTGGTTTTTCTTGTGTCCAATTTCTAGAACCATTCGTTAGTCGAGTAATAGTACGTGTGTTCGAGAACTCGTTAATATCTTACTTTAGATATTAATCTTGGATTGTGGAACAAAAAGGTAAGGGGTTCCACGTTAATCCTTTTGGTTGTTCAAGAAAAGAGAAGTTCAAGTTTGATCTTTGTTTAGCTAAGATCATAACGGTACGTTCCTATTTATTTTTCGGTATTACTTTATACATTTTAATATGATCCTTGCTTCCACTATTACGTGCTTTGATGTTTATGGTTATTTATTTATTTGAATGTCAAGTTATCTAAAACCAATAAAAACACTAATGAAACGTAAAAGTAAAGTGTTGGCTCTCGTAGACAAGTGCTTACTCGTATAACCTTTGCTTATTACGGCTTTGTATGACTCAAACTAACTTATTTGGAACCCACACTAACCGATTTTTAAAAAAAATTGTTTTCGTTTGGAATTTCGAGTCGTTTAAACTCAAATAAGTCAAAACTTATTGGAGCTTATCATGGTCTCCTTCATTACCTTATGGCTAAATCGAAAACTTGAAATGTTTAGTTGAGTTGTCACTTGAAAACTGTTTTGGAAGTGAAAAATGAAACACAAATCCTAAAAACAAACACGAGCACACTGTCTTCCTGCATGTATGCAAATATACCCCAGAACTGAAACACTATGTAACCAAATTGTTTGGGTAACAAAATAAAAGAAGCTGTCTGGTTTGTTGGGTGGGGCGCTGGGTTGCTAAGCGTGAGGTCAGGGGTTCGAACCCTGCATCTGTCATTTTTGTTTTTATTTCTTTTTGACAATTTTTCACAAATGGTACTTGAACTATTAATGGTTAGCTAATATCTTTTCAACAAAATTAATACTAAACATTCTAATTAGTTAGACTATTATATAAACTATATTTTGACACGGGATATTTTTGTGGCAATTGATTTATAGAGGGAAACTATTATTTACAGACGGAACATGCTCAAATTTTGTCAAATCCTTATACTTAATTTATTTTTCACAAACACTTTACTTGTGAATACTTTCCGTACTAAGTCTTTCGGTTACTCACGAACCAAAAACTTATTCGTCATGAATACTTTTATATACTCATATACATATTCGTACATTTGTCCAAGAGCCAATACTTACAAACACTTTGAAATGATTTAAACGTAAACTCTGCCACACAAGCAACATTAAACATAACCACTTGTAAACACTTATATTTATTTAAACACTTTGAGTCGTGAGTACACAAAACTGTAAGCTAAGAATTGTCATACTAATTTAGGTTGCGTGTTGGTGCTGCACAATATTGCTACTTGATTTATACAGTTCAGACGACAATTTTTGAGGTGAGTTATAGCCACACTTTTACTCTTATTACTTACTTTGCAAAACATTGGGGTGAGAAACATGCAAAACACTTTTCAAGGGCCAACACTATACTCATGTTTTATCAAACTATTACGCAACGATTAGCCTAAGCATTTGTATCCCCTTCATGCCCAAACTCATGAACCGTCAATTCCACTTGGGAAGCACGAATGCTATAAATAGATCTATTGGGGATGACACCCCCGTTCGGTTTGGCCAGGTTGACCAAACGCGAGCGTATAACATGTCGAAACACGAGTGTCTCAGGATAGACACTTACACGGGCCTTTAATTAACGTGCTTCTAGAGCATGCACATTGTCAAGCTTCGGTTGCATGAACATAGTGCTAGCGTAATAGAAATTTATATTGATGTGTCATCATACTCGTTGTGATGGTCACATGCTTTACTCATGGTCCAACTTTACTGCTTTATTATAAACCTATGAACTCACCAACCTTATGTTGACACTTTTAAGCAGGTTTTTCTCAGGTGCTTAACTTATGATGTATGATGTTTTGGAAGGCTTGGCATGGCAAGGTCATAGGCACATTTGGAGTGGATTAATACCCACACACGACCACTTTTGAATGGGACAACTTGACTTTATGGGCCTTATTTCCGCATCTTGAAACAATGTTGTAACTTTTATTAATTAAATTAATACACCTTAACGGATTAGAAAATATGTTCTCCATTACTTTGTGTTGTGATCCAATACATAGCACCCCATGACCCGAATGCTTCCGATGTACCGATTTTTGGGGTGTTACACGTGGATTCGCAACTGGACATGCGGATGGTATAAACCCCCTATCCCGAACCAGTATATATCGTGGTGTCATTTACTTGCTTTATATACTTTGGTTGTGCTTTTGGTTGTGATAGTTGTTGTATAACCACTTGTTGATCTTTGAGGCTTGAAGTATTTAAATCTCGAAGAAGCCGAAAAGACCGTATTCAGCCCCTCTACGGTTCTACACCACCAAATCCACCCAATCCACCTAGACCACGTACTCTAGGTGAGTACTCTCGACCTAGCCACGAAGGCTACCAAAACACCATTGAGCTTCCCGAAGAAGCCAGTGTGTCTCACTTGCGATCAGACACCATCCGGTTGGTGCAAAATGGATGTGCATTTCACGAACTTTGGTACGAAGACTCAAACCAACACCTTAAGGATTTTCTCAAAATCATAGATTCCATTGACCTTAACAGTGCCTATATAGAGACGACTCACTTGCTTCTATTCCAATTCTCTCTTCACGATCAAGCTAGCAATTTGCTTGAACGTTTACCCGCGGAATCCATCTCGACATGGGGTTATCTCACTTCTCGTTTCCTCACACAATTTTTCCCACCGGGGAGAACTACCAAGCTTAGGAATGACATCTTGATGTTCCGACAACATCATGGTGAAACTCTTTATGATGTGTGGACTCGTTTCTAGGACTTTCTTCAAAAGTCCCTCATTATGCCTGTTAGACCCATATCCCGGTTACGAATAGGCCCCACCCTAGATGGTGTATGCTAAGGACCTTATGTGAATTGTTGGTCAACAAAGTTACGTGGAAAGTCAAACCCGATAGTCGAGTGATAGTCAAATATGTGTTATAAAGTTATGGAAAGTATTATGTGCCACAAATAGATAGGAAATGAACTTCAAGGGCTTAAGTTGTCATATGTTAATTGTGTTATAAAGTAGTTGTGGCCAAAGTAAGAAAAAGGGAACTTAAGGGACTAGTTGTGTCATTTAGCCAAAGATGCAATCTAGCTAGATATATCTAGGATATTCTAGACATTCTACCATTATTTAGAGAGAGAGTTAAAGGCCGGTTCTTGGAGGAGAAAAAGAAGAGGGAAAAATGCAAGTATTGATGATCAAGTGTAGAGGTTAAGTCCAAGATCAAGAATTCAACCCTAGTGATAATCCTTATGCAAGTAAGTAACTTCAATCATGTTGAATTGATGATTTATGAATTAGGGTTTATGTACCTAATTTGGGGATAATGGGTAAATGGTGTTTTCAAGATGATTAATGGGTTTTAATGATTATGAGATAAAGTATATGGGTTTAGTTAGTATTCTAAAAGGGTGTTCATCATATGATCAAGTATGATCATATGATGATCAAGTAAGTTAAAGGGTGTGTTAGTTGTTATAGTTATTGATTATGTGTCATTAAGTGTTTATGAATGATGGTTGTGAACTAGGAAGATGAGGGTGATGATATGTTGATGGTGATGATGTGATGATGGTGATGATAATGGTGGAATCATGACTTGTAGCTTAGCTTTGGAAGCTAAGGTAAGTAACTTAGATTTCTATGTGTTTAATATGAATGTTCTCATGTTATGTGTTGATGAATGAGTTGTTAGGATTAACCCTTGGATTAGTAAGTTGGGATAATAGGAAGTGTGTTAATGAGTGAGGATCAAGAGATAGGGCAAGAGGTTGAAAGGTATAAGGTATGTTTATGTTTGTTATGTTTAATGTTATGGTGTAAATGGGATATGATTATGATGTTGTGATGTAAATGGTAATGAGATTGGCTTGGTTATGAGTCAATGACTAAGCATGTTCTTGATGCATATAATGTGAATGGAAGTATTGATCATGTACTAATCTAGTTACTTACTAAGCGTAAGCTTACCCTTTTAGTTGTTAATGTTTTGTAGGTCTATGTACGACGGAAGGAAGGTTTATGGGTCATAGCAAAGATTTGGAAGTGGATTTGGAAGATAATAAGTATTAGGAGCTAGGTAGGATACCGAGCTCGAGACAAGGTTGTACCCCCGAGAGTCTTTCTTATGGTTTGTATAATGTGTGTCGAGGTCGTTGTAAAGTTTGGATGGTTAACGGCGTGTCTAAGTGTGTTAAATGGTTTACGGTCAATGTTTAAATGGGTGTTTGGTTTAAGTGTGTTTGTACCCATTTTGGGTTGTAATCGGGTCAAGTGTCGTTGGAACGTGTTTGATATGTTAAATAAATGAAGTTGGTCAAGTTTGGTGTAAAACGGAAGTCGTATGGGTGGTATGTAGTGAAATGGGTCAAAATGGGTGTTATGCTTAACCCATCAGTCTAGGATCCACTTTTAGGTTCCAAAGTCTGGACCTAAGTGTGGATCCAGTTTACTCATCTTGGTTATGAATTCAGGATCTACTTTTAGGTTCCAATATCTGGACCTAAGTGTGGATCAAGGTGGTCATCTTGGTTATGAAATGGTCTTTTGGTTATGAAATGGTCATCTTGTTAATGAGTCGAAATGTTCATCTTGGTTATGGACGTGGATTTTTATAAATGGTCAAAAGAGTATCGAAATGTATAGTAAAGTCAAGCGTTTCCGCGTGAAAAGTTTTAAGTTTTGGTCAAAGCGGGCACGGGGTGTAACAACTTGGTATCAGAGCTTCGGTTTAAGTGAATTAGGTTTCCACTATAGGTTGCCTAGACTTAAACCACTCGTAGACGCGTTGAATGTAAGTTAAAGTAATGCGACTAGTAGGTGCCTTTGAGGTATGACGTAGAAATGCTTATAGTAATAATGAGATTAGATTATAACTGAGGTGTAATGTGAATGTTGTGATGTGGGACGTGGTGAAATATAAGAGTAACGAATTAGACGCGAAATATAGATTGCCTTAATTATGCGATGGAATGCAAGACGTGGTATATGTACTTAAGTCGATAAGTGTGGTACGTGTCTTATGGTATCAACGTATATGTGAAGTAATTCTATGTTTGATGTATGGTGCTAAGTGTTAAATACGCAAATGATAGTTTTTGCGTCGGAAGTCTAAAGTTCTAATTTTGTGAATCAAGGCCTTAAAGGTTATGAGTTGTAGGTGAAGAATGTGTCATAGTATAATACATAAAAGATCAAAATCTACTTAGATTCCAATAATAGTGGTTTGATGAATGACTTGTATGTATTGTGTCCGAAAGAATGATGATCTAGTAAAGGTTAAAGGATTGAGTAAGACTTGTCTTATGGGAACGTTAAGGATAGATAAGTTTGGGTATGTGAAGAAGGTTTAGATGCTCGAGTAAGATGTATGAATGAAATAAGTAACTGTAAAATATTAAAGAAACGAATAGGTAGTGACGGATACATGATGTAGCTATTGGATAGATTGATGAGGCAAAATAGAAATTGCCTCAATAAAAATAGATGAATGATATGATAGACCTGTTTAAATGTTTTAAATTATAATTTGATAATAGACTAATGAAGTATGAGTGTTTAGTAACGTTTATCTTTAAGTATGCATAAAATTAAGTATGTACTAACGCGTTCGTCGTTTATGTGTAAGGTGATAATGAATGCGTGTCATAATGTGAAGTGTAGAATAATTGAAAAAGTAAACTACAAGGGAACTTGAATTAGATAAGTCACGACTAGAATTCTAGTCGTGGCATGAAGTGATAGAAACTGGGTAGATGAACGAGTTTAGATTACGACGTAAGACCAATATATGGTCTAGAAAATAATTCATGTTTAATGTTAGGTTAAGCCATGTCAAGATTAAAATGAGTTAATTGGGATTGAAATAGACGATATTAAAAGAATGAACATGTGTAAAATAAAGCAAGAGAATAACATGAAGTTGACAAGAAAACGATAAGTGTAATGTGACAACTCAAATGAACTATAACGTATATATTCATGTGTTCTAAAGTATGAAAAAGATAAGTATTACTAAGATGGTATCAGGGAAATGAAAGGTGATAGGTGAGCGATCGAAGGTGCTTGAGGCAAAGAGAAGAGAAAATGAAAACGTGGTAGTCTAAGAAATGCTTGCATAAGGAATAAATTGGTGATGCATAGAATTGGAAAACTAGAAGCGACTAACTAGTGATGACACGTAGTAAATTGTTAACCGTACACCTTGGTTGGTGCCGGTGATTACATAATGATTATATAAATGTATGTTAAAGTAACGGTAATGGAAAATAGGTAGGAACGATAAGTGGTATTAGAAATGGACTAGCAAGCGAAGTAAGAAATAACGCTCTAAGTACGGATCGTAATGATAATAAGTGTACTAAGATATAGCGTGAAAAGACAAGATGAAACTAACGAAGTAATGATTAAACATTTAATAACTTGAAGGTTAAAGAATGAGGTTAGGGAATGATAGCACGAAATGAGACCAACATATGGTCTCATTATATTTAGTGACTAAAGATTAATATTGAAGTGGTATAGAGACAGGGTAATGGTAAGGTAAAGCATGTGAGGCCTAAGTGTGAACGTGAAGTGGTGATAAAGAGTGTTGGTATATATATATATATATATATATATATATATATATATATGATGGAACTCAAACAAAAAAGTTTGAATGCTAAAGGCTAGATGCTATAAGCTAAGAATGTAAATGAGAATGAGATGAGTAGGTGGGAAGATTGAGCATGTGCATGAACTTGTAGTAATGATAACGATGTTATGGTAATGTGTAATGAAAGTGAGAATGACTTGACGTGTTGATTGATAATTGCCTAATAAATTAAAAGTTATAGAATGAGACTAAAGCAAAATGATATGCAAAGGATGACCAAGAGCGGCATTTCTCTAAACGCATAAATAAGTAATGAGATGAGCTAAGGGATGAGAATAAGAATGTGAAAGGTTAAGAACGTAAGTGAGAATGATATGAGTAAGTATGAAGTTAAGGTAACGACCTGGAATCATCATTATCACGGCTAATGTGCCTCATTAGCGGTGCTTATTAAAACGAAAGTATTGGTAAATAAAACATGATGAAAATGTGTAAATGACCAAAATGTGTAGGAAAAAGAAATGATGCTAACGAATGTAGTTAAACCTATGTAAGGTTTAAACACGGGAAAAGGCGGATAGGCTAAATGGTAAAGTAAGGATGTGAGAAAGATTAATGTGGATTAAGAATGTAGGACGATAAACACATAGAAAATGTGCCATTATAATAAGCAGGTTCATATGCTCTATGAGCTTGCGTTCACTAAATAAAATGGATGAGATAATGTGCGTATGTTAAAACGTTAATAGCTTGGATCCAATGTTATAATGTGAAAGTGATAAAGTGCGAATAATAAAGATCCTTCGGGATGAATGTTAATGATCCTTCGGGTGAACGTTAAAAATGGTATCCTTCGGGATGACCAAGTCAATGAATGTTAAGAAATCCTTCGGGATATGTTAAGGATCCTTCGGGATAAAACGTATTGCCTTCATCGGCAAATGGGGTTGCCTACATCCTTGGCAATAAAAATATCCCCATAATGAATGTGTTAATGATATGGATCCAAGTCTAAAAAGGAGATATGAAGTATAAACAGGATGAAAGAATAAAAGTTAAATTGGGAAATAGGAGTAATAGTGTTATGTCGGGAGTACATAACCATGAGTTTATATTTCTTGATTTACATCGATTGGGACGCCTCTCCATGTAAATGAGGAAGTATAAATGGGTGGGCTTATGTGTTGCCGACACGGCACGAGTAGGGTTAGAGAAGTAGAAAGCGTAAGTCTAGAGTTAGCTAAGAATTATAAGGACTAAGATAGGAGGATTAAGATTAGAGTACGTCTTGTAGTGAGAACTTATGAGAAACCTATGTTTTGAGTGTTAAGTCTAAGTTGAAGGAATTAAGGAATTGTAATGACATTTCAAAATGTTATAATACGTGATTGTGCCGTGGAGCAAAATGTGAGTAATAGAAATAGTTGATGATAAATGTCATGTGTAATGTGACGAAAAATGTTAAAGTATGATGCTATGAAGCTAATTCATGTAATATTCTTTGAGACTTGTAAGAAAAGCAAAAATGACGTGAAGAAAAGAGTAGAATAGCTGAGGGAATTGTAGGGACTTAAAAGAAGTGATTAAGTAGTGTGATAAAACGTGAAAGCATTAGCCAAGTGTATTTATGCAAAGTTAAATAGTTTGGTTTTCCCTAGTAACATGAAGTCCAAGAAAGAGAATATACAATGAGCAAGTGGAAATGTGATGTAACGATAATAGAGCGGATTAGAATGATGACTAGTTGTACAAAGTATGTTTTGTATTATGTAAATCTAAGCAAGAGTTGTACGGTATAAAAGTAAACGGGAAGTAATGGGGATTAAGGATATGTGATATGTTATAGTATGCTTAGAGTTGCAAGATCACTTAGATCGTTGCACTAAATAAACTAGAAATTTTAGTGCTAGGATTGAGAAGTATAATGTGACTACGTTTTGGATAGTAAAGAATGACAGATTTCGGGGACGAAATCTAAATAAGGGGGTAGAATTGTTAGACCCATATCCCGGTTACGAATAGGCCCCACCCTAGATGGTGTATGCTAAGGACCTTATGTGAATTGTTGGTCAACAAAGTTACGTGGAAAGTCAAACCCGATAGTCGAGTGATAGTCAACTATGTGGTATAAAGTTATGGAAAGTATTATGTGCCACAAATAGATAGGAAATGAACTTCAAGGGCTTAAGTTGTCATATGTTAAATGTGTTATAAAGTAGTTGTGGCGAAAGTAAGAAAAAGGGAACTTAAGGGACTAGTTGTATCATTTAGCCAAAGATGCAATCTAGCTAGATATATCTAGGATATTCTAGACATTCTACCATTATTTAAAGAGAGAGTTAAAGGCCGGTTCTTGGAGGAGAATGTTAGGAATTAGTATATCTAGTTTTATTTCATTACTGCTGATAGTATAGTTGTGTTCCTACTGGCAGGTATGTAGTTCCTGCTGGTATGGTTCCTGTTGTTAGTAGCAGTTTGTTTCTGCTAGTAGTTATTATTTTGTTTCCGTATTATTAGAAGGTGAGGATATGCATGAGTTATATTAGGAAGTGATAGGGCATATCTTTTTGTAATGGGCTGGATTAGGGTTTCTTAGAATATAAGAGAAACACACAGCCATTAATATTGGCACATCGAAAAAAAACAATTTCATTAGTGAATCAAAGATCCATAGAGGATTAAGAGTTATTAGTTCTTCTTCTTTCAATTCTATTGTTTATATTCCGCGTAAACAGTAGTTCAATTATTAGAGTCTCTCTTAGTTTGTTTGTGATTACATAAACATTCTATTGATCTTAACCAGCTCAAAGATCTATCAAGGAGGCACGATCCAACAAGTGGTATCAGAGAATGTTTATGTAATCAATAGAATGTTTATGTAATCACAAACAAACTAAGAGAGACTCTAACAATTGAACTACTGTTTACGCGTAATATAAACAATAGAATTAAAAGAAGAAGAACTAATAACTCTTGATCCTCTATGGATCTTTGATTCACTAATGAAAGTGTTTTTTTTCAATCTTCCAATATCAATGGTTGTGTGTTTCTTTTATATTCTAAGAAACCCTAATCCAGCCCATTACAAGAAGATATGCCCTATCACTTCCTAATATAACTCATGCATATCCTCACCTTCTAATAATACGGAAACAAAATAATAACTACCAGCAGAAACAAACTGCTACTAACAGCAGGAACCATACTAGCAGGAACTACATACCTGCCAGTAGGAACACAACTATACTATCAGCAGTAATGAAATAAAACTAGATATACTAATTCCTAACAATCCTCCCCTAAACTTGAATTTGACTAGGTTAAGTTCAAGTTTCCAGATAGATCTTTGACGTCCAGGGCTAGAGGATTGAACTGCAGCAGCATCAGTAAATAACCAGCAGCAACATCAGCATGAATCACAAGCAATAATATCCAAATCAGCTCCATTAATTATACTCGCCCAAATTATTGCCGATCAGACACATAGCAGGTTTGACCAATTATGAATCGAGAAACAATTTTAATGTCCTGACCCCACACAGTACGCAGCATCACAGACCCACTTTATCCAAACCGAATAACAAAAGTGAATTAATCACTTTGACCACAACTGACAGAGTGAATAATCAACATCAGTAGCCCACGTTTGACCACCAAATATGCAATATAGCCCCACAATCCAATTAATTCACTAGCAGCAACATTTAACCAGCATTAAGACCAAGGATCCAGCAGCAACATGAGTAGATTTGATGAGCCTTTACCAAGTAGCTACTCACTCTTGGGCTAGCTAGTCCTTTGGTGAAATCATGGCATCACCCTGGTGAACTAGTAACCAGTCCAACACTTAGAACGTGAATCAATGGTGTGTTGGAATACCCTAATGATTTTTGGCAAATCATCACAGCCATAAACGGATTTGAAATGTCTTTACCTGTAGCCGTTTGCTCAGGACTAGCCAATTCTTGGTTCATTACATGACCTTGGTGAATTGATTACCAAATATGGTTTTCCACTGCCTTTACCACAAGCCATACTCTTGTGGGCTAGCCAATGCTTTGGAAACCCTAAAGGGTAAAATCCATGGCGAATTGAAAACCATTTCAACTCTCAGTAATGAAACATGGGTGAGTTGAGAACCCTATAGTTTTGAGCAAACTATTACAGCTGTCAACGGATTTGATGATCACACCAGAGCCGTACCCTCATGGTGAGTCAACTCTTTCTTGTCTGTGAGACATGGTGAGTTGATTACCATTTGTTGTGTGGTTAGAAACCAACACTGTACCTGCAAATGAGTTAGTAGACAATATACAAGATTTTTTTTTTTTTAACTAATAATGAAACAAAATAAAAGAAAATGAAAAAGATAAAAAAAAAATGTACAACAATAATTTTTTTTTTTTTGAAGCAACCAGCAGAAATGGTGTTACCAGCAGGAACTGGAACACTGCCAGCAGAAACCGAAGCACTACCAGCAGTAACAATTCAAGCGTAGCAGCAGAATCCATGTGAGAGCAGCAGCAATGAAAAGTTAATGCAGCAGCAGAAATAACAATCAATCGAACCAGAATAAATTCATGCCCCACAGTTGACTGAGATCAGTATCAATTCATCACAGTCAACATTCTCACTTAATCATTCTCCTTAATCAATGCCCCATGTATCGATGCTATAACCGACCCCACGTCTGGTCTTCACCCAATCACAAATCGATTGCGTCTGACATTAACCAAATGCAATACGAGAATATAATAATAGAAGCCCCACGTGAGTCAGTACCATTAAATCAAATCAGTTTCACAAACGACAACCAAATCACATTCGAGATGACACACCTTCATTCAATCTTGTACCCATCACCGATTAATTGAATTAATAAAGAATTTGACAGCCCCACATGTTATCAAAATTGATTACTGCTATTGAGTCAGAGGGACCCAGCTAGGGGTGTCTGTAGGGTCGGGTCAACCCGACCCGAACCCGAACCCTATCGGGTCGGGTCTAATCGGGTCAAAAAATCTAGTCGGGTTGTTTTTGACCCGACCCGATAACCCGATAATGTTATCGGGTCGGGTTCGGGTTAAATAAAAAATACTATCGGGTTATCGGGTCAACCCGATAAGACCCGACAAGATTCAACCCGATAAGACCATTTGAATTATATTGATTTGTAGCAGTATTGTATTGTTGGTGATTACTTAATTCTGTCATGAACTCATGAACCAATGGTTAAGTCTGGCACATGACTTATCTACTGCAATAGCAAACAAGCAATAAACCAATACTCAGTTGCTTTGACACAAGACTCATATACGATTATACCCCTATGCTTAGTTATTTCTGCAGCTTGTGTAAAAGCAAGTGGTACATAGGTTTTAACTGAAACATTACCCTTTTTGCAAGTTTACTTATATAGTGATGCACTTTTATGTCCCAATTGTGTGCATATTCTTGATAAACACCATTTATTTTCACTATAAAGAATGTATTGTATCTGCTATTTCTTTATATGGTAAACGTAAGTCTACTGCTCCACCAGTAAAAAAACTCCATTAGGCACATAACCAGTTAATTAATGTAAAGACTGGGCTGAAAATTGCAGAGCTCAGTTGGCCGCATCCCAATATCGATATAAACTTACCTGATATCTTGGCTAGATATCTAATATACATAAATTTATGGTTAAGGATAGACTCGACCTATTGCCATTAAAACTAGTTTGGAAAGCACCTGTCTTTGTGACTTCATATCCTCACAGAACCACAGACGTTAAACGACTTCATCTGCCTTAAATCTGAAGAAGAATATTCAGTTGAAGTTGGTACTAAGAGAAACCTGCACCTAAACGTAGATGGATGAAAGAATCGATTCACACACACTAATTCGATGTTTTACTTAAGTCATGCCATCGTTCGTCCATTTCTCGAATACTACTCTTACTTAATCGGGTCACCCGATAACCCGAATCACCCGACCCTACCTAACCCGACCCGACTACCACCCGAACCCGATAACCCGATTCCTTATCGGGTCGGGTGTCGGGTGAGTTTTTAAAAAATCAAAACCTGACTCAACCCGACCCGACAGACCCGATAACCCGATAACCCGACCCGATAACACCCCTAGACCCAGCCACCATTAATTTGACCAAAATCCACAAGCGACATCCATAATAAATTCAATGACCAAACAGATGCGATCTCAGAATAACAATAATATACAACAATAAGCCTCCCCTTAGGCTTATGCCTCCCCTCAAACACAGCAATGATGAGATCCACCATTTCTCTTGGATCCCTTTCTCAAATAATGACCATTGTGTCTCCAAGACCAACCTCTTATGTATTGAACCTCATGATCCCATCTTTGCCCCCCCACATACATTGGGTCATAATACATAAACCTATAATCATTCTGAAATAAAGAGCTTGTAGGTCTGTGAAAAGGTCTAGCAGCATTCCTTTTCCAACCAGCAGAATTAGTTCTACCAGCTGGAACTGGCTTACCAGCAGGAACAGCTGCGGGTCTAAAAGGCCTACCAGCAGCAACATGCGCTGGTCGTTTTGCATTACCAGCAGGAAATGCATTTGCTCTAGGGACAAATGGGGGTATATTCTCTACATTTTTCCATACTGATCTAGGTTTTTGTTGTTCAGCACACACACCCATTCTACTCTCATGATAATTACAGTCTTTAATGAGATGAGAGTAACTACCACACACAAAAACATGATTTCTTTCTAAAAGATTTTTTTTTTACCTGACTTTTCTTATTACAAACAAAATTATCACTATCATAATTAGAGACAAAATTGTTTTTAACAGAGTTAAGTGAAAAAGAAGCTGTTTTTGAAATAGATTCATCATCAGCCAATCTTGTGGATAAGTCATTAGGCCTGTGTGTGGCAGACTTATCACTTGAATCACATGAGATATAATCATCAGACTTGGGTTGAGAGGATTTGTCACTGTTAGAACAAGAGACAAAGTCTTTAGTTTCACAGTCTGAAGTAGGCAAGTCAATGGACTTTTTGCCATAGGTCATGAGTGATTCATCAAAGTCTATGTCAGAATAGGTAGAGGTAGGCATAAAAATTCCTCTTATAGATGGAGGAACAGCATTCATTCCCCCTTATTTGACATACTTAACAGGAATTTGGTAATCTACCTCCTTAGGGGTAGGGTCAAATATACTTGGGTCACTAGGGTCATATACATCATCAGGCCCAACATCATACCCCAACCCTCTCTTACATCTTACAGACTGAGTACTGTTATTTAGTTTGACTAGGTTTTTAGCTGATTCTTTCCATGCATTATGTCTAGCCAATTCAGTATCTAACTTAGTCTGTAATTCCTGTTTTTCTAACACCACCTTAGCATTTACTCTCTCAGAATGTTTTAGACAGTTAGTGGTGTTCTCTAAGTCTCTCTCCAAAACCCTAACCTTTTCCTCATATGCTAACTGATTAGATTGGTACCAAGCCTTTTGTTTTTCTAAAGTTTTAACAGCCTTTTCATAAGCTTGAACTTTAACAAACAATTCTTTATATTGAGGCTCTATATCATCAAACTCTCTCTTAAGAGCAGCATATTTAATTTCACAACCAAAGGGACAATTTTGTACCTGAGATGGGTAGCCCATCAAACCAAATTCCCCAGCCGCTTGTGCCTTATCACCATATCCAGCAATCATCTCACAAACTTGAGTGGCACTTCTTTCCTCATCATCTCCCTCATCATGTGAACGGTCCACCATGGAATCAGATAGCAAGGATTTAATCTTCATGGCAAATGTCTCAAAAGAATCATCTGATCCGAATGAAGTCATTGTATGAGGGTTTAAGGGATTTGTTTCAAAGGGTTTAACTGATTCCACCAGGCTTAACAAATGTCAGACAAGAATTAACAATCACTGCCACCAATCCACAATTAATTCACAATCGACAAAAACGAATCAGTCCCACAAAACGAGACAACAATAGCAGCAATAATAACCCACTTGCCTTAACAAATGACAACAATGAATTATCACCAATCAATTCACCAATAAATGATTCTGCTCCAATCAATTGCACGTGACAGATGATGAAACAAATTAAATATACCAATCATGCGACAAAACAAATTAATCAATATTTATCACCGTCCCATGATCTTAAAATTCAACCGAATCTTTTGACTAGCAACAAATTGATGTGATCAGCCCCACAACCAATTTATTATACCACGCACCCAATTAATAATGAATTCGATCAGTACGAGGTTTATTTAAAGATTCGATACCAAAGAATGAATAGCGATTACCTCAGAATTTTTAGATCAGCATCTGTCAACAATAATTCTTTACCAGATCTGCTTCTGTTCTCTTCTTCTTTCACAGAGTCTCTAACCAGTCTCTGATACCACTTGTTGGATCGTGCCTCCTTGATAGATCTTTGAGCTGGTTAAGATCAATAGAATGTTTATGTAATCACAAACAAACTAAGAGAGACTCTAACAATTGAACTACTGTTTACGCGGAATATAAACAATAGAATTGAAAGAAGAAGAACTAATAACTCTTGATCCTCTATGGATCTTTGATTCACTAACGAAATTGTTTTTTTTTCCGATCTTCCAATATCAATGGCTGTGTGTTTCTTTTATATTCTAAGAAACCCTAATCCAGCCCATTACAAGAAGATATGCCCTATCACTTCCTAATATAACTCATGCATATCCTCACCTTCTAATAATACGGAAACAAAATAATAACTACCAGCAGAAACAAACTGCTACTAACAGCAGGAACCATACCAGTAGGAACTACATGCCTGCCAGTAGGAACACAACTATACTATCAGCAGTAATGAAATAAAACTAGATATACTAATTCCTAACAGAGAAAAGAAGAGGGAAAAATGCAAGTATTGATGATCAAGTGTAAAGGTTAAGTCCAAGATCAAGAATTTAACCCTAGTGATAATCCTTATGCAAGTAAGTAACTTCAATCATGTTGAATTGATGATTTATGAATTAGGGTTTATGTACCTAATTTGGGGATAATGGGTAGATGGTGTTTTCAAGATGATTAATGGGTTTTAATGATTATGAGATAAAGTATATGGGTTTAGTTAGTATTCTAAAAGGGTGTTCATCATATGATCAAGTATGATCATATGATGATCAAGTAAGTTAAAGGGTGTGTTAGTTGTTATAGTTATTGATTATGTGTCATTAAGTGTTTATGAATGATGGTTGTGAACTAGGAAGATGAGGGTGATGATATGTTGATGGTGATGATGTGATGATGGTGATGATAATGGTGGAATCATGACTTGTAGCTTAGCTTTGGAAGCTAAGGTAAGTAACTTAGATTTCTATGTGTTTAATATGAATGTTCTCATGTTATGTGTTGATGAATGAGTTGTTAGGATTAACCCTTGGATTAGTAAGTTGGGATAATAGGAAGTGTGTTAATGAGTGAGGATCAAGAGATAGGGCAAGAGGTTGAAAGGTATAAGGTATGTTTATGTTTGTTATGTTTAATGTTATGGTGTAAATGGGATATGATTATGATGTTGTGATGTAAATGGTAATGAGATTGGCTTGGTTATGAGTCAATGACTAAGCATGTTCTTGATGCATATAATGTGAATGGAAGTATTGATCATGTACTAATTATTACTTACTAGCTAAGCTTACCCTTTTAGTTGTTAATGTTTTGTAGGTCTATGTACGACGGAAGGAAGGTTTATGGGTCATAGCAAGGATTTGGAAGTGGATTTGGAAGATAATAAGTATTAGGAGCTAGGTAGGATACCGAGCTCGAGACAAGGTTGTACCCCGAGAGTCTTTCTTATGGTTTATATAATGTGTGTCGAGGTCGTTGTAAAGTTTGGATGGTTAACGGCGTGTCTAAGTGTGTTAAATGGTTTACGGTCAATGTTTAAATGGGTGTTTGGTTTAAGTGTGTTTGTACCCATTTTGGGTTGTAATCGGGTCAAGTGTCGTTGGAACATGTTTGATATGTTAAATAAATGAAGTTGGTCAAGTTTGGTGTAAAACGAAAGTCGTATGGGTGGTATGTAGTGAAATGGGTCAAAATGGGTGTTATGCTTAACCCATCAGTCTAGGATCCACTTTTAGGTTCCAAAGTCTGGACCTAAGTGTGGATCCAGTTTACTCATCTTGGTTATGAATTCAGGATCTACTTTTAGGTTCCAATATCTGGACCTAAGTGTGGATCAAGGTGGTCATCTTGGTTATGAAATGGTCTTTTGGTTATGAAATGGTCATCTTGTTAATGAGTCGAAATGTTCATCTTGGTTATGGACGTGGATTTTTATAAATGGTCAAAAGAGTATCGAAATGTATAGTAAAGTCAAGCGTTTCTGCGTGAAAAGTTTTAAGTTTTGGTCAAAGCGGGCATGGGGTGTAACAATGCCATTGATCTTTGACTCCAAGTTCAAATATTTTATGATCATGTCAACTATTCCACTAAGCAAGCCATCGGCCATGCGGCTGGTGGTAAGCTTTGTGACAAAAAAGCCAAGGAATCGTGGGCCATAATAGAGGGCTTTGCCCTCTATGACAACGAAAGTTGGATTGACTCACGTGAACTTGTGGGAAAATCGGTCACAACAATATCCTTGCCTTCCAACGTCTCTAACATTTCTGACCGTGCGCTCATTGAGCATGAAGATCAAGTAAAATACTTAATGAGTTCCTATGATGCTCCTAAACCTTACATCAAGTGAACAAAATCGCTTCTTCATGTGAGTTATGTAGTGGTCCCCACGACACTCGTGATTGCATGGAAAATCCCGAGTAAACTTTTGCTGATTACGCATCCTCGCGTACCGACGAAGTGAGAGGTAAGTGGTTCAACTTCAAACCCGAGAAAAACACTTTCGGTGATTCATACAATCCGTTTTGGAAGAATCATCTAAACTTTCGGTGGAGAGAAATCAAAACACATCTCAAAACAATTTTTCAAACCCACTTAATCGTTTTCAAACAAACGGTTCGTCCTCGAATCGTACCTTCAACAATAATCCTCAAAATTCAAACAATCAAACCAATCTTGAAGGATTAGTGTCTAATTTTATGTCATATCAAGAAGCTCGCTTGTCCAAGTTTGAAGCCGATTTCAAACAACAACAAAGCGAGATGACAAATAAAATTGATACCCTCTTAAAGGTCCTCAGTGATCGAATGATGGGTGCACTCCCAAGTGACACTGTCAAGAACTCGAAACTAAATGTCAACTCTATTTCATTGGTTTTGTCTGATCGTTCTCGACCTCAAAAGGAAGGTGCATCTCAATGCCCTTCTAATTCTCCCAATTCAGTCAAACACAATTAAAACGTGTTTCAAACAAATAAAATGTTTTAAAAGACCAAAAACACACCAAAAATTCACCAAGTGAAGTGTCGGTCAACCAAGTTAAGGAAACACCAAATATCCAAGAACCCGAAACAACTCTTAATGATGAATTCAAATATTTACATCTCAATCTTCCGGTTCTTGAAGTCTTAGCTCACGCTCCTCTTTATAATACCCTCTTGGATAAATACGTTGAATGTTGGATGGTTGTCAGCCCAGAACAGGGTGAAGATAATCAATAGCCTAGCTAATTACCAATGAATGGTTACCAGATATCACTTGGAATCGTGTTATCACTTTCCTAAGTAAACTATTCGACCCTAATGCCTGGGTATCACGAATATCTACTTGGGATAAGACCAAATGTATGTTATTGAATTAGGCACCAATCAATAACCCTTCACATACAAGTGTTATATGTTTTCTGTTGTCTCTATCCATGCAGATGTGTTTGATCTCGCATTTATAGGTAAGATCACTCAACCCTAGTCAATGGAATTATGAGTGATTAACGGCCTATTAATCACCACATAATTAGCCTCCATAATAATAGGAATTAGTGATTACATGACCAATTAAACGTGGTCATTAAAGCAGTTTTAACTGCCACTTGAATAGGTCAAAGCCGTTACAAGTTAGTAATGATTCAGTCTCAGCTAGTTGATTCACTTGCTGATGAGCTAGTCCCTGAGGGTTTCTCCCTGAGAATGTTCACTGAGAGGTTCACTCCCTGAAGACATGAACTCTCTGATGAGACAACTCCCTAATGAGATTCTTTAGCCTGAGCTGAACTCATCAAATAATGAATACCGTTCAGTCCAGAATGTCACTCACTGGCGAGTGCACTCACTGAACTTCATCAGGAACCATACTTAACCACTATCTGAGTCAGGGTGTTCAGGGACCTTATGGGTTTACACTCCGTACCTCCTGACCCATTACCAGGTGTGAACTGATCCCTCAAGTGCACTAAATTTTCCAACAATCCTCCCCAAATTTAGTTCACTTCCTTTGCATGAAAATTAAACATTAAACAAAACAAGTGCATAAACGAAAATATCCTGAGGATTGAATTTCCATCTTAGTACATTACACGTTCAAATATTCGAGAATCAGGGTGTTCTAAGAATTGAACCCTTCAACCCATTTGAATACCTGAAGATAAAATACACACAAGTTTTCAAACACTTAAACGCTCCTGACACTTTACAAGCCATGTGTCCATATCCAATTCATAAATGTTGTAAGAGCCAAAAGTCCTAAGCTCTCTGAAGCGGCAAAACTTCAACATTCACATAGGTGGTTCCTCTTTATTCATGCTCCTGCCAAGCATTTTTTCAAAGAAATTAACCATTAAGAAGTAAAAGCTTCATCCTCCTTTCCAGCAGGTTCCGAGCACAAACCTTGGGATGATTGTGAAACATGTTCTCCAGTCCACTGAATGTTCAGCTTTCCACATTGAACTCAGCCCCCAAGTTTCCTCAGGAGGGAGTTGGGTGTCTTAGCATTCATGTTGACATAAATAATGCCTAAAAACATTATTTATATCTCTATGTTTTAATGATCACAAAATTTAAACTCATTAAACATAAACTTATCAAATAAACAAGTATTTAGTTGTAAATATTCACTTCTACAACTTAATCACTTAAGGTATGAATAAACAAGTACTTAATGCATTATATGATCAAAGGAACATTTTCTTAATAACTAGATTTTTTATAAAACATCAAAAAACATTTTATATATTTTGAAAAACATTTTTGGTATTAAATAAAAATGTTTAATCTTTTATAAAAATATGAATTCAAATTTTTAACCAAAATCAGTTAAAATGTTCCAGAAAAACCTTCCCCACAAAAGGACAAAACTGGCCAACGTTCAGCAAGGGCGGCCCCCTTAATTTTACTAGGCGGCCCCCTTAAAATTAAGGGGGCCGCCCCCTATTTAAGGAGGCCGGCCACGCTCCAGTAGGGTCCAGCTGTCCAGATTTTTCTCCTATAAATACCAGCCTTCCCCTGGATTTTTACTTACCTTTTGCACACTGAAACTTTCTGTTTTAAATCACATTTCATATTTTCAAAAACCCTTTGATCATATAATCTTAAGCTTTGGTTTCTAAGTGATCCAAGCTTCCTTCATCCAAGTGCAAAAGAAGAATACTCCTTCAACAACTAGAGAAGAAGTATTGCAACTTAGATACCTAAGTTGTTTGTGTCATCATACATTTGTATATAAGTTGTGTATTGTTGTTAGATAGTTGTGTGCATAATTGTTTGGGATAGGTTAGTGTGTAAGTAGAGAAGTTGTGTTGTTAAGGTGTGTAGGTAGTGAAGGTGTGAAGAAGTAGAAGTGTACATAGGTTGTACTTAGTTGTGAAGTGTCGTGAAGAAGTCGTGAAGAAGTAGTGAAGAAGTTGTGAAGAAATCGTGAAGAAGTCGTGAAGAAGAAGGTGTGATTAAGTCGTGTTTAAGTTGTGAAATTGGTTCTAGCTACGATTAGAACTCGACATCTAGCTTTGTGTCGTTAAGCCGGTGTAAGCTAAAGTTGTGTAAGGTTTTCTCCGCCATAAGGGAGCTTGTTGACATAGTGAAGAAAACTCTCGAGTTAGGTGCTCGGGGAGTGGAGT
The DNA here is from genome assembly GCA_021014915.2 of Artemisia tridentata subsp. tridentata. NCBI lineage: Eukaryota > Viridiplantae > Streptophyta > Magnoliopsida > Asterales > Asteraceae > Artemisia > Artemisia tridentata. The sequence continues at coordinate 151,336,298 of CP139509.1, forward strand.
AGGGCAAGGAAGGTGTCCTTGTAGCCGAACCACTATAAATCTCTTGTCTCTCGGTTAGATCTTTCCATCTCTAACTTTCATTTCATTTTATTACCTTACTTGCATTACTTATTTATATTTACTTATATACATATTGTTCATATTGTTCAAAGAATTGAGATCACATATATTCGAATCTAAGTTTTAAAAAATAAACAAAGTTTTCACAATAAATTTTAAAAGGACATAAAACTATTCAACCCCCCTTCTAGTTTTCCACAATTCAGTGACTAAGTTGGACTTAAACCTATCCCTTTAGCAGACTTTAAAACCAAGTCTCTAGCCAAACCCTTCGTCAAGTGATCAGCTAAGTTTTGTTGAGATCTAACAAACTCTATAGATACCACCCCATTCATGATAAGCTCACGAATCATGCTATGTCTGACACCTAAGTGTCTAGACTTCCCATTGTACATCTGGCTATAAGCCTTTGCCAATGTAGCAGCACTATCACAACGGATAGAAATAGGTGCTATAGGTTTAGGCCACAAAGGAATCTCAAGAAGCAAGTTTTTCAACCATTCAGCTTCTTTACCAGCAGCTGCTAAAGCCACAAATTCAGATTCCATTGTTGAACTGGTGATGCAAGTTTGTTTCTTGGATGCCCAAGAAATTGCACCTCCACCAAGTAGGAATACCCAGCCACTAGTAGACGAATTGTCTTCAGTGTTACTGATCCAACTTGCATCAGTGTAACCTTCTAATACTGAAGGATAACCAGTATATGAGAGACTATAATCCATAGTTCTCTTCAAATACTTCAGTACCCTCTGAATTGCTTGCCAATGATGAGCACTAGGATTACTAGTATACCTGCTCAATTTTCCCACTGCAAAAGCAATATCAGGCCTGGTACAAGTCATGGCATACATCAGACAGCCAATCACCCTAGAATACTCAAGTTGAGATACAGCTTTGCCAGTATTAGGCATTAGCTTCTCAGTAGTATCCATAGGTGTACTCACTGGAGTACAATCAGAGTGGTTGAATTTCCTCAGTACCTTCTCAATATAATGAGATTGAGTGATAGAAATTCCCTTACTCTCATGTTTGATCCTTATACCAAGGATAACATCAGCCTCCCCCATGTCTTTCATAGAGAACCTTGATGACAAAAATTCCTTTGTCAGGTCAACTTGATTTTGGTCAGTGCCAAAGATCAGCATGTCATCAACATATAGACAAATGATGACTCCTTTACCAGATTCATCAAATTTGCTATACACACATTTGTCAGCCTGGTTAAGTAAATAACCACTAGACAAAACCACTTCATCAAATTTTTGATGCCATTGCTTAGGTGCCTGCTTCAGTCCATATAAGGACTTAATCAGTTTACACACCTTGTTTTCATTGCCAGACATGATGAAGCCCTGAGGTTGGTTCATATAAACCTCCTCATCCAATTCACCATTTAAGAAGGCTGTCTTCACATCCATCTGATGAATAATCAGATTGTGAATTGATGCCAAAGCAATCAGCAATCTTATGGTACTGATACGCGCCACAGGGGCATAAGTATCAAAGTAATCAATCCCTGACTTTTGTTTAAAGCCCTGAATGACTAGTCTAGCCTTGAATTTTTCAATAGTTCCATCTACCTTCATTTTCCTTTTGAAAATCCATTTGCAACCCAAAGGTTTGCAACCAGGTGGTAGATCAGCCAACACCCAAGTGTTGTTGCCCATGATGGAGTCCATTTCATCATTTATTGCTTCTTTCCAGAAAGCAACATCCTGAGACTTCATTGCTTCATCAAATGTCTTGGGGTCATCCTCAACATTAAAGCAATAGGAGTGTTGGTCAGAGACCTCATCCCTTGTTCCTTCAATTAAGTATAATTGAAACTCAGGTCCAAATGACTTTGGAGTCCTGATCCTTTTGCTTTTCCATAGCTCAGGTTCAGGTTGTTGAACTACAATCTCATCAGGGACCTCACCAGAGACCCCTGAAACACCAATGTCATCACTTCCATTAGGAATCCTCTGACTTGGTCTAGGGACTAATGAGAATCTATTCTCATCAAAAAGTGCATCCCTTGATTCAATTATTGAGTTAATTGAAACATATTCATTAGGTTCAATAACATAAAACCTATATGCCTTGGAATGCTCAGCATATCCAACAAAGATGCATTCAATGCCTCTTTCACCCAAAGTTTTCATCTTTGGATCAGGGAGTCTTACGACTGCCCTACAACCCCAGACCCTGAGATAGTTCAGGTTGGGTTTCTTTTTAGTCCAGAGTTCATAAGGGGTTGTCTTGTTCCTTTTGTTGGGAACCCTATTTAATAAATAGCAAGCTGTTAACATAGCTTCACCCCAGAACCCTTGACTCAGCCCAGAATAGGACAACATGGAATTAACCATCTCCTTCAGCACCCGTTTTTCCTTTCAGAGATACCATTTTGCTGAGGAGTATAGGGAGCAGTCGTTTCATGGATTATACCAACAGACTGAAAATACTGAGTATCCATGTACTCACCTCCCCTATCAGTCCTTAATCTTTTGATCAGGGACCCAAGTTGTAATTCAACTTCAGTTTTAAATACCTTGAATTTATCTAATGCTTCATCCTTAGTATGTAACAGATAGACATAACAAAACCTAGAAGCATCATCAATAAATGTCACGAAGTACTTTTTATTCCCCAAAGAGGGAGTGGCATGCAAATCACACAGGTCACTGTGTATTAGCTCTAAGAGCTCAGTCTCACGTTTTACACCCTGAAAAGGTTTCTTAGTTATTTTGGTCAACATGCAAGTCTTACACTTTTCAGTATCCATGTCAAATGCTGGGATTAACCCATCCTTAGACATATCTTGCATCCTTTTATAGTGTACATGGCCAAGTCTAGCATGCCAGAGGGTAGAGTCGTTCATTTTAGAGGTTGACATAAAGGCTGAATTAACAACATCAGTGACAATATTAAGTCTAAACATTTGATTACACAAATAGCCAAAACCAATAAACACACCATGTTTAGACAATATAAATTTATCAGATTCAATAACTTGTTTATATCCAAGATTATTCAAAACACAACTTGAAACCAAGTTCTTCCTTATATCAGGAACATGAATAACATTAAACAAAGTTACAATCTTTCCAGAACTAAAACTAAGATCCACACAACCACGACCATGCACCAGGGTTGTTGACTCATTTCCCATGTGAAGAATAGAACCATCATTCAGTGACTCATACGTCTTGAACCAGTATCTATCTTTGCACACATGAACAGTTGCTCCAGAGTCAACCCACCACGCAACATCATCATCCTGCACATAGTTAGATTCAGATAAATATGTAACATAATAAACCTGAAAAGATTTATTAAACATATTCTGACCTTTCAGTGAGTTGGTAGAACCCCCACTCCCTGAACCACTAGTGCCTGAACCATTGGCTTTACCACCAACCTTAACACCTTTGCAATCCCTTTTAATGTGACCAGATTTGCCACATTTCCAACAAGTAGGTGTTGCCTTCTTGCTTGGATCAGCCCTTGTGTTATCATGATGTTTACGTTTGCCCTTGTTGTCATTGTACCTGGTGGATTTGTTATGTTCCACCATATTGACAACAGATGCACCAGTAGCATTGCTACTATTTGGCTTGTCACTATCCTGCGCCCTGAGGGATTCCTCAATACGCAGATGACTGCCCAACTGAACAAGAGTCAGTTCTTCCTTCTTATGTTTCAATGTATGCTTGAAATCTTTCCAAGAAGGTGGTAGTTTGTCAATGATACAAGAGACTGAAATAGCCTCATCCATGTTCATTTTATGTTGTGTAAACCTTCCAAGTATACCAAGAAGTTCATTGTATTGTTCCATAACTGGTCTTGAATCAGTCATTTTGTAATTTGTGAAATTACTTACAAGAAACTTCTTACTTGATGCATCCTCAGCCATATATTTGGCATCCAAGGAATCCCATAGTTCTTTGGAAGATTCAACATTCTGATAAATATCAAAGAGAGAATCAGACATACCATTTAGGATTAAACCTCTACAAATGTAATCATCATTCTCCCATTTGCTCCTTTTCCTTATTTGTTCCACAGTTGCATCATCACCATCTTCAGGAATAGGAGTGCTCAGAACATACACCACACTCATGCTTGAAAGCAAGAAGTGCATCTTCTTCTACCATCGTCTAAAATCCACCCCTTCAAACTTATCAAGCTTGGCAAAGTTTGAAGCCATGTGTTTCATAGCAGCAGCAGCCATTGATTATCACAAAATAGTTTACTTTGATTGTTGGATGGTTGTCAGCCCAGAACAGGTGAAGATAATCAATAGCCTAGCTAATTACCAATGAATGGTTACCGGATATCACTTGGAATCGTGTTATCACTTTCCAAAGTAAACTATTCGACCCTAATGCCTGGGTATCACGAATATCTACTTGGGATAAGACCAAATGTATGTTATTGAATTAGGCACCAATCAATAACCCTTCACGTATAAGTGTTATATGTTTTCTGTTGTCTCTATCCATGCAGATGTGTTTGATCTCGCATTTATAGGTAAGATCACTCAACCCTAGTCAATGGAATTATGAGTGATTAACGGCCTATTAATCACCACATAATTAGCCTCCATAATAATAGGAATTAGTGATTACATGACCAATTAAACGTGGTCATTAAAGCAGTTTTAACTGCCACTTGAATAGGTCAAAGCCGTTACAAGTTAGTAATGATTCAGTCTCAGCTAGTTGATTCACTTACTGATGAGCTAGTCCCTAAGGGTTGCTCCCTGAGTATGTTCACTAAGAGGTTCACTCCCTGAAGACATGAACTCTCTGATGAGACAACTCCCTGATGAGATTCTTCAGCCTGAGCTGAACTCATCAAATGATGAATACCGTTCAGTCCAGAATGTCACTCACTGCCGAGTGCCCTCACTGAACTTCATCAGGAACCATACTTAACCACTATCTGAGTCAGGGTATTCAGGGACCTTATGGGCGTACACTCCGTACCTCCTGACCCATTACCAGGTGTGAACTGATCCCTCAAGTGCACTAAATTTTCCAACATTGAAAGTGTTGAGTTGGGAAAAAGCGGGTCCGCCTTAGTTCAAAATGTTGGTGCTTTTACATTATAAAACATATATAATTAATATATATACTAAATGGCAGCAAACAGTGCTACAGTACGCTAGCGTCAATTTGACGTCAGCAGGCCCACTTTTTTTTTTTTTTTTTTTTTTTTTTGCCCAATAGCTTAGCCCAATAAGTGGTCCAACCCAACTCACAAGTTTCCAAAATTGACAAAAAATACCCTGAAGTTGACGACTTTTCAAAGTAGTCCTTCTCCAAAATTAAGTTTAAAAAATTCGCAAAAAATACCCCTGAAGTGACGACTCTTTGCAAATTAGTCCTTTTCCAAAAATATTTTTCAAAATCGGCAAAAAATACCCCTGAAGTTTGCGCTCTTGCAAAAGTAGTACTTTTCCAAAAAATATCTTTCAAAAATTTCTAAAATACCCGCAATTGCAACTAAATCAAAACTTAGAATCCGCCTACTTCTACTTAATAAAAACCGTGCAATAATCAACGAAATAAAACAATGCCCCGCCGCAACGCAGCGGATCGTTGCCCAACATATATAATTAACATTAAATGGCAGCGGAAAGGTAACCAATAATGAATCCATATGATGTAATATGATTAAATAAATATCATACGTTATTACCTTTTGTTGCGTGATCGGATGAACAAACGGAGCAAATCACCAGATCTTGCTACACCCCTAGAGACTCATGAAACGCCCCTAATCACCAAAGCAGATGATCTCTATAATATGTCCACACTTGCATCCTCGTGTATCACCCGAATGCTAGTTCCTATTACCCACAAACAACCCTTTTGTTTGCTATAATAAAATCGACCAAGAAACCCTATGAGGGGTCTTGGACGATCGGTTTGAGGAAGAGAAAAGAGGGAGATAATATCTTGTGAATATTTTTCCAAGTTATAAGATTATGTCAAACATGATCCTAATATAACTCGAAGTAAAACTTAGGCAACAAGTTTTTGGACTCCTTCCCTTTTTCCTCTCTTAGGCTGACCATCCCTCAAATATGGGCTTCCCATATTTGCTTTGGGTTAAGTGCATTTAACTATGTCTAACACTAATTAAATAAGGCCCGTTCCATAATTAGTTATTGCATCGTTTGATTAGTGCCAGTCTTTTTCTTTTTTTTTTTTTTTTTTTTTCTTTTCGATACTTGTGTTTAGAAAGCAGTCAAGCCATCAATCAATATCGTTATCTAAAGGAAGGTTCTAACCTCATCATTGGCTAAACAAGAATAGAATCAAACTAGATATGTTTCTTTCCACTTTATTCAAGCACCTTATTATTCTAGTATATAGATAAAATATCTACACTACTAGAGTTGATCGATGTAATAAATTTTAATTAATTGATGTTATTCATTGAATCATATAACTAATTGTTTTTGGTATATAAATATAGTAGTTTTCTTAAAGCTTAGCATTTTGCACCCTATAAGTGTTAATTAATTGTTCACCCATATATAAATATATAATGTTTAGATTATTCAATAGACAATGACCCCATGCACTTTGATTCTTCAAACTACTTGGATGCTTATAAATAGATCCCATCACTCTAGTTCTAGGTATCATTTCATTTTTTCACCAACATGACATTCTATGTATGCCGAGTTCTTAACACAATCAAAGATCCAATTTGATTCCCACTTAATAGTAAATATACAAAATTGGGTCGGGTTCAAGTAATCTGCATCCTGAGGTTTAGTTATTTAAATTTCTTTATGTTATATATAACTAGTCCTCGGGATGCAGATTACTTCTTCCTCGACTCCAATACCATACTTTTTAGTATGCAACTTCGTTTTGGGCTTTTGCTTCTATTCGGTACTATTTTATCATATATCAATTTTCCAGAAAAAGAAAATAAAAAGAACTCAAACAATGATAACTTGACGAGACTTGTAAGTTTAAGGATGAACCATGTTCTTTAGCGTGGTTGTCGCCATTTGCTTGCAGGACGAGGCGAGCTAAAATTAAATCAAGAGCATGAAGAAAGGTTAGTTAACTAGTGTCAGTTTATTTTAAATAAACTACGAAGAAAGGTTAGTTAGCTAGTGTCAATTTATTTTAAATAGACTACACATGTAGTCTATGTGGTTTAACATATGTATGTACATAAACTTCTACCACACAAAATGACTATTTTAGTTTTCCTTGTCGTAGTTTACAGATGCACCCACTTTCATTCAAGCTTATCCAAATCTCTGTCTTGAATTATGTTCTGAATTGAACAGTATATTCTAACCAAGTGATAGATTTTGTTTAAAGAGCAGACACCGAAAGAACATTGTTCACATACTTCTCAATTGAGCAAATATATTTTTGATGCTAGTGATGAGAATTGTTGTGGATTGTATTTTATTACTGTTTGCTTTGACTAGTTTAACGTTCATGTGTGCGTTTGATTACAATTTTTAGGATACATAATGGATACATGGAAGAACTCAAAAAACTACAGCAAGCAAGTTCCAATTTCTACAAAGACAAACACTCACCTCATAGCAAGTACAACTTCAACACAACATTCAAACACAACTTTTTCACAAGACAGAACTTCACCTTATAGCAAATGAAGGTTAACTGGCTAGTGTCAATTTAATTTGAACAAATTACACATATAGTATGTGGTTTAACATTGGTCCATTAACTTGTTGCACATGATAGTCAAGTCACTGTAAATCTTGCACACGATGGCCCAAATTAATATACTCCCTCCGTCTCAATTTATTTGTCAGGAGAGAGAAAACACAAAGTTTAATAAAAGTGGGGCCACTTTAATTTTAAACCGCTAAAATGGAATATTCCTCCACTAGATTCTCTAGTTTTTACTAAATAAGGAAAGTGGACAATTAATTTGAGACATCCATAAAAGGAAATATGGACAATTAAATTGAACGAGGAAGTACAAAATAATAATAATGAGAAAAGTTAAACATAGATAACAAATTATCTAAAAGATCAAATGAATAAATCATACCCATTTACTTTTTCATTAAAAAAAAAAAAAACTTACTTTCATCCTTTTTTTTTAAATTAAATATATTACCGACCACTAATCGTTGCGCGAAACGAATCATACCATCACGACGAGAATTAAATCATCTTTTTACAAAGAGACAATTCTATATACTTTTGTTGAATCTTTTTTTTTTTTTTTTTTCTGTGAGTTGAAATTTCCGCCCTGTAAAACCACAATTGATTTGTTATTTTAAAAATCACAAATAACAAATCACATATTCTGTGTGAAATCACACGTGATTTTTAAAATAACAAATCACAATTGATTCATATGTAATTTTTTAGGTAGGAAATTTCAACACTAAAAAAACTCAAAAAAAAAATCATTGAAAGTATATTCAAATGCCCATCTACTGAAAGATAAAACAATTCTCGTCGCAATGTTGTATTTTTTGTCATTTGACGATTTATCTTTTGCAAAATATTTTATTTAAAAAAAAATATTGAAAAGTGAGTGTTTTTTTTTAATTAAAAAATGAATGGACAGAATTTGTCCATTTAATATTTAGAGCATTTGTATTCTATATTGATCTCACTTTTGATATCTAAAAACTATGAAAATGAATTGACAGAATTTGTCCATTTAATATTTAGAGCATGTATCAAAAATCGGGACCATGTAAGATCCGTAACGACACCAACGTGTAACAATATTGGTTCACTATACTAGGCATGGTACCGGAACTACAAAACAAGCTAAAAAAGGTACCATTTAAAATCGGGACATGACTTATATGGGAAATACCGGTTTTGGCACCGAAAAATGTGTTATTTTTAGTTAATATGTTGTCAAAACACCTCTATAGGGCATCCATGCACCTTTAACATTGAAAAAAAAAAATTGTCATTCACTTTGACCAAAACCCATATGCATTAATTATGCCAATTTATAAAGATTAAAGCTATAAACATGTGTACAAATGATTCTAAAGAAAGTATTGTATTGGACTATAGATGCTTTATGTGCATATGCATTAATCGTGCCAATTTATAAGGATAAAAGCTAGAAAGAGGTGTACAAAAGATTCTAAAGATAGTATTTTATTAGACTATAGATGCTTTATGTACATATGCATTAATCATGCCAATTTATAAGGATAAAAGCTATAAACAAGTGTACAAATGATTGTAAAGAGGATATTATGTTGGACTATAGATGCTCTATGTTTTGTGCAGTTAACGAGGATTAACAAAGCCCCGCGCGTTGCAATGACGTGCATTTTGAAACAAGTGAACAGGCCAACCTCTTTGTTTGAAGCTTTGTTTCACCTAATTCGGAAAGAGAACAATAGACTTGCAACTATAGTATAAGAAAAAGCTTCTCTTTGATAGCGGTCATAGGGGAGTTCAGAAAGGGTCTGATCGTAGATAGAGACTGAAACCTGTGCGGGGGTAGGGGCGGATGTAGCCAAGTGGATCAAGGCAGTGGATTGTGAATCCACCACGCGCGGGTTCAATCCCCGTCGTTCGCCCATCAATAAATGGACCATTTATTACGGAGACAGAAGACAAACCTAGAAAGCTTTTTTTCTGCAAGTCATCTCGAGGCTTCAAACGCATCCAAGCAATTGGTAGCCGATTGAAGCATAGAAATAGATTCGCGTCGCCTACTTGCTGAAAGCACAAATGAAATGGCCGATCCTGAATTCTATGAAGTTTTTAAGACCTTTTTTAGTTCATAAACATATATTGAAATTTACTTAATTGGTTTTTAGCCTCTTTTAAGTTCACACCTTCAAACTATATTAATTAAGGTGTAAGTAATCTATAGTTCGGTTTAATATATATGTGTTAGGATGAGTTTTATTTATGGGATAATTCCGAAAATGCCCCGGTAGCCCAAGGCGTGGGGATTCCTAGATGGAATCTTTTGTATTTGCTTTTCTATACCAGTTGCCTTGGCAACTTGAATTTAGCCAACCATGTGCCGCCACGTGTCCGACCAAAGTACAGATGCGGAAAGTATGTACGATGTACATGTAAGGTATTGTTTTTTGGGCAACTTATCCTTTTTGGGCAACCAATACATGGGCAACTGTATATTTTGGTCATTTTACATTCATTAAATTAAGAAACTTTTATTAATTTTAGGGCCACTGTGTCAGTTCGATTAAAAGGCTACACGTACGAGACGATTCACTCAAAAAAACACAGTAACACACACACATCTTCTTCTACACAGATAAAGCAACACACAGTACCAAATCATAATTCCTTAACACCCTGTTACCATAATTTTATGTTATTGTCTAATTCGATATGTCGATTCAGTTGTACGATTGTAAAATCACTGTTCGATCTACAGTGAAGTTGCTTCCAGAAATCAAACGCATTTTGTCGAAGAATGAAAAGCGGGAAAGGTTGTTTAGAAATACAGTTTTTGGTATGTGGTTGGATATTCGATTTTGCGATAACGACAGCCATCTGATGCATTTTGTTATACAACATCAGGTAAAAGTTTCTAACATATCGTCTCATTCCCCACCATTTACATTCAAAATTGGGGATGATTGGTTAGAGTTCGGGCGAAAAGAATTTTGTTTAATAACAGGGTTTCGATTTAGGAAGCTTGTAAAATTCAAAATCGAACTAGTGCATTTTGTGACCGTGTATTTCCTGAAAAAAAGACAGACGGTATAAATAATGTATATGGCATTGATTGTTTGGAACTTGTTAGAGATGAAAATAGGTGGTTAGCTGTTTCTGATGATGATATTGTTAGGTTGTGTCTTTTGATAGTTGGTATGTTGGTGTTTATGGGTATTGAAAAAAGGAATTGTATCCCTAAGCATATTGTAGCAACCTGTAGAATTCCCCAGTAATTAGTAAACGTTAATCTAGTATTAACCCATCATTACAGTTCACTTAACCATTTTTACGAGCAAAATTTGAAAATTTTGTTTATTACATTTCTATTCAAAAACGTTGTTACGTGATTCACGATACTTTGGAACGAGCTCACACACGCGCCACGACAGTCCAGTATACAACTAAACACTAAACGGATCACTAATTCATATTTCTCGGCCTAACATTATCCTAAGCCTATTACTATTCATGTCCATAACTAATTCAAGCCCACTTTTCATTTTCTTTTTCGATCCAACATGCTCTTACTTGGCCTCTTTTATTTCACAATTCGACACACAAACTACACTTTATTTTATATGACTCGAATCTCGATACTCCAAAGATTCAAGATTGACAATGTTCATTGTTTGATTCGAACGTTTGAATTTAAAATAAACTTCAAAGCTAGCCTCAGTCGACCACATATACAACTCATTCAAATATTAACCAAATTCGACCAAAACTATTTTTACCTATGTGAATTACATTTTTTTCTGGGCCTAAGGACTCTATAAACATTTTCACACTTTTCTTAACTCTTTTGGACACGTTAAAATGTTGCTTGGACCCTTTAAATGTGTCGAATAAAACCTCTAACATACCACTTGACCTTTAGCCGAAACCCACACTCTCCCAACTCTCCTAATATCTAAAACACTCAAGTTCCTAGCTAGAAATATTCCCCCTCCTCTTATCTTGTTCCCTTGGCATTTAATTCACCCCAACTTGGTCCATAAAATACTATATACATGCATACACATACGTATGCACATTCACACTCATCCACTCTCAAAACTATTCACACACACATATGTTCTAAGTTATTTTTCTCTCTAAGCCGAGTCTCTCAAAAACAAGGCCATATTCTAGTCATTCGAATCCATTTTCTAACTCGAAACTATTGATCTCGATTCTTTTTTATTGGTTCTAACGAGCTACGTGCAAGCAACCCTCGTCCTTAGTTCATTTCTACGTTTTCCACCACCATTTTTGGTGTAGTAAGTCCCTCGGATTCATTCTCTTTACATACTTATATTTCTCACATATTCACACATGTTATATCTCATTCGATTACATTTCCAAGCTTTCCTTTATTTATTTCACTTTCTCGTATTTCAATTATTGTATAATCATGACCTCCTACTCAATGGATGGCTAGAAAATCAAGTACTTAATTCATTCGACATTTATTTCATCATATAATAGCTTAACGCGACCCATTTTAAATCTATGTTGAATATCGAACGTTTAAATGTCATAAAATCATATTGGACATTCTTGTTTTATCGACTAGAAAGAGCCTCATTAATTCATTTTTATCCATACAACCTATCGAATAAATTGCATCAACTGTTTCCCTATCATCTCAACTAATAAGCTATAAAAATAAGCTCACTTGATAAGCTATTAAAAGACCTTATTGAACCTCAAACTAAATCGCTATCGAAATCAGTTCATAACTTAGTAAATATGTCGAGTGGGCTTTTTAGTCCATTAAGCTTAAAATAAGCAAACCGAATAAGCAGTTGATATAAGCAGTTTGATTATGTTTTTAGGACCATAAAATAAGGCCAAGACCAAGCCCAAATCCTGATGAAACCCAATGGATCGTATTTCGTTATTGGGCCTGTTTTAAAATGTAAAAAAGCCCATTAAGCGAATTATAAGCACTTTTTAGTAATAAGCAGTTTTTATAAACTTTATTAAGTTGTTTGAAGCTTATGAAACTCTCGGAAATAATAATCCACAAGTTTTGTGATTTTTGGACTTAAAATACAAATTATATTACTATTTAGGTTAAAATTGTAACTTTCGAATAAATAAGTACCAACCTGTCATTTTTATAACTTAAGGGTAGAAAGGGTGTATACCGTAAACAGAGGCCATAAAATGTCACATTTGAACATTTTGGACTAATAATGTAAATATTATTTAACCAGAGACTAACGGTGCAAAAGTTTCACCGTTAGGGTTAAAAGTGTAAATTCCTATCACTTCAAGGACCAACCAGTAACTTATTTCTATATACATTTACATGAAGTGATTTATGCATTTTTGTTCTTAAAATCCGTTTTGACATTTCGTACGCTTTATTTAATAAACGTTACGTATATATATAATTGTAACGGATTTCTAAAAGAATAAACATAACTTATCATCCACCAACTTTCGAAGAGACGATATCTACAGATTCAAATAAACATAAAAACATGATAATATTATATATAATATTATTTTTGAACTTTAAGCATTTTAAGCATATCATCCATTCTCTTCACGGACAAATTCGTTATCCGATATTTTTCCACAATCATTATTCACATTAAGTCAGTCTTAAACCATCGAAATCTCATACTTCCCTATTATTCAGGTCTTGTGTTGGAGCCGTTCTCGCATTACATTTGACATAACATTACCTTGACTTTTACAGCTAAGGTGAGTCACAGCCCCACTCTTAATCTTTAATACTCATTTTAAACTACTTGGGGGAGATACATGTTTAGAAATACTTTACTCGCTTGATTTACATACACGATTTGCATTTACATAAATACTTGCATACATACTTGATTTCGTTAAACATGATTGCACTATTCTTGATTTCATTGGCCACTTTGACTAGACTTGATACAAACGTACATCCTAATACTGTGGTATTGGAAGGCCATTAATTTGGATACATCCTAACATTGAGATGTTGGAAGACCATTAATTTGGGTACATCCTAACATTGAGATGTTGGAAGACCATTCACTTGGACACATCCTAATACTACGGTATTGGAAGGTCATTTATTTGGATGATACATGATTAACATACTATTTTAGCAATGGGTTGTAAACACACAAGTTGCAAGTCTTATATGGGCGGGGCTTGGGACTGAGTGGATTTACAATGCCTTTGTTGTGGAAACTTTACTCAAGGGCTTTACAATTTACACACATGCCCTACTCATACTTTAGCAGTGGGTTGTAAACACACAGGTTGCAAGTCTTGTATGGGCGGGGCTTGGGACTGAGTGAATTTACAATGCCTTTGCTGTGGAACTTTATTCAAATGCTTTACAACTAAACTAACTCTATGAACTCACCAACCTTTGGTTGGCACTTTTTAGCATGTTTATCTCAGGTTTATAAGGCGATAGTGGATGCATGGATCTTAGAGTCACTTGCATACTATGGAGACTTATGCACTTATCTTTACCATCGGATACATCTTGAAAACGTTTATGTAATCATACTTTGGAACCTTTTGTATTAACTTTGATTTAAATAATTCGAATGGTAACATTTCAAAATGTCTCATTTAGAGGTCGTTTTCTATACCTGGTTCTATATTATGAAGTAACACCTCATTGACACTATCGTTTCGCTGCGGTAATTTGGGGGTGTTACACATATACTGTCTTTGGTGGAGGATTTTGATGCTTGGAATGTTTTTCCTTGGGGTGAATACATGTGGCATAAATTTTATCAAAGGACTGTGAATGTTGTTGCCAAACACAAAAAAAAATAATAAATAAATAAATAAACATTTGGCCAAGTTGAAAAAATACCCAAAGTTCAGTGCGACATACAATCAATACGGTTTTGCTTGGGCTTTCAAGGTATGCCATACTTACTAGTCTGTGCTAAAGTTCACCACTATGCACTAAATTGTTTCTCTGCTCCGTGTCACAATATTTGTAAAGGAAATGTATTCATTAGACTGTTGAGTATGCTTCTATTTAGTCTGAATACTGAGTAATTGCTATATATGTTTCTGGTGTATAAAATGTTTGTGTTTGCTTTGTATACATTACTTTATTATACTAGTAATATATAGTTTCGCCGTAGTTTTGAAAAAGGTAAGAACAGTTGTTAGTTTGTATTTCGTTTGTAAATGTATTAATTAAGGTATTTGCTACTAATATATAATTTAGCTATAGTTTTGAACACGGTTATAACCCGCACTTTGAACAACTTTTCCACATTTCAAAAGCATAAAGGTTTTATACAATAAAAAAATATTATACATTGGAAACAAAACATCATATGTTTTCCAATTTATCTTGCATACATACACATCAAATATGACACTACCAGATATTACAGATTTGGATTTTGGAGAGTTATCCTAAAAGCAGAAATTGGTGGGCGAAAGACACGAAGGTCATTCCACGAGGTCTTGCTTGGTCTAAACGTGAAAGGTTTCAAAAATCAGACTGTGCTACTCTCTTTGGACCAGTAAGCACCACACTATCTTTGAAGGCTAATTTATTGGACATTTATTTAAATTTGTTCACAATGTCAGTCATTTAGTATTTATTGATATGTTTTTTGGTTTGTTAGGAGTCAATTCCAACTATGGCACTTTATGCAACAAAAGCCGAATTGAGCCAACCATGGTGTATTGCTAGCGTCCCTTTTATCAATGGTTTGGTTGATCGAGACCTTAATGATTGCAAAAAGGATGATGGACAACAAGCTGAAGTGAATAGTATTGATATATTATGTTGAATAAAACACAACCTGAATAATAGTCTCAAGTTTCAAAACTTGGCGATTCAGATCAGCAATGACACGATCCTTAAGCCTCTTGGTTGTCGAACTACTACCAATCCTACATTGAGTGGAATTTACTTTGAACGACTCAATGACACATTTGCGTAACTTTGCCAACTTGTTAAGATAAGCATCGTAGAGGCTGTAACTGGATGTGACCAGAGCCCTGGGAACGTAGTTTTGGAAAAATTCTTGGCTATGTATCCACCATGAAGACTCGTACTCAGGTGTATTAGGTCTGAGATCAAAACGTGTACTCGACTCCTAAAAATTATTGGGGACAAATAACATATGTTTTAGTAAATTATTTGACTATTTTATTTCACGTAAAATAAACTAGAAAAAGATTAACCTTTGGTAGGAACGATCACTTCTTTTAAATATCGACTTCCTAGACCAGGCAAGTGCTCTTGGTATCACATTTGGGTCTTTACTCCACCAACGATCACATCTTTCAGAAGACTCGAGTATCCAAATCTAAACAAATTATAAAACACAAACTTATCAATTTAACAATCCGTCAAAATGTTGGGCTGCAAAATATTATTAATACAAAGAAATTCAAACCTGGAAAGCAAATACAAATCCAGACAAAGTATGTGTCGGAACATACTTCGGATCTTTCTTCAATCCTAAAAGGTGGTTATCCGTGTTCTTATCCATTACATTATGTAGTTAGTCGTATAAATGAGTCCAAATATGTTCACCCCATGGAAATGCATTCCAAGCTTCTAGATTTTCAACCAACCTCATCAATGTGTCATCAACATGGCATGTCAACAAAAGACCCATAAAGATAACATCTAAGACTAACAAAAGAGAAATCCGTACTGCGTCTTCATCAGATAGCTTCCGAAACCGCTCTTCATCCTCGATGACACCAATAAGGTCTAAGTTGGTTACAATCAACCCTTGCTTGTCAGGAAATACCCTATTACGAAATTTGAGATCACCAGAACTATATAACCCAAAGCTTACACTTCCAAACCGCAACCCCGTCATTAGACAAAACTCAGGACGACCAAAATGCAGAGTATGTCCATCGAGGTAATAAATAAAGGGCATATCGTAATAAGAGTCGTCCACTCTACGTTGTTTGCGTACCATATAGTCTATGACGTGTCTTTCATGTTCAAAATATAAGAGATCCAAACATTGTCCAAAGCATGTACTCCTAAACAAGTCTCGTCGTTTTGCGTCTAGTTTTTGATTTATTAACCAAAAGTAGTAATTAGTTTGGCTTCATAGTCCTAAAAGGATAAAATAAGTTAACTCAGAACAAACAATGCATAACAAATTAAGTTTGAAGACATGTATACAGACGTCGTAGACAATAGCATAAACAGTCCAGGTGATACATACAAAGGCATAGTTAATACTGATTCAATGCTTGAACCTTGTCCCCTTTCGATGACTTCTAGTTGGCTAGTAGATACAACTTCAATTAAGTAGAACTCCTTAGTATTGGTCCATACTAAGGGGGTGTTTGTTTACGGTTATATGTGTGCTTATGACCTTATTTGATTCAGGCCTGGCGTATCATTAGCCCCAAATTTCCGGTTAATTTTTAGACTCATGGGCTTATATAAGTTAATCATATCATAATAAACATATATGAACCAACAAGTCTCAAGTAAAGGAGAAAAAATCGTGGCTTATGAAATATAACCCGAAACACAAATAACGTCATAATCCACATAAAAGCTTAAACAAACAACCACCAGTAAAAACATCTCAAATACCATAGATGCTTAAACAACATTGGATACTAACAATGGATAATAAAATGTGATCTAACATGATCATAACACACATAAATGCTTAAAAAAGGACACCCAAACTATAAATCAACCAATCATTATAACCTAAAAGAACAATGGATTATAAAATCCAATTAACACCTATCTAAGATTAAAAATTAATACAATAACAACCTTTGAAAAACTAGAACAATTAACCATAACATCACAATTATATGAATGTAGTTCAATAACATGGCATAAAATACTTTGGGTCTAAATCAGGTGATGCGTGAGTATATCGTTGTAGGTTTAGATTATATTATCAAGTTTTAAATTTATATTTAGCCGACTTATCCTATAACACACACTAAAGAGCAGTGTACCCGATCAATGTAGCTAGTTGGTAACTAGAGTGTCGATCACTAAGAGTGGAACGTTAACACCCAGATATCTATCAATATATTAATCATAGGTTAGTTCTAATGTCCTAATATAACGCAAGGGGGTTTTCAGCCTGAGAGACTGTCACGGTGTGTAGATTAAGTAAATAGTAAATAAAATAAGGAAGCGAATGGCACACATGTACACAGATAGAAAACATATACAGATAAGAGGCCTGGCCGATAGTAGGAAAACTTGTCACACGTTTAATTACTTAGCTGTATAAGATGAGTGCTAAAATCTATTCTCTCTCAGTGGAATTCTTAACACATGCGTGTAAACACCTAATGATTACTAAGTTTGTGTATTATTTATCCCTTTTACAGGCTTACATTAACTATGCAAATGATGTTAATGAAGTAATTGCGCGATCCTACGTTGACAAGGCGCAATAAACTCAATATGTAATCAAAGCACATGCATTAAGAAACCAAATAAACATCAAATACTCTTTATAAAAACTGGAAACAATTAAGTTCGATCAAATAATGAAAAAGATGCTAACTCAACGATTAACAGATTGCTAATACAAGTAAACGAGTTTTCCTCTGAATTAAAATACTAGCAGGACCTTCTTGCTGCTCTGAATTCCTCCTTTAGGTTGTGTCTTCTGCTGTCAATTCATCTGGTTTTCTCCCTTGTTATTGATGGATCGTGTTTTGGTTGAAATATTGTGAATCAGGAGGTCGGGTACAATGGAAGAAGATCATCTTCATGTTTAAGAGTTTAGAGAGAGAGAGTCTAGTGAGAAAGAGAGGAACCTGATGTTTTATTGAAATGATAAAAGGTAAAAATAACACACACAAGCTCACCCTCCTAGTGAAGTCTAGGAGGGTTTAAATAGGCTAACAAACATAAGAATTTACATAAATGACGGTTCTAGTCCTTGTGTTTGTGCCTTACAATTAAGCTAATATAATCCCAAATATGTTGTCACATTTTGGTGTGAGAAGCATACCCAACAATCTTCCCCCAATGTGGCAACATATGGGATTACTTACATCATTTCCTACAAGTAAAAATACAAATAAAGAAAGGTCTTCATTAGCTCTTCAAGTGCTGAGGATGACTACAGTTGACGCTCTTTGTCTTCAACTTGTACCTCGGCTTGAGAACTTTTCTTTACTCGTAGCCAAATGATGTAATATACATGAATTGGATTAACTTCCCCCCAATTCATGCTGCATGTCTTTAACGGCTTTTTCATCTACTTCTTTTTGGTGAAGTTTCTGAATCAGCTTCCCCCAAACTGACAACCGTCTTCAGCAGATTCGAAACTTTGATGTAGTAAACATGTCTTCTAACTTTTGAAGTTTTTAGGTACGCAACGGAATTTGTAGATGACATTGTAAACCACACCAAGGAAATCTGACTGGTACTCAGTAATGATTATGCTCAATGCGGAAACTCCGTTCGGGGGTAACATGCAAGAAATTAGCAAGATCTTCTCACATAAGTAGGCTACTTCACACTTCACAACCTGCGAAAGTTGAAACGAGTACACCAAAATCACAAAACTGAACCACTGATCATCTCTGCGGACGTCTTCCGGTAGTAATAAAATTGTAAGCTTGATCACGTGAATCAATTATGTGTCCTTGATGTGCACATTTCTTCCCCCTGAATGCAGATCCATCTGGAAAAAGAGTGTTTTTGCAAAAAATGCAAGAAAAGTCAAAGAACATCCACTCTCTCTTCCCCCATGATGTCTTCGCGGAATCGGAAGCATACACACTATGGTTACGATAGAAACGGAGGCAGCGTAAACCCTGTATGTCCAATTAGTCGAAGATGTGTGAAGTACCAAAAATAGCCCGTGAGAATCAACTGCTGATAAAATCTCTACTCATCTATACTCTTCTCATCTACTCTTTACCGACCCCATTATCATTCTGACGGCTTTTTGTAGTGACCACTGATGGAGAAAACCCAGTATTACGAATTTGAGACTGAAGTAAAATAACCCAAGCTTGTGACTTAAACTTTCACTATTGCCTGACTAAGTACCTATACTGAGCACTACAACGTAACTCCTTAAAGCATAGGTCGATTCATATACCCATCCAACCATCCTTTACTTTATATGAATTCATCTTGAATAATCCACATGTTTGTGTGACACTTGAGCACTACAACGTAACTCCTTTAAATTGATAGCTATACTCTGTGAGCACAACAACGTAACTCCTTACATCAGTTATAACTAGATAACTCAAGTCTTAATCATTTTGAACAACCCCGATATCTTGAACAAGTCTGACGTCAGGTTATAAGCTCGAACAAGGATCTCGAAGAATCATGCATCCAACCAACCCCGATATCTTCGGGATACTAAGTACACGCACCCGTGATATTCCACTTCAACCTCAAATAAATAATAAAGAATTATCCCCGTAGTCACATCTTGCGGTTATATGCCCAAAAACTAGCCTTCGTTACTTGGTTAAGTGAACTTTGATAATGGTTTATCCCGATCTTGTCAAAAACGTATCCCCGTGAAAGATTTGTGATTAACCAAAATACCACTCTTTTGGCCAAAATTATATCAAAAGTTATACAATGTATTAAAAAATACATTTGATATTAATAACCTTTTAGTCCAAATTTTGATATAGTTTTCGGGTTAGCACAGTCCTTAATATTAACATGTCAGCCCAATTTGGTTAAAATTGATCCAGTCCAATAAGCAAAGAAAAAACGGTTGAGCTATGTAAGATTAGAGGCCCAAAACAAATCCATACACAACCCTAATAACTCGGGTATAATACTACATCTTAACCCTAATTGTTTTCATTGTGCAGTCACACACACATATGATACTCCGCCCCCCACCTCCTCGTTTTTCTCACCTAACGAATCTGTCAAAAACAGATTCATCTCATCATCAATCAAGACTATCTCCATCATCATCTACCCATCATCATAACCAAAACAAATACAACCTTGTAAATCGATCCTTGAGGTGTAGAACCACCAAGGTCACGTCTTCGAACAAAAATCAAACAAGTAAAAAAAAACCTTTTGAAGATGTTGCACGCAGTTGGGTCTCGGGTAGGTTATCTTTTGTTATGTTGTGATTTTTCTTTTTTCTTTTCGTTATAACCGAACACAAAGACAGATGATAACCGATATGGTTTTTGTTTGTTCTTGAAAATGATTCGGATATTTGAACAAAAGAAGCTTGGCTTCTAATTGATCAATGATGATATGGTTTCATTTCGTTTTGTGACAAACTTGAAGGTATACGAAATGATCCAAACTGAGATCAAGATTAATTCTTACTTTTTGAGTCTTGTGTACGATTAGAAATGATATAAGTGTAGTGAATGGTGTTGTTTGATATGTGAGTGGGATGGGAAGTTAGGATAGATTGTGAGTTGATGTAATGGATTTGATATGGGTTGGCTGTGGTTAAATGATTTAGTCGATCAGACCTAAGTAGTCATACAGTCTTCATCTCCTTCTTTTATTTATTTTTTATCGTTGACCGGTTTGACCGATTGACATCATTTGCGATAACTTGCCATTTGCGATAAAGCATTTGCGATAACACATTTGCGATAAAGCATTTGCGATAACGCATTTGCGATAAAGCATTTGCGATAAAAAAGGGTTTGTCGAAATTGCTTATACAAGTAATTTCGATAATCGACTGCCGATGAGTTTTCCGATAACTTTTCCGGCCATCTCATTTTTTACCAGTTTTCCGACCAGATTCAGACCAGTTTTATCAGACCACCTATCGGACCCTTTTTCTGACCACATAACAACCATAAATCTTCACGGAATGATCAAATCAATCACACAAAAAAAAAAAAAAAAAAAAAAAAAAAAAAAAAAAAAAAAAAAAAAGATGTATACAGGACTGAATATAGACCAGATACATAAAAAGGCAAACTGTTGATAGTACTCTTTTGACGGAAAATAAGGACTAGTAAAAGCAATACTTCAACAGCCTCAATATCAGTCTAGATCCAAAAAAAATACGAATTTGACAAGAAAAAACCACGCAAATCAACCAAAACTAAAACCTTGGCTCTTGATACCAATTGATGGATCGTTTTTTGGTTGAAATATTGTGAATCGGGAGGTCTTGGAAGATGAAAGAACATCATCTCCATGGCAAAGGTTAGAGAGATAAAGTGTAGAGAGAGAAAGAGGAAACCTGGATGTATTATTGATAAAGTGAAAGGGTAAATTACACACACAAGGCTCACCCTCCATGGAAGTATGGAGGGGTATAAATAGTCACTCAAACACAAGACTTTACAATAATGACACTTCTAGTCCTTGTGTTTGAGGCTTCAATAATCACTAATGTAATTCCGAATATGTTGTCACATTTTCGTGTGAGAAGCATACCCAACAATCTTCCCTCAATGTGGCAACATATGGGATTACTTACATCATTTCCTACAAGTACAAATATAACATATGGGTTAAGTCAATGGTGTGTGTCGAATGTGGCTGTCAAATGGGGTATTTATACTTTCTGATGACAGTGTGGAAAACTATAAGGGGGGTTGAATAGTTTTTACCGTTTTTTAAAATTAATTCGCTTTGTGACTTAACGTGATTTCAAAGTAAATACTCACAAACAAACAATATAAGTAAAGTAAGTAAGGATAGGAACAATCAAACCATAACATGAAGATTTATAGTGGTTCGGCTACAAGGACTCTCTTCCTTGCCCTACTCCACTCCTTGAGCCTCTAACTCGAGAGTTTTTCTTCACTAAGAAACAAACTCCCTTCTCGGCGGAGAAAACCTTTATACACGCCGCTTATACTTTATCCGGTACTAAGCTAAACACCGGGTTCTACTTCAAGGAAGAACCAACCTGACGTCGCTTATACAATTACCGACACTAAGCTAAATGTCGAGTTCTTTATAAGGGTACAACTACTCCCGTTTACTCTATGTGTTTTGAGGACTAAAACACTAACCGGACTTTACTGAATGAGAGGTATAACAATGATGTATAAACTCTAACTAATCACACAGTTTCTACTTTACAAGACTTGCAACAGTATGTTGAAGCTTGTTGATGCTTGATCTCTTTTGCTACAAAAAGGAAGATCACTAAGAATGAGGAATGATATGTGTTAGTAATGTATAAATGAAAGTATGTATAATTTATGCTATGTAAGTGATGAGAATGCCCAAATGATCAGCTTGCTATTTATAGGCAAACTGATTCAACAGTTGGCGGATCTGGCAGATCCCAAAAATTGGATCCGCCCTTGTATGGGTTTGGATCCGCCACTTCAGGACAGCTAAGAGATTCTCAAATCTTTCCATATCTTGCCATATCTTTCCATATCTTCCAATGTCAACTCTTTGGCTTGAAGATCAATACAAGATATCTCAAAATCTTTCTAAGATTGTGTTCATGATGCATGCCATGATGTCATCCTAATATTTAATAAATAAAGTTTCTAATTTAAGGAAGAAACTTGTAAATGTATATATGTATATAATGTTACTCCTAGAGATCATGTAATATGTAAATATGTTTTAAAAGACTTATCACTATAAATGTAAAAGGCTTATTCTTATATTTATGCTTTTGCTTAAAGATAATCTTTGTATTTGTCATTAACAAAATTAAGCAAAGATCGTAAAATATAAATAACGTTTTTGGGACGATATTTGTATTAACAATCTCCCCCTTTTTGTTGATGACAAAACATAAGGTGTATTTTTAAGCAAAGGACTAAATAAAGTATAAGACTTTTAAAAATATAGATTAAGTTGGTTTTATGCAAGTTTTAAAAGCTATTTTAAGTATAAACGTATGTACTGTGATGTCTCACAGTAATGAGAACTTAATCCTTTCTCCCCCTTTTTGTCGAAACAAAAAGAAGATATGCGTAGCGGAATGCGATTTTAAGAACTTTAAAGCTCCCCCTTCGATTATACTCCCCCTAAATGGAGTGCCAAGTATATGATGTATGATCCTACAAAACAAATGGTTAGAATATGATATGCTCCCCCTTGATGTATACTCCCCATAGCTAGAGTACCAACGTATACGTTTCAAGGATATGATATTGATAACGCTTATTTTTTACATGTTTTTATCGCGTTATTTGTGTGTTTTTATACGTTTTTAGTTATGTTTATGATTGTTTTATGCTTAAAAGTTGTTAAAGATGTGTTCAAGTCTAGGTACAAGGAAATATCAAGAAAGACGAAGAAAAGTTACAAAATCAAGCAAATATTGAAGAAAAGATCGTCAACAAAGTTATTGATTCATGATATGATTATTTCCATTGTACATGAGAAGGATGAAAAGATGAAGTCAAGATTAAGTGCTAAAAAGTGTATTAAAAGTTGGAGTTACATGCTAGCTTAGAGTGGAAATTCATGTGCAAAAGTTGGTCTCGACCCAAGGTTTACATTCCAGACCCAAGGTCGAAGTTGGGGTTTCAGACCCAAGGTTTACATTCCAGACCCAAGGTCGAAGCTGGGATTCCAGACCCAAGGTTCAGGAATTCGACCTCAGGTTCAGCCGACGTCCAGACCCAAGGTCCATGCTTCAGACCGAAGGTCGAGAGAATTCTGAGATGAAGAGTTGCATTAACTCTTAACTTTAACTACCATAATGGCTTGAGTCCGATCATTACCTTCTCATTTATGATAATTGAAGTAATATGACAGTTTTTGGGGTGTTTTACAAGCTTAAATAAGACCCCTAATCATCCATTTTGGATACAACACTTACAATCAAGCCTTACACCATAAGGACTTGATCACATTTCTTACTAAACCCAAAAGAATTAAATAATCTCTGCCATTCTCAAGAAGGTCCCAAGTAGAAGAGTTAGAGATACTTATTAGAAGAGGTGGAAGATTCCCTTGTTCAATTGGAGGCTCTAAGGAGTGCTATAACTCTTTTATTACTCATTGTAATCTTACTTTTGGGTAATTTTATTTACTTTAATTAATCATGTTAGACCGATTGATGTTGAATGCAATGTTATGTTTTATGATGATGCTTGTTATGGAATAATTAGTGATGCTTGTTTGGGAATGATGTGACTTTCGAATGAATGTTGGATGTTTAGTTGGTTAGAAAAAGTGATTATTTTCATGAGTTCGTTTAAATATAATTCGTGTTCTAAAACTTGTTGGTTAAATATTATTGGATTTAAAGGTTGAAAAGATTTCTAATATTGTTTAATTCCAAGAGTTAGTGACAAACGGATTGGTATTTGATAAGTGACGAATATCAAGTATGCAAGTTTTTAAATGAATTCAGAAATATTTAAATCACGAGATTGGGTTGAAAAGACTTGTAAGAACTAATTTAACTAATCATCTTTTTCATACATTTGATCACAAAAAGAGCTAGCGTAATGGGATGAGAATTGGCCGAAAGGACTCACCCGTGAAACTAGTAGAAACATGGATTTTCTTGATATTACCCATTGACTAGAGGTCCTTGTGAAAATTGACATGTGCCTTCTAAGTTTCACCCAAACATGTTCAACATTCTATCACAATTAGTCATGGTTCCTAAACAAGTATTTGGTTGTTTGCTTGATTTGATTTGAAACAATTGTTCGTTTAATTACTCTTAAGTGCTTTAGATCGTGACAGTCTTAAGTACTATTTCTTATTGCTCTTACTTAAATTGCCTAAACCAAAACTAGTAGTCTCTTGGGACGATCCTTATTTACCATCAACAATACTACAATCGAACGAGTATACTTGCTCGTATGTGTTTCTTAGATAAACGGTAAAGAGGTATTTTTAAAAATTTAAAATTTGAGTGAAATTGGGATATAATATATACTACCGTAACGCACATCAAGTTTTTGGCGCCGCTGCCGGGGACTATTATTCCTTTTTAAGTTTAGTTTAGGTTAGTTTAGTTGTACATAGTAGCGTAAGTTTGTTCTTGTTATTTGCGTAATTTTAGAGTTTGTTTCATGTTTGTTTATGTGATTGTTTGCCTTGTTTGTTTGATGATTGTTAAGTGTTTACTTTGTCCGAGATCTCGACCGCCGGTTTGAAGCCATTCGACACTTAAAAAAAATTTTGATTTTCACCTGACCGATGGTCCTGACTCTCGACCGTCCGGTCCTACTCCTCGGTAAAACTTTTTCAATTTCAAACCGACGGTCCAGACCTTCGACCGTCCGGTTTGAGCCCTCGGTAAAACTTTTCACAGCCCAAACCGCCGGTCCGAAAAAATATAATATAAAAAAAAAAAAAAAAAAAAAAAATCTTTTGTTTTTCTTTGTTCTCTTTTCTATTTATTTATTTTAATTGTTATTTAGTTTATTTGTTCTAGATTTTTGTATGATTTCTTTTTCAAGTTACTTAGTTTTTTTTTACTAACCCCTAACGTTTGTTTTGGATGTGTTGTCTATGAATGTTTAGCTTATTTTTAGTTATGGATTCACTTAGCGAAGTTTCGGCTTACTTGGAAAAATTGGAAATGGAATTGATGGATGATGGTGATGTTGTGTCTAGGATGGAAAAAATAGTTGATTTTGAAAAGGTGAAGTTGCAAGCAAAAGGGAAGGAAGTTGAACGTATGGAATATGAGAATGAAAAGCCTCAGGTGGTTACTTTTACCCGTGCTAAGCTTAGAGAATATGACGAGCCAAGTATGAGGTATTCCACACCTTGTGGAATAGAAGGATTAGGAGCTTGGGATGCAGAATGTAACCTTGGACAAAATGATAGTTATGTGACATTTGCTTTCTATGAAAAATTTAGAAATGGAAAATATGACGTGGACAAATATAATAGGAGAATTGCACGGGATGTGAAAATTGATATTCATGGCTATACCTTTGCTATGGATTTGATTATTGATGAGTATGAGGACACGACGGATCCTTCCGTGGTGTTTGGACGAAATTTCATGTTGGCAACGAAATGTGTTATTGATTTTGATTTAGGTGAAATGCAAGTTAAGGTTGGAGAGTTACAAGATGATAAAGATGTTAATTGGTTACTTGAACAAATGGAGGAAGTTTGTGAAAATGAAGATGGTATTAGTGGGAGCATGAAAATGGTTAAAATGGGAAAAGCCACTCGTTTGAAACAAAAATACCCACCTTTTAAAGGTCTTATACCTTCACCGTCATCATTACCACACCCTACCACACTAATCAAAGGAGAAAGTTCTTCTAACCAAACATCCTCACCAAAAGAAAAACCAACCAAAGTACCCATTGATGAAGCAAAATGTGTTGAGGAGATTACTACAAAGTTCAAAGAATTGCTAAATGAAAAACCAATACTTAATGTGTTGGAACACTATGCTCACTATAGGAAGTTGTTGGATGAAATTTCAGTGGAGAAAATGAAACTTGATAAGAAGAAGGAAATTGAAGAAGAAGAAAAGGAGAAAGTGATGGAGAAAGGCTTACCTGAAAAGAAAGAAGATCCGGGTAACTACCTTATTCCACTAAAAGTGAATGGAACTATTGCAATCAATGCTTTGGCCGATACGGGGGCGAGTGTTAGTATAATGCCTTATAAGCTTTACAAGATTATGGAATTGGGAAGAGCTTATCCTTCCAATGATGTGTTGTTGATGGTCGATAATACCATGGCAAAAGCTTATGGTAAAGTGAAGAATGTGAGATTACAAATTGGATTCCAAACATATTTGTGTGACTTTTTGATTATGCATGTACCTATTGATAAAGAGACACCGATGTTGGTGGGACGCCCATTCTTGAGTACGATAGGAGCAATAATTGATAATGGAAAAGGAACTATGGAAATTGATGATTGAGTGGCTAGAAGGATTTACCACGCTAAGAAAAGAAACAAAGTTCTAGCAGATGAAGAATCAGATGAAGAAGATTGGTTGGATGTATTTGATATTAGCCATGACAATGAAGGAAATCCAAAATATGGGAAGACAGCCCCATCGTTTGATCATATTGAAGATGATATGGAGAGAGCATTGGCTATGGAGAATTACTTCAATCCTTTCAAGAATATTATTGTTTACAAGAAAATGGTTAATTTCCTTGGTTAGATGCCAATTAAGCTTAAAAATATTGAATGGACATCGGATGGTTATAGCAAATATCAAAAGATTGAAGGAGACAATGTTTGGCACACTAAGATAAAGATTACTAGTCCGGGTGGACGCCGATTCACTCGTGAGTTCAAAACAAAGGAAACCGATAGAGTTCTTTCTGGGAAATTTCATTCGGAGGATATTCTAAGGTTTGGGAGTTATTTTGATTAAAGGAAGCTTGGAATGTGGAAGAATAAAGAAGCTTGTTGTTAAGCTTTTGCTCATTTTGTTCTTATGAGTTTTATCTTGTTTGCGTATTGTTTATTATCTTATAATGTTTTGCATTTCTTTGTTAAGTTGAGTGTGTTTTAGCTCCTAAGCTTTATAAGCAATGATTAATAAGAAATATTTAAGTTTAAGTTTAGTTGTTTTTAATTTATGTAGCTTGTTTAATCTTAAGTTAAATGGAATGTTGGAAGTGTTTTGAGTTGTGGTGATGATTTGGAAATGATTAAGAAATAAAAGTTGTTTGAAACGGTTTTGTTTTGCAAACCAACGGTTGAGAACCGAACCTACGGTTGAAGTACCCAACCTACGGTTGAGCCTTCATATTTTTGCAAAGAAAGAAAAAAGGAGGAGAAAAACACCACAATCCCCAACAAGTCTCATCATTCCAAGATTGAAGTTAAGTATCAAATTAAGGTTCTAGCAATCCTATGGCATCAAAAAGAGTAAGTAACATCCATCCAATTACTTTGCATTATTCTTAGTTCAAATTTGATTTTTAGGGTTCTTAATTGGGCGAATTTGCTGTAGTTCGAATTAAGTGAAATTACTTGATGGGTTTACTAGAGGATTGATATAGGGATTGATTGGAAGTGGAATTAGATGAAATGGTTAAGAATTGAAAGAGAATTTGATGTTCTAAGATTTAGGGTTTATGTATGTCAAAAATTTGAGGATTTTTAATCAAGATTGATTGGGTTTATTGTGGTATATGATTAAGAATTAATATTTGTGTGCTATATGATTGATTATATGGACCACTACTTTGTTTGAATTGATTTTGATTCTTAGATTCTTGAAAATAAGACATGAAGGAGATATAGGAATAAGCACTAAAAAGCAAATGGTAGAAGGAGTAGAATGTGGATAAGCTATATAAATAAATAAAAAAAAAAAAAAAAAAAAAAAAAAAAAAAAAAAAAAAGGAAAAAAGAAGTTCTGCTACTGCAAACCGACGGTCGGAAGTTCCAACCGCCGGTCGAATACCCAGAAATAGGCCAAACCGACGGTTCGGACCTTCGACCGTCCGGTTTGATGCCTCGGTAAAAACTTTCAAAAGCCAAACCACCGGTCTGACTCTCGACCGCGGCGGTCCAGCCATGCTGTTTAATTTTTTTTCTTTTTTTTTTTTTTTCTTTTTTGTGTTGTGTTTTGCTAATTTATCTTACATTCTAACCTTAAGTTTCAATATTTCTCGTGTGCTTGTTTTGGTTGTTTTGTAGAAATGTATTCATCAAAATGAAGAAAGCCCAATAGTTGCTTTGTACAAGCGACATGGTCAAGCAGGAGATGTTAATCTTATGCCGGTAACAAGTGAACATTTGAGGTGGAGCAAATTAAGTAAAGAAGCAAAAGCTTGTTACAATAGCCGGTTAGCGAAATTGCAAAGAAAGGAAATTGCGGTACCAAAGCTAGTAAGTTGGAGTTTGATGAAAGAATATAACCTTAATAAGACTCTTGTGAAGTTATGGGAGGTTAATACGGAATCTGAAAACGGAATTTTTGAAGATTTTAGTTTGGAATACGCAATTAGGATCGAGGAAAAGCAGATCTATAGAGAATGGTGTCTAGAGTTCTTTGCCACAATCCATTTCAACCAAGAAGTGAGCGACATTAGGGAGGAGAAATGTATTTGGTTTAGGTTGTGTGGGAACGATCATGTACTTACTTTGCCGAAATTTGGGCAGTTATTAGGATTATACGATGATGATGATCTTGAACATGAAGAGTTTGAAGACCACCTTTCAAAGTTAGAGAAAGAACCACCAAAGTATGTTGGTAGGGAGGTATGGAATGAGATAGGAGATCCCAACAGTGGGAGATTTAAAGAAAAAGAGATATATTCACCGATGGCTCGACTTTTACATAAAGTGATTGTGAACTCATTTGTGCATAG
This sequence comes from Artemisia tridentata subsp. tridentata, assembly GCA_021014915.2. Classification (NCBI taxonomy): domain Eukaryota; kingdom Viridiplantae; phylum Streptophyta; class Magnoliopsida; order Asterales; family Asteraceae; genus Artemisia; species Artemisia tridentata. The sequence goes on from CP139509.1 coordinate 151,366,201, forward strand.
AGGACATAGTCAAGACAAAGTTCATGGACAGGATTTGTGGATAATTGAAATGATTACGGATCCAAATAAGAAGATGAATGTCTTATGTACTTTGGCAGTTTATTTGTCAAAAAGAGCGACTTTAATTACTGAGCACGGTTTTTAAATGGAGGACATTATGTGACGAAAATAGGGAAAAGTTTGGGATATGATACACCCGTTGAGATGAAGAAGATAACGGTGATAAAGGAATGTGAAAAACTTGACAAGAAGAATTTGAAAGAGTTGCTTGATGATGATAGATATTGTTTGGTTGATCAAATTGCCAATGTGATTCGCAACCCACCACCACCACCACAACAACCTCAACAAAATATCAGAGAATCTTCGGGGTTGAATTCGAGTTGGGGTGATTGGCATGCGAATTTTCCACAAGAGGAGAGAAGAGATGTTTGGAGAGACATGACGATGATGAGGATTGGACACCAAATGCATTATTGTGCACCAATTCTTACCCACCTTGGACAGCAGAGTGAACCAACTTATTCATTCCCAATGACGTATGCACCAATTAGTGTTCCACCTTACCTTTACCCATATACGCCTTATCCATCAGGACATGTACCTTACCTGACGTCTAGCTCAAATCAAGGAAATGAGGGGTACAATGTTAACCAGGAAGCTTTTGCGGGATATTATTCTAATGTAGGAACGCAAGGCTATGAAGCGGGAACGTTTTCGGGTGAATTTGGATTTGGGGCGTTGGTTGACTATCAAGGTGACGATATGGAGAATGAATGATTATGATTATCATTCAAGATTATGTGATGTGATGAACAAAATTTTTATTTTATTCGTACTTTATTGTTATTACGTTATGTAGGATTATAACTATTCTTATGTTTTAGAACTATGATTATCTTTATTTAGGATTTTAAGGTATTTTGGTTATTAGTATCTTTGTTTTTGTGTTTGTGTGTTTATTTTTTTTCAGGTTAAGATTCCATGAGATCATTGCTCGTTCATATGGTTGGTATATTTTGGAGCTTGGAGTTTCCAACTCATGCGTTTAACACCAAATATGGATCTCGCTTGATTTCTCGGTGATATCATTTACTATTCTATTTTCACTCTTTCCTTTACTTTGAAGTTAATTTTTCACATTGAGGACAATGTAAAACTTAAGTGTGGGGGAGGGAAGTAAATAGTGAAAATGATTCAATTTTAAAATTTTAAAAATTTTTTGTGACTATTTTGGAATTTGTTTTATTTCCCTTTAGGAAGTAGTTGTTTTTACACGTAAAAGATTATATAATTGAAACAACTTAGAATTTTCCAATAGCATAAAATGGCAATTTGAAATTTTTAACGAATCTCGGTTAAGTGAAATGATCTGTTCTTAGGATTGATAACATTACTTGAGCATTTTTAGCCTATTCTACCAAATATGTGAGGATTTGAGCCTATCATTCGAAGCATATATTTTTATGCTTAAATTCTATTTTCTTGCTAAGAGTGTGCCGGTGATTGAATTGATTCTAGAACTTGTGCTTGTCATGCATTACGAATTCCAAAGTAGAGTCACATTCGTGTGATATAAATGAGTTTAAATGATAAGAGGCAACTTAGGATTTAACCAAATGGCCTTCCATTTACATATATTGATATATTAGCTAGCCAAATCGGTTAGTTAACCACCTACTCTATGGACCCATTTGTTAGCACTCAATTTTAGTGTTAGATACCCCTAGAACACCCTTTGAGCCTATCTTTTCATTTTTGTTGCATCCAGAAAAATAAATAAAAAAAGTATTTGCGCCCTTTAACCTTTAGCCTAACCCTTTTTAGTCAAGTTGAATCGATGAATTACTTGTTGTTGTGTTGAAGAAGTTTTTGATGATTATGAGCTTACACTTTGTATTTCGGATATACCTTTTTTACGGAGACAAAGGTAGCTACTTCTTATTTGTATTTTTTGAGGTATATGCTCATCCAAAGTGGGGGGGAAAAAAGAGCCAATGAGCTACAATTATGAAGATTAGCCAATGAGCTACAATTATGAAGATTAGCCAATGAGCTAAGACTTGATACGAATGGTGATCGATGAATAAAAAAAAAAAAAAAAAAGAAAACAAAAAAAAAAAAAAAAAAAAAAAGGAAGGAAGAATTTTTATGAAGGCTATAATCATTTGGGGATAAATGGTTCGATTGTTTTTTCTTTTTTTTTTCTTTTTTTTTTTTTTTTTTTTTTTTTTTTTTTTTTTTTGCAACAAGTGATTCTGGTATTTGACTTGATTATTGTATATTATATCCACTAAAATAATCCCATGTCTTATCCTAACCCTTTTTGCTTTGTGAAGATATCGATTGTATGAATATTATAGTGACCATCCGGTTTTTGAAAGGTTGGAAAACGTCGCTAGTGAACTAGCGCGTGTTTTGGTGACCATCCGTTATGTAAGTAACGTTGTTAGCGAACCAAGGTACAAACTAGTGACCATCCGTTATTCAACTAATCAAAAATTCGTTGTTAGCGATCTATTATATTTGTGTAGTAGTTATTGGAGCATAAGTTAATCATATCATGAATCAATATCTTTGTTGACGATCTTTTCTTCAATATTTGCTTGATTTTGTAACTTTTCTTCGTCTTTCTTGATATTTCCTTGTACCTAGACTTGAACACATCTTTAACAACTTTTAAGCATAAAACAATCATAAACATAACTAAATAACATATAAAAACACACAAATAACGTGATAAAAACATGTACAAAATAAGTGTTATCAAATCTCCCACACTTAAGTTTTACTTGCCCTCAAGCAAAGTAATCTTTAGAAAAATTAATTTTCCAATAGCCACCAATCATGATTTTCTAAAAAAGTTCACTAATCTTCCTTGTTACCAAGGCAAAAAGGTCAAAAAGTGATTTTTACTTTTAATATGTGAAATTTAAACAACATACTCGGTCAAGCTAGATAACACAACTAAGCTTCTCACTAAAAGAAAATAATAATATAATTAACTCACACTCATTTCTTTTGTAGGGGATATATTTCATTCAATTGCTCAGTCGTGATTTCATGTCATACCATAGGCTTTTACAAGTATCAAAACTAATCCAAATCATGTAAGAAATAAATCAATTTATCAAAGAGGACTTTTATTCGGGCTAAAATGTTTTTTTTTTTTTTTTTTTTTTTTTTTTGCAACAAGTGATTCTGGTATTTGACTTGATTATTGTATATTATATCCACTAAAATAATCCCATGTCTTATCCTAACCCTTTTTGCTTTGTGAAGATATCGATTGTATGAATATTATAGTGACCATCCGGTTTTTGAAAGGTTGGAAAACGTCGCTAGTGAACTAGCGCGTGTTTTGGTGACCATCCGTTATGTAAGTAACGTTGTTAGCGAACCAAGGTACAAACTAGTGACCATCCGTTATTCAACTAATCAAAAATTCGTTGTTAGCGATCTATTATATTTGTGTAGTAGTTATTGGAGCATAAGTTAATATTAACCATTAGCCTAACATTTCAGCCCGAATAAAAGTCCTCTTTGATAAATTGATTTATTTCTTACATGATTTGGATTAGTTTTGATACTTGTAAAAGCCTATGGTATGACATGAAATCACGACTGAGCAATTGAATGAAATATATCCCCTACAAAAGAAATGAGTGTGAGTTAATTATATTATTATTTTCTTTTAGTGAGAAGCTTAGTTGTGTTATCTAGCTTGACCGAGTATGTTGTTTAAATTTCACATATTAAAAGTAAAAATCACTTTTTGACCTTTTTGCCTTGGTAACAAGGAAGATTAGTGAAATTTTTTAGAAAATCATGATTGGTGGCTATTGGAAAAATAATTTTTCTAAAGATTACTTTGCTTGAGGGCAAGTAAAACTTAAGTGTGGGAGATTTGATAACACTTATTTTGTACATGTTTTTATCACGTTATTTGTGTGTTTTTATATGTTATTTAGTTATGTTTATGATTGTTTTATGCTTAAAAGTTGTTAAAGATGTGTTCAAGTCTAGGTACAAGGAAATATCAAGAAAGACGAAGAAAAGTTACAAAATCAAGCAAATATTGAAGAAAAGATCGTCAACAAAGATATTGATTCATGATATGATTATTTCCATTGTACATGAGAAGGATGAAAAGATGAAGTCAAGATTAAGTGCTAAAAAGTGTATTAAAAGTTGGAGTTACATGCTAGCTTAGAGTGAAAATTCATGTGCAAAAGTTGGTCTCGACCCAAAGTTTACATTCCAGACCCAAGGTCGAAGTTGGGGTTTCAGACCCAAGGTTTACATTCCAGTCCCAAGGTCGAAGCTGGGATTCCAGACCCAAGGTTCAGGAATTCGACCTCAGGTTCAGCCGACGTCCAGACCCAAGGTCCATGATTCAGACCGAAGGTCGAGAGAATTCTGAGATGAAGAGTTGCATTAACTCTTAACTTTAACTACCATAATAGCTTGAGTCCGATCATTACCTTCTCATTCATGATAATTGAAGTAATATGACAGTTTTTGGGGTGTTTTACAAGCTTAAATAAGACCCCTAATCATCCATTTTGGATACAACACTTACAATCAAGCCTTACACCATAAGGACTTGATCACATTTCTTACTAAACCCAAAAGAATTAAATAATCTCTGCCATTCTCAAGAAGGTCCCAAGTAGAAGAGTTGGAGATACTTATTAGAAGAGGTGGAAGATTCCCTTGTTCAATTGGAGGCTCTAAGGAGTGCTATAACTCTTTTATTACTCATTGTAATCTTACTTTTGGGTAATTTTCTTCACTTTAATTAATCATGTTAGACCGTTTGATGTTGAATGCAATGTTATGTTTTATGATGATGCTTGTTATGGAATAATTAGTGATGCTTGTTTGGGAATGATGTGACTTTCGAATGAATGTTGGATGTTTAGTTGGTTAGAAAAAGTGATTATTTTCATGAGTTTGTTTAAATATAATTCGTGTTCTAAAACTTGTTGGTTAAATATTATTGGATTTAAAGGTTGAAAAGATTTCTAATATTGTTTAATTCCAAGAGTTAGTGACAAACGGATTGGTATTTGATAAGTGACGAATATCAAGTATGCAAGTTTTTAAACGAATTCGGAAATATTTAAATCACGAGATTGGGTTGAAAAGACTCGTAAGAACTAATTTAACTAATCATCTTTTTCATACATTTGATCACAAAAAGAGCTAGCGTAGTGGGATGAGAATTGGCCGAAAGGACGCACCCGTGAAACTAGTAGAAACATGGATTTTCTTGATATTACCCATTGACTAGAGGTCCTTGTGAAAATTGACATGTGCCTTCTAAGTTTCACCCAAACAAATTCAACATTCTATCACGATTAGTCATGGTTCCTAAACAAGTATTTGGTTGTTTGCTTGATTTGATTTGAAACAATTGTTCGTTTAATTACTCTTATGTGCTTTAGATCGTGACAGTCTTAAGTACTATTTCTTATTGCTCTTACTTAAATTGCCGAAACCAAAACTAGTAGTCTCTTGGGACGATCCTTATTTACCATCAACAATACTACAATCGAACGATTATACTTGCTCGTATGTGTTTCTTAGATAAACGGTAAAGAGGTATTTTTAAAATTTTAAAATTTGAGTGAAATTGGGATATAATATATAATACCGTAACGCACATCAGATATGCTACAAAATAAAAGTTAGTAATGAAAAAATTCAACCAAGAAGCAAAATGCATATGTAATGGTCAACCAAACAAGAAAGGTCAACCCATTTGACTTTGAAAAGTCAAAATGAAGTGTCTGATCAAAAATAAGTACCTAAGTATAAGTGGTTAAATTATTATGAGAATTTAAACCAACCATACTGTGATGTTAGTAAATCAAACAAATAAAGATATTATGCCAAATAGTGATCACCTACAAGCATAAACATATAACATCTATTCATTGAAAATTAGTTTGTGACATTAGTCACAAAACATGATGTTACAAGAAGAAAATAAATCCTACAAAGAAAATACTAGAATAAATTCTAAAAGTTCCTAGGAAAAAGCTACAAATTCCTATTGCGGAGGATTGGTTGGGTTTGATGAAGATATGATGGAATCAAGCCAAATGGATTCTAAGTCCTTTGTATCACGTAAGTTAGAGTACATTATGTTTGAAGAGGATTTGATAGGATCAAGTTCCTTATTGTTTTGAATGTTTGGTTGATAGAGCCACATGGAGTCATCAATTCTTTGAAGTGTGGTAAGTAAATCATGGAGTTGCAAGTTGAGTGAATGTGGAGGTGATGATGATTTTCTCGCTTGAGATGGTGTGGGTGGTGATGAGAATGTATTACCTATTGGAGTTATGGTAGTTGATGGTGACTTTGATGTAGGTGATGGTGTGGTACTTAGTGGAATTATGATAGGTGATGGTGATCTTGATGGTTGAGTTGAAACGGGTGATGGTATGTCAACCACAGGAGTTATGATGGGTGTTGAAGTAGTAGTGGATATGGAAGGTAAGTTCACATTAGAGATGGGATTTATGAACCAGTATGGTCTTACGCTAATTCTAGCGGTTCTTCTGTGTGGTCTGGATATGTGTGAGTTATTGGATTTGTGCATTGTGAAATTATTTAAAGATGTGCAGGTATGAGAATGTGAGTTGAAATTATCCTAAGGCTTCTAATTTATATTACTCTAAAGTGTATGGAAATTGGTGTTTGGATCAGATGTTTAAAGAGATGTTGGAGCAAGATAAAGTTGTTTGTCATATTATCAAAGTCAATCCATAGATATGGAGTTGACATGAAGAAATGCAGAAGATGACTCAAAAGCATGTAATGTGATTGATTCATGGATTCCATGGAACCAATTAAAGGAATCCTTATGTGTTAGAGAAAGGTAACCTGGACAAAAATTTGAATATTCAAATTTTGGTGGGAGATTGATTCTATTGTTTTCTAATTGTTCTAACGGTTTCTAAACATCCTAATGATCAGTGGAATACTCCTGAAAACTAAAATGAAGAATCTAAGAATCGAGATTAATCGAGAAAGTTTTGAAAAATATTACTGTTTAAGCCTGCGGATCCAATCGACAACAAAGGCGGATCCAAATTTTTGGATCCGCTGAATCCGCAGGTTCAGAACAGGCGGATCCAAGTTTTGAGATCCGCCAAATCTGCCGTATACAAGTTCTAAAACAAACAGAACATATGTCGAATTTCGCGTTTCATGTTCAAATCCCAAAAATTCTCCTAAAACATATGTAATAACTAATATGTGATAGGAAAATACTAAATATATAGGTTCTAACACACGTTGCACATTGATTAATCCGATCATAATTTCTTACCATTAAGGGAGTTAAGCCAAACGGTGGCTTAATCTCAAAAAATTGATAACAACACGTGTTGTTGCCCTGCAATGTTAAGTTAGTTCACATACACGTTAAGTACTAACATAATATCTTAAGAAACACATAAGTTCAACATCTCATTGTCTGACATAGACTTATACCAAACACTCCTTAGATGTCACTTGTTGTTCATTTTCTTGATCATTTTCTTGTAACTCTTGTGAAGTTTCATGATCCACCGTCCTAGATTTTTCATCATTCCTTTTGTTTGTCGAAGCTCCTCGGATTCATTATTAATGGAAGGAAGTTGATTCAAGTATTCGGGTGGAGGAATCCTAGAGTTGGGCAAACCGTCTTCGTCACTAGCAGATGATGATGAAGATGAGGTTGGAGAATGAGCACGTTTTCCTCTTGCTACAGCTACCCTATGATCACTGAGAGGGACAAAGGTGTGTGGAATTTCGGTGTAGTCAGGAAGGAAACCACTAGCATTTCTGGGAATAGGAATAGAGGCTTTAAACAGACATGTAAGAAGCATTGCATATGGCATGGCGGTGATACCTAAGACAGGTATATCGGTCATTCTTTTGGCGATATAGTAGGCTAAGTTGAATTATTGGTGGGTCAACACACAGTAGAGCATGTAGCATAGGCTTGCATTCATATGATCCCTATTACCAACAGTGCTAATGATGTTGGATCTAAAAATCTCCTCTAGTTTCTTAAATTCGGGTTTGAGTTCATTAAGCTCCATGGCAAATGGATCTCGATTTACTTGTTTACCTCAGATTGTCTTAGTTGGGTTTGTTCTAGGATTGAAGAGATGGTCTTAGATGATTTCTTTGGAAGTGAGAGGTGTATCGTATGGATGGATACGACCAAGGTTGGATTCTAGAATGGACAATGGCCACTTGTCCGAATAAAAGCAAGTTCCTTGATTTTGAATACCTAAAACTTCTCCGAATTGATTTAAAGGAAAACTGAATTGATTATGGTTTACTTTGAAATGGATTCTTAAAGATCCAAAATCGTCAGAGCTAAGTTTTATGGAGGCATAAAATTCAAGTATAAACCTAGGAATGATAGGCTCATCTATGTCGAGGAGACAATCAAGTTGGATAGCGGCTAATTGTTCATGGATATTGGTTTCTTCTAAAAATGATGAGTCTATGGTTCTGCCTTCGTGAACATAGTGTTTTTCTAAGGCTTTAAAGATATTTACTTGAGCTTCGGTAAGACCTTTGGTTTTGTGGTGTTGAGGTAGGTATTTGATAGTGCCCTTATGGTCATAATTTGTTGCAGGAGGCATGATTATCCTAGACACAAGAAATTTCTTAATTTAGTTAAAACTACCGACAATACGTATATTAATTTCTAGTGAGTGTCTACATGGGGACAATGTGGAGGTGCGATTATCTCGACTTCTTTTGATGTATGAAGATTCATTTATGCAGGATTTATAACGAAAATATGAGATAACCCAAACGCTCCTAATTCAATGTAGCTACGTTTGAATGTACCCGAAAATACATATTAGTTATGTATTTCCTTTAGCATTCAAGAGACATTATGTAAATGATGTTTAAAACATAACGTTTTCATATTTGTATGAACAATGTTCAAAAACCGTTTTTCCTAGTCGTGAGAAGATTTTAGCAAAAATTTCTCATAGGGTTTTTGATAAATAATGATAATGTACTACAAGATGCAATTCCTAACTATGAAAAACATGATTTGTTATGCAATTCAGTAAACATGCTTCATAATTTTACAAAAATGTATAAACCCCAAGTTTTGATTTTGTGCAACAAATATGAATCCTAGACTCAGATTAGAAATTAGATAAGATTAGGATACTTACAGTGATGAATTAAGCACAAATTGGTTGTGGAGAATGACCTAATTTTTGAGTTTGGTGTGATAAGGGTCGAATTCCAGTGAGATGTGTGTTTTTAAGGAATATGGTGTACAGTAAAAGGTGTTTGTTTTAATATATTAAAACTGTCTCAGCAATCCACGAATCTGGCGGATCCAAAACAAGGGATCCGCCCTTGTTGTCGGTTGGATCCGCAGGATTAGAACACCAATTTTGGTATTGCCTGCGTTTGGTTAATCTAAGGTTCGAGTTAATGTTAAATCTACTCACTAGGTTCCAAGTCTAAGATAGTTGAAAGGTTCTCTCTTGAGAGGTTTTGTGAGAATATCGGCAATGTTGTCCTCTGAGGAAACTTTCTCAATTGAGATGTTTCCCTTCTGAACATTGTTACGTAGGAAGTGGTGACGTATTTCTATGTGTTTGGTTCTAGCGTGTTGGACTGGATTTTTGCTAAGATCGATATCTCCTTTGTTGTCACAAAGAATGAGAATGTCGTTGAGTTTAATTCCATAGTCGACGAGAGCTTGTTTCATCCACAGTGCTTGTTGGCAAGCTTTTCCTGCTGACACGTACTCGGCTTCAGTTGTTGATATGGCGAGGGCTGTTTGTTTCTTAGCAAACCATGAGGTGAGACAATGTCCTACAAAAGTACAAATACCGCTTGTACTTTTCCTATCAACATAATCACCAGCATGGTCTGAGTCGGCATACACTATGGTTTCCATTCCCGTCCCTTTGGGATACCATAATCCTAAATGTGTAGTGCCTTTTATGTACCTAAAGATCCGTTTAACGGCTTCTAGATGGGATATTTTGGGATCTTCTTGAAAGCGTGCACATAGACAAACACTAAACATAATGTCCGGTCTACTAGCCGTTAGGTAAAGTAAACTACCAATCATCCCTCTATATTTAGTGCTATCTACGGATTCACTTTCGTCATCCTTGGTGAGTTTGGTTTCAGAAGACATTGGTGTTTTCATGGGTTTGGAATCTTCAAGACCAAATTTCTTAAGCATATCCTTGATATACTTAGATTGGTTAAAGAATATCCCATCTTCTAATTGTTTAATTTGGAGACCTAAGAAAAAGTTTAGTTCCCCCATCATACTCATTTCAAACTCATCATGCATGATTTTTGTGAATTCATCGCATAACTCCTGACAAGTTGAACCGAATATAATGTCATCTAAATATATCTGGACTATGATAATATGTGATCCCTTTTTCTTGGTGAAAAGAGTATTGTCTACTAGGCCTATACTTATGGTCAACTAGGAAAGTCTTAAGTCGATCATACCAAGCTTTTGGTGCTTGCTTAAGTCCGTATAAAGCTTTCTTAAGTTTGTAGACATGATTTGGTTTTTCAAAATCGGTAAAGCTGGGAGGTTGAGCTACATACACTTCCTCATTTATAAAACCATTAAGAAATGCACTTTTGACATCCATTTGAAATAGTTTAAAGTCATGTGCACATGCATATGCAAGTAGTATCCTAATTGACTCAAGTCTAGCGACGGGTGCAAATGTTTCATCACAATCTATAACTTCTTGTTGATTGTAGCCTTGTGCTACTAGCCTTGCTTTGTTTCTAGATACTACGTCATTTTCATCCATTTTGTTTCTAAAAATTAGAACACGATTTAGGATATATGTGGATGTATCTACGGCGTGACACCAAAAAAAATTTTGAGACATGATTTGTTCATAGATCTACTCATTTTAATTGTTCTATTTTTACGTTCTACTATACCGTTAGACTGAGGAGTTCGAGGAGCCGAGAAATTATGTGTTAAAAAGCTCCGAATAGGGTTTTGTTGTCAAATTCATGACCATGGTCGGTTCTTATTGACATAATGTTACTTCCTATTTGATTTTAAATTTTCTTACTTAATATATCAAATTTATCAAACTCTTCGTTTTTAGTTTTCAAAAACTTAGTCCATGTATATCTAGAGTAATCATCTACTATTACCAAAGTGTAGAAGTTTCCCCCGTAACTTTGTATAGTGGATGGACCAAACAAATCCATATGTAACAATTCTAGACACCTAGATGTAGACACCATGTTTTTAGCCTTATGGCTATTATGAACTTGTTTTCTTATTTTGCAAGCATCACAAAAGTATTGGTCATATTTCAACTTGGGCAGGTTCCTAAAGAGTTCCTTAAATGATAAGGATTGAATTAACCTCATATTGGCGTGACCTAAGCATCGACGCCATAGAGTTGAGTCTTCGTTCAAGGAGGTAAGACAAAGCTTGTCTTTAGGAGTTTTATCTAATTTCATAACATAAACGTTATTCTTTAAGACACCTTTTCCTACTGTTATGCCGTCTTTAAGTATTTTGCTTTCATTTTCACTAAAAAGGACGTTATACTTTTTGCGGCATAATTGACTTATACTAAGTAAGTTAAATCCTAAATTATCTATATGAGCAACATCATCGATAGAGAGATAGTCATGAGAGATCGTACCTTTTCCGATGATTTTACTTTAAAGTTTGCTACCAAATGTGACATTACCTTCATCGTACACTTGGTAGTTTGAGGAAAGGCTTTTGTTTCTCGTCATGTGTCTTGAACACCTACTATCTTTAATCCACTTATCTAGTTCTAACTCAACTTTTGAGCATACCTTAGTACAAGAAAAACTCAAGCATTTGGTCCCCAATATCTCATGGGTCCGTTTGGGTTAAACATAACATTACCATGGCTCACTGATATCTAGCAGATAATCGAAGGGAATTGCCGCTAGTTGTTTTCTAAGCATGGTTCCTTCATAAAATGAGGAGTCTACAATCGTTTTGACTCTATACTTATTTTGACCTTTTCCTATAGAGACTGATGGTTTTTGTTTGTTAACAGTTGTACTAGTGCTAGGTTTTCTAGTGATTTTAACAAAATCTGTACGATTTGATTTAATAGCCTTCTGTTCATCTTCTGTTTCCGTGGATCCTTTGGATACAACTGGCGGAACCAAAATTTTGGATCCGCCAGATCCGTGGTTATCAGAAGTTGTTGGAACAGTTTCTTTTTCTTTTACCGTTTGTTCCTGAAAGTCACTTAAGTCTCCATTTCTCATAAAATCTGGTTTGAAACTACCATGAGGTATTTTTTGCATTTTCATTATGTCATCTGTACAACTTAAGGCCCCGTTTGGTTCGCGGAATATTTTTGACGGAATTGGAATCTGTCTAAGGAATTGGAATGTGAAGGAATTGGAATGTTAAGGAATTGGAATGTGAAGGATTTGGAATCTGAAGGAATTGGAATTTGCAAAAAGTAACGCGTATTTTGTTGAAAGAAAATGAAATGAGAAAAAATGAATTATACTAAAATATTTAAAAATTTATAATATACTAAAATTGACAAACTGAATAATAATAAGGAGGCTCCTATGGGGTTCCTTTCGGAGGATGGGAAGGAGCTACGCCATGCAGACTTGTTATTATTTAATTGGCTTCAAGGTAAAGGTGCATGCTTGGATGTGACTGACATCTCTCCATTTGCTGGTAGTGGGGCGGCTTCATGGGCTCCTAGGGTAGCCTTGCGCAATGCGGTGGAGAAGAAAAATAGAAAGTATGCATCCAAATGTGTGGACAATGGATACAAGTTCGTACCGTTTGCTTTTTCCACGTTCGGGGAATTCGACACAGAAGCTTTGAACACACTTTCACGTATTAAATCTATTGCCAATAGTAACTCAAATAATGCTAAAAGTGGTGTTTTTATCTTCCATAGAGTTAGCTTTTGTATTCAGAAAGGAGTGGGAGCACAACTTGTGTCTAGACTCCCATCCAACTTTATGTAAAAAAATTTATGATTAATGAAAATTTTATTATAAAAAAAAAAAAAAAAAAAAATAAAAAAAAAATAATAATAATAATAATAATAATAATAATAATAATAATAATAATAATAATAATAATAATAATAATAATAATAATAATAATAATAATAATAATAATTGATTTATGCTGATAAAAGTAATGAATTCCATGGAATTGTAAACAATCCTCCCATTTTGCTATGGAATGTTGAATTCCGAAGAATTGGGATTTTGAAGGATTTCCATTCCATTCCATTTGACAACCAAACATATTAAGGAATAGAATTCAGATTCTGAATTCCTTGAATCTGCCAACAAAACACGTTATGGAATGGAATCAGATTCCAATTCAATCAGAATCCTGAAGATTCCGCGAACCAAACGGGCCCTAAGTGTTTATCAAATCTTTTGAATTTGGAGTTTTGTTTGATAAGACTTTCCTGTGTGGACTTTAGTGTTTCTATTTCAAGTTGTAGTTCTTGACATAAAACACATATTTCTTTAATACCTTTACCTTTTTCTAACCTTATAGCTTTCTCTTTTAACCGATGAATTTTGTTTTCTAAAAATTCCTTTTTGGTTTTTAAGAACTTATTTTTGCTTATGATTTTTAGGGTGATTCCACACAGTTTGTTATATTCTATATCTAATGTATCATCAATAAAAGAGTATGACGAGTCATAATGTACCTCTTCTGTGTCATTAGCCATGAGAGCAACTTCGTTGTTCTTAAGCTTGTCGTCATCACTTTCACTGTCACTCCAAGCTCCACTAACAAGTGCTTTTTGAGATTTGTTCTTTGGAGGCTTTGGACATTCTCCTATTAAATGACTAGAATCCCCGCACCTAAAGCATTTCCTATCTATCTTTCCCTTCCTATCATCACGGTCTTTCCGGAATGATTTCTTTTCTTCACGAGGTGGTCTTACGAACTTTCCTCGTCTCCTAAAGAATTTCTTGAAATCTCTTACGGCCATGGCATACTCTTCGTCTTCGCTACTAGAACAAGACTCTTCGTCATCACTCGATTCTACCCTAGCTTTCAAGGCAATGGACTTCATTTTCTCCTTTTTGCCTTTTGTTGATATAAATAATGCCTAAAAACATTATTAATACTTCTTGATATCTCTATGTTTTGATAATCACAAAATGTAAACTCATTAAACATAAACTTATTAAATAAACAAGTATTTAGTTGTAAATATTCATTTCTACCACTTAATCACTTAAGGTATGTGATGAACTCAAATAAGTACATTTTATTATCATCATTTATCCTATTTATTTGACTTGTTTTATTATATTATCTGTGAGAATTGATACTTAATCGTTTACTTTTGTAATTCTCAGGTAAAAACAAGTATTTGGTGAAACTTGGCGATTTTGGACTAATTATGGAGCAAAACAAGCAAGAAGTTAAGAGTCTACTGAAATGTACAAAATCAAGACTATTCTGCTCCAGATACGCCGCATCTTACTTATTACATACGGCGCATCACTATCAAGATTTCACAAGATACGATCCAAGATACAAGAGGACATGCGCCGCATCTGAGAATGGAGTTACGCCGCATCTTCTGGCGGTGTACGAATATTCCTGAATATATTAATCTTGGACCCCACGCGAAGTTAAGTCAATGCGCCGCATCTACTTATTAGATGCGCCGCATCTTACCTCAGACAGAAACTATAAATACCCCAAAGTCAGACGACTTTAAGAGACTTTTGGTACGTACGATATTCGAAGGACAGAAGCCCTAGGCCGAATTCAGTCGAAGTAGCAGCACAAGACACACCTTGAACAAAGATACGAGAGCTGTAAGAAGGTCCTGCATGTATTCAATTCATTAAGTAGTTTTGTTTTATTGTATTAGTACACTTTAATTGATCAGGATTGATGGGCTTGTGTTATGTTATCATTCACTTCAACTCCCCTTAAAATTGCTTTCCCATTAATTAAAGTTTATATGTTGATGTCTTTGGTGACTTTTATTAGTGCATTGATAACCTCTGTGTCTAGCTGAGCATTGCTTGGGTCGCCATGCCCCTTCCTCGCCTATTTATTAGATCGCCTATGCATTCTATCGTCTGTAGAAAAGTAGGAAGAAAGATAAATGGGATAGTCATAAGTAATCATTAAGGGTTTACTCGCCGATAAGATTAGAACCAACGAGAAAGGACTTAATCTCGGTGCGTTGCATCGAACTATACACTTCATATAAAACTAGCAATAAAACAAGTGACAAGCTACTTAACTATCAAGACAGGTCTTCTTATTGTCTCGAGTATTTATCTGTGTACGTGTGTGCTATTCGCTGATTCGTGCCTATTAGTTAGTTTATTATTTAATTGCAACCAAACCGTGCCAGTCTCTCAGGCTGAACCCCCCTTGCGTTAGAATAGGTTGTATAGCTAACTTAAGATATTAAAATACTGATTAGAATAACTAGATAATACGTTCCACTCTTAGTGATCGCACTCTACTTACCATTATATACATACTGACCGGGTACACTGCTCGTTAAAGTGTGTGTGTTATTGATAAGTCGGCTAAATATAAATTTAAAACTTGAATACTGCTAAAACCACAACGACATACCGTGGGTATAAATTAGAGCACTCGCACGCACGCATCAAGTTTTTGGCGCCGCTGTCGGGGAGTGAATTGTTATTATCTGTTAATTTGATTAGTATTTTAATTAGGTTTTTCTTTTTAATTTTTAATCTAACTGCTAACTGTGTTGTATATTAGGTTAAATTGCATTCATTGTATTATTTGCATATTTTCTGTTTTGTGTGTTATTTGTTTGCTTTTATTTGTGTTTATTTTCGTTTGTGTTTATTTGTTTTTATTTTTCGTATTTTCTGTGTTCTGCTAACGTTGTACTGAGCTTATTCAAACGATACGGCGCATCTATTTTCATAGATACGGCGTATTGCGTTTAATTTTTATAAAATACAACGCGTTTAACTAATTCGATACGACGCATCTTTTCCCCAAGGTACGGCGTATCTGTTTTTAATAAGAAATTTTTTTTTTCTAAACGTTAACGCGATACGACGCATCTGCCCTAGCAGATACGGCGTATCTATTATTTTAATTAGAAACAGTTTTCGAATTATTAAACAGATACGACGCATCGATTTTTATCGATACGGCGCATCTTCTGAATCAAAAATCTTATATTTTGAAACGTAACGAAAATACGACGCATTAACTTTTGTTAATACGACGCATTTAATTTTAAATAAATATCGATTTTTGATAATTAAAACTGATACGGCGCATTCTACTTTATAAGCGGCGTATCTATTTTCTGAATAAAAGTCTGATTTAATTTTAACGATTATAAGATACGGCGTATCCAACTTTTTGGATACGGTGCATCATCTGCAGATATCAGTTATTTTTATTCTTATATTCGTTTCTATATTCATTAATTTCTCTTCTAGCGAACAAATCCTACTGAAGATTTTACCTATGATGACAGGTTTTGCTATGGAAGACATGTCAGTGAACGGATATCTTGCTAAGGAACTCTTGCTTTCGGATTCATTCGATGTGAAAGTTTTTGATGATGTCAACTTCAATGTGCTCATGATTGACGCCGATTTATTTTCTTGGGAAACCCCTCTTGAGGCTACTTATAAGGAATTCAAACGTTTATGCAATATTGAAGATGGGATATTCTCGTATGATTTACTAATGAGCTACACTGAAGATGAATTGCTACTCTTATGGCCCATCATTGAATCTAAAGGATTGACTTGGACTATTATTGAAGAGAATGATGGGAAATTCCAAATTGAATTCATGAACTCAAGCAATAAAAGCTGTGGTGGAGGCAATACCCAACCTTTGCAAATCTCTTACATGCCTTATTCCGAACAGTACTGGGGATTAAATGAGAACTATCTGGACGATGAAAGAATTTATGATGTGGCGGAGTTACTATTTCATGGCAGGTTGGTAAGGTTGATGGACATCTCCCTCGAAGAATGGCTTGAACTTAAATATGGTTGTCCGAAATTTGCCCCTGCGAATGAAGTCAAGCGGATTATGACTTCATGGTTGACACGGAGTTTTAGGGAACAATTTAACGAGTTCATGGAATTAAGGAGGAAAATGATTGGAAAAGCTTGCTTTGAAGTTGACCACGATCCTAACAATGTTGATTTTTCAGATTGGTTGGCTAGTAAGTTCAATAACCATAAGAGCATGGATCGAGCTACTAAAGATGCGTTATGGGTATATTGGATGAGAGGAGAAGACGAAGAAGTAGAGAGCGACCATGGGTCGTCACTTCATGATTCAACAGTCAATGAGGGCATTGAAGAATTATTCAGAATAGACATTGACGTGTTCGATTATGAGACACCCTTGTGCAAACAATTCAAAGAATTTAATTACCTTCTTCAAGTCGACGATGATGTGCTAACTGGAGATCTACCAGGATTCAAGACTTATGATGATTTCAAAAACACCTGGTATTACGAATGGAATGACCAAATACCATGGGTTTGGGATAAACCATGGGAATTTGAGCACATTAATCACACCTGTACACCTTTCGTTTTCAAGGATGGGAGTAGTGTTTGGCCGACCTGTGATTATAAGAGTGACGGAACCTGTAATGGGGGAAGTATAATTGGGATGAAACGGGTTGGAAACGATGTAACCTTTGAAGACTATGAGTGGTATGATAATGTTGAAGACTGCCCACAAAAAGCGGAGGCTTTGCAAGAAAAGGGTAGAATTGAATACTTGAAAGAGCTAAAGGGAACATCGAATACTACTTTCTGGGAATGGGTGCATGAACAATTTGATGATTATACGAAGCTTAGTCGACGGTTACAATGGGAATTGGAAAGAGAGTGGGAGGCAATTCAAGATGATGATTCATTAATTGATGAACTTGATGACTATTTGATTAAGGATCCTTATTTTAAGTTTGTTGATAAAGACGAAGAAGAATTCATCAAAAGAAAATGTCAACTACTTGGGATCCCTTATAATGAGCCACCCATGATTATTTCTGAAAAATTTAAAATCATCAAATACTCTTTGGGACCAGATGAGGAATATGTTGCGACGAAGACCAAGAGTTATACTAGATTAAGTCGAACGGAAAAAAACGTTGCAAAGCTATACGGGAACATCTTTCGGATGAAGGAAGAAGGATGGACTGTGACAAGAACTAAATGAAGAGCTGAACGTGAGTCTAACTTGAAGACTCTGGAATAAAGACAAGTGCTGACCGGGAGACAACCCGGAAAATTTTTATTATTATGTTCTGTGTCGAGTCAGTCAGGCCCGCAGAAGATACGGCGCATCTCAATCCTGAGATGCGACGCATCTCATGCACTGGTCATATCTTACTTTATTTTTCTGCATTTTTACTTTTGACTTTGAAACTTTTTATCAGTTTATTTTAATGCGGCGCATCCCTGGTTAAGGATGCGGCGCATCTTTTATTCTGATTCGTAATTATTCCAGGCTCGATACGGCGTATCTTCTTCCATAAAATACGGCGCATCGACTGACCTGATGATTTTCAGTTTTAATTTTTATATTTTATTTTTTACTAACTACTAATGTATTATGCAAGTTTGAACCTTCTTAACTTAGGTGTGTTTAAAGTCTTGGTGGTATTATAGATTCCTGCATTTCCTGTGGATACATCGATTATGAAGCTTAAACGTTCTCATCCACAAGAAGTTGATTTTTGCTCTTATACAAATGGAGGATCATACCGAGCAAATCTCAGGGGAGTTTTTCTGTTCTAATTCTTTTATTTTCCAGTTTTTAATCTTTTATACAAACAACGAGGATGTTGTTTAACTTAAGTGGGGGGATTGGAGAATTAGAACACTTACTTGTCCTAAACTTTTCAAAATATGCTTAAAATGTGCTTAATATATCAAAATTTAAAATTTTTAGCATGTTTTTGTTTAAGATCTAAGTTGCATAGCTGCACACATGACGTTATTTTCAAAAATTGTGATTTTTTCAAAAATTCACAAATCTATGAGTGTGCCGGTGACTTGTAAACTTTAGAACTTGGCTTGTATACTATTCGAGACCACCATAATAAGTATTATTTATATAATTGGAATGACTTGTCTAAATTGGTAAAATTCTAGGATTACACCTAAATAGCCTATTATATGTTATGTGTTATTAGCTAACTACACTGGTTAGTTAACCCCCGTATAAACCATTTTGTTACTCTCATTTTTAGAGTAAGATACCCCTAGAAAAACACTCAGAGCCATTCCTTTCGTTTCTTACACCAATGTTTAAAATGTTTCGTTACACCCTTACACCTTAGCCTACCCTGTAGATTAAAATCCGTGGTTGGTTAATTGCTTTAGGCAAAGTGTGTTTCCTTACATTACCTGTGTTCGCGTGCGTAATTCATTATCTATGATTAGGTCGGAAAATTGCACAATGCAATTGGAGTGAAAGTAAATATTGTATATCTTTGAGTTTATTTTTTTCGTGTGTTTACTACTTTCACTATTACCGTTATTTCTGAAGTTATGAAAAGTATGGAAAAATTATCCAGAATTATCATTATAGTGATGTGGTGAAATTTTACACATCTATGTTTATGTTTTAAGTTTAAAAAAAAAAAAAAAAAAAAAAAAAAAAAAAAAAAAAAAAAAAAAAAAAAAATTGAAAAAAAAAAATAAGAAAAGAAAAAGGAAAAGTTGGATGTTTGTTTAACCAACTTATGTAAAGTTTTGTATTAAGTGGTCGATATCACCACTAGTTGTTGTATATTATATCTATGGATTGAATGGGAGTTGAACGTTATGGGAACGGCAACTAAAGGATATTCTTTGATTAAGATCTTGTTGAGTATAATTCGTGTCTACCTAAAGCGTGTGTTTCAAATGTTAAAGCGTGAGTTATTCTGTGATATGAGTCTTATTCATGGGATGGTTGGGATAGTGATTAACCACACTTAGGATTTTAATTTATTTGTTTTGTTTATTTTTCATTTTACACCAATTTGTATCCCAAATATTATCCATACCCTATATTATTCTTTATCCAAACCTTTGATTTATTAAGATTAGGGATTTGAGCAATCTTAAGTATCGTAGTCGTGGATTCGGCTATGTATTTATGATTTTGTCGCCCTTTTTGATATAATATTATTTGTGAATATTACTTGGTCCTATCTTTAGCCTATTCGAGTTAAGGATTTGAGCAATTGCAAGTATCGTGTTCGTGGATTCGATCATGTATTTGTGATTTTGTCGCCTTTTCTGGAATTTGAGATCGATAGAGATTAAGGAGAATGATTAACCCTTAAGCCTACAAACCCTTTTTACCGCTTTAGACTTGTTATTCCTTGGCTTTAGTGGGGGAGATGTGTATACTTGCCAAGCTTATGATAGAATATTCGTCACGACTGGACAGTTAAACGATTAGATTTGCTTTTATCGAATTATTTTATTTTACTTCTAATTCGTTAAGTGTTTGGTTGTGTGATTATGACAAAAATAAATACATGCTTAAATATTAAAATAAATCCTAATATCTTTTAGGATACATTTTCATAAGATTAATTCTAAGGTTTACTTGGGGACAAGTAAAGTTCAAGTGGGGGGATATTTGATGAACTCAAATAAGTACATTTTATTATCATCATTTATCCTATTTATTTGACTTGTTTTATTATATTATCTGTGAGAATTGATACTTAATCGTTTACTTTTCTAATTCTCAGGTAAAAACAAGTATTTGGTGAAACTTGACGATTTTGGACTAATTATGGAGCAAAACAAGCAAGAAGTTAAGAGTCTACTGAAATGCACAAGATCAAGACTATTCTGCTCCAGATACACCGCATCTTACTTATTACATACGGCGCATCACTATCAAGATTTCACAAGATACGATCCAAGATACAAGAGGACATGCGCCGCATCTGAGAATGGAGTTACGCCGCATCTTCTGGCGGTGTACGAATATTCCTGAATATATTAATCTTGGACCCCACGCGAAGTTAAGTCAATGCGCCGCATCTACTTATTAGATGCGCCGCATCTTACCTCAGACAGAAACTATAAATACCCCAAAGTCAGACGACTTTAAGAGACTTTTGGTACGTACGATATTCGAAGGACAGAAGCCCTAGGCCGAATTCAGTCGATGTAGCAGCACAAGACACACCTTGAACAAAGATACGAGAGCTGTAAGAAGGTCCTGCATGTATTCAATTCATTAAGTAGTTTTGTTTTATTGTATTAGTACACTTTAATTGATCAGTATTGATGGGCTTGTGTTATGTTATCATTCACTTCAACTCCCCTTAAAATTGCTTTCCCATTAATTAAAGTTTATATGTTGATGTCTTTGGTGACTTTTATTAGTGCATTGATAACCTCTGTGTCTAGCTGAGCATTGCTTGGGTCGCCATGCCCCTTCCTCGCCTATTTATTAGATCGCCTATGCATTCTATCGTCTGTAGAAAAGTAGGAAGAAAGATAAATGGGATAGTCATAAGTAATCATTAAGGGTTTACTCGCCGATAAGATTAGAACCAACGAGAAAGGACTTAATCTCGGTGCGTTGCATCGAACTATACACTTCATATAAAACTAGCAATAAAACAAGTGACAAGCTACTTAACTATCAGGACATGTCTTCTTATTGTCTCGAGTATTTATCTGTCTGCGTGTGTGCTATTCGCTGATTCGTGCCTATTAGTTAGTTTATTATTTAATTGCAACCAAACCGTGCCAGTCTCTCAGGCTGAACCCCCCTTGCGTTAGAATAGGTTGTATAGCTAACTTAAGATATTAAAATACTGATTAGAATAACTAGATAATACGTTCCACTCTTAGTGATCGACACTCTACTTACCATTATATACATACTGACCGGGTACACTGCTCGTTAAAGTGTGTGTGTTATTGATAAGTCGGCTAAATATAAATTTAAAACTTGAATACTGCTAAAACCACAACGACATACCGTGGGTATAAATTAGAGCACTCGCACGCACGCATCAGTATGAATAAACAAATGCTTAATGCATTATATGATCAAAGGAACATTTTCTTAATCACTTGATTTTTTATAAAATGACACAAACATTTTATATCTTTTAGAAAATCATTTTTGGTATTTAATAAAAATGTTTAATCCATTATAAATTTATGAATTCAAATTTTCAACCAAAAATGGCAAAAATGTTCCAGAAAAACCTTCCCCACAAAAAGACAAATCTGAGCAACGTTCGGGTAGGGCGGCCCCCTTAATTTTACTAAGCGGTCCCGTTAAAATTAAGGGGACCGGCCACCTATTTAAGGGGACCGCCCCGCTCCTATAGGTCCTCAGATTTGTCTATAAATACTGGTTCATCTTTGGACGTTTTCCTCACTTTTGCACCCCAAACCTTCTGTTCTAAATCTCTTCTCACCTTTCTAAATCCTTTCTAAAATCCTTTGATCATATATTCTTAAGCATTGGTTTCTAAGTGATCCAAGCTTCTACCATTCAAGTGCAAAAGAAGAATACTCCTTCAACAACTAGAGAAGAAGTATTGAAACTTAGTATCATCTTGCTACCTAAGTTGTTTGTATAATCATTCATTCATTTTTGTATAAGTTGTGTATACTTGTTAGATAGGTGTGAGCATAATTGCTTAGGCTAGATTAGTGTGTAAGTAGTGAAGTTGTGAAGAAGTTAAGGTGTGTAAGTAGTGAAGGTGTAAAGAAGTAGAAGAGTACATAAGTAGTGCTAGGTTGTGAAGTAGTTGTGAAGCCGGTGTGAAGAAGTTGTGAAGAAGTCGTGAAGAAGTTGTGAAGAAGTCGTGAAGCCGTTGTGAATAAGTTGTGAAGAAGTCGTGAAGAAGTCGTGAAGCCGTTGTGAATAAGTTGTGAAGAAGTTGTGTAGAAGTTGTGAGATTGGTTCTAGCTACGATTAGAACCCGACATCTAGCTTTGTGTCGTTAAACCGGTGTAAGCAAAAGTTGTGTAAGGTTTTCTCCGCCATAAGGGAGCTTGTTGACATAGTGAAGAAAACTATCGAGTTAGGTGCTCGGGGAGTGGAGTAAGGCAAGGAAGGTGTCCTTGTAGTCGAACCACTATAAATCTTTTGTCTCGCGGTTAGATCTTTCCATCTCTATCTTTCTTTTCATTTCATTACTTTACTTGCATTGTTTATTTAGATTTACTTATATTTGTTTATATTGTTCAAAAGTTGAGTTCATATAAATTCGAATCTAAGTTTTTAAAAGTAAACAAAGTTTTCATAATAAAATTAAAAAGGCGTAAAACTATTCAACCCCCCCCCCCTCTTCTAGTTTTTCCACAATTGGTATCAAGAGCCACGTCAAACAAGATTTTTAAAATAAACTGTATTTTAAAACTTGAATCGATCTATGGAATTGAAAAAATATTTAGAAGGGCAATCTATGCAAAGACCACCGCTATTTGAAAGTAATGGTTTTCTTTATTGGAAAAATAGATTCGAAACTTATGTGAAATCAAAAGATCTTGATCTTTGGCATGTTATTACCTATGGTGATTTTCCCCCTATTCAAAATAATCCTTTAACTAAAAGAGATGAAATTGTACCTTTTGAAAAAGAAAATGATGATTTGAAAAAGAAACTCGCTAAAAATAATGAGGCAAAAATGGTTATTTATAATGCGTTACCACGTAAAGAATACGAAAGGATCTTTATGTGTGAAACCGCAAAAGAAATTTGGAACTCCTTACTAATAACTCACCAAGGTAATAGTCAAGTCAAAGATAATAAAATAGATCTTCTTGTTCAACAATATGAACAATTTACGATTCTGGAAGAGGAATCAATAGATAATGCTTTTGCTAGGTTTAACACTATCATCACAAGTTTAAAAGCTGTTAGGAATATAAATATTCATATGAAGGTTCGGTCACCCCGAGTATCTATTTAGCATATCACATAGCTCGTAGGCTTATTTATATAAGCTTAGTATTATTAGTTTTATTAGATTAGTCGTATCTATATTTGTGGAGTGGGTCGGGGCTTTCCCCACTGTCAGCTCACTCCACAGCCCACTAGGGGCACAAATATTAGTAAGTATATAAACCCCTTCCCACACATGGGAAGGGTGGAACTCTTGTCACTTTACACACACATTAATCTAATACACAAGTTTTCCCTTTCAACTCTCTCTCTCTCTAGTTCTTGCATCTAACTCAAACCATGGATCTAATCTTCCATGAATCAAGACCACCCGAATCAACCACACAATCAAGATGGTTATTTCCTACAATTGGTATCAAGAGCCATGGTTAGGTCCGGATTGATTGTGTGTTGGTTTTATTTCTTTGGGGTTCGAATCATCCTTACTAAACTGCCTTGCTCATCTGCTTTTCGTATGTCATCATTTGCATGTTTTGTGTTTTTTTTGTATTGGGCTTCACTGGTCTAGTATGAATTTCATAAGTCCATATGGGTGTTAGTCTTGTGACTTTTGCAAATGTGTCTAACAAAAATCTCTTTTGTGCTATCATTCGGTGGTAATATTTTTTTTGGGTCGCTTAATATTTTTTTGGGGCTTTGATTGTTTTATCATTATGCGGCTTCATGTTTTATTACTAGAGCCTTGAATGTTTTATCTTCTCACTGGCTGAATGTTTTAAGATAAAGATGTTTGTGTTGGACTAGAACCTTGAATGGTCACGTTGTGCTTATTTTGGATGTGTTGTGAAGATTGTACTCTTCTAATCTGGGTTCATTCAAGTTTTTATGATGGAGTTCTTGTATGCTGTTTGTGTCAAATGGGTGTTCTTGTATGCGGTTTGTGTCCTATGGGATTGGTGTTTGGCTGGTAGCCTAAAGTGGTATAAAGACAAAATTGGGTGATAGTGACAGCGTTGACTGGTCAAAAACGCGGTTTGTCTGTATGATTATGAATGCTGTTTGTCTAGTTATCATGAACGCGGTTTGTCTGTTTAATCACGAACGCGGTTTGTCTGTTTAATCACGAACGCGGTTTGTCTGTTTAACCACGAACGCGGTTTGACTGAATAATCACGTACGCGGTTTGTCTGTATGTTCACGAATGCGGTTTGTCTAGTTTCTCATGAATGTTGTTTGTCTGAATGCTCATCGACGTGGTTTGTCTATCTGTTCATCGACGCGGATTGTCTACCATTTCATCGACGCGGTTTGTCTGTTACTCGGTCAAATGGTCAAACTATCTACTTTGGTCAACAAGTTATCAAATGTCAAAATGAAAGAGTTAAAGGAAAGAAGCAGTAAAGCAGACCCAGACCAAACAAACAACACTTTCCTCAAACAATCAAATGCATTCGAAACACAATTATAGCAACATATTCACAACAATTACCACAGACGCAACATAATACAACAACCAACTTCAACTAATCCTACATCAAATCAGCTAATCCCATCTCCATTACCCTACTCGAATCCAAATGAAGAAGACTAATTACAAAAATCTCAGTTTCTTGTCTTTCGTGTAACTCAAAGTAATATCAAGCCTTTAAAGGTCGACCTATCGAAAGAAAGAAAATCATCATAGACTTTGGATGCCTTGCTTTTACTTCTATCCGAGATTTATTCGAGAAAGAAATTTAACAATTACGTTATTTTTTTTCTCTGCCTCGTGTCACTAACGAATTGAGTCACGATCTCAGTTTATCTCTTCTTTTTGGTACTTAAAGATTCGTCCGAAGACATTAACCATTGAGATAATCATCATAGATCGTGTGGTCAATATCCGAATATTAAAGAACGAGTCATAACATGGGGGTTATGCTCGTTTCTTTTTGATTCGATATGAAATACAAAAACACAAAATGTAACAACTTACCGTATATCTCATTCAAGATCTTTAAGTTGTCTATGTGGGTGTTCGTATCATGACTGAAAGAAATCAACAACTGGGTTTGTGTGATTCTCTGTTGTAACCACGAAGGAGGCATAAGGTAGTGAAGGTGCTTCATCTATTATCAAGGGTGAGTTAGAGGAGCAGTTAGGTGAGAGTAGAAGAAAAGGGGCAGATTGTTAAGTATGATTAGGGTTGTGTTGATGTGCTAATGTGGGATTTAAATACCCGTACCTTTAGGGTATAAGAGATTTTGGATCTAATGTGTCTTTGGGCTAATTTCTATTAGTTATTTAAATGGGCCGGTTAAGTGCCTAAAATTAGATAGATTTACAGTGGGTCATGTGTAATCTACAATTGGAATCCTCGTTGATCAGTGGGTCACGTGAAACTGTCTTGACTTTGGTTATTTGTCGGTTTGTGGTGTGTAACAATGAAGTAGTAATGGCGTTGACTGATATTTCAATATTCCTATGGCACTTGACTGACTGGTATCACGTGTTATTTAATATTTATATTCTTGGTATCCACATGGTTTTGGAATATTGGATATTGTATTGGGCCTAGTATCGTGTTTTATGTATGGTTGGACCGAATATGCACTTCGTATCTTGTGGATTGGACCAGGTTGGGCTTGAACATGATGGACTTATGTTTTATTGAGTGTGGTCACAAGGATGATTGGGAATAGTTTTATTTCGGTCATTATTCTCACGTGGATACATATGTCACGACCAGTATTTGGGTTTATTAATGTCATCGGGATTACAGGGCTGTGGATTTGGCAGAGTTGTCCTATTAGTGCCCACAATTTGAGTGAGCCTGCAATTTGATCCTTGCGATTTGAGTTACAGTTGACAAATTGCGAGTTGATTAATTGCGATTTGTCAAGTTGCTATTTGACTTGTTGCGACTTGACTGATTGCGATGGTGCCAATTGCTATTTGACGTTGCGAGTTAACACTTGTGATTTGACTTATTGCGATTTGGTTAAATGCAATTTGACTTGTTGCAATTTGACATAATGTGACTTGACTTGTTGCAATTTGATCAAGTTGTGATTTGACTTCTGTGACTTGAATTTCGAAGATTGGTATTGCACCTC
This sequence comes from Artemisia tridentata subsp. tridentata, assembly GCA_021014915.2. NCBI lineage: Eukaryota > Viridiplantae > Streptophyta > Magnoliopsida > Asterales > Asteraceae > Artemisia > Artemisia tridentata. The sequence continues at coordinate 151,393,225 of CP139509.1, forward strand.
ACTCTTGGGTATTCTGGTTGATTTCACGATTTCTCTTGTAGATTTTAGAAAATCCCGCGAAAGATTCGATTTCTCGGTTTAAATCTCAAGAGCTGTAAAATCCCGTGAAATTAATTTTGGACAAGTAGGTTGGACTTGGATTTAGACATAATGAAACTTACGGGGTGTGACTAATTTTTCGGGATAAGTTTGTGCTTCAAGATCAGCAGGAATTGGGAAATTATGGTAACTTGGTTGGTTTGTTAATTCACGGGTTGGTGTACTTAGTGTCACAAACATCTCGGGGTGGATGGATGCACGATGTCTGATGACCCTTGCTCGAGCGTATTTAAGGTGATTAGACCTGGATGTTCAAGAAGTGGATATATACAATAAAGGATGGAAGGTTGGGTATATATCACTACCTATATTTAAAGGAGTTACGTTGTTGTGCTCAATATAGGTTCTAAATCACAATTTGCAATTTAAGGTGATTAGACTTGGATGTTCACGAAGTGGATATATACAATTAAGGATGGAAGGTTGGGTATATATCACTACCTATATTTAAAGGAGTTACGTTGTTGTGCTCAATATAGGTTCTAAATCATAATTTAGTGCAAGTTTAAGTCGCGGACTTGTTCTTTATCAAGCTTCATCAAGTGATTGTTGTTTCTCAAGCTTCTAATGGGATTGTTGTTCAAGATCTTCTCAAGAGGTAGTCAGGCTTAAAGACAAGAGGTGATTTGTTTGGAGACATGTTTTAACCTTTTACTCACTTTAAAGTCATATGCATTTCATCAAGCGGTTTTGGCATATTACGAGCTTCAATGAATTGTTAATCTACTAAACCATTGATGATGAGGAAAGCAAGGGGTTACTACAAGAGAGTCTTAATCACCATCTTCGTTGCAGTAGTTTCATTTGTCTCTTTCCATGTTTTGTGCCTGACAAATTCACAAACATCACGGACTCTCAGCTTTGGCAAAAAGGTCATTTCATGTCCTTTTTGAGGGGGAGAATTATCGCAAGTTTCCTAGAAGTTCCGTCTCCAGCGATGTGAATTTTAGCGGTTCCGGTTACAACGGGTCAGATCGTATCAGTTCAGTCTCCAGCGGTTTGAATCTTAGCAGTTTCGGTTACAGGGGGTCAGATCGTAGCGATTCAGGATTCAGTGGTTCAGTCTACAGCAGTTTGATACTTACTGTTGTGCAGTTAGTTCTTGAATTTATTTCTCAGATAAATCTCAAGAACTGTAAAATCCTGTACACAGTACGACAACTATTCCACATCCAAGTAGCTGGGTCAGACAGCTTTGTTTGATAAGGACTGACTATGAGTCATGGGCACTTCTAAGAATTAGCGCATGTTTCTTCTCTTTTTGGCTAGTCAACAGCACAAGATGATCACGAAGTTAAAATTGATATTCTTTATTTGTGATTGAAGTTGAATTTCACGAAGGCGTCTACTTATTTTATCTTGAAGTCGGGGTTGGTTGGATGCATGACCTTCATTGATAACTTGCTCGTGCTTAAAATTTTAAGTTGAAGACTTGGGTTATCTAGTTACCAGCAGTCAGGGTAACTATCACTTAAGAGTCATGGGAGTACTCAGTGTCACACGTCAATGACGATGTCGATAATCGCAAGAGGTGTTAATGTCTCATACTTTGGTTGGGTATTGAGCTCTTAAAGATTTGCTTGGAGCATTAATTCTCTACACCGTTCTTCCAACATTAGTGCAAGCTTAAGTAACAAATTTGGGGACTTCTACTTCAGTTTTCAGTATTGGTATATCGGGTTTTCTTCATCGAGTGGTCACTAATCTATGTACAAGGTTTGTTAGTTGGCCAAAGGTTTTAAAAGTTGTGATGTGATCTGTAATCCTCACAAGATATTCTTTACCCAAACTGATGTTCACCTAAAATCACAATCAGTCATGCCACATTCAATCTGTTACTGCCTCACGGTTTCTTCTTGATTTTGTAAAATCCCGAGAAAGAACTTATTTCTCGGTTTAAATCATAGATTTGTAAAATCCCGTGATGATGGACTATGCGCTCTTAACCATGATCGGGTTAAAACCATTATCAAAGTTCAGTTAAAGCATCATAAAGGGCTAGATTTGGGCATTAACCACAAGAAGTGACTACGGCGTTAATTCATTATTATTTATTTGAGGCTGAAGTGAAATTTCATGGGTGCGTGTACTTAGTATCTGAAGATATCGGGGAGGTTGGATGAAGATTCTTCGAGATCCTTGTTCGAGCTTTCAATACAATGACGAGGACTTGGATATCTAGTTATTTTGTCTTTCTCTCTTACAAAATAACTATCACTTTAAGGAGTCACGTTGTAGTGCTCAGTGTCACACGAAGTTGTGGATATCCAAGAGGTGATGTACGTCTTATACTTGATGGTTGGTTGGTTGAAGAGTATAGAGTACTTAGGGATTCGATGTTGCACGAAGTCTCTACACCGCTCTTTGTCACGCATTAGTACAAGTTTAAGTCACAAGTTCGGGTTATATTACTTCAGTATCAAGTTCATCATATTGGGTTTTCTCCATCAGTGGTCACGACATCAAGCCGACAGAATGATAATGGGGTTGGTAACGAGTTAGATGAGAGAAGAAGTAAAGAGAGAGTTATGATGTCTGTTCATATCAGTTCAGGCCTCGTTCATCAAAGAAAAGAAAAGTGTACGCTTGAGTGCACTTTATCTTCAAAAGAAGAGGAGTCTTCTTATTTATGGCCATTCTCATCAACAAGATTCATGCTCTTTCCGTGCTTATTCAGTCTTCAAGTGGATCGGCGCATATTGGAGTATACTTTTATTCACGTATTCAACCAAAAATTGCAGTTGACAGGCATATGCAATTTTTGAGGGGGGGAAGGGTGAATAAACAACATGTCAGTCTTCAAGAACCGTCAAGTGGAGCTACTTACCGTTGATGGTATTCATATTCACTAGTTCAATCATCAAAAATTGCAGTTGGCAGGCATATGCAATTTTTGAGGGGGGGAAAGGGTTAATATTAATCTACATGTTAGTTGATGATTGAGATGGTCATACGACTCCTGAATACGTCAGTTCAGGAGTCGTGCAAACCATGGTTCTCCAACACTACATCTTCTTCCTCAATCAAGGTGTTGAAGAACATGGTCATGGAATGCTAATCGACATAGTCTCACGGGTTGGTATAATCAGCAACAATGGGTTTCTAGTCAATGCTTCAAGTACACGTCATCAGGCTACATGTACACATCATGATGATGATTCCGATTAATCGTAACCATCATGGGGGAGAGAAATGTGTACACCAAGGATGCACAGCAGGTTCACGTGATCGGGCTTAATCATTTATTCCGGTGTTGATAACCGCAGAGATGATCAGTGGTTCAACTTGTTACCTTGGTATTTACGTTTCACTGTTACGTCATGGGCTGATTAATCGTAACCATCAGGGGAGAGAGAATGTGTACATCAAGGACGCACAACAGGTTCACGTGATCAGGGCTTAATATCCAAGGATGGATACATATTATAGATGATCAGTGGTTCAACTTGTTACTTTGGTGTTATACTTAAGACTGAAGAAGGTCGAGTCGTCAGTCTATTCTACATTCTCTGTTGGGAGTTATCATCTCATGTGTATGCTGTGGGCTGATGGGTTACATGTAAGGTTACTGGAAGGCATTTGGTGAGATGAAGATGATTGGTATTCTGTTCCTCCACATTGGGCAATCTTGAAGAAGTTCAAGTCTTCAGTCTTCTCTACATTCAAAAATGTTGAGCTCGTTTCTTACAACTTGATATTTAACTTAATCCCATGACAGTTCTTGTTTGATGAGTTGTGGAGTTAAGTTAGGTTCAAGTTGTTCTGTAGTTTAAGGTTAGGTCCAACTTGATTTTAACCTAATCTCATGACAGTTCTTGTTTGATGAGTTGTGAGGTTAAGCTGAAATCAAGTTGTTACTGGGCTTAAATTTGTGGTTTAGCTTAACCTCATGACAGTTCTTGTTTGATGAGTTGTGGGGTTAAGCTAGATTTCAGTTGAGGCTCATCTTAAACTACCGAAAAGATGCCTAAGGTTTTTGACGGCGTTACTCAAAGACGGGTGTGTTAGAAGACTAAAGACGGCATGCATTTGGTTATCTAAAGACTTCTTCATATTATGGGCGTTCATCCAAAGTCTTCTTCCTATTATGGGTGTTCATCAGAAAGGTTTTCAGATTGGGGGAGAGCACTAATTAGGGGAGAGTGAAAAGCCAGAATCATTCCCTGATTGAAAGTGCTCACATTGCTCTTCAGCAAGTCAAGTAATGAATGCGGTGAAGATTCAGAATGCTGAGGAGTAATGGTTTCTGGTTCGTATCCTTGTACATATATACTTATTCATATTTTATACCATTTTTGTAAATAGATATATAGAAATCTTGCTAATTGTAAATAGAGAATCGTAAAACCAGAAAAACCATAAAAATTAAAAAAATAGAAAATACCAAAAATAGTTTCACCTAGGCATGTCTTCTGTTTATCGATAACATTTACGGACTTAGAAATGTCATTCAATAATGGCACGGGTCTTTAAATGAAGCTCGAGCAGAAGTTAAAATGGATTGTTAAAACATGTCTAAATGGCTTGCTATTACTTTAGATAGCAACCCGCGCTTCATATTGGGGAAAGCACGTCGCCAAAAAGACGGCTGTTCCTCCAACTGGGTGATGTTCACCTGGGCATGGATTACTTCATATCCATGTTTCCTGATTTGATGTACGTTTCAGTGCATCATTTCTTGTAAAAGAAGAGAAATCTTCTTAGTATAACAAATAGTTTTCATTCTATGATTCTTCTGAAAATTATTTGTGAGACACTTGGTGAATATGTGTTGTATGAAATTTGTTTATACTTGGATTATGCATAAAATTTGTCACTCAATCAACGACTACAAAACCTCATGACAGTTCTTGTTTGATGAGTTGTGGGGTTAAGCTTGATTTTAGTTGAGGCTCAACTAGAATACGGGTCATTGATTGAGGGGGAGAGTGAATTCAAATTTTATATCATCAAACGGGTTTCTTGATTAATTCATGACTCTTAGAAAAGGTTTTGCAGTTAATGGGGTATTAGTTGAAGAGGAAATTGCTTAAATATATCAAATGACCAAGTGTGTTAGTTGCTAGAAAGTTTAGGACATTATGTGCAACTTGCTTATAGTATCCTAGCTTCATATAACTAGAAGGTTCATTTGTATCTCTTTGGAATCCTCGTTTAATCCCCTAGATACATTAAAACTCAAAATCTGAAAGAAGTTAGAAAACCCGATGTGTTTGATGTTCTTGAATGCTCCACTGACATTTGTATGAACTAAGTGAATGAGTTTCAAATGTTGTTTCTCTCTGCTGCTTAATGGTTGTTGATATTGTGCATATGTTCTCAGGATTCGATTAGGTAGATTGCTATTATGTTATAATCATGTTCCTAAGATCCTGAATTAAATATTGAAATCTGTGTGAATTGCCATGTTCATGATTGCTAATTGCTCTTCATGCTAGATAGTGGTTTGACGTAGTTCCTGATTGGGGTTTGATTATAAGATGAACTTGGTATTATAATGTGGCAAGCTGCTGAAGGGTAGCTATTAAGGAATAGTGTATCTGTATGCATGTATATCTGTGTTGATATTCTTATGCAGATTCCATAGCCAAAATGAATGTGCCAGTTCCCATTCTAACCATTTAATCAGACGTTCAAATTCTATTGATTGGCTCGAAATTCACCTCAACAACAACGGCAGCAACAACAACAACAACACCTTCACCTCCACCACCATCATTTCAACAAAGAAGTACTTATTCCGATCTCGCCAAGAGGGGATCTACAATTCTTGGACGTTCTTGTTGGTGGATGGATAATCGATGTTGACCACTGACTCACTCAGAAAAGCGGATGATCACATCATCTGAGCAAAAAGGTCAATATCATTTGTGTCATTAAAGTTATCTTGTGCAAAATAAGCAGTGAATCTCCCTCTTAGATTAAGGGGGAGCAAAGTATGTTTCATCATCAGAACATGTTAAACCTGACCACATTTTCTCCCATGTTTTCTAAATTATTTAAATCAATTGGGATCACAAATCTCAAAAGGTTTGAAATTTTTGATCGGGTGAGAGAATGTGATTTAAATATGAAACCTGATGAAAATGTGATGTTTTGGATTTAAGTGTAAGCTCTCCCATATGTGCTAAACTCTTTTGTATACCAAGGCACATATTGAGGGGGAGCAAAATATTTTGTATGTGAAAGTAAGCTCTCCAGTAAGTGCTAAACTCTTTTGTATACCAATGCACTTATTGAGGGGGAGCAAAGGATTTGGCATGCATCTTATGTGAGCAAGGCTCAGACCTCACCAATGAATTGACGATAGCTAAATTCAGTAGTCGAAAGGACATGTCCTGGACGGGTAATAATTTCAAGCCAGTTTATCTGGTGATGTAAGCGTGTCTCGCAAAGGACGTGTCTGAGTATAATGTACCGATTTTGAGCGATCTTCCTTAAATGTGATCTGAACGGGTAATAATTTCAAGCTAGTTTACTAGTGATGTAAGCGTGTCTCGCGATGATCATGTTCTTGGAAAATCAATCAATTCAAAAGTGCGAGCTTCACCTGACATGTGCAAATTTATAAAACAATCATTTGAGCACATGTTGAGGGGGAGCATTTGAAAAATATAAAACTCTCAAGTGTTTGCAAAAATGTGTTTCAGAATCATGAACACTTTGAGAGATTTTTCAAAGATTTGGTTTATGGCAATCGTGGAAGTACACCAAAGACCGACCATTTTAATTAAAGTATGGAGTTATAAGGATGGTTAGGTTAGGCTCAAGTTCCCACGATCCCGCCAGAGCCGGAGGGATCTACCCAGGGACAATCCACTAGTTAGTGTAGAAGTCCTTAGGTATGATTAAAAAGGAGAAATGTGTATAAGGGAAGAGTGCCGACTGAGATGGAGCTAACACTGGAATAAACCCAACAAGGTGTTAGTTATGAAGTCTCGGTAAGCACTGAAGGGGTTGAAGAATGAAAAAGAATTGTAAAGATAAAGGGTGAAAAGAAATAGCCCTCCTTACAACTTAGGCAGAAACTGGGTCAATACATATGCTGTCAGAATCACTTGGTTGATTGCTGGCATTGAAGACAAAGTATCATGGACCCAGTGATACGCTGCACAACCCTCCCTAGCCACTCAAGGTCCCTCAAAGGACTCTTGTTTCAATTGTCACGGAGTTCAATACATTCCTATCGTCTATCTCACTCCGAGTTAGATGATATTGAATAGGTGGCAGTCCTCTCCAGCCTCCGCTCACTAAATCAAAACGCACAATAGAGTCTAGAGCCATGAGATGCATCATAAGATCTCTTAGGGACACGAATTACTTCTACACTGGTTGTTTAACATTAAGGACACCAGTTGTAAACTTATGAGTCCTACGTAGATCTTAGCAATCTGCCAGAACATTTATGAGAGAATTTACTAATGTAATTCTCAATGATTGAATGGAAATTCCTGCCAGGGTCAACATCAAGCAGCCCTGAAAGCAGGTCACTTCGGTAAGTCCTTATGGATTACGCTTAGTGGTCACGGCGGTTTCAAACGGTCTACAGTCGTGGAGTGATCTCCAGCGACTCACCTAATCGTTGATGTGCTACGGTTCGATCTTAAAAAGCCCTCTGTGGGTTTTCGATTAGGAACGGTCTTGGTAAGGATTAGAGAGAGTTTTCACACTATGTTGTTAACAATCTCGAAGTCCGAACTTGTAAGTACCGGACGTTTTATTGCTAACTGTCGTATGCAGGAACTTCTGGCGGTTGAAGCTGTGGAATGTTGTAGCTGGTTGCTGTTGTAGCTGGTTGCAGAAAAGATGTCAATCCTCTACCACATGTTCACACTTCATCATCATTGTAACTCAACAAAGTCATGATCAACCTAAAAGACCTTTAACACGGCTTCTGCAAACTCCGATGCTAAAGATCATGACACCAAATAGTGTGAGCATGTCGGCTCAAAGATTTACACATCACGTGGAAACATACTGCTGAAAGATGACTTGGAAACAAATGTTGGATGATAAAGTCGAAGAATACTCAAAGATCATCCAAGACGATCAAACAGTCATCAAACGAACACTGCTGAATGCACAAAGTTTCAAGACGTTGAAGAATCGAAGACTACGAGCTATGAAGTCAAGATCAAAAGATCAAATGCTAGAATTCGAAATATTATTTCCGGGGTGACCTCCCTTAGGGGGAGATTGTTAGGAATATAAATATTCATATGAAGGTTCGGTCACCCCGAGTATCTATTTAGCATATCACATAGCTCGTAGGCTTATTTATATAAGCTTAGTATTATTAGTATTATTAGTTTTATTAGATTAGTCGTATCTATATTTGTGGAGTGGGTCGGGGCTTTCCCCACTGTCAGCTCACTCCACAGCCCACTAGGGGCACAAATAGTAGTAAGTATATAAACCCCTTCCCACACATGGGAAGGGTGGAACTCTTGTCACTTTACACACACATTAATCTAATACACAAGTTTTCCCTTTCAACTATCTCTCTCTCTAGTTCTTGCATCTAACTCAAACCATGGATCTAATCTTCCATGAATCAAGACCACCCGAATCAACCACACAATCAAGATGGTTATTTCCTACAAAAGCACTTGATGAGAATTTTTCTAGTAAGAATTTTGTTAGGAAATTTCTTAGGGCTCTTCATCCAAAATGGCGGGCTAAGGTTACGGTGATTGAAGAATCGAAGAACTTGTCAACTCTTCAACTTGACGAGTTGATCGACAACTTGAAAGTCTACGAAGCAATAATAAAGAAAGACTCCGAGATGGTCAAAGGAAAAAGAGAGGAAAGCAAGTCAATTGCATTGAAAGCTAGGAAGAAATCTAGTGAAGAGGATAGCTCAACCTCCGAGAGTGATAACGAAGAATATGCTATGGCCGTAAGAGAGTTCAAGAAATTTCTAAAGAGACGAGGAAGATTCACAAGACAACCACGAGATGAAAGAAGATCGCTTCAAAGAAATAGGAATGATAACTACGGGAAAAGAAAGTGCTTTAGATGTGGAAGCCCAAACCATCTCATTGGCGAATGTCCAAAGCCACCGGGTTATGATTACCAAAACGCCTTTGTTAGTGGAGCATGGAGTGATAGCGACAAAGACGAAGCGGACAAAGCAAACGACGAAAAATGTCTTATGGCAAAGACATCAAATGAGGTACTTTCCGAAACCAAAAACTTTAGTGACAAAAATCAATCATTAGACGAAAAAGACCTAGATAATGAATATAATAGGTTATGAAAATTAGGTCAAAAAGTCATGGCTAAAAATAAATCACTAAAACATATTAATAATCGATTAGAAAATGAAGTACTCGAATTAAAAATTAAACTACAACATTTAGAAAAAGGAAAAGAAGTTTTTATAGAATGTAAAACATGTCTAGAGGTCAAAAATGAAAACGAAAAACTTAAAGATGAAATTTCCAAACTTGACAAGTTTAAAAATAGTAGTAACTCACTTAGAAAAATAATAAGTGGTCAAGGAACTTCGGAAGATAAAACCGGTCTAGGATTCAACTCAAATAATGTTTCAACTAGTGAAAATAAAAATGTAAAGTTTGAATGTCAATCTAGTAAACAAAAACCATTATAGTCAAAACCTAAGTATATACTTATAAAATATAGAAAAATACCTATTGCGAGTGATGAGGAAGTAAAAAGTTTTTATAAACCATCATTAAAAGCCAAAACTGGATTTTCTAAACCGAAATTAAGATCTAAAACTCCACCTCCAAATAGAACAAATAATCCTCATCCTCGGTCTAAAACCCCTCAATCTAGAAGAAATCAAGGTAGACAAAACTTTCCAAATAATAATAATCACCCAATGTGAAATTATTCACTTCAACCAAGTTTCAACCCTTGGGGAATACTTTCACCATACATGCAAATGCAAACCATGTTTGGTTCAAACAATTTTGGACAAATGAGATAATAGGGACCAAGTGGCTAAATCGTCACTCATTGAATAATTCGGAAACTCATCTATGATTGGCTTCTATAAGTCAATATATCACCTTGAAGTATTTGAAGAAAAGCTGGACATAAGGTATGTTCTCTCTTTAAATTTCTTGAGTAGTTACTTCATACATATAGTCTTATTAATCATTGCCTTAGGATATGCTTAGTTTGATAGGTTGCATTGCATTCACACTTTTAGTTATATCTGTTTTATGATTTAATAAACTAGAAACCCTTTAGTTAGCCCCCTAAGTATTAAATGAAGTATTCACTGTCGAACTCATTTAGCCTTCTCAAATTTAAAATGGAAATCTTCTATGTCTACTATTAGAAAACTCATGGTGATGAAGTGAAATGAGTTAAGTGGATTAATAATTAACATAGAAGTAAGATTAGATTTCTCGCGTTAGAAAACTATGGATGAAACAAGCTCTCGTAGAATATGGCATCAAGTTAGATAAGTGTGCGACAACAAAGGAGCTATAGATGTTAGTTTATATCCCATTCAACACTCTCGCGTCAAACATATAGAATTTCTTCATCACTTCCTTATGACCATAGGATATGTAGAAAAGGGTAGCATGTGACAATAGCCTTAACCAATTCCCTTGAGAATGAGATCTTTAACAACCATTTTTTTTTTAAATCTAGGATTAATGGTATTTGTTGTCAAAAATCTAGTATCTTTAAAAATATACAAAAACTTCACATTTTGGAAAAATGATTTTTTAAATGACTATTTCACTTTTCTATTAACATGTTTTACTATCTCATTTTTCTTCTTTATCTATGTCCATAATTATATTTTGATCAAAGTCAAAGATTGGGAATTTCTTTTTACCCATTTTTCATAAACACATTTTTTAAATAAAACCCAATCTATTTTATTCAAATAACTTTCACATCTACATAAAAACCCACTTTCAAACATTGTTGAATAATGCTAAAAACATTTCTTTAAATCATACATGGTGATCTCATATTTGTCATCTATATTTATGTACATGACATTTATAAGTGAACCAAGTCAAATCAAGCGGACCATGGTTTGTCTATTAAGATTTTGTTTGTAACAAGTCTAGAAGTCCATGCTATCTTAAGTTCCTATTTATTGCACATAGGCACACATTAGGATCCATCAAATAGTTCATTAATCTTCCCACTTATATATAATTAAGAAAATACTTGGTGTAGTGTATTGTTTCCTAGTCCATATATATTATTTGCTTGATGAGTATGTTTACATGCTAGATGAAATTACGTGTTTGCTTAATCTCTTTAATTAACATGTTTTGCATAAATATCTATTACATGCTTAATTGCCTCAAAGAGTTGGACTTGCTTGAAACTAAACCCAAAAACACAACCCTTTCTACAATTTTCTGCCAAAAACCCATTTCCAGTAATCTGGGAACCTACAGATGGGCGGCCCCCTTAAATCATAAGGTGGCCCCCTTAATGTTTAAGGGGACCGGCCCCTATTTAAGGGGACCGGCCATCTGATGGTCGAAAGTGCTGTCTCCTTTTCTAATTTTTAGCCCATTTCATCCTACACTTCCCAAAATTCACTTCCAATCCATCCAACAAATTTTATCCATTCCTTAATCCCATCAATCCTACACTATAATCACTCCCATTCCTCATAATCTTCCATCATCTCATCATGCCATCTCCCATCAAACCAAAGCCAAAATCCTCAAGGTTAGCAAGGATGACCGAAAAACCCGTTTGGAGAAGAAAACCAAACCCTCGAAACAAGTCCATCACAACAAATGATGTGGCTAAACAACCAACACCTCCACTCACATTTGTTCTCAATTATACTCCCAATCCTCATGCTCATTCCAATGAACCCTTTCACAAACCTCATCATAATAACCAACCATCCATCTTTACTCCCGAAAATACACCTTCATCTCACTCATATGATTCATATGAAGAGCATGATCAACCCCAAAACAAAAATCCCAATCTCATTCACAACACCTCTCATCTTATTCAACATACCAATGAACCATCCAAAACACTCACCACTCTTGGAATATCCTCTTCTTCCATATCTCCATCCTCATCCACTCATGATTACCCAAGCTCACAAATGTCTCCACCACCAAGAGTATCACCACCATCTCCCACCAACTCACATGCTTCTTCTATGTTGCATATCCAAACATCCATCCCAAATAACAACCACACTCCACCATCATAACCTTCTTCCAAACACTTGAAGTTCATTGAAGAACTTAAAGAAGCCCATGAGCTTTGCGCTCTTCTTGCCTTACACCTTGCTCAACGCAAGATTGGATCAACCTCCACCTTCGTTCCAAACTACACATCTCAACCTCAAACTAATCTCAATGAAACCTTTCAAAACCCTCATCATATTGGTCAAACATCCAACTTTACCTCAAACCACACACCTCAATTTCATCCACTTCCACCAAATGATCAAATCCACATTCTCACGGAAAAGGAAAGGTTCCGTGAAGATATAAACCAAATCCATGACCATAGTGATCTCCTTGCTATGCACCTTGCAACAAGGGCCAACCTCCATCCTCCATCCTCACCCTACTCAAATTGCTTACCTCACCCCCCACAACTTGAATCAAGTTGATAATCATGTCAACTATTGTCCTTGTTGTGTCCTTCTCCAAAAATAAATCATTGCCTTTAATAAACATTTCACTTGTACTGAGTATCTTCTTACTAGATCTCATCCAACACCTCCACTAGCACAACACTCTAACCCTCATTCAACCGATTCCGCTCCAAACTCTCCACCTCCAAAAATATACCTCTATTAATCAAACATCCTTACCCTCACTCAACCACTTTCATCCCAAACACTCTACCATCAAATAAAATAATTCAAGCTCTTGTGTTGCAAGCAAGTCCGATAGCTCTCTTTGGCAAATTAGGACCTTTTTTACTTGTTGTATGTTTTAAACATAATAAATGTTTCACACAATCATTTTGATTTAATGAATGTCTTGCTATGTGTTCTTAATATTTGTTTGCCATGATTGTTGTTTGCCATGATTGTTGTTTTTATATTCCATATTTTGCTATGTATGCTTGTGCTTCTAATATTTTTCTTGCAAGTATTCCATATCTCGATTTCTTGATGCCCTCAAACGAGTGGGAGCACACATCAAGGGGGAGTTCTCGTTCCGACAAATTTTGTATCTAAAACTTGTCGGCATAACCTTTTTGATTCTACAAAAAGGGGGAGAAGTGAATATAAACTCACTAAATACTTGTCCAAAAATAATGTTTTGGATTTAATGAGTTTAAGTTTTGTAATCATCAAAAAGGGGGAGATTGTTGATATAAATAATGCCTAAAAACATTATCAATACTTCTTGATATCTCTATGTTTTGATAATCACAAAATGTAAACTCATTAAACATAAACTTATTAAATAAACAAGTATTTAGTTGTAAATATTCATTTCTACAACTTAATCACTTAAGGTATGAATAAACAAATGCTTAATGCATTATATGATCAAATGAACATTTTCTTAATCACTTGATATTTTATAAAATGACACAAACATTTTATATCTTTTATAAAATCATTTTTGGTATTTAATAAAAATGTTTAATCCATTATAAATTTATGAATTCAAATTTTCAACCAAAAATGTTCCAGAAAAACCTTCCCCACAAAAAGACAAACCATAACACGGAGATTTATAGTGGTTCGGCTACAAGGACTCTCTTCCTTGCCCTACTCCACTCCTCGAGCCTCTAACTCGAGAGTTTTTCTTCACTAACAAACTCCCTTCTCGGCGGAAAAAACCTTTATACACGTCGCTTATACTTTATCCGGTACTAAGCTAAACACCGGGTTCTACTTCAAGGAAGAACCAACCTGACATCGCTTATACAATTACCGACACTAAGCTAAATGTCGAGTTCTTTATAAGGGTACAACTACTCCCGTTTACTCTATGTGTTTTGAGGACTAAAACACTAACCGGACTTTACTGAATGAGAGGTATAACAATGATGTATAAACTCTAACTAATCACACAGTTTCTACTTTACAAGACTTGCAACAGTATGTTGAAGCTTGTTGATGCTTGATCTCTTTTGCTACAAAAAGGAAGATCACTAAGAATGATGAATGATATGGGTTAGTAATGTATAAATAAAAGTATGTATAATTTATGCTATGTAAGTGATGAGAATGCCCAAATGATCAGCTTACTATTTATAGGCAAACTGATTCAACAGTTGGCGGATCTGGCGGATCCCAAAAATTGGATCCGCCCTTGTATGGGTTTGGATCCGCCACATCAGGACAGCTAAGAGATTCTCGAATCTTTCCATATCTTGCCATATCTTTCCATATTTTCCAATGTCAACTCTTTGGCTTGATGATCAATACAAGATATCTCAAAATCTTTCTAATATTGTGTTCATGATGCATGCCATGATGTCATCCTAATATTTAATAAATAAAGTTTCTAATTTAAGGAAGAAACTTGTAAATGTATATATGTATATAATGTTACTCCTAGAGATCATGTAATATGTAAATATGTTTTAAAAGACTTATCACTATAAATGTAAAAGGCTTATTCTTATATTTATGCTTTTGCTTAAAGATAATCTTTGTATTTGTCATTAACAAAATTAAGCAAAGATCGTAAAATATAAATAACGTTTTTGGGACGATATTTTTATTAACAGACAGGGTCGATACGGCGTATCCATTAAGTTAATACGCCGTATTTAGGTAACTTCAATTCGCGTGGGGTCCAAGATTATTATATTATGGAATATTCGTACACCGTCATAAGATACGGCGCAGCTTCAATCTTCATACGGCGCATCATCCTTCATAATCTTGGATTATTTGGTGAAGTCTTGAGATTAATACGCCGCATATCTAGAATGTAATATGGCGTATTTGGAGTAAAACAAGTCAGATCTTCTCATTGACCAAGGTTTCATATACGGCGTATGGGATAATTCCATACGGCGCATGCTTCAAATTCAGGCAATGGTCTTCATAATCGTCTAAGTCTTTATGTACGGCGTATCTGTCTAGAATGATACGGCGTATCTTCCTTCAGTTTAGTAGACTTTTCCAACTTGATCCATTTTGCTCCAATTTACGTCCAAAATAGCTAACTTTCACCAAATGCTTGTTTATAACTGAGAATTACAAAAGTAAGCGATTAAGTATCGATTCTCATATAAAATAATGTAAAACAAGCGAATAACATAGGATAAATGATGCCAATAAAATGTAGTTATTTGATATCATCAAATATCCCCCCACTTGAACTTTACTTGTCCTCAAGTAAACCTTAGATTTAAACTTATGAAAATGTATCCTAAATACAGTTTAGGATTTATTTTTATAGTTTTAAGGACTCATTCGTTTTAGTCATAATTGCACAACCAAACACCTCACGAAGTAGAAAAATGAAATTACTCAAATCACTCAACTAATCTATGTGGTAACATTTAAGTAATTCGCTCAATTGCTCGGTCGTGAAGAATATTCTATCATAAGCTTGGCAAGGATACACATCTCACTACTAAAGCAAAGGAGTGACAAGTCTAAAGTGGTAAATTGGGTTATGATAAGGCTTAAAGGTTAAACCTAGCGTCGTTCAAACATCTTCTGCACAAACTTAATAGATCGCTGGCGCGAGCCCTCGATTCCTTAAACAACGGATGGTCACTAGTGTGTATCCCGATTCGCTGGCGCGTTATTTGCATAACGGATGGTCGCCAAGACACACTCTAGATTGCTGGCGCGTTATTTGATTAGTCTAAAACTCAGATGGTCACTATCTTATTCATGCATTTGACATTCTCACTAAGCCATTACCATATTCGGATGCTCAAAAGCTAACAACGAATACAGTAACTTGGTAAAGCGTGAGTTAGTCTATGATTTGTGTCTTATTTTTGAAAAATAAGGACAAGTAACGTTCTAATTCTCCATCCCCCCACTTAAGATAAACAACGTCCTCGTTGTTTAAAATTGAAATTAAAAACAGGAAATAGAAAGAATTAGAACGGAAAACTCCCTGAGATTTGCTCGATATGATCCTCCATTATGCGTTTGCGAGCAACTTTTCATTTTCTGTGTGGAATGGCGTCTGTATGCCAACATGGCTACAACACACAGAAAATTCATAATGTATGTAAACCACCATTTTCGTCTAAACAACCTATGTTAATTTGAAAATCACAGCTAGTGCATCTTGTTAATCGATGATTAGTAGAAAATAAACCTAAAAATTAAAAATTAAAAACTGGAAATTTCATCAGGTCAGTCGATACGCCGTATCCATGGTAAGGGATGCGCCGTATTGAGCCTGGAATAAAATATGAGTCAGAAAATTTGATGCGACGCATCCTTAAACATAGATGCGCCGCATTGAATTTATTGACAGAATGTTCAAGTGCAGAAAATTAAATGCGGAAAAATAAAGGATAGATATGACCTGTGCAGTCGATACGCCACATCCATGGGAAGGGATGCGCCGCATCGATATGCAGGTCTGACAGACTCGATAACAGAAAACAGTAAAGATAAATCCGGGTTGTCTCCCCGAGCACTTTTCTTTATTCCAGAGTCTTCAAGTTAGACTCATATTCAGCTTCTATTTTGTTCTTGTCACGAACCATCCTTCGTCTTTAATGCAAAAAATGTCGTGATAAACTTGTGATACATTATCTTCGATTCGAGTCTGTTCATTATACCCAGTCATTTTTATAGCCGCGTATTCTTCAAGTGGTCCGAAAGAGTACTTAATAACTTCAAATTTTTCAGTGGTGAATGTCGGTGGCTTATGGTAGGGGATTCCAATCAGTTGACATTTTATCTCCTTAAATGCTTCTTCTTTTTCATTAAAAAAGTTAGATTCTTCGTTCAAAATTAGATAATCTTCAAGCCCATTTGTGTACTCTTTCTCATTTTCATCTGATGATTCCACAAGATTCTTCTGAGTATCCTCAAGGGGATAATCACTCCAATCTTCACTACTTGATTTATACTCGTCTTGAAGTTCTTCCCATTCTTTTTTTAGTTTCCATTTCAATCTTTGATCAAGCTTCGTGTAGTCATCAAAATTTCTGTGTACCCATTCCCAAAATGTCATCGTTCTTGCCTCGCAGTCTTCCTCATGAGATTCAAGTCTTGCCTCTCTCGTAAGGCTTCATTTTTTCTTTCGCAGTCTTCGATTAAATCGTACCAAGCGTAATCTGCGAAATAGATATTATTACCAACTCGTTTCATCCCAGGTAAGTCTTCGCCATTTCAAATCCCTTCATTTTGCCAGCCACAAGTTGGCCATATCTCGTATCCGTCCTTGAAACGAATGGGTTTGCAGGTGTGCTCCAACTTACTATCTTCCTATGGTTTATCGAAAACCCATGGTATTTGGTCATTCCATTCGTAATACCAAGTATTCTTAAATTCTTTATAAGTTTTGAATCCTGGTAAATCACCAGTTAAAACATCTTCATCAATCTTCAAGAGATGATTGAACTCCTTGAATTCTTTGCACAGAGGCGTCTCGTACTCAAATAGGTTTGTTCCAATTCTAAATAGTTCAGCGACTTCTTCGGTCAGTTCTTCTTCGTCGTTTCCCATTATCCAGTAAGTCCAAAGTGCGCTTTTGAGAGATGCACTCATTGTCTTTGAGTTGCGAAATTTAGAGCTAAGCCAGCAGGTAAATTCAGGGTCTTTCTCATATCGTTCTTCACGACCAAATTTGTACAGGAATTTCGTTTTAAGTTCGATCCAATTAGTAAAGGGCCCTGAAGGTTCATTATCCAGCCAATCTTTTGTAGCTCCAGACAAAGTAATTGGGAAGGCTCGAAGCATACGTTGTCCTAAGTCAACAGCGATGAGTGTGTATGCGTTAACAATCCAAAAGATCCTTTCAACATGTAAAATTGCGTTTTCAGTGTCCAATCTGTGGAGATCGATATGCTCGAGGTTTGTTAGACCTCATATCTAGGATAAACACAATAATAAGGAACATGAACAATATAGTATGCAACGGAAACGATCAAACAATTCATTATCATTGCACAAGATTTGTCGAACGATTACAAACCCTAACCCTAGGCGTCTACACTAAGACTTGGCACCTAGGTTACACACACACACACACCTTTTCTAGACTACATTGGGAAGACGTGATGAAACGTATTCCCTGCATCTCTTTATATAATAGAGATAGGGTTACAAAGACAATTAAATAATACATAATAAGTCCCTTATCTTTGTCTTCAATAGTTTCCTCCATCTTTCATCTTTTTGTCAATATCAACTCTATTTAATTCCTAACAATCTTCCCCTAGTTGATATGACAAAACTAAGCATATGAAAGATGATCTTCAAGCTGCAAATAAACCTTCTTCCCCTTTTTGTCATCATCAAATAGGGGTCTTCAATGCAACTTGAATCAAACGCTTCCCCTTAAACGATGCATGTAGATGGTTAAACAAGCTTCCCCTGAAACCAATAACCATCTCTTCAATCACGAACTCTGCAGGCTTTATGGAACGATCACTGATGAAGAAAACCGAGTATAACAAACTTGATGAAGAAGTTGAATTTCCCAAACTTGCGTCTTATATCTTGCACTATCCACGTGACTCCAAAACTTATATGGTACAAGAAATATAAGTAGACCGAAATCTCTTGACAAAATCCTCATCTTCTATGAGGCACTGAGCACTACAATGTAACTCCTTTAAGTGATAGTTAACTAGGTCTTCGTCCATCCACCCCTTGACCTATGAAAACTAGATTTGACAAGTCTTCGTCACCGCATTAACGCCCAAACAAGTTACCTCCTACCAAAAGGTATGATAAGAAAGCGCACCTGTGAAACTCAACTACAACATCAAATAAACCATATTCACTTTTCTTCTTCAAATAATCAGTGAAAAACATCTAAGTGCAATAACATCATCCTCTCTTATGTAACTGTTGCCTCAGCCGGCGATCTACTTGTATTCCTCATCTGTATCGTTGCCTCACGTCGGCGATCTACGAACACCAAGGATACACTTGTCACATAATTGATTAAAAAGCCATTGCACCAAATATCTTCACAACGAGCCATAAAACAATAAGAATAAACTGAAATAAATTCAGTTCTGTCCGAGATCCAAAACTCTGTGTGTGTTTCGTCCCTTGGGGTGTGTGTTATGGAACCAATGTGTTCCAAATAGATATACTTCCCCTCACTTTGAGAAGCCCATGCTCGAGCAGTACAAACTAGCAGTACAAACTTTTCATCCTCCAAAGCTAGCAGTACAAACTGCTGTCGAACAGTACTAACTGGTGAATCCAGCAGTACAAACTGCTACTTAAGAATCAATGAACAGTACTAACTGTTGTCGAGCAGTACTAACTGTTAGTCACAGCAGTACCAACTGCTACGTATGAATCAAGAGCAGTACGAATTTGATAGGCGAGCAGTAGAAACTGTTATGTAAAACAACAGCATGAAAATAATCTCCAACTCTGATCTCCGTTGAATGTAATGAGAACAGAACAAAAGACGACAAACCCTTTAATAGTTCTACTGACCCACATGCTCTTGTCGACAACTAAAATCAATACCAAGAAATCATATTTAAATTCAATCACCACCGACCAATTAATAAAATAATCGACCAATTGATAGATGAATATTAAATGCTGAATGCGACAAACTGATGCAGCTGACGTTATCCATTCTTCATTAATAACCAGTAGCTTTGACCAATAAATTGTGAATCGACAACAGACAGGAACACAGTCAACGAATTGGATTCTTTTGTCGCCAATAAACACAGCAGTAAAAACTGGAACAAAACAAATAAAAAACTGCGATACCTTTAAACCTTTTAGCGATCTGCTTCTGTTGACACCAATGAAAACCTTGTAACATTCTAGATATCATGAAAAAACCTGGCTCTGATACCACTTGTGGAGATCGATATGCTCGAGGTTTGTTAGACCTCATATCTAGGATAAACACAATAATAATGAACAAGAACAATATAGTATGCAGCGAAAATGACCAAACGATTCATTATCATTGCACAAGATTTGTCAAACGATTACAAACCCTAACCCTAGGCGTCTACACTAAGACATGGCGCCTAGGTTACACACACACACACCCCTTTTTCTGGACTACATTGGGAAGACGTGATGAAACGTATTCCCTGTATCTCTTTATATAATAGAGATTAGGGTTACAAAGACAATTAAATAATACATAATAAGTCCCTTATCTTTGTCTTCAATAGTTTCCTCCATCTTTCATCTTTTTGTCAATATCAACTCTATTTAATTCCTAACACAATCCATGGAAACTGTTTTCGCGTAATTCCATAAGAAGTCGCCCCTTCAGCTCGTATTTAGCCTCCTCATCATACTTAGGCCCATCAATTCCCGAAACATGGTCATCACGGGTCTTAGTCATGTGTTCCTCCATAATAGGGTCTGATCCGTGCTAAAATGTACGTATAAATATTATGCAACGAAGGATACGCGTGAATAAATACAAATCACCCTTTTGTGAAAAAGGATACTTGCAAAAACTCACGTTCGTGTGTGTAGTGTGAAACCAGGTAAGTGATTACCCGGATCGTTTCCCAACGAGGTATGAATGGGCAAACTGTGGAAAGTTAGGATTAGAGTGACTGATGAATTAGATATTTTGGATTTTGCTTTTTTATATCTAATTAACAAATGAGAAATAAATATACAAAAGAAAATTAAACGCGAATTAAATAAACTGAAAACGCGTAACAGGAAATCTAAAACGGGACTAAAAAGTGAAATCTATAAAATTAAAACCTAAAAGTGTAAAATTACCTAAAACTTATTTTAAAACTAAAATTATATTTTTTACACTTTATATTTAATTATTATTAATTATTTATTATTTAATTACTTTTTAAACTATTTTAATTTATAATAAATACTAAATGAACAAAGAAAAATCTAAAATTTTTCTATAAATATTACAAAGTAAAAAGAAGCTAAGAAAATTATAAAAATGAAAAGTGCTTAATTAAAATTTTAAAAAGATAAAATCTATTAAATAGAAGCTATCACTTATTTTTTATTTTATTTTTCTTAAGGTCTACAAAGATAATTATATTTTTTTATAAATTCTACTCAACAAAAGAAAATTTTGAAAATTAAAATTATATTTTTTTGATTAATATTCTATTTATTATGATTTAATTACTAAATTAAACTAATTAAAAGATTAAAAATATTAAAACTATTAAGAAAATTATGAAACTTTTGTCTAAATTAACTTAAGTGATTACAAAGCTAAGAAAAATAAATTGGTAAAGACAGCTTTTACTGATAAGCTGTAATAAGCTATTAAGCTAAATAAGCTAAAACTGCAAATATGTGATATATACTAAATAGTGCAAAGATATACTGAAAAAGACCTACGGGCACAGTGGTAAGGGTGTTGGTGTGGTGAGCGAGAGGTCTGGGGTTCGAATCCCACCCAGGCCTTTTTACTAGAAACTTTTTTTTTTTTTGGATTTTTTTCTTTTTGCTACTTACTTATAAGCTATATTTAAACAACTTTTAAACTGGAATATTTTTATATCTAATTTAATAAGCTGGAATAAGCAGCTTAAGCTTAACAGTCCACTTATAGGCTTTAGAACTTGGATTTTTTCAAATGAAGCTATAAGCTGGAAGATAAGCTAAAAGCTTATGGAAAAGGCTACTAGGGACTGAGTAATCTACAAAGAAGCCAAATGTTTCAAGAAAAAGCTGGCTAATAAGCCAGAAAAGCTCAAAAAGAGCTTATGGTTTCTGAGTCTGCTGATGTGCCCTGCACCAGGGCAGATTTGCCTGTTTTGCAGCCTTGTTTTAGTGGCTTTAAAAAAATCTAAAAAATAATTTAAAAATACTAGCTTGTAGATGAGCTGGAAGAGCTTATGGGTGCAAAAGGACAGCTTATAAGGGCTAATAATGAATCTATGAAAATTCTTGCAAAATCAGCAAAAACCACAAAAACTGACTTATGCAGTCAGTTTTGTGAGTTTGAGTGTGTAGACTTTGTGCAAGGTTATAAGCTTTTGGGTACTCACTAGTATGACCACAAGGACTAGAGAAATGAAAAGAAAAAGTGCCAAATCAGCTTGTGCTTATTTTTGGCTTAATTGGACTAAAAATGGACTGATTTTCACACAGGCCTAAGAAAACTTGATTTTCTATCTAAGTTGCTAATTTGAACTTCAAAACAGATTATTAGGACTATAAAAAGCTGGTTCAAAGCTGGCCAATTGGTAAATGTACAGTACTAGCTTGTTTGGACCTAGTGACAGCTTAAACCAAACACCCCTTTAAGGGTCTGTCCTGGTTATTTCTAACTGGAAATGGCTAATTAAAGCTAGGAATTGAATTGAAATAAGTCTATTTAACTTAATTATGAACTAATAAGTAAATATTAACTTGAAATAAGCTGTATTAAGCAGTTTCTTATTATTAGCTATTTATGACTAAAAATGAGTTAATTAAGTAAAGTAAAGACAAGATGTATTTAAAACTGATATTATTGATGAAAAGGAATTAGAAACTAATAGTAAGCTGGAAATAATAGAAATAAGCTACAAATAAGCAGTTGCACAGTCAATTGGATTTTTAAGCTAGAAATTCAAAAAGCTTACAACTGAGATTGGCTATGGAACAGAGAAACAAGGACAGAACCTTTCCTAGCTTGTTCACACAAGCTAGAAAACCCAAGAAAAGCCTTCCTGATTAGCTTTTTTTACCCAGAAACAGCTTATTAGCTCCTCAGTTGACTTTCATTGACTTTTCCATATTAATATTATTAAGCTAAGTTTAAGCTTACAGAAAGCTATGGAAAGCTTTTATAAGCTTAAAGGAAGGGTTATTATGGCTTTTGAGTGATTATTAAACAACTTGAGACTTAATACGAATTACAGAAAACTTTAAATTGTGAAGTAACTGAAAATTAATGCAAGATGTATTGAAAAAATCAAAATGACTGTAAATTGCTTATATTGATTACTAGAAATGAAAATTACAATAAGTAAAAGACTTGGAAATAAAAACGAGTTACACTAAATTAACTACTACTTTTTTAAGTTATTACAAAGCCCTATATATACTAAAACTTGCTGGGAAACTCCTTGTCGACATCCCTAAATCATTCTGCACCCTTGGATTGCTTCAATTTAATCTCAGCTGTTCAGACTGCTTTTTGGCGCCAAAAGTATCAAAAGCAGGTTTTAGCAATTAATGCATTTTGGTTAGATGTGGAGGTGGAGAAGAAGCTTTAAATGCTTCTTGGAAGTTAGGTGAGGTGTAGCAGAGAGGAGGGGGGTTGAGTCAGGGATAAGGTGAGGTGGAAGGGATTGTAGCAGGAAAGGCGGGCAAATTGGGGAAGAAGAGAAGTCAAACTTCTCTTTGACCCTGATATTTAGTTTAAAGAAAATTGGGTCGGGTCATGGGTTAGATGATTGGGCTGGTGATGTTGTGGGCTTGGGTTAGGGTTTAAGGGTTGGATTGGGTTAAAGGTTATTTGTTTGTTGCTGGGTTTATTTTAGGATTTGGAATTGGATTTTAGTTTAAACTTTAAGGACCAAAGTTGTAATATCTGAAAATCAAAGGACCAATGTTGCCAAAATCCAAAACTATTTCCAGGGACCATTTGTGCCAAGTTTCAATTCCCCAAGGACTTAAGATGTTAAATTTCAATATTTAAAACCCGGGGGACTTGTTTTGCCATTTTTGAAACTTGAAGGACCAAAACTGCCATTTCTTTAAAACTTTCATCCAAGGACCAATATTGTAAAAGTTAAATAGTTTAGGGACCTTGAATGATATTTTCCACATTTTTAACACCAGGGACTATTTTTGCCAATTTCTGAAAGTTAAAGGACTGAAATTTACAATTATGCAAACTATGTTCGTTTTCACCTGTTTTTAA
Organism: Artemisia tridentata subsp. tridentata; assembly: GCA_021014915.2. Taxonomy (NCBI): domain Eukaryota; kingdom Viridiplantae; phylum Streptophyta; class Magnoliopsida; order Asterales; family Asteraceae; genus Artemisia; species Artemisia tridentata. The sequence continues at coordinate 151,417,284 of CP139509.1, forward strand.
TCCTTTTGCACATGAAACACATAAAAACACAATCAAATGATATTTTCTGTATTTTGAAGCATATCTGCATGTTTTTAAATGTTTTTGCAGTCTAAATGTAACAGAAATGATGAGTATTTAGACACTCATCAGGGTCTGTCATTGTTTCTGTGATTGCTTCTTCACACTAAGTTCTTGATCAGAAAGTAGTCGAGCTCTACCGAACTCGAGCAATCAAGGCTTAGCTTGTTGTCTTGAAAAGTTTCCTAAGCGAACGAAAAGCTTGTTCAGGTTCTTTGTAAGGTTTAACGAGGTCTTTAGTAGAACTCCTGGTCATGCACGTCCGGAAATCAACACAAAAGCATCAGTATGATAGGTTTGAAGAAGTATAATAACAGAAAACTAATAACGAAAACGGAATACGAAAAATAAAAGTTGTTGATATCTGCAGACGATACGCCGTATCCAATAATCCGGATACGCCGTATGTTCATTTCGTTAAAAACACTCAGACTTTTATTTTAGAGAAAATTATACGCCGTATTGATGGAGATCAATGCGCCGTATGTATTAATTTTATATAAAAATAAATACACCATATACGCAGATGCGTATATGCCGTACGTTCGTTACGTCTCAAAATACAAGCTTTTTGATATTAATGCGCCGTATCGACAAAAACCGATACGCCGTGTCTTGTTTATTTAAAGAACTCGAATCTGTTTTTAATAAATAATAGGTACGTCGTATGAAGAAAAAAAACTTATGCGCCATATGGCGTTTAGGGTTTTAAAAATTTTCCGATTAAAAATAGAATACGCCGTATCTAGAGGGATAGATACGTCGTACTCGAATTATTAAATAAGATACGCTATATATAAAATAAAAACGCAATACGCCGTATCTAAATAAATAGATGTGCCGTATCATTTAGTTCAACAAATTACAGCAGACAGTAACAATGCAGAAAAAAATTTACAGAAATCAAACAAACACGAAAACAAAAAATATGCAGAAAAATACAATGAATGCAAATAACACAAATACACAACAATAGTTAGAAAATTAAAAACTAATTAAGTTAATTCTAAATTAAAACATTAACAGATATTCAAGTATTAAACAATTCACTCCCCGGCAACGGCGCCAAAAACTTGTTGCGTGCGTATATCGTTGTAGGTTTAGATTATATTATCAAGTTTTAAATTTATATTTAGCCGACTTATCATATAACACACACTAACGAGCAGTGTACCCGATCAATGTAGCTAGTTGGTAAGTAGAGTTTCGATCACTAAGAGTGGAACGTTAACACCTAGATATCTATCAATATTTTAATCCTATGTTAGTTCTAATTCCCTAATCTAACGCAAGGGGGGATTTATCCTGAGAGACTGTCACGATGTGTAGATTAAGTAAATAGTAAATAAAATAAGGAAGCGAATGGCACACACGTACACAGATAGAAAACAGATACAGATAAGAGGCCTGACCGATAGTAGGAAAACTTGTCACACGTTTAATTGCTTAGCTGTATAAGATGAGTGCTAAAATCTATTCTCTCTCAGTGGAATTCTTAACACATGCGTGTAAACACCTAATGATTACTAAGTTTATGTATTATTTATCCCTTTTACAGACTTACATCAACTATGCAAACGATGTTAATGAAGTAATTGCGCGAGCCTACGTTGACAAGGCGCGATAAACTCAATATGTAATCAAAGCACATGCATTAAGAAACTAAATAAACATTAAATACTCTTTATAAAAGCTAGAAACAATTAAGTCCGATCAAATAGTGAAAAAGACGCTAACTCAATGATTAACAGATTGTTAATACAAGTAAACGAGTTTTCCTATGAATTAAAATACTAGCAGGACCTTCTTGCTGCTCTGAATTCGTCCTTTAGGTTGTGTCTTGTGCTGCCAATTCATCTGGTTTTCTCCCTTGTTATGTGTGTGTCGAATGTGGCTGTCGAATAGGGTATTTATACTTTCTGATGACAAGGTCGATACGGCGTATCCATTAAGTTGATACGCCGTATCTAGGTAACTTCGCGTGGGTTCCAAGATTATTATATTCTGGAATATTCATACACCGTCATAAGATACGGCGCAACTTCAATCTTCATACGGCGCATCGTCCTTCAGAATCTTGGATTATTTGGTGAAGTCTTGAGATTAATACGCCGCATATCTAGAATGTAATACGGTGTATCTGGAGTAAAACAAGTCAGATCTTCTCATTGACCAAGGTTTCATATACGGCGTATGGGATAATTCCATACGGCGCATGCTTCAAAGTCAGGAAATGGTTTTCATAATCGTCTAAGTCTTTATGTACGGCGTATCTGTCTAGAATGATACGGCATATCTTCCTTCAGTTTAGTAGACTTTTCCAACTTGATCCATTTTGCTCCAATTTACGTCCAAAATAGCTAACTTTCTCCAAATGCTTGATTATAAACCCGTGCTTAAAATGGTTATCGATTCTCATAAAACAAGCGAATAACATTGGATAAATGATGCCAATAAAATACAGTTATTCGATATCATCAAATATCCCTCCACTTGAACTTTACTTGTCCTCAAGTAAACCTTAGATTTAAACTTATGAAAATGTATCCTAAATACAGTTTAGGATTTATTTTTATAGTTTTAAGCACTCATTCGTTTTAATCAGAATTGCACAACCAAACACCTCACGAAGTAGGA